>RPOG01000161.1:136720-740238 GCA_008086565.1 Thalassoma bifasciatum | reverse complement strand
CTGTAGAAAAGGATTTGGATAGGTAGGCAGAGATGGCCTTTGGGATTGTGGATAGCATTGTCGGTGACCCGCAGAACCCATCGTGCCTCCCGTCTGCTGTGTTTGGCCAGAAGTGACAGTTAAATCCTGCTTCTTTGGCGGCGGGAAGCCGACTTGTGTGAGGGGATGAGGATTGGCAAAGGAGGGTGACTGGTACAGAGGAGGCCATTTCACGCAACACAGCTTCCAGGAAGTCAGTCATCAGAGATGCCAAAGGAAAGCTGTGTCTCTTTCATAGCCGGCCAAATGGAGCAACCAGGCGTGGAGGGCCCTCTAGAAGACAATATCCCCTAACTAATGCCATCTGGGATGACTTTCCTGGTCCTTATGTTGGAGCCTCTCACCCTTAAACCATTCATTTCAACCTTCATTTCAAAACGCTTTGGCACTTGGTTATTCAGTCATTTGTCATTTTTAGAGACCTCCTTTTTGTTTGTTTGAAGGGTTTTTGAATTGGAATAAATACACTGGGGTTTGGATTATGCATGTGCTGTGTATGAAATAGGAATACAGGGATGAGACAGAGAGGGAAATGCCATTTTGGCAGCCTTCCAGTCTCTTTCGAGAAAAAAAAGGTCAGGGCCAAGATAAGACAGTTAGGCCAACAGGAAACCAGGACATTTTGATTTGGATCTGTGTTGTGGGAAATGAACGTTTCTGTCTCAGAGTATCCATGGATCCAACAACAGCCGAGAGGCGCAATGCCTTCAGGAGGATCAGATAATGACAGTACAGCGTTATTAACTGCACTGAGAAAGGAGAAAAAACACAAACTCAAGACAACTGGTCAAAACAGTTCATATAACACTCTGAACTTAAGAGTTTCACTTTGGAAGAAATCAGGAAAAATAACCCGAGTAGAAAAGACAATCTGTTGCTTTAGGCCGTCTTTGATTCATCCTCTAAGAAAGTCAATACACCAAGCTGAAGCGATAAAACTGTATGATTTCACAGAGGGCCATAAAGACGCTTTGCTGTTACACTTTCTGTAATACAAAAGCAATCTGATGTCTCGGCAATAGGCCACAGTTTGCCTCCCTAACACCTTGCACAGTGTGTTTTTGTTCTATTGTGTCATAGATTTCATGGTGGAAATATTTCTTGGAAAGCAAGGAATTGTTCTGTGTGAGCGTATTATTCCTTAGCACAAACCTCATGGGGGGGTTTCATCATATTACAGGGTCACATAGTGTTCACATAGCAATGGCTCCCATGGATGCGAGAACAGTGTCCTTATTTTTTTCACAGGAGTCATAAAAAGAGGCAGTTTAATTTTGTTTACTTCCACCCACCATGATACTTGATACTGCCATTATCGCAGGGACAAGGTTGCATTTAATTTTTCTTGTTTTAATTTCCAAAATTCGCCCACAGACTAAAAAGATCAACCTTTAGCCCAATGAATTTAAGTGGCTGTGAAGCTTTGCACTGTATAGAGAAATGTACTATAATTGTAAAGGTTCATCCCGTGACACCCTTGACCTCACAGCGTCACAAGGGAGACCGTGAAGAGAGACGGAAATCACTTAAGCACTGAAAAATGGAGTCAGTAGAGGTGCAATGGTCTGGTTCATCTCGGTGTATTAATGGAGCAGCAACCTCCACTCACTTTTTCATACAGCTGAAGGTGAAACATTATACCGCCTGTTCTTGCATGTTCAGTGATAATAAATGGTGCTGATAACACTCTGGCTTGCTGAACAAGTTACATTTTTCTTCTCCGTTGGCTGAATAAATATCTTGTTGGACAAGGAAAATAATGCATTTCCCCTTATTTGTAACATCCATTATGATCTAAGGTTTACATGCTGGGGAGAGTATGAGATGGGCACAAGCTGTGGAGGAAGTAAATGTAGCTGGATGTCATTTTTTTTAATGGGCAGATGTTCTGGAGTGACTTACTTTCTGGTCATACAAAATGTAATTTACCTCTGAAAACACTCAAATTGAGCACATTCAACAGAAATAAATACGATCTCTGAGTCCTCAGGCAAACAATGTCACTTTTCCTTGCAAGTGTGCTGCAAGTGTTAGCAGAGTTAATACCACCGGCGCTTGGTTTTTTGCTGGTTGCTGCTCTGGTTGAGTGGTTAATTGTCATTATAACCTGTCGTGTGAAAGCCTACAATCCACTTTTTGTGTGTTTTCGGGATCTGTGTTCTGTGTTTTTTACATGCTGGTAGAGCTCATTAACAGGATCTATATAGATATATCAATATCTATAGCACTAAAGCAAAAACTCAGACTTTTGCTTTTCACAGTAATGACAATGTTGTGGTGCTTACTACTGAGGGTGGCAACATTTAATGATTTTATCAATCTAATAGGCTTATCACAACGTGGAAACATATTAATAAAAGTGATGGTAATGATGTAGTAGTTTTGACACAGGTCCTGGGAGAAGTTTTGGCTAGTTATGAAAAAGCAGTATCGATTTTTTTCATCGGATCGCTCTTCTTATAGATAAACAAAACAGAATTTGAGAACTCATATAATTTATCACTATGGTCCACAGGGGGTGCTTAATTCAAGTGAACCAAAGTTCTTTCTAGGGGCTTCAGATATGAATATGAAGCTCACGTAGGTTCATGCAGGACACAGAAGTCATACACCCAGCCGTTATAAGCTGACAAGCTAGTGTTCAGATCACCACTCCCAACCCCACTCAACCAATCACAGCTTGCTTAAATCCATCTCCACTCTCATACATTCCTGCTACTCCCATGCAACCTTTACTCTGCTGCTTCTAGAAGTTTCTACCTCCACCCCAGCCTCCTCCTATTAAGTCTGTATGCATGTATATACGTATGTATGTAACCTTCAGGGGGCTTGCAATACACTCCCTTGAAAGCTAAGCAGGCTGCTTGGCTAACCATGGGAGTGCTCTGAAAGCAGAGCTACAACGCCAACAATAACTACATTTCCACTTGGTAATAAATGGTTCAAATCTACAGCAAGAGTGTTTCTGGCTGAACTTTTAGATTTGGCTAGAAGAAGCAGAAAATCAAAAACATCGAGGAGTCAGTTACTTGAAAATTTGAAAGTCCTTAAATAGAAGTTAATGTTTCCCCTCCATCAAGAGCTGCACTCTCAGATTAATTAATTTTTCCAAACAGTATGTAAATTCACCTTTCAAGCCCTCAAAACAACTATTTGTTCCTATTTTGGAGAAACGGTGAAAATGTCCCATTTTTGTAACACGGTGTCCTTACATCTGAGTTCAGAAATCAATGTAAGACATCACAAACCTGCATAGGAAATAGAACATACACAGAAATGATGTGCTTTGGCCTTGTGAAAAATAAATCACTTTTATTTTCCTAATCCTCCAGCTTGGAAAGTTGGAATCTCAAACTGATACATAAATACAAGAACACACATTTATACACATAAGTACATGCATCTGATCTCCTGCATGTGTTCCCCACTTGGAAAAGGGGAAAGAAATCGTGTGCAACCAGACCTGATTGGCCCTCATATAAAATGAAGAAATATGGACAGAGTGTAGTTTTCTGATGAGTTGCTGAAAGTCTGTGACATGAATCTGAGTCTGGGGACCAATCAGACATTCCAGTTGCAGAAAATATCAGGCCCATGTTAAAATACAGCCCGGCCCCTGTGATAAATAGGCTGAATATCTTGCCACTCCTGCAGCAGAAACCAGGAGCTAAAGCCTTTTATCGTGGCTCTGTTATCCCATATAACTTTTAAGCATGAAACATTTTCAAAAATACTTCTCCCTTGAGATAAAGTCTTAAACAATAAACCTGTACATGGACATGTTGCTTCCAAATGTCTCCTCTTAGCTTCAATAATCTTCATTTATAAGGCCAATGGAGTTTGTTGCAAGGCTGGGGGCTGCACTTAAACTCTGTGACCTGCAGAATACTTGCATTCAAGTTGCAGCTTTGGCCATGCAGTTTAATGTACCGTACTCGGGGGCTGCTCCCTTACTCTCTGGCTGAACTGTGTCTGTATTATGCAGCCAGAATGTCTCCATAGCACTCAATAACTTGCATCATTGAGGCATAGCTCTAATGCTGTGATGTGTTGTCAGAACAAAATATCCTGCCTACACACAGTTCTCAAATTTTGACCCTATGACTAAATCTGTCATTTAAAGCCTGAGAGAAAATAACAACTGCCTGTGTTTGATGTGTTTGACAAAAGCAAGAGTAGAAAAAGAGCACACAAAGATGCAGGACGTTTTTCATATGACTGAGGTTTCCATTTTCGATACTGTTCAAAAACTAGTGTTTCAAAATCAGCTCTTCTCATTCTCGTCTGTTTTTTTCTAAAGCTTGCAGTTTCATAACACCAGTGGGCCTCTCTCATACTGCTCTATGGACTCTGTGATGTAAACGTAGTTACCTTGCTTTGGGGGAAATGGCCTCCTCCTGTTTTATATTAACATGAACCCCAAACCTGTCGTTATATATCGTCTGAATTAGGCTGAACTTTGGCTTACGTTTTCCCCCTCCAGTTCTTTCGTGATGAAGAATACGAGACTGGCAGGCCTTCTGAGCACAGCTGTGAGTCTGTACTGCTGCCAGCACTCTCTGACAGGATCCCCTGTGTGGGATGACCTCTGACCTCAGTGAAAATCCAAGAGAGGCCAAAGGGGACTGTTAATGCTCACTCCTGATGTACAGCTGTGATTCATTCAAGGTGGTTTTCACTCTGTGCACCTTTTGCAAATGGTCTCAGGGTTATGTCAGATGTGAGGTTGTTTTTTTTTCTAGTGCCTATCAGAACTGCTTGGAGCCCACAAGCTTAGCACTGTTGGTTGGCTCCTGCCTTATCACTGTAAGCTGGCTAAACAATCCTCACTCATCTACCACAGAGAAAGTTTATTAATCAAGTGCATTGAAGTCAGCAATTTTGTTGATTGCTTTGGCCTTTGAACCATCTCTGGCAATCTTAACACAGTTTTTAAAGGCATAGTGTTTTTAATATGGCACTCATATTTTTGTGGTGCTAATGCTAGCTGCAGTTGTGTTCCTTAGCAACATGTTGGTGATTAGGAGGAGCCTCACATGCCGAATCAGATTTGTTATGTCAAAACTTGGTGCCAGGTTGACTATCAGCTTTCTCTGCTGTGATCAGCGATGAATTGCATACTGCCACCAAATATGTTGGCTAGTAAACAAGGACACAAATGGTGTTATTATTTCTTACCAGATAAAATTTGATACAAAAATACTAAATAGAAAGTATTCCCATTATCTGCTGATAATTTATTGCACAGATATACAGAATACCATGCATACCTAGTTTTGACCAATCAAAAGCAAGGATTTGAAAAAGCCAGTTAATTCTAAGGATTAAAGGAGCAAAATAAAATCTTTAAAAATTGAGCATCTCTCCACCAACTTTATGAATATCAAATATATATTTTGAATGAATATTTAAAAGTCATCAACAGGAACTTTAATTATTTCTACTTCTTATGGAATCAAAATCAAAGCAGTTCAATCAACATTGAATCAATATATCAAATCGCAAACCTAAAGAATTTAAATCCAATCCAATCCTGAGGTTCCTAACAATACCCAGCCTACTATTTAGAATAATGTTTCATTTTTATAAATACATCATTACACTAGTTATTTTTCAATTTTTGTGGATGGTACAAGCAATTAAAGACCTGTACCCCCTACAGAAATGTGCAAAAAACTGTTTTGATTTTAATATTTGAGAACCACCCAATGAAATTTCTCCAATTTCTTTAGTTTGTTCTACAAAATTCCCTGTAAAAATAACAGATTTCCTCGAGAAAACTTGCAAAGGCTCTCAATACTGAAACATCTACTGTTTGGAGACATCATACATTAAAATTGCTGTTTTTGACCAGTTGACAAAATCTCCAGCCAGTGCCCCAGGTCTTGTTAAAATGCCATGGATCAAAATGTGTGTCCTGTTTTTTTCCGTGCTCCAGTGGCCATGACAGCCTAGGTTACCCATCTCACAGTGGCATAATCCAGCCTGTCAGCAGCTTCAGCCTTGTGTTTCCTGGACCCTGGACATAATACCATACTTGAAAGAACCATTGCCAACCTGTAATCTGAGTATCTTATCTCTAACCTGAATGCACCCTGACTGTGGTAGAGGAGGGAGTTTCACAACATCTGGTGCTGGGTGTAAGCGAAAAAAACAAAACAAAAAAAAAAGAGGGTAAGAGGTAACTGGGGTGAAGACAAACTGTGAGAACAATCTTGATGCTTTGGTATGGAGATTTCAGTTCAACAGCATGTTCTGCTTTTGCTTTCAACACAGGTCGCTGAGCGGGCAGCCAGTTGTTAGAGCTTGCCTGCTGAAGATTTTGGCCTGATTGCGGTTATGATAGAGATATTCTTGACAGAAACATTTGTCATGACTCTCCTTACATTTGCTTTCTTCTTCTTGGTATCTCACCCACTCTAACCTTTCCTTTTTCTGCCCCTCTTTTTCTTTGTATCTCCTTTTTCCCATCAGCCCAGTGCAGCAGTGAGAGGTTACCACAGCACCAAGGCGAATCCAAGTGTTGGCTCCAGTTGGACCACTGGTGGTCCAGGGGCCAGAGGCGGCTCCTCTTTCACCCGTTCAAGCCTGCAGCATTACCTTTCCCACCATCAACAACACGTGCATCATCACCCCCAGTCCACACACACAAGCTACGCCTACTGCCCGACCCATACAGCTGTGAGTACCACAGATTCCCTCTGTTTCCATCTCTCTTGTGTGCATTAGTCGCTGTTACTCTCAGGGAAGCTCTTATAAACACCGCTGATTCTCTCTCTTTCTGTTCCTTTCATCCCCCCTCTTTCCCACACTCATTCCTCTCAAGCCCCCATCATATATATCACTTTCTCTTGCTCCATCTCCCTTTCTCTCTCTCTCCTCTCTGCAACTTAATTTGTTTTTCTTTCATCCATCTCCTGCATCGACAGTGCATTGAGAGACTAATTGAGGCAGAGACACTTTTGGACGGCTTCCCTCGTCATTATCCGTGGAATTAATTGCTGCTCTGCAATCCGTTTGATTTGACTTTATTGGTGCGATCTGGTTTTCTAATGTAACATTGAGGGTGTGACTGGAACTCAGGCGTGAACCAAATTGAGGAATTTTATTAGTGTTATGTTGCTGTCACAGTCACAGCGCTGGAAATAAAAATTTGGCCGGGTTTTTATTTCTCTGTATTTCTTCCTCTAATAAATATATTTACAAGGCTTAACACCAAATCTTTCCCCCATTCTCTCTTACTTTCCATTACAGCACTCTGATACTCTCTAGCACATACACACCACTCAAATTCCCAGCTGCCTCTTTTGCTAACATGTTGAGACTCCCCTGGAGCACTTGCATGCAACGGGTGAAGAAATTGGATTGGATTAGATGTGATAATCATCACTGTAGGTTGACTCCTGGTTGCGCACAGATTTCCTTTTATGTTTCTCTTGTGATATCAAAGCATTCACAGACATGCAGTTATCTTTCTGCATGTTTGTGTGACTTTAACCCCTGTCACTGTTCCTCCCACTACAACTTTTAAACTGTGCCATGAACAAACAGGAAGCAAAGACAGGGGACATTCCACAACACAGACATAAACACTTTGGTTCCAGTTGTGGTACGTTTCTGTCACATGTTTTTTCAAGAACATCGTGATCCTTTTTGTTCTTCACAGCCACATCCCCGGGGTGGCTCAGTCATTGCCATCAACATCCAAAAACAGCAACACAAATATGTGTGAATGCTGCTTGAATTCATTGGTTAAGTTTTTCCCCCCCAAAAGTTGAGCAAACAAGAAGCTATTTTGTCTTCCTATTGTTTTTGTTGAGTGAATTTTTACTTTGTTTTCTATCAAGGGAAACAGCATAGGAGCTGTAGCACTGAAATCTGGTTGATTTTTACAATAGCTAATAATTTACCAATGACCTTTTTTGAGCCTGCTTGATGAAGATTATGGTTGCATTTCAGCTAAACTATTTTAAACTGTGTAAAGTTATCCACAAATGTGTGATTTGATGAACTAATGCATACTTCATTCTACAAGTAGGTGAACAGATCTTTGTGTCTGGATGATAAGTTCTATTTGCTTATTCTACACAATACCTGGTAATTGTGAAATTGTTCCATTTTCTCAGCCATGTGTCACAAAGTAAACACCTGTATTACATAACCGACATAAAATCATTAACATAAAATCAAGCTGACCCAATAACAGCTAAGGTGGAAGTTAATGGATCCATACATTTTTGCTCCAGTAACAATGGCACTGACGACGTTTCACTTGCATTGTTGAATGAATGAATGAATGAAACTCTGAGTTTGGAGCAGCTGGTTTTGCATACATATGGCAGTATGCTTCTGCTCAGTCTCTGCTGTTCTTGTAATCGTTTTGGTCAGCCCTGCCGTGGGGCACCAGTTTTGATTGTCATTCAAAACCCAGGCCCCGTGTCTGTAGACTACAGTCCTTGTTACAGGTATCAATTGTTCAACAACAAGCCACAACCCACTGCTGCATGATATCCCTCACTCTCTGCTCCCCAACTTTCCAAACTCTCTTGTAAACAGGTTGGTAAAGGATTAGAATAAAAAATCCAGAACAAATGTCATCTAATATGGTCAGCTATTGATATAATTAAAAAAACATCTGATGATTCATGTGTAAGGGTTTACTCTGTTTTAAATTCAACGCACCACTGTTTGTAATATCTTTTAGTCAAACATTCCAGGAAATACACACTGGATGGATCACAAAGCTAGAAGACAAAAGTTTGATTGTGTAAAGAATACCATGAATGAGTTTGAAATAAACATCATTCTCTGGAACCAATGCAGAAATTTATAACAGACACACCTTTGTTTTGTTTTTTCCCCCTGTTGTTCTATTTGTTTCTTTCCTTTTTATGGGATGTTGGTGGTCCAAACCTCTGTCATGCTGTACCTGCTTCCCCAGCAATAGCTACAGATCAGGGGTTATTGAATGCGCACCCTCGTCTTGACCCTGTACCTTCAAATTGCAGCAGAGTCTGCTGGCTTTCAGGGTTTTGTTTTCATGGGACTGTGGACTGTTCTTTTCTCTTTAGCTGTGTTCATTTTGTCAGTGCAGAAAGCAATTTCTATCCCGCGTTCATGCCTTTGTCCTGGGCTGTTAGACGCCAACGCTTTGGCCGCTGTGAGAGATGGCTAATCCAGACACTGACTGTAAACAAAAGCATTGCTCCAGTGTTTGAATGGGCATCACATATGCAACACATGGTAAACAGAATAGATATCTTCTCATCTCTCACAAACTAATACTACTCCCCCTTTTTCTTCCTCTCCGACACCCTCCCAACATATGATACCTTTTATTATTGCCTTCCTAAATGCTATTGTAATTTTAGGCAGATTAGATGCAAAGAAAGCTCGAGCAGAAGGGGAAGAAAAACAGAACCGATAGCTCAGCATGTGTCTGTCCTCTCGGCTGGGAGAGGTGAGTAAATAAAGGGAAAAAAGAAAAGCAAGCAAGGATCCAGCGGAGATCAAGAAGCTTTGCCTCCAGTGGGTTTGTAATTACAATGGAAGCGGATACATTTCCACTCTTAATATGGTGGGATGAAGCTCCCTCGGGGGGGGGAGACGGTACGACAAAATAAGCGGCGGAGAAAGTCATGTAGAAGTCAGGAGATGTGACACTCAAAGGAAGAGGTTGGGTTATTTCCTGAATATACAATGCTAACTCCCACAAAATACTTCTATATACAATAGATTTCCACTCCAAAATACAATTTTGTGGGAAAGTAATTGTGGTCTGGATTGTTTTGACTTGTTACGCCTTTTTCAAATATTTCCAGTGTTTTCCTTATACTTTCGGTTGAAACTAAATGCTCCTTGAAAACTACATTTCAATTAGTCTAGCTTGTGCTATATGAATAATAATAATAACATTTATTAGTGAGCAAAAAAGTGGGGAAGAACAGGGGGGAAATGTAGGAAGAGGAAATACAAAGAATTAAGAAGACAGAGGAAGGGACAACTGTACTGTGGTGGCTAAAACCTCTTTTCTCTCTGTGTACCATTAACCAAACAGCCAACCAGGTTAGATAAGAGCCATGGTGAGTGGAGCATACTTTGGGTACTTTACTGTAATAAAACCTGACAAGCTAATGATTGCACGCTGTGTTTCTGGATCCCTTACTTAAAGCCACATGGGCCGCAAACACCCCTCCAGACTAAGCCATACGGTATAGATTTTCTCATCTTTGGAGAATTGATCTCCAATAAAAAGGCAAAGAAAGGGAAACATTCGGTGTAGGTTCTTTCCACTAATTGGTGTGACAAAACCCATTTATGGGTGATAGCAGTAATGCTGGACATACAATGTGAGGTAAAGTGGAGACATTGAAAATTGAATTTCCACTTCCCCTGCAGAGTTGCTCTTGGGATATTTGATAAGAGCTCAAATTCTCTCTCTGTCTTTTCTTTTTTTCCAGTTGTATTACAGAGAACCAATGCTTCTCTGCATTTAGTACTCTAAGACGTATTCCCAACCTGATCCATTTGTACAGCACCAGCTGAACCTCTGACAAATATCTCAGTAGGAATTGCTCTCATAGGTTGATTGGGGAGCTGCTGGGTACTTGTTTAACTTTGAATGATAGCTTAGCTTACCTTACGTTTGTGACTCTTCAAAAAGTGTAATGATGCCAACATGGTGTCATCCATTGGTTTTCTTTGTGGCATTTTTTTAAACCCTCAACCACAGCTCACTGGCAGCTACCATGTTGTATGTTGGATAGTAAATGAGCAAATTTGTAAAATAGGGCTGTTTTTCAATCCATAAGTTGGCATACTTTGGTGAAAAACAGTGAGAGCACATAGGATTTTTTTATTCAAAAGTTTAATTATTTTGACTTAAAAGCAGGGGCTATAATAGTTTCATTCAGGATAAAGTAGTGAACATTCTAGGACATATGTGTCTCAGCTGCTGTGTTGTTGTTAAAAGTTTGCATTCTTTGGAAAAAGCGGGGTTGCACTGTTGTTTTTGAAACCAAAAGTTTGCACACTGAAATTAAGAGGCTCAAGGGGCAGCAATTGCTGGGTCTGTAAGGACTTAGCTTGGTAACTGGAGGATCACTGGTTCAAGTCCATGCATGGACCAATATTAGTAATTGGGCTAATAGACGGGGAGGTGTTAGTATAATTTCCTGAGCTCTGTTGAGGTTCCCTCAAGCAAGGTACCAAACCCCAAACTGATCAAAGTCACTTTGGAAAAAAGCGTCTGTTGATTGTAAATTGTAAAGTGTACGTGTAATGTTTCATATGATCTTTAAACTTAAAATTTGGCATATTTGGACACAAAGTCTGAGCTACCATGGTTTTATCAGGGATGCAAATAATTGTTTTCTTGGATCCAAGAGCTAACATATTTGAAGGAGTGAGTGATGACACAAATGAAGCAATTGATTAATAACTGTAAACGATGATAAAGTATGATAAATTAGTCTAAATTCCTGATTAATATTTTAGATGGTGGTTATGACAATTACCAATCTTTTTCATCCCAATCTGTTAACTTGTTTTATTTTTCTGTGAAGCTCGGCTTTTTCATTCTGAGCCTGTGGATGATTAATTTGGTTTTTCAGCCAACCCCAAGTGGCCATTTATTTGTTCTAAGCGCATCGATGTGTGTGAACCTTTAGCTGTTTCATTTCTCTTGGTATGTCTTGTCTTCCAACAGATTATCTCTGGAGCGCTTGATATCCAGATGTTTCTAACATTGCTTGAGTTTTTCTGGTCTTCTCCGTGCAGATATTCCACGTTTTTTAGGTAGTGTTTCATTACTTTGGATGCTATGCGTGCTTAGGAAACGTGGTCTTGCATATGTCCTCACTCAGTGTTCTTTCTGAACTATTCTGCTGTGTACAATGGGGGGATATTGCATTTCTGTTGTGGTCTGCATCAGTGGAAAGCATCCATGCAGTGCTCTTATAAACAAGTTAAATAGGGCACATGCAAATGTGATGTTTGGAATGCAGTATACAGGAAGTCTGTTCGGTCCTGCTGTCTTCTTGTGACAAGATATTATGTGGTAAGTTGAGGGAGAAATTTTCAGCCTGCCTGTACAGCTGCAGAGGCCATTTTTCTTTCTAACATACGGACAGACACACATCTACATAGAGGACATACTAGCATGCCTTTCCTTGAACAAAAATATTCAGTTTCTGGGAACTGGTGTAATAAGTGTTCACAAATCAACCACTTTGGTATGGTTTTTCTTCTGTGAAGGGAATCTTATCAGGCATAGATAACAGGACACGTTTTCTCTGGGTTAGAGTATCCCTCTTTTATCTGGGGGCATGGACATACCCATGAACTTTCCATTTTAATCTGGAGGTAACACCAGAGTAAACTGAGGTCGTTACCTTACAAGACTTGTCAGAAAAATACTAGCAAATCATTCAGTCAATTCAAGCCAAAGAGAAGAAATTCCTTGCACATCTGTGGTTTCACCATATCCCTGAAACCACTGAAAAGAAACAGAAAAGACATTTTAAAAGATAAGACAGAGGTAGGAATTCACAGAAAAAATAAGCAAGAAACTGAAAGAGACAAGTTAGCAAAGAATCAGACTGGATTGTGAAGTAGGGATGTGTAGTTCTACAAGTAACTAAACCTGAGTTCAGATTTGATGGTTGGATTGACTAGTTTGCCACTCAGAAAAATAAACAAAGTTCCTGAAGATTACTACAAAAAACTGCCTGGACCAATTTTGGTGTTTATGTGGCGAACCACCTGACTAACTCACCATCTCATCCCTCTGTTGTTCTGAAGCCCACTTTCCAGCACAGTCTTTGGTGTTCTGCTAGCTTAACTAGCCATAAGTCACGAGCATCCGTGTTATACAGCTTGACAGATGACACAGTCATCCAGCTGAATGAATGCAAGCCTGCTGGCAGTGGCTTACAACACATCCCCTAACTCTGTGGTTTTTAAAATGGGGGGCCGTGACTAGCAGCCGAGAGTAGAAGGGGCCTGAAAATAATTTGATCTACAAAAAGGGGGGTGCTGCAAAAAAAGTTTGGGAGCCACTGCCCCAGCTGATGGCCTGGACAAGAAAGTTGAGTCATGGTTAGTTATCTGTGGCACTGTTGTTGGAGAATGATAAGGAAAATTTAAGAAAAATGACCAGGAGAGATTCAACCATTTTGTAAATCCAAGAATATCTTTGATTGGAGGACATATCCCATCCAGGAGAAGATGAGATGATAGGTAAATTCTTGATCGCAGTGGCAGCATGTGCTATTGCACACTGAACACAACAAAGTCCATTAGCGCCCATCCTGCAGCCTGACTCTCTTTCATCAGCCCTTGAATGAAGAGCATTGCTCATCCCCCAAATACTGCAATGATTCATCCCCGCCATGAGCTAGAATGGGCTTTGTCTCAGTAATTAATTTAGCTCTCGGGACAGCACTTGGAATGAGCTGCGTCTTCAAGGCCTAATTAAAAGAAGATTGTCAAACATATTCTAGGTCATACTGCTCCGAATCTCCGAACATTTAGGAGGAATTTTCAGGCACTGCCGACTCGTCCACCGTGGACCATTTTGCTGGCTGATGGAGTGTGGGTTTCAAAGACAAAAACAAATGGCTTTATTTGCTTTGTTGATTTCTTCAGGCGCAGCTTGGAAAATTAGACACTTGATGTTATGTTTATCATCCGCTGCTTCAGTCAATATCTCAATCCACTTATGGCCTCGTGCCCTGCGTGTCTTTGTGTCTTTTTGAGGATAGTTTATTTGTAAAGGCGGGGATATTTCATGATTCTGCTTTGAGCAAATAGCCCCAATTAATACCCAACAATGACTGAAAAAGCAAGTGTGTATAAAATCCTCCAGTTTAAGATCAGAAACAGGCAAATTTTGTTCTCCACTTGGCACCTCATTTGTCATAACATATCAGCTGGAGTGCTCACTGTACTGAACAAGTCACACCAAAAAGACTGACTGACAGGAAGAGCCTATCTCATCTGCCTTCATAATGAGAATCAATGACATTGGTTAGAGGCACAAAATGGCTCTAACAGTTAACACACTTCCACACGCGCGCACACACACACACACAGGTTCTGAACAATTAAGCCCGAGCTGTTGGGCTTAGTGCCTGGGTCCATTGTAAGCGCTCTAAACCTGTTAGACTGTGACAGACCATTAAAAGGCTGCCAAGGCTTCCTTAATTTGCTTCGACAGTGAAGCACACTGAGGCTGAGTGACTGAGTGCTGTGAGTGTGTCACTGTGTGCGTTTGTTTCCTATATGACACTCCTGCCACCACCTCTGCTACCTCCACAGCTTCACCCACACAGCAGCACACACACACACACACGCACAATTTGACTTTAACATCATGAAGTCACCAGAATATATAGATGTCTAATTTTGCTTTAAAATTACCCTATAATGGCCATTTTCTGTTTATTTACACAAATGCATCAAACCATTAAAACTCCTGCCAGCACTAATGTGTTTTCCGAGTCTGGGAGTATATTCTGTAAATTGTTAGGAGCACAATGTAAACAGCTGTAATTATCTTTGCATGGGAAGGCCTTGCTACTGTTAATTGAAGCTGAAATCTCCAGTACTTGTCAGCATACGCTGCTCACATATGTAATACAATTATTTGGATTTGTTACACATAAAACCTTGGCATTTGTCTTCATCTGGTTTCTTCATTCTGCAGTTAAAATAATGTCCGTTTTTTGGGCCACACCTGTCCTCTTTGGCAATGCGAGTAAAAAATATCTGGTTAAAAATCTGAGAAGGAAGTGGAAATTACACATTTCACACTGTTTTTTTTATTTTCACACTTTGAAATGAACAGCATACGTGGCACATCACACCTTTCTAACTGGTGTGTTTTCTACAGTTTTGCAGTGTAGATACAAATAGAATACGTGTTTTCTCACAGACCCTTCAACTGTTGACTTAAATGTATGAATACAACTCCAACTCCAAAAAAAGTTTCTGACACTCTGTAAAAGTTGATAAAACAAGTTTGCATATAATTTTGATTTTTATTATTTAATTCAGAATAGTCAAAGATAAATTATCATAAGTTACTTACATTTTTTTATTGGTTTACATTATAAATATGCCAATTTAAACACAGGAAAAAAAGTTTGGGGAGGGACACAAAAAGTACTGAAAAAAGTTGTATAATGCAGAAAAACTATCTGGGGTAGCCACCAACTTTCAAAAGTAGAGATAGGTGGACAGCTAAAACTTGTAAGACAGGGTTTCTCAGTAGGGATGGCTATTGATAGGATTTTATTGATACCAACACTTTCATTGATTCTGCTTATCAATTCAGTTGGTGAATTTTCTGGTCACAACAAGCAGGCTTTGTTTCTGTCAACATTTTATTGAGGTTATAAGTGATAAATATAAAATTAGTTCATGGTTTGCAATATTTCTGGATGTAGATAAATGAAAAAAGTAAAATTCTTTGCACATGGTCACTGGATCCTAGATCTCTGAATGTAAATAAATATAAGTAAGTAAGTAAGTAAATAAATAAATAAAAACCAAACGTCACATGAAGTTGGCATACTGTTAGGCCACTCTGACACAGTGTAAGAACTGATGAGGGAATCCTTAAACTTAAAGCCCATGATGCCGATGGATCGAACCATTTCCAATTGATTCTTAACCAGATAAGGAAAGATTAGATTGGTTAGGAACCAGTTATGGCGAACCATCCCTATCCTCCAGTGTAAAATTGCAGATAAATTGGTGATTTAATTACCAGCAGTAAGTAGCATCATTAAAAGTGGTGTCCTTGGGCAGTACTGCACAAAAATATACACGTCTCTGTAGTGGAAATAAATCTCACCTAAAAAAAACCCCTAAAAAAAATAAATGTTCTGTGAACGCAGTTTGTGACTTCATTGACCATTTGCACATCATTTTTACATTAAAAAAAAAGAAAATTGTCAAAGCTGGTCTCATTATTTCCCATATCATAACTGAATGTTTTTGTATGGAGGACTATTGTAGCACTGTGTTTCTTTTGCTAAGCACTTATCATACTGGGTGACCGGACTTTGATTACACCCTGCATGTCATTTCTCACCCTCTCCCAGTTTCCTTTCCACTGCTGTATCTTCTGAGTGAAAGGCATAAAAAAGCCCAAAAATAAAACTGAAATGAAGAGGTGGTGCAACATTTTCAGGCATTTACATACCTTTAATACATCAAGATCTTGTACTATCCATTTTTCACATTCTTTATGGTTTCTTTTCTTATCTTAAATAAAGACACAGTTAAAATGTTTTGCAATCTACTGCACTCTACTCAGCTTCTCAGATTTTGGGGACCTGAGTCATAAAACACTCAGATCCAGGCCATTCCCAATATATTCCTCTCATTTGACTGGAATTCAACCAAGTTTACTTGTCATTATGACAAGGCATTTTGTTTTCAGTGGCCCAGCCCAGTCCTAGTGTAACCCTGTGTTTCTGACACTTTTATGCGCTTGCATTCTGAGGCGGATGTTTCACCTAGCAGGCATTTCCTGTCGTGACCAGAGCTTGGTGTTCCCCACCATTAGGAATAAAAGACTGTAGGCCACATGATCCCCAGTGCCAGACCACAGGAATATCCAGAATCTGACAGAGCTTCCAGGCCTCCGCATGTTTCATTTCCTATTTCACAAGAGCGGGCGGTCCATGCAAATTCCTGGCTGCGGTATGCCACCAGTCTTCATTTAGCGGTGGTTTTGAGGTTGATATTAGATGTTGGACACAATCTTAGATGTTAGAAGCTGGATTAGAGAGGGTGCTGGCAGATCTTACATGGATTTAAATGGGTGTCGAGCTTGTTCATATCATGTGGACTGTCATATTTACATGCCTTTGTGGGCTTTGTGCTGTTGCTCGGCCATGTTTTATGGCAAATTTCGGGGAGTGTTATCTGTGAAATCGCTCTTAAGCAAATCAGTTTGCACCTGTTACTTTTAGTTCAGGTGATTAGTCAATGACAGGACAAAGCAAGGGAACATAAATCACAAATCCTGAGCCATAGATGTGCCCTTAATGCACAATGTTTCACTGCACTGCTTTGGTTTTCAGCCACACATACCAACACACACACACAATCACACACATTGACATCCGTGCACAGATGGGTTTTCATATATGGCTGCCCGGGGCTGTAGTTTTGGCTTTAAAAACACCCATAACATCTGTAAAGCATTATGGTTGATTATACTGGTCCTTCAGCGCAATCATGCAATATGGGCATGAGAGATCGCTGAACATGAACCGTATGGGAAAGAAAGCGATGATGAGGTCTCTGCTATTCCACACAGAACAGGAACCCACCCCACACGATAATTTCTCAGAATTATGTTTTATTTTTTATATACTACAAGGGAACTGACATCAATTCCATCACCCGTAACTCCAGCTCTTAAATACAAGCCTGATGATTTCATCTGAAGGTCACTCTATTTCACTTATCTTTTTAACGGACTGTAATATAAATCATTTATTTAAAAATTCAGTTTGACAGGATCAAAGAGAAAATGCTTCTTTATGAGATAGAAGTCAACAAAGTGAAGTGTAACTTATCAAAAAAAATTAAATGTTGCTACAACATGCAGCAGAACAGATTTTTGTGCTGATTTGAAGTCAACACTTGCACTTATTGGTGAGTTAAACCACTGTTCATGTTAATTACATTTTCCTTTACTCTGGTTGTTCCTCCTTTCTCTGTTTTGGAGCAGTTTGCTGCAATGGCAACATTTGTCAACCCTTCAACTATTTCAAATAAAACACATTTTAAGATTGTGCTCTTTAGTAAAATAATGTATTTGATGTGTATTTTAATGTTGTATTTTGATAGCTTTAGCAGCCTAGATGTGTACTGCCCTTGTTTTTATACAGCTCATGTTTGCTACACTAATCCACTTTACCAACAATACACCAAAGGGACTCTTGTGTAAATGGCTGTTGCTGAGCTATGTGCAAGAATGTCGCCCTGTCAACATATCATGGTTAACATGAGCAGTGAGCATCACACCAGTACACCAGGTAGTAATGAGAGGACGCATATGTTCGAACCCAGCATCCCAGTCAAGCTGTGTTTTTGGGACAGTTGAACACAAGGCTGGACTCAACACTTTCATACTCTGCAAGGATGCATAATGGGCTGTTTTAAAGTTGACTCACTTCTGGTGAATGATTAAAAAATACTCTTTTCTTCAGTTCAAAGTGTATAGAGAGAGTGATCACAAGTTTCTTTTTAAATGGAAAAATGGTTGGGGTAGTGACAGGGGCAAGACTTGATGCTAAATAGCTCATCAACAAACTGGATTTAAATTAGTCAACAGCTAACAGGGAAATACTTGTTTGGCAAAAGTAGTGACGTAACTCTTGATGACTCTTATCAACAACTGCATCATATCTCATATATTTAAGCTGACATATATGAATTTTTTTTTTTATTTCTTATGTCGCTTTATGAAAGGGTGCATAGGCTTGTCAATCACAACTTGAGGACTGAATCAAAACATGTTAACTTCCTGCTCTATGATATTCAGCAACACAAAATAAATTTAATCAACTTCAACCCTGACATCACTAATTTGCTTTCCTCAAAATCATAAAAGGGTTTTGTTAGATGAACTTTTTGTATTACTTGCCAACCAAGGGAAGGTCCACTTCCTTTTATTCAGCTCACACACATAATTTGTTTATTTGATTCAGGTTCCCTTTTGGACAAAGTTGGAGGGTATTTTCTTTATCTGCTTAATTGGTTTGTCATCTTCAAAGTTCAACTGTGTTGTTTTTGGCAGCAGACAAGGAAGGCTTGAGCAACTCTTACGTCAGTAAAAGGCTTGATGGTTCACTTATACTTTACTGATGCCAAAGACCAAACAGAGACACTAAAAGTTAAAACTTGTTTTTGAAAACAGGAAATATGGTCGATATCTTCTATTATCATAATCCTCTTGCAGTGTCTTTGCTTGTTTATGCAGCATTTGTTTTATAAGTTATTCTTTTCTAGTGCCATTATGACTTCACCCCCTCTCTCAGCTCTTAGCCTCAGTTGTGTATCAGGTGGTTGGTTTGTTGGAGCCGCTTTGCTCCATTTGGTTGGTGCACTTTGATGACTTCAGTACTGCTAATTATGGAGGCGCCGCCAAGGAGGCAATCTCAAAGTGCATCACCCTGAAAGTCTTACACACTGATATCAAAATGTTACCCTGTGGAGTTGCACCATAAAGTGAATGTTCTTAATCATCTATTATGTGCTTTCTAGTACCTCAGTGCCATCTGGCAGTTTTACGCCATACAAATCCCACAATAGTATTCCAAAGGATGTCCTGCATGTCAGGGATATGCTGCCCACTTTGAGTTGTGCTATTATGTATGTAAAGCATGCCAAGTATGCTCAAAGGTGGTGACCCCATAAAGTCATATGGCACATACATTAATTTTGCAGGAGTCCTTCATAATGAATTTTTCCCACAATGCCAATTTAAATACACAAAAGAAAAATACGACCTCCGTGACTGTATTTAGAGTGCTTCTTAAATCATGTGGAGTTTCAACTTCTGCCAACAGAGGAAGGGTCTATATCTGGGGTCATTTCTTTCATCGGCAGTTAAGTTTTAAACAAATTCTAAGCATTGTTTTCATGCACATGACCTGCAGACTGTTGGACTGTATTTCTATGTTAGTGCGTTTCCTCTGATATGTATAACTTGTGTGGACTTATGGGGAAATCAAGTTGCCCTTGAGTACAATAAAGCTGAATATAAAGTATGAATTGGTAGCCTATGCTGCTATTGTTTATTAGCATCATTATTTTCTTAAACACGTCAATGCAAAGACAGTCTCACTTATGACTGTTTAATAACAGCAAAGAACAATTTTCTGATACATTTCCATGTGGTGGTGGTGGTGGTGGGGGGGGGGGTTAATGTTTCCCCATGATGAAAAGATTTAAAGAAACAACACTTGATATCCATCCCAAATATGCAGATCTCTCAACTGCTACATACTCTTTTGTTGCAAGAGTTTCCATGAGTCAGTCAGATTTTTTTTGCTGAAAATGATGAGGTTATTGTGCAAAGATCTCCGAACTGGTTCATAACACATTGGAGGAGTGGGCCTCAAACACCAAGCCTACTGCTTTACCCCAAGACAGGCCTCAAGATGACTGACCAATCAGAGAGAAGGGAGTTTGTGGAGAAGTTAGCCTTAAAGGGATTGCAGAATGTCACAGGTTAAAATGATTTTTTTTTTTTTTAACACCAAGAAGGGTAAGATAGGAATTTATTTTTCTGTTAAATGAGTGAACAACAGCAAAGCAGGAACAAGTCCTATGGCCATTGACATACCAGGTGGATGCTCTCTCTTGTCCATGTTAAATCATGAGATGATCAAAATGCCAATCACAACCTGCCACTCTTCACCCCTGTGTGTTTCCTGTTATGTTAACGCAAACACATGAACAACACGCCTTGTCTGTTAATTTGGTGTTGTCACTCTCTCTTCCTCTCTCTCTCTCTCTTTGTCTCCTGGGCTTCATGCTTTGCATGCAGAGGATGAGACACCGGGGGAGGTTAAGAGAGGAGCTGGAATGGAGTTCTGCTCCATTTACCACCCTGAAATATTCCTCTTAGAACGACACACTCTGTTTTCTCTCTCTCCTTGCTCCCTGCACTGTTTCTCTCTGCCTCGTCCCCTCCCTCTCACTCCTCATCTTGCTCTGACATGTGGTCATTTCGCTTCATTCCGCGATGACTTAGCAGTGCTTTAAAACACTGCTGCTGTCCTCCCATCCCATCCAGCTCAATTGCAGTGAGCATTTGACTTCATGGGCCTATACAGATCTGTTCCTGCTCCCCATAACTCTTTTTTTCAATCTGTAATCTCCATCCGCTGTGGGCAAAGCCTTTAGCTCCTTCATCCATTACTATTTTACTCTTCAACCCGTATGCCTCAAATATCTCTACCCTTGAACACCATTTAAAAAACATACACATAGACTCTCAAAGTGAAGTTTGCAGGCGTCTAAAATTTTACTTTAAGGATTTTGGGTTCTAAACTGCAGAATACTTCCTATTTTCCAATGCCTCAGCATCCTCAAAAGACAGAAAAAAGTAGCACACTGCACGCTCTGACAAAAATGAATGACTTAGCACTTGGATCTATTTGGGGCATTAACAGAATGAATAAAACAAAATGCACATGATACACTCCAAGTGCTCTGATGAAGCTTTGGTAGACTTCTTTCCTGTTTCTCTGCAGTGCAAATTCTTAGTCATTTCACTTTTTCTGGGGGTCTGCTTTCTTATATGCTCCAAATTATGTAGATTTTGAACATTTTTGGCTCAGAACATCCACATGGGAAGTATCTATTGTTTAAACCGACACTCTCTATGCCTTTGCAGCACTTAATTCCTTATTACAGAGAGATTTTCTTGGCTTCCTCTCCAGCACATTGTCATGGATGTAGCTCTGCTGTCCTTGGCAGAGAGATTTTTCTGTCGGTTCACCGAAGGACATGGCTTTCTCTCAGTCATAGTTGTTTTATTGGGGTTAGCATGAGGCCGCACAGGATGTCTGATCTCTGAGCTCCGCTGAAGTGTTTTCACCTTTAGTGTCAGAATAACCTTGACTCTCCTGTGATCACTGGGTTTCCTCACAGATGTGTGGCTTTACTTAGAATTTCACACATAGAAAAGGAGACACTCTTGCCTGTGCTAAGGCCAGAACACACATACAGCTATGAACCTCTTAAAGCAGGGGTGTTGTGCTTATTGTATCATGTATGCTGTCTTTCTAGTACTCCTGCAGAAGCGCCACACAATTAGCTTTAAGGCTTCCAGCTAAAAACAAAAGAAAAAACAAAAAAAAACTTTCCTCTTATTGGCCTGCTTTTTGGAGGCCTGTTTTGGTGTGTATCGAAGAGTGCACCTCAGTGTTTGAGGCCCATCCCCAACGCGTTATGAGAGACCACTTTAAATGAATATCTTTATTCTGACATCTCAACTTGTGAAAGCTATCCTGAAGCCCCCCAAATATCACACGTGCCACCACAATCCAGATTAGCCCATCTCATTTCAATCAAAGTGTGATCTGTTGTGCACACGCAGTTTTCCGATGTGATGTATACAACAAAAATGAAGCTGTTTTTCATCAAAGTGAAGAGGGATTACTTTCACTATGATTTTAGTGGATGCTTTGTAAGACTCTCCAATTTGCATTTTTGCATTCAAGCCAAAATTCCAAAGGATTTAATCACTTTCACAATCGCTTGAGAAAAGCCTGCAAAAAAAGTACAGCTTGTATACACACATGTTAAATTCAGCCTGGCCTCTTTTCCCTGTAAAACCCCATTTGTAACATCTCTGATCTTTTCTCAGAATCCTGTTAATGAGGAAATGGGTCTGCCTGTGTTACTTGCATATACATTTCACATTTGGAACAGAGATCCAGTAAGACTGTTTGCAATTTTCTCCTTTGGTGGATTGCCTGGACCTCATTGGGTGTATAGTAAAGGGTGCTGTGAGTCATTTTTACTCATGCTCGTCTGCTCTCATATTTCCTCCCCATTAGGCCTGTGTTGCTCTCCTCTGTGTTGTGATAGAGGCTAATGACTCAGTGGAAATCTGCCTGGTGTTTATCAAATGTCTCTGTGCAGGGCTGGTGGTCTGGTCAATCCGCCCTTCTTACATTATGAGGAATTAGATAAGCAAACAAAAACTCTGTGATGAGACCATTATATCTAAAGAAAGCAAGATAAATAGAAGTGCTCTGCCACATTATCTTGACCACATCACTCTGTTTTTTTGCACCATTGTGAATAATACTCCCAGAGGGGAAATGTGTTAACTTATCTCAGGCTTATCTTAGTCATTACACCGATAAAAGAGAATTTTTAAAAAGTTACAGCGGTAATTCAAAAAAGGTCTGTTCACAGGGTTTAGAAACAGGGATACTTCATTTGGTGTGTGCATAATTCATATTTTTACAAGGTGGTTCTATACCAAAAGAAGCTAGGTGACTAAACCCTGTATGTGGAGCCATTTGTACCATGTCATTTGGCTAATTTTGAGAAAACTTGACCCAAGCACCAACGTTGGTGCAACTGTACACTCCATTCCCAATTTCCAGTGTCCACTTTGTTTAGGCACTATTTCTGGACACAGCATGTCGTGTTCCTACGCCCCCAGCGTATCAAAGCTGTTAAGGTCTAGGGCTGCCACAAGTCAACTCTAAATCTTGATCACATAGAATTTTGAGTCAACTAATAATGCTAATTGGGTTCTTTTTTGGATGGATGCCAATTGAATTACATTGATTTAAGTTAATTTGTAGATATTTGCAAAAGTTGCAATGCACCATCTGTGTTGCTGTTGCTTGGATTGCAGGGCATGATCTTCCTTCTTTGTTGAACTAGTAGGGCCTGGTAGCTCCCGGGACTGTTCACGCATCTGTGCCACCTAACTCATTAATTTTCAAATTTCAAAAGCAGCCTGAGATGGAAACTATTATTTTATTCCACAGTGTCAACAGGTAGAGGTGAAATTTCCATTAATAAATTAGATGTGATGTAGAAAATTGACGTGTGATCAGGTTTTCACTGGCATTGTTTTTCCTGTTAAGAATAAATTGCTATTGTCAGTGGGTGGACCAATCAGACACAAATATTTATCACAGCTAAGTAATAATCAGTTACAGTTTTCTCTCTTTTCTTCTGCTTTAACAGTTTGTCTTGTCAATTTGAGCTGAATCCCAAGATCTTTGTTTCTTTTTCATGCAAACCAAATAAACAAATGTTCTAAGTTATTGAATCATCCTCTGATTTCCATTTGTCGATCTCAAATCTGGTATTAATGTGTCTTAGCATGCCTTTAATTTTGACTAAATTAGATTTGGATATAATCAGAAAATTGCTGTCAATGTTGGAGACAAACTTCATCATCTGTGCAGTGCACTCAGTGATCCTCTGATCTGATGAACTGAACACATCTGTTAATCAGCCTGTTCTTAATCTGAGTGATCATGAACATACAGTCATGTGTTCTTGGATTGTTCTGAACCTTAGTCAGAGGATCTTTGCCGTAATCCATGAGACAAACACAGTCTTAGATGTCAGATGGATGCTGGTTTTCTATTTTCTAACAGCATGTGCACATCAACCATGTCATCGTTGGACTGGTCGGGCAGTTCATCTTTCGCTTGATGATGAACAAGAAGCCCTGGGGGAAGCTGGTTACTCATGCAACATCAGTGTGCACGCATAAAACATGCAAGACGATCCGCTGCTACTCGGGTATCTCCCGGTAGAGCCGCTGCCAAAAGCAAAAAGGGTTTTTCCAGGAATACCAGGCCCTACTGTTCCCTTACCCCACTTCCCTCCTCTTCCTCCCAGCCCTCTTCTTCTTCCATTCCCTCTCCTGGCTCTCTTCCAGCCCTCCCTTGAATTCCTCACATCTGATCATTTCTGGGAAACACCCATGACAGGACTGTCCAGCAAACCACAGAAACAAAGCCCTTTGGTTCCAGCAGCAGCTTGAAGAAGTCCAGTCGTCCCTTTGGGTCAGGCAGTGAGGTCAGGGACATGGACCTTCTAGGAATTCTTTTAAATGGAAACATTGTTAGAGTCCAATTTTTTTTCTTACAACCTTTGGTTCTCATTCAGCTTATTCAAGACTGAAAATATGTTTTCATCGAACCTTTTTCTTTTTTTTTACTCTGAGTAAGGAGAGAGATGTTTTCAGAAAAAGTGGTTATTTAAAACTTTTTATTTTAACAGACAAGAAGAAAATTGAGTGCTTTTAGGCAACTCTAAACACACATCCCAGAAAAAGGAGTGGAAGAGGAGGAGAAAGAAAAGGGGGGATGAGAAAGAGGAGAAAGATGATCAAAGACATGATGAAGGAAAGATGTATAAGAGGAGAAGGAAAGATAAAAAAGTTTGGAAAAGAAAGGAAGACGTGGAGAAGAAACAGACAAGGATGAACGGCTGGAAGAGGGAGAAGTGAAAAAGGAAGAAGGAGAACATAAATGAGAGGGCAAAAGGGCGACAAAGACAACCAAGAAAAGGGAGAAGGGGAGATGAAGATGTGATGAAGGAAAGAAACAAAGTAAGATAAAGAGAAGAAAAGAAAAAAAGAAAGATGAAACGAAACAAAAGGATTACAAAATAAATGCAACTGAGACAAAAGAAATGTTGGTAGGGAATGGAGAGAAAAGGAAAAAGGGGAAATAAAAGAGAAAAAAGAAAAGAGAAAAGGGGCAAGGAAAGGATGATGGAGAAGGAGAGGCCACATTGTCTTATTTGGGGGAGGGGAACAGTTGTTCGGCTCGGTGGATTTGAACTTTCTAGGAATTCTCCCTGAATGGGAACATTGTGTCATTTCTTTGTGTTTGGGAGGGAGTGGAAACCATTTTTCAGCCTGATGAGGGTTGAAACTCTGCCACAATGTTTTACTGGTGTAAAAAGCCTGAAGTGCAGTTACTTCATTGTTTCTCAAAGACGCATCCTCATAGATATGTATAGCTGTAATAATGTAACCTTAGAAACTGCTTTGAAAACTACCCAAGAAACACTTCTTCACAGATGATCTGACCAGACACCACACTGTGAACATACTGACGTTTTCTCGCCTTGTCTGATTCTTTTAAAGGCAATTGTAACTACTTAACACCTTCAGAGTCATTATACACCCTCAGCTGTCTCCTCTTCCTCTATTTTAAAGTCCTGCGAATGACTCACTTATAGTGCTCTCAATTTAGAAAGTGAATCAGGCAGCAGAGGACCTGAGAACAGAGGAGCAGCAGATGGCTCTGGCTTTGTTTTATGAAAATGTTTGACGGACCAAGCTGCAGGGTATAAGCAGATATTTTTCTGAGTGCGTTTTTAAATATTTGAAACAGCAGAGAAGTACAGTTTTAGCTTCATCTTGACAAATGCACTGACAAATCAACTGTGAATAACACTGAATGCACTTTAAAGCCGTCTGCCACTGAGTGCTTTGTTCTGAGTGAGTCGAAACTGTAAAATTGATGGTAGGAATCACTTTTAATCTACATTTTTGATGCACTTCTTTCAGAAAAATTCAAGTTTTATGTAGAGAAAATCTGTACAATCTGGAGAACTAAGCTCTGTCTGTAGATTATGTTTTTAATACGTTTTGAATAATAAAAGAGACAAAAGCACCTACTCACTCCTGCTCTTTGTGTAAAAAAGCGGCGGATCGCTTCACTGTGACGTCAGCGCCGCTGATTCACCCTCCAGCTCTTCATAACCACCAGGAAAGAAAACACACTCACACACATCCTGTCTTTAAGGTCTGACTCCACAAAAAACAAAGCAATGACAACATTTCTTTACACACACTAACCCAGTTCTACTCTCCAGGCACATTATCACAAATTGCCTTTATAAAATAACCTTGACCCACTCATGGCTCGGGGCTGAGAGTTCACATCAGCCGGTCCTCACGGTAGTTTCCAGTGCTGTCTCTGGGGTTGAAGGTCAACTTCTTTAGTTTCCAGAGTCAAGTCTCAATTCCCGGTTTTTAATTCTTAATGGTTTGCTGGATGAATATTAATGGTCGAAGCTGACCGTTGCCTCTGAAATAGAGCTCTCTTGTGTTTCCATTCTGGGTCGACTCATTTGAATAAACTTGAGAAAAAGTTCATCAGGTTAGAGTTTAAACAGCAGTGAATTTGCATAATTCCAAGTGTTTTGGCAGGAACATTTCATGAACCAAGGTTTCAGTGTCTACTTCTCTTTGTTTCTTTATTTCTTTTTTATGTTGGATTCAGAATTTTTTTCTGTTAATTTTTTAGTAATATAGATTAAATACATCAGACTGTTGCAACAGAAGAAAAAGGGTTGATTTCCAAATGTAAAATCTCAAAAAAAAAGGAGAGGCAAGTATAAAAAAATGAAAGGTTGAATTAAAGAAAGAATTTGTATTGTATTGTTTGCATCTAAAGTAAAAGTAAAAAAAAATCAACATATGAAAAGAAACCCTATAAAATCCCACACTGCTCCATGATGGCTTCTCTATACTCCTTCATACTTCTATTATAAGATAAGATGATAATTTTCAGCAGTCAACACTTTCACTCACATGTCCAAAACCTAAGCTAAGATTATTGATAAAAAACTTCCATCTTCATTTTTGTATTTCCACAATCTCAGTAAGTCGAAGTGAAAGTAAAAATGATGAGCCGTACTCCTGAAACAGAGAGAGGACTTCACATGGTTGCTCAATGGACACACAGCATTATCAAGACATATGAATCTTTCGCGCCTCTGTGCCTTGTCCAGACACTTTTTGTTAAACAATATGTCTCACTTATTGCCCACCCCCATCTCACCTTCTGTTTTTTTATGGCCCACATTGTTGAGAGTGAAGGCATCTAGTGGCTCCAGAGGCTGTTAATCCGGTAATCAATAATATCAAATTCAGACAGAAACAAGTGTACAATATGAGTTTATTTCCTCCTTCTGCCCTCTTTCTCGATGCTTTGTTTTGGTTTCTTTTGCTCAAATTTGTCCAATTTCTCCATGAGTGAAAGATTGTTACCTTTATTTCATGAAAACATGGGTCATTTGCACCGATTGTCTTACTCGGTAACTAAGCAGGAAACAAATTATTCCAAAATGTGCTATAAACATTTTAGTTTTTCCAAACTCACATTGCAATCCATATAGATGCAACAATAATAATTACCAGTATACTCCGAGGTGAGCTGAGCTGACTTTTCTTGAGTGCTGCTCTAAAATTCTGTAATTACGTTGTGATTGTCTGAGAAGCAGACACCAGCCACTTGGGTTTTTTCTTTTTTTTGTGTGTGTGTGTAATTCTCTCATATGTAACCAATGAAACACAAAACGAAAGTCATCAAACTCTCACGTCTAGAATGTAATTGTTTTCAGTCCAGTGGTTTCATGCTGTAGTTTTTGGCTGCAGTTTCCTGCAGGACTCGTATCAGGTCACTAAAATGGAAACCAAGATGATTTGCTAATTAAGTTAAAATGAGGCTGTTGAACTTGTGGCCTTAGAGTATCTTAGATCACTGTGAAATTTTACATGCATGTGGTTTTATGCCTGTTCTGAGCGCTGGATTTTCCATGCATATGTTTGTAATGTATAGATGTTGCTGTGGTTACTTGTTTTAGGCAATCACTTACTGGGCCACGGTCATTCAAGAGTAGGAATGCATTAATGTATTGTTTAAGAATGGGTACTATCTTACAATATTTTCCTTGATGATTTAAATTGGTGCATTGGTTAAAAATGTGCCATGCAGTGATGTCAACAACACATTATAACATTGGTGTAATTCGGGGAAGAATAACAATCACAACACTATGCACTCGCATTATGACAGGCTAATATATCTTCTAAAGTCACCTGATGGACAAGCTCTTTAATGATCTCATAGTGGACAGTGGTAGAAAATGTTGTCAGCTTTGGGGTTTCCAACTAAGTCATTAGTGAGCACCTTCTTATTTCACTACAGAAACCCAACATAAAGAGGCATCTAACAGGAGGGAGATGTTTAGGGTTTTAGGTTTAGAGAGTAACCAGTGGGTTGGTGTTGCCAACTCCTCAACAAGGACGTAGCTATTGGCTGTGTTAGAAGTTGCTAAATGACATCATTGCCTGATTTGTTTGGTGGATATTCATGTCGTTGTCATGGGCGCTTTAAGAGAGTGGAATAATTTCATAGGAGAGACAAAAAGTAAGAAAAAAAACACCCTAAATATGTTAAAAACTATCAATGAATGTTCTTCTCCCCATACTTTTTTGATATATAAACCAATAATACAACCATCCTCTTTAATTGTCTAATGTGACTCAAAAAGATAAACAAAAGACTGGCTGCAGCTGGGAGGAACTGCTGCACAAGCAAGGAGGATTTGTCCACCTGTGAGGGATTTGCAACAGGGGGCGGGGGCACAGCAGTACCAGCTGCATGTTGAGAAGAATAAGATGTGTGCTTTCACATCAGTCTACACACTCCTTAAAAAGTCCCTGGTTGGGTCAAGCCTTTTATTTTTTTAAGAAGTTTTGGTACAGGGGGCTAAAAGGTGCTTAGCAACCAAATTTCTGTTTTTTTTTCCATCAGCTAACTTAAAAAAGTGCTGCTAGAAGTTAGTTCAGCAAAATTTGAGTTGTGCATTTCTTGTATTTAGTTATTCAAATCTAAGCATTGCATCTTAATTTTTGCAAAATTGCAAAAATTGAATTTAAATGAACCATATTCATCTGATATTTTCAGAAAATGTCTCATTTTTAAATATTGATGAACTTAATTGATGACTGAATTTGTTGCTCCAAATAATAATAAAAAAAATTCTGAATGGTATGAGACAAACAAAAGAGTGAAGTTTTTTGTCTTTTTATATGATTTCTTCAAGAAATTTAACAGGTTCATATATGACAAGTTCCTCAACGTATTCAAACTTTAGTGTGCATTGTAAAATGTTGAATTTTGACTTTTTAAATCAAATTATAGGTTCACAAATCATGTTGAAAGATGATAGTTTGTATTTTAAAA
The DNA here is from genome assembly GCA_008086565.1 of Thalassoma bifasciatum. Taxonomy (NCBI): domain Eukaryota; kingdom Metazoa; phylum Chordata; class Actinopteri; order Labriformes; family Labridae; genus Thalassoma; species Thalassoma bifasciatum. The sequence continues at coordinate 710,629 of RPOG01000161.1, read as the reverse complement.
TGTGTGTTGCTTCATTGGTGCTTTGATTATTGTGTGATATAAGACAACAAGTGCCAGGTTGTGGGTTTGCAGCAAGTGTACATCACTTTCAGAGTGTAATTTTCCCTTTTCTTTCTGGAAATAGTAAAATTTGACTAGAAAACAGCAATGAATGTATCAGAATAGCAATCCTCTGTTTTGAGACATGAAATTCATTTCGGTTTTTGCAAATTAGTAGGAACAAGATGTTCTTAAAATGTCTTAATCACCAGAGGATTTGCAGTAGACATCCCAACAAACAGAGAGATGAAGTTATTAAAAGCTAACACTGAAAATGGGTTATCCACTTGTACTGGTTTAATGAATAAATCAGCCTACTTTGTTAAGTGTTTGCTTGAGGACACACAGAGTGTTTCAGGCGGTAGCTCCATGTGCAGCCAGCAGGGGGAATCGACTGCTTGCGTTGACGCCATCCCCTTCTCGTCTCTCTGTGCTCCTCTCCTCCTCTTTCCCTGCGTTCTCCCAGGTTGTGGAAACGCTGCAGCCCGCTGGTCTGTGTCTGGGTTCCCTCTCTCTCGTGCACAGAGCTGCTCAAGACCCTCCTACCGGCTGGGCTTGTGGAAGGAGGAGGCAGTCTGCTCCGCTTGCAAGCCTTGGACGAGCCCCCTTTTACCTACCGCCCTGTCAGTGTGGAGGAGAAGAGAGAAAGAGAAAGAGAGAGAGAGAGAGAGAGAGAGAGAGAGAGGCTGAGTGGTAGAGAATACACACAAGAGAGGGAGAGAGAGAGAGAGCAACTGTGTGACAGAGGGAAAGAGAATGAGGCAGGCTGCTTAGAGGAGCGAGAAAGCCAAGGACGGAATAAGGAACACATTTTACAAGAGCAGGAAGAGGGAGGATCGCAGACGAGGGACTCCTTCTCTACTGGGCACCTGGGACTCAGTCAGTGCTTTTTTTTCACTCGTCTTCTATCTGGAACCCAGTGGACTAACCAACCGGTGGATTTTTAGATACACGCTTGTGCCACATCATTTAGAAACTGGGATCATTATCTGCCCTCTTGTTGGCTCTACTGCTTCAGACCGAGATTGCTTCTTGCTGCTGTGGTCGACTCTCGTGTTGTGATTCTGCTCCGTGCAACAAAGTGCATCTGTCGGCCACCGGTGCTGAAGATATCTCCCCCTCTGTCAAACAGGACAGCACACAGCCACCATCAGATCAGACTACAGAAGAGAGAGAGAGGGCGGCACAGTGTGTGTGTGTAAGAGAAAGAGAGAGAGAGAGAGACAGGGGCAGTGAGAGAGAGTCAGATTCAGTTTGAGAGGGAGGCAGGTTAAAGCCCAGGCGAAAGACTGGACCAAAACAGCTCCAAATAGAGAAGTGATTCTACATATCCTTTCCCGTTTTTCCTCGCCATCCCTTTCCTTTTTCCTCCTCTCCTCCTCCTCCTCCTCTTCCTTTCCCGTTTTCCAACATTCACAGGACTGCCAGAGCTACTGCCACCTGCACCTCTTCTCTTCCCTTTTCTTCCCCTACCTCACCCTTATCGCGCATTACTCCCAGATACCGGCATCACACGGACACGCTACTCTTGGTTCAAGCACTTGTGGAAATATTTGCATTGATCCAGAGACATCCACTCCACGTCGGCTTCCCCCATCAGAGAGGAAGACCTTCTCCCAGCTGCTGTCCAGACTGCATACCCTACCTTCTCCCTGGAGATCCAGCAAGCGACACAGCGGCGTGGACAGCCAAGACAGGAATCGCACAGCCCTGCCGCTGCCTCTATCACATTGCTAGCTACTTGGCAGCTCCCGCCCTCGTGTCACCATTCCCTGCCTCAGTGCTAAGGATTCCAGCTACATGGGCAAGCGATTGGAGCAGCAGCCAATGTACCCTCAGTACACCTACTACTACCCCCACTATCTCCAGACCAAGGTACGCCCGCTCCTCTGCTCTTCATGCATTCCTCGAGCCTACCCATCTACTACTACACACCTCCCTCACCGCCCCCCACCCCCCCAACCTCCTCTCCTCCCCTCCATCCCCCTCTCATCCCTGAGTGGAGACAGGCTTTGATGGATCGCTGGCCTTGGCTTGTGATGGTTTCGGATGGCAGGTGGACTTGGGATGGCTGTGTTAGCGTGCACTTGTGTGTGTTTGTGTGTCAGTGTGTCTCTGAGCGAGGGATCAGAGATCAAGGCTGGATGCTTTGGATTGCTGTTAGTTCAACCTACCAGATTGTTACCACTCACCTCACCTCCATCCATCTCTCAGCGGCAAACTCGTAAGCTCTTAATGTAATACACTAAAATGGGATCAGATATTGTGTAACATAGACTCTGAGGCTTTTTGTTACACTGTTAAAAGTGACTGACCACTCTCTTTGTGCTGTCATGAATTACACAAAAGGGAGAATTAGCCTCTAAATTCAATTAACTAAGAAAGTGTTTGCAAATTTCAATGACTGCCATCCTTTAAATGCCCCAAAGCTACTTTACCAAAGAGTCAAATTATAGTTTCATTATGTCCTTTTAATTCCTACGCCTCAAAGCTTTTTTGTGCTCCATAAAGAGGGGGCATACAGGTTATGACCCCCCCACTTTTTCTCTTTTTTTTCCATGTTGATCATCGGTCTGGTTCAGACTGAGAGCAGGCATGAGGACGGCTGCCCGTGTTTGCTCTAGCTGTAGTATGCATCAGTGCCTCTGGGACGGGAGCCCAGGACTGAGCCCTGATGGCTGCCAGGACCCTGGCCGGGTGCACTGCCCAGACTTCATCAGGGGATAGAAACAAATTTCTACCTGTTATTGTTTTAATGGGATGGACAGTAGTCATTTGATTACATTGCTAAAGAAGTACAGTTGAACTTGTTTCTCAATCATGCTTTGGTGTTGACTGTCCAACCCTGTCAGCGTTTGGAGTTGGCTGTTTCTCACGTTCCAAATTGTTTTTATCATCTTGATTAGCACACTTTTCTTATTTAACTTTCTTTTCTATCCAAGCAAAGTTTTGTTTGAAAACTTGAAACATTGAGCAAAAGACTATTTTTATTTTCCCCGAGATGAAAAGTATGGATCGAAGCATTGTTTTGGTATCAGATCCAAAACTCTGTTTTATTGGCAGAGGTTTTGAACATCATCCAATGGCGCTCAGCCTGCAGAATTTAAGTTCAAATGTTACAAATTTATGTAGTTTATAACAAGAAAATGACTGGGGATAAATGTTAGAACAATTACAGTGAATGAATTAGATAAAGCAGAACGCCGCTGATGTTTTCATCCCTTTCCATGTGGAGCTATGAGAACCTGCCTGCAGCCCCACCTGGCAGTCCACTCGCTCTCCCCCTGATTTATAGTTTAATACATTTGTGCTGCTGCCATATGGCTTCCCTTCTACCCCCCATCCTCTCCCTCCCTCCTCCATCTCATATCTCAGAGCTGCTCATCTCTGGGGCCTCTCCATCAAGATATGCCCCCCTCCCCTCTCCCCGTATGTCCACTTTTATACCCTCTACCCCATCGCCTTCTCTCCCCTCCCCTCCTTCTGCCCCTCCACTCAGTTGCAACAGGGCCCCCTGCCTCTTTCTCCAGTGCTGCAGTTCACTCCCAAGGTCAGCGCAGATCTGATCTTGCCACCGTCAGCGATTGATGTATCCTTGAGCAACTCGCTGGGGTCCAGTGTCATGCAAACGAGACCCGCTGCGGTGAGGAAAAGGGGGGTCGGTGGAGCATACATTTCCGTTTTCAAATCACCGGCCAACATCCGTATTCATTTTCATGGTTGTTTAGTGTTGCCAGCGGCCTCACATGTTGATATGATAACCACAACAGAAGGGGTTAGCTGGAGAAAGGGAGACCTGTGATCTGCGCAGTGTGGTGGACAGCTATCTCACGCTCTTGATCGGGATCATTGATGGCTCGATTATGCAGAAGAAAGACTGGTTTGTCGGGTTCACTCCACGGACAAAAGGAAATCACACATACTCACTCGAATGTACCGAAATTTCAACTCTGGGCCCCTTTTCTTTTTTTTTTTGCACTCCCCCTCAGATTGAAGCATCAATGTCAAATCACACAGGTCTCCTTGAGCGGTTTTGTTCCTGCATTCTTAAGGTATGGCTTCATTCTCCCGAGAGACATGTATGCTGGTGGTGGTTGTGGGGGGGGCATAAATATACTGTGGGGATAAGAAGGGGGAGTGGTGCATAACTCATACCAAAGTGTTGCCATTCTCCTTCTCTCGCCTCCATTTTATGACACATATTTGAGATTCAATGCATAGAAAATTTATAGAGCATCTGTGCTTGGTTAAGGACTGTATAGTAAAGAAAGGAGCTAACGTTGTTGTAATGGCAGCCTGCATAAAGCGAGGCCCCCCTCTGCATTCGGGGGTCCATTTATCCCCTTTGTGTGCCTGTATTATTCTCTAATTTAATGGAGTTCTCTGATGCTGTCCAGCATATTGCTAGTCAGCCCAGATTAGAATGTGAAAGTCAGAGAATGAGATGAAACAATAACATTTGGCTTTCTATTGATTAGTGCAGTGGGGCGTAGCATGTGCTTCTCTTTAGCTGAATTATTGATTCCCGAAAGAGGATTTGTGCATCTGTGTGGTTCTGTGTGCACATCAGCGTGTCCGTGTGTATGTGTGTGTGTGTTTTTTATATGAGGTTATAGCTGGGGGGGAGCTGGCAGGATGCTGCTTTGATGAGAGGATCCTTTAAAGACCCTATTTCTGTCTATTCCCCAGCTGATCAGTCCGTGGAGTCATTTGCAGAAATTCGGCCTTCATCCAGCCTCTGTCTTTCTCTGCCAGTTTGATGCTCAGTGCTGTTCACAGCTTGCTCCGCATTCAACTTTAATGATAGGTAATAGACGTGCATCATAAATGGGAAAATTACAGTAAAACGCCTCGCTGTGGCCTGTTCCCTCCCATCGCCCACAAGAGCAATTACAGCTCACTGATCAATTATTGTTATTTCATGATAGTGTTTAGGAAAGAATATGAATTGAAACTGAATGTGTGCGCTAAGTGCCTGCTTGTCTTGGCGTGCATTGTACCTCATTTTCTCCCAATGATAGGCATTTTCAGCTTCCTGTTTCATCATTACACACAACTCACTCAAGGAAGTCTCAAATTACTGATAATTTGCATTGAATGCCTGCAGTAAATTCTGACTCTTTTGGGAAATGTTCTGTGCTTTACTGTTGCTACAAGTGAATGCAAACAAGTTACCTGACACTGCTGTTCCTGCGTCCTGCTACAACACTGTGAGGTGAGGTTATTACCTCCTTAATGTCACTCATCTTTCACTTCAGCAAAGAGCACAAAAACACCAAACGATGCACTTTTGGAGTTTTTGTGATCTGGGAGCATGCAGGAGTCTGTCACAGTCAGGGGAGCACATAGAGAACCTGAGAGGCCAAGAGGGGTGGATCGAGGCTGATTTAGCAGCTGCTAATGTCCCCACTCTTAAGTAAACACCAGTCAATGCAGCCCTTTGAGAGGATCTGTGACTGCCCCTGCCACCGTCTACACTCTGCCTAATTCTTCCAAAGCAGAGGAAGAAATAGAGGTAAAAAGGGTTGTTTGCATTTAATAAAAGAAAGGCAGAAAGCAGTGGATGGATGTTGTGCACTTAAAAGCAAGGAAAAGGGCTCGGTTACGTTGCACGGGGTGATCCATTGTGCTCCAGAAATAACAACAGAGCCATCTAAATCCTCCTGTAATGCCTTGACAGCGGAGAAAGAGCGGCAAAGAGACAACAAGGGAGAGACAGATATACATAGACATGGAGAGCAAGCAGAATCAAAGGCGGTGCAAGAAAAGGGACCAGTTTTCAAAGTCTTTCATGGAATCAGTTATCAGTGGCGTAAAATTCGGCTAGCAGCTTAGTCCCCTCTGTCTCCGCTGATGTGGATCTGCATTGAAGAGTTTATCAAGGGCTTTTAGGGCTGGAAAGATACACTTCTTACATTACATTTACCAAAGCCAAGCTCTATTTCCAGGCTGGGGACAATATGTTCTTATTAGCACTAAGACAGGGATGGCATAACTCATTTCCCCACTTGTAATTCTTGATACGTGCTTCACGACTGACTGCCCGAAACAAAATACTGTCTCCGCCTTGCTGTAAATCTCAACCCATCATGCGCGCTCTCTTAGCTAGCTCAAATCAGGCTTTTTAGCGAAACCGCAAGCTCGTTTTTCATGTGTGTATTTTCCCGTTCCCTCACCTCCCATGGTCAGGAGGCTTGTGCATCATTAATCAACCGATTCCTCCACCTTTTATCTGCATATGCCACAGCTTTGTGCAGCAGTACAGTCCCTCCTCGTGTAACTGTCAGTCAGTGAGGCTGACAACTCCATTTATTTGCTGTAGTCAGTGTGTACATGCACACACAGACACACACTACATTAGGGGGGTACTCTTAACCCTTCTCATCTATCAACTGACAGCTCAGCCCTGTCCGCACACCCATGCATTAGAAGTTGTGTGTGCATTACTGCTTCCCCGCAGCCTCTCACAAGCCACAGAGCTGGGTGACGGGAGCTGGACTTCTGCACGGTGCAATCTACATCTTGTTACCACTTCTTTACAAGAGAGCTCTCGCAACCATGATTTATATTTCTAAAGGCAAAGGATAAAAAAAAATAGAAATTATAATACAGTGGGGTTTTTAAACTTTTTTTGTTTGTTTACTGGCTGTATCTCTAGGGGAAAAAAAACAGATTGAGAGCCCTGCACTCAGAGTTGGTGTTTTCTACACTGGAACATATATCTGTGCAGAAAAACCAAACCTGTGGGCAAAGGGGCAAGAATTATGATGTCAAAAAAGTTCACGACTCGTTGTGTAGTATGTATCCTACTTGATTTAGAGCTTCAAAACCCATCATGGTGACACTTTCCTAGAAGAACTGGGTATTATTTGTAAAAAATGTAGCATTTGATATACCCCTATAATTGATCATCTGCATAGAATAACAGTTTTGAGAGAAACACTAGAAACTTGCACCTTCACTGAAGACCAATGTCTCTTCCAAAACAACCAAGCTCCATTTAAACAGGCCCCAAGTATTGACATTACTGACACAACAAACTCTACCACATGGCCCCTATTGGCCCTCATACCCCAAACCTCAATTGGTATTGAGAGCCAACGTGTCTGCAAGGTTTTCATGGGAGCATTTTCCTCCACTGCAGTTTCATCAAATATGAGGATAAAGGTATTAACTTGGTCAACATATCTTACGTTCTTTCCAACTCTGTATCACAAGGCAAGTGTGGAATATTTTATCAACACCACCCCAAAAATCAAAGAGATTCACCGAATCAACAGTGACGCTGATATTATTAAAAAAAATCAATTTAATTCAACCAATACAAATTATATAGAGCAACAATGGGTGAAAAAAATTGCACAAGGAGGTGGGGAACTTCAAGAAAATTGTCTTGATTTGTCCACGAGAAATGAGAACATCATACAAAAGACAGTTGTATAACTGTAAATATGTTAATTTCTCTTTTTGGCTTAGTGTGTATGTGACTTCCATTACTTCCCGAGCCAACCTCAAGCAAACACTTAAGCGACAGCAGATTTTAGCTCTTCTGCATTGTCTCATATTTTCAGACCAGAGGTTGCTGCTTGATATAAACACACATCCTGGTAATAGGATGCAGTCCGACACAGATACGAACACCAAGACCCGCACTGACACCGATATTGATACAAGTTCTCATTCCAATGCTGATATGACACTATTATATAATATTATGTAATGCAATTGGATACAATTCAAAACTGATACAGGTACTAATACCCATGCAGAAATTGATATGATACCAATACCAATGGGGTTACAAATTTTTCCCAATGTCAGCTGTCCTTACCAAAAGGAAAAAAAAATTCCTTTGCTTCTAAGGACAATATATTATATTTAATATGAATGGTTGATTCCCTTGGAACAAATCCAATGTTTGGTCTCTGTTTGAACTGAGGGTCTTAGAACCAGCTCAGATTTTCTCCTCCATTGAACTGTCCTTGAGCAAGACATAGAATAAAGCACCTGCTCCCTCACTGGAGGTCGCCATGGAAAAGAGCATCTAAGATAAATGCATGAAATATAAAATGATGTTCTCCATGGTGGAGTTCTTGCCCGGGGGACTCTTGTCTCTGAACTCTCCTTCCCAGACCATCTGGAGATAACAGGCGCCTTTAGCCTGTGCTGCAGCAGAGAGGAAATCTAACCAGTTTGATGAAATGGGCCGTATGGGGAGGTAGTTGGTGGAGTGAGAAGGGCAAGTTTCCTTTTAGCTGAAGAGGCTGAGTTAAGTCACTGATTCTCAATCCTTCCTCAGAGGCACACTGACAGAAAAATACCCTACTTGGATCACTTTGCATCAACTAAATTGAGGATGTTAACTTTTAACCGCAGGTGGCCTTAGGCGTAACTTGAATCTCCAAACACTTTTCAGTGCATTAGCATTTTTGTGATCCAGGAAGTGGAGCTTTTACTTTTGAAGCACTAAAATGAACAATTCCAAGTCTTTATTTTTGTTCCCACAGAGAGAAAATGGTACTCAACTTGAAAAGAGACAGGAACTATGTTGCCAGATTTGAAGTCAGATAAAAGGTGTCACATGGCATGCCCTTCTAACCCACCAACGCTGCAGGACTCTACAAACATTTTTTTTCTTTTGCTTGTGTTCTTTCTGTAACAAAGTATCAGCCTTGAGCTGTCTCCTCCGGCACTATGTTTCCCTCCTGTGTCACTCTGGCCGGGGTCTAGCTTGGCGTTTTCATGCTCTATTTTCTACAACCCCCTTTCTCCCTCTGAGGACGATGGGGCACCACCTTTGGAATTTTGTCCTTTTTCATCTTTGGCTGCTTAGGTACCCTCCTCACTTTTGCTCAAATCAATCTTTCCTGCTCCTTTTTCTCGCTTCCCTTCATCTTTAAATTCTCTTTCATGTTGTCCCTCTTTGTAATTACTCTTCCCCGTCCTCCGTTGCTTTTGCGTGCCTCCACCTCTATTTCCGGGAGCCCCTGCTGTCTGCTGGGCATGGTGTCCTGCCATCTGTGCAGGATGACATGAGCCTCCTCCTGTGTATACTCTTTAGCACATACAGCCTACATTAACATAAAGAAGAACATATGGGATATAACACAAGTCAAACACACGTTAAACCTTTTGTCATTTGCAGTGAAGCTGTGAGTTTTGTGAGTGTGGTAAATATTAAAACAATTGTAATTGTTAGCCCTGAGTTGAATCTTTGTCTAACATCTCGTTGGCAACGTTATAGTCAATATTTTTCAACTGACGGGAATACATTTGACTGAGTAAGTTTGGTCGGGGATTATCAACTTTGTTGAAAAAGAGATAAAGGGATTACAAACTTTGTTGAAACTTCTGTTGGCCCCTGTTTCTGCTCAATAGATACCAAATAATACCTCTGAATAAGAATGAATCCTCTCAGAGTGTGGTTCAATACTTCTGTCTGGGTATTTTTCCCGTCCTGTGAACAGGAATAGCAAACACCACCTGTCTTATGTGAACAACTGAATACATTTTATACAAGTTTGATTTAATCTTCAGCCACTGTCTATCCCCCGATCAAGAAGGATGCAAATTGATGCAACCCCACTGAAGTTCAAAACGCAAAAGATAGTGGGGTTTTTTGGGTTTCATATGGGGAGAAAAAAGAGGGCAAGAGAAGAGTCAGGTCAGGACAGGACACTGAGCTGCTGATGAAGGATGTCAGCCTGCAGGTCACGTGCAGGAGAGGGGCGAGGGAGGGGGAAGTAACTGCACCTCGTGAGAGACAGACAGGCAGTCAGGCAGAGAAGGGCTTTTGTTGTTCTGGTGTAACTGAAGCTTTGGGTGTCTGCTGCGTCTGCTGCCCTACCTTTGGCATGCCTGTTCACATGAAGAATGCTCGGGTTGCCGGTGAATCCACAGCGGCTGCGGAAGGGTGGTGGGAGGAGGCGGCAGCTCGGCTTGGTGGTGTTCACTGACTCAGACTCAGTCGGAGTAATTGCTCCTGCATTTTTAACGAGTGGCTGCTGCGCACACTTTGAGGAGCAGTGCACCAGAGGATCTCCACATGGCTCCTGCTGCACCAGAATTGCCTTTTTCACCCTACTGTCTGAGGGCACATGGAGGAGGTGTGGCCAGATTTATACATCCATCTCTAAATATGATTAATACATATTATTTTCCCTTAACTAAGCCAAAAACCAAAAACCAAACATTGTAAAAACTGATCCAAATCCTTACTTGAAAATTACTGCCACATTTTCCTTCAACAGATTTAGTCGTTTACTACCAGCTTAGGGCTCGAGATTGAAAACTGCTCAATAAAAAAAGAGTACTACATTTTTCAAAACTTCAAAATCAGTAGCATTTGAGCTTATCAATATTGCTTTTGGGTCTCATGGGTCCTAAAGCAGAGTCCTGTTATCAATCCAAGAAAAATTCTGGTGGTCAGTTACTGCAAGGCTAAGGTTGGCTGAAGAATAAATGAGGACTGAAGTTTAGTTAACTTTGAAAAAAAGCAAAAGATAGAGAGGAAATAAAATGTTGTAGTTTTGTGATGAGGGTAACACAACTCTCATAGTTGAGCTCATAACCATTATGCTTCAAATAAAATTTAAAAAAACCCATCATACCAATAAAATTTCCAATACTGTGGGAGTTCTGGCTAATTTTATACTCTGCTAGTGCAAACCTGTAAATTTTTGCCAACACAAAATGATAAATGACCAAGAATCTGCTTCTTCTTCCTGCTATGGAAGGCTGCTGTTTTGATCTGTTGAAGTATTTTTTTGTTTTATCTCATAAATTGTACTTATAGATACAGTAGACACTGGTGTACTCACAATCTGACTTAAAAGTATAACAATGCTTAAAATTAATCTAAATGATGTCTTACCTATGAAGTCATGCAAATGAAATTTTGCAGATGCAGATCTAAATTATGTGCCCAAAAGACATAGGAAAATGCACAGACAAGTGTGTCATCATTTCTTAGTGTTTCGATTAGCTAGTTTATTATTATTATTATTATTATTATTATTATTATTATTATTATTATAGTTATTGGTGGTCTACTCTTTGGCCTGCCCTGTAATCAAGTGAATTCTGGCAAAATGAAAAGGCCTATTAAGGATGACTTCACATTCAAAACAGTTGAACAAGCGATAGCGCTATGATTTTCCTGGAGGGTCTTGATTCACTTTTCTATAAGCAGAACACTTAATTTCAGATTGTTGTTTTTTCTTTAGCGCTGGAAAAGTTAAGGACCGGCAGGAAGGAGGAGGGAAACCACCTATGGGGGCAAAAGGGAACAATCAGCAATCTCATTTGTCATGCTGTTTTTTTATTTATTTAATGACGTCACAGTCTGACAAAGACAATCCATTGCCCATGTGTATCTCACCATGGAGAATTAGTGTTTAATTTCTATTTTAGCTGCCTCCAGCAGTGACCTGGTGGTTTCACCTAGATGTTTAGACGCAGAAACCAGAGAAGACACCTGCCACAGACATGCATATGGCAGTGTAGCCTTTCCACTGTGATTACTGTAGGAGACTCAGGTCCCCCCCTTCCCGAAACACATACACTGGCTGCTCTGCAATATTTACTCGACACAGCTGCATTAGTAGAGGCAGGCTCAGAGAAAATACCGTGTCACGCATAGCTTGAAAAATGGCTCCGGAAAAAGCCAATTCTGCCATGAATGAGGATAAGCAAATAGGCATGAGGGCTTGAATAGCTGCCAGTCCTGTCAGATTCCCCCCTCACACACCCAGGCACAATGAGCTCCTATACAAATAAGGATACGTGCACCAATTTAGCGCAGCAGATGAACCTTGCGAAGCCTTGTCGAGCAAGTGGGGGATTACCAAGAGCAAACAGGCCTTTCTCCTGGCTTTATTTGAGTTAAATGACTCAAGCCACCCTCTCAGATTTTGCCTGAATGGGTTTGCCTGGCAGACCTTTCCACTGCTGCAGACGCTTCTGAGGCCACAATGTGCGTGCATTACTCAGGGTATGGAAAAACACTGAGCGGGACAGGTAGGCGGCATGAATTAGATTGCAAGGACACTGATGCAGAGAGCAAGCCGAGCCAGCAGAGCCTCAAAACAGGATAAATGGAAAGCAGAGACGAGGAGAAAGCCCTTGGCGTGATAGAGTCCAATTGGAGGAGAGATTATTATTCTTCACCAGTAATTAGTAGCACATAAACAGCCATTGGCAACAGAATTAAAAAGTGTCATTATGATATGTGGTCTCAGAGCAAGATACGGGTTTTCTCTCTTTTCAATAGTTAATCATGTCGCCTTGCAGACACCCTTCTGTGCACACACACAGAGGGTACGGCTTCAGTGTGTAGCACATGAATATCTGAAAAATGACAAACCTATTGCAGAGTTTGATGCAGAACACAAGTTCCCCTCTGTTCAATCTGCACTGAGGCTAATGCTATCTCTTCTGCCACCCTAAATTATTAAACTTACCCCCATTTGAGAGAGAAAGGGAGGCGCAGAGAGTGTGTGTGAAAGGAAATGCACCCAGGAGTCAACATTTTCTCATGCATTCAAGCAAGACTTTTCATGTGCCTGTATTTAAATATGCACAATAGTCCCCGCACAATTTTTGAATAAATGCAAATGTTAGCTTTTGAGTACCTTTCCAGTACTGATGTTTCCATCCATTTTTTTTTCTTTTTGTCCTTGGGCTCTTATGAAAATGTTAGAAAACATTGGCTTTGAAAAACAGTCAGTTGCTAATTCCCTATCTGCTTTCCCTCTCTCATTAGCCGTCTTGAGCACCCCATGGAGGACTTGTATCCATTATTTATCTCTAGCCCCAAAAAAACAACAGCTGCATGCTTGTGTAATCGCCATATGTTGTGCTTCTCGCAACATATTGAGTGGAATCATGCTGTATATGGAACTTTAGGCAACCCACAGAGATCTGTATCAAGACTCCTGAAAAGGCTTTTTCTATATTCAGGCTTTTAATGGGAAAATTTGAATCTTTCCTTGCTTTAACTACATCAGGCAATTCACCACTTCACACCTTGCTGAATATTTCAGATGTACTCACACTGGTGGAACAATTAGACGAAGCGAAAGGAAGAGGGTCACATTAGGATTCAGCCGATAAAGCAATAAACCCTTGTAGGAGCTGCAGTCGGCGCCATTCACAGCAGATTCTGTGTCCTCAGCACTTTGGGCCTGCAATTAATCACTAAGCTGACATTACCCCGCCTTCCTGGGAACATTGTATAAACACTCATGGAACGGCAAGGCAACGTCCTCCACCACAGAGCCGGTGAACTCGTTAAGACGTCTGTTGGCGTTTGCTCTCTCTGAAATGTTTAGGAACTCCGTGCCCCAGTTATGCAGAACTGATGTAGAGCTCTGATGATCTGTTGATCTGTTTGCTTATAGGTAGCAGTTTAATAGCCGGATAGAGCTGCAGCAGCCCCCTTCCCTGATTCATCATTCCCAACTCAAGGGTTACGGAGGCCGCTCAGCTCTCATGGTATATGTGTGATGGGGTTAACTGGCATGTCACATCTGTTAAACCCATGTGTGACAAAATGTTTGTGTTTGCATGAAGTTGTGCGTTTCTCTACTGGTGTGACTGCAAAGTGGCAGCAACAGTGGTGTGTGTGAAACGGGAAGTCTCTGCGCCTGTTGAGGCTCTATTAGAGGATGGCTGACAGAGTGTGCTGCATTGTTACCATAGTGATAAGGGCCAACAGTGTGGGCTTACCTTGCCCAGAGTTGGCCAGTGGGTCAAATAAGGTGATTGTTTGCGAAAATGTTTCACTTTGAAGTTGGGGTGCAAGTATGCTTTAGCAAAAGAATGCAATTAAATTAAGCACCAAAATTCACCCAGTCACTGTGAATCATCTCTGTACTGACTTTTATTAATACACTTGCTTTAATTCTGTTTTGCAAATACGATTCTTTAGTTTTAGTGCAGTAAAAAGAACGTTAGTACTTTTCAAGGACTTTATTTAGTGAGCAACATGAATACTTGCTCTGCAATACTTAATTTCCACTAAACATTATTTTACATCCAATACTGTACTTATTATTTCTCACTTTCTCCCATGGAGAACTTAATTACAGTTCAGAAAAAAATGATTCATTGTCTAATACTTTATGTATTGTTCCATACAATACTGTATCCACTATGCAGTATAAATTATTTGCCCTACAATTCTTAATTTACATTGCATTCTACATTTTCAGCAAGGCAATACCCTTACTCTATTGTGTGGTATACATTTTCTCCATCAGAGAAGTTTACTTGCAATGCAGAAAGCATTCAAACATGTGTTATTTGCCTGGTTAAATTTTATTTAGTTTGAATTATACATAATATGGCATATATTCTTTATTCTGTGTAGTTCATAGACAAAAACAGTGTGATTACTGCAGTGTGAGCCATGATTTCATTTAAATTATACATTATCTGCCATAAGATACTTTATTTTGTGTTCAAATAAGGTTCCATCTCATGGCAAACCTTTTTACAGTGCAGAATACATTATCACTGTCCAATATTTAACTTATGAGATATGCATTATCTGCCATGTAACTCTTCATTCAGTTTGCATCATGCATTACCCATAGGTGGAAGCTCAATTTACTTCACATTACACATCATCCAGCCATTCATTATCTTTATAGTTTTTCTTGATGGGAGCTAGAAGGGGCTGGAGCACATTCAAGCTGTTATTTGGTGCAAGGACGGATATACCTTGAGCAGGTGGCCACTCAATCTTAAGTTACTATGCATGCTATGCGCTACTTTTGCTTTTCAATATGAAGGGATTATTGGCTTAATGATGTTTTGAGTTCTTCAAAATTTGCATTTACTGCAAGCAATACTTAATTGATCATTTAAAAAGCATGCTGTCATCAATGTGCAGTTTACATAATCCTTTAAGATACATATTTCAATTAAATTGGTGTTTTCTAGTTTTCACTACAGATGCTTTGAAAGACTGGGCATTTAACATGTCATCATATACAACAAGGAGATAAGGCTTCCTTTTTTTTGTAGTTTTAGTTTCGGGCGCATTTAAAGTTAGACCTGTTGTCTAAAAGAGTTTTATTCTATGTGAAATGTCAGAAATGAGCTCAATTGTTTTCCAGATAGGATTAAACTTTTTGAGTAATTATTTTTGCTGATTTCAGATTTTTAGCTTCAATCCCAACCCTTCAAAATTTGCTGTACAGTGTCACAAAGATTGTTTTATGTATTATTTTAAAGATTAAATGTAAAATATTTGAGCTCAACAATAGTTGTATCTTTGTTTCCTTTTTGTAAAGCATATGACTCCTCACACACACGAAAGCATGTGAGAAAAGTTACATGCACTTTTGTGACCTGAACGTACGCAATGACCCACATTATCATGTGCATACATAACAGCCTGCGAGGAAACATGAGAGAGCCGGACGTTTATCATCGAGGAAGGAGGTGGGTGATGGGGTGGGGGAGAGGAAGGGTGGAAGTCCTGATGGGTTCAATGAGTTCACTGGAGGGGAGTGACACACAAGTCAACCTCCTGCGCTCTCTTTCTCTCTCTCTCTTTCCCTCTCTCTCTTTCCCTCTCTCTCTCTTCCATGGTAGATCTAAATAATTTATCTCCCATAATTTATCTCTCTACCTCTATCTCATTCACTCTCACACACACAGACATGCAATTACACCCCCTCCCACCCCCCTCCACATAAACACACACACACTTATGTGCACGTACACACACTCAAGCCTCGGGGGGGCTGAGTCCTGGGGCTGGTGTGGAGTGAGCGAGTTGGAATCTGCACAGAGGGAAACCTGATAGGCATTCCCGGTGCCAAACACATGAGGTCACCCTGACTGACTGATCCAGCCTGCCAGCCTGCCTCCCTCCATCCCTCCACCGCTGTCATTTTAAAACCTTGTATCTCAGTGTAATCAGCTGCAGGACTTACAAGCTTTTCTCATGCATCTGTGGAACTGAAAGCAGTACTTAATGTGCCCTCAAGGATCATAAAAATTTAGTAAAAGACCATTCAGACTTTAAATGTCCCCCAGTCTGTTACAACTGGGGTTGTCTTTTCTCCGTTTTATGCATTCGTAATTATACCCACCAACTTCATGTTGAGCTGTGGAAGCATAGCCACGCAACAAAAAAAGGCATCATATGTGGTAGAAGAAAAAAATAGAGTGTATCAACAATAGTGCAAGATTCTTTTAAAAACATCCTCAGAAGAGAAAATGTTTTTACCTACGCTGTCACTTTCTGATAACCACTTATGTTTTAACTTAAAGCTCTTGTAAGGAACTCTTGGATGGCACACATTTGGCAACCCCTTTGGACAAAGTGACACATTTTATCATTTTGCTGATCTTGTCCTGTGCATATATCAGTAGTTTCAACAGTAAAGTGTATGACTTACAGTGAATAAATGCTGGAAAATATATTTAAAAAAATCAGTTCTGCCATCTGACACCAAGCCCCTGCTAGCTGTTACAGGCATTAAAAACTATAATATGGAACCACCGTCATAAAGAAGCCTGAGTATTATTTTAAACCTGTTTCATAGCAATCAAAAAGTGTCTTATGGTAGCTTTAAAGTAACTTATGTTTGTATGTATGTATGTTATGTATGTGTGTTGTTATGTATGTGTGTACAAGTGTGATGGTGAATGTGTGAATGTGTGTCTTTGATGCAACTGAGGCCTGTCAAAAGATGAATTTCTGTCACCTTCTTTGTGTCAGACAATAAACTTCTATTCTATTCTATTCTATTTTCTGTTATTTAATCAATCACAAACCGTCTTTTCCAATGCAAACATTTAATCCAAATTTCTGTGAAAAAACATGCAGAGAAAGGTTGAAATGTAAATAGTGTGGAAATGGCTTTTTGGCTTACTATCACTTTACAGAACAACAAAAAGACATTACCAAACAAGTTTGCAGTGTAGACAAACCAGACTTTATGCACAACCTTTTACCAGAATTTCAGGTGCATAGAGCCCAAATTCTATACCAATTTATCCATTTAGTGAATCTACTATCAGTCATTCAATTGCTATTCAATAGGAATAATTAAAAAAAATGAAAAAACAGTTTGTTTTTCAAAACATTTTTTTTTGTTAAGTTAAGTTGAGTTTATTAAGTTATACATGTGCATATTATCTTATAATAAACTTCATGAGCTAACTTTGAGGTAAGCCCCTGCTCTACTTTCCACATTTATTAAGGTAAAAAGCCAGACAAACTAATGGTGTGTTATACAAAGAAATGATCATACCTTTGAATGAAATTTAACTGCTTGTGCGTGCATCTACCATCAATATTCAACTTCCCTTTATTTGATTTGTATTAACAAATACAGAACGAGATATTAAAAAGGACAAATTGTCATTTATTTGTATACATTTCAAGAAAGAAAAAAAACTGAAAAGGAACCTTTGTCAGTGTTGTGCTTTTTGATTCATAATTGAATATCAACTGAACAAATGATACACCAATTTATTAAACTGACGTTTGTTGATCTCTTCGTAGATTTCAAGTAATTATGGACAAAACTATTGAAAATCATCACAGATAAATCTACAGTTATGGTTTCTTTCAGGTACAGTTAAATCAAAATCTTAAGAGGTGGTCTTGAAGAATCTCATTCTTCACTGCTCACCGCTGCAAAAGAAGGATAAAAAGGAAAGCTACTCCCGTAAAATAAGAAATTCAGTGTAATAAACTGCAAACAGATCAAACGAAAACCTCAATCTTGTGAATTTTGAATCCTTTAAAGTTAGTAATTGGGTCAAAGTATCTGCAATATAGTTAAAGCCAGTTAGCTTGAAACAGTATCCTGCCAAGTGTCAAAGTTGATGGCTATGAAAGGTTGGAATCTTAAAATGGAAAATGTGTAAGCTCCAGAGACTGGTCTTTCATCCCTAGCAGGCCTTTGAAATACCCACCCAAACCCAAACAATACTGTCAACTCAAAGCATTGCTCCGAAAAGGACCCTAAACATGTGTTTCTTTAGATCTCAGCTCCTGTTCCTCTGTCACACAAGCATGCAGCATGAACGCACTGACACGCATACATTTATGTGTTGATGCACTCATTCCTCCTCTTTGCACACACACACACACACACACACACACACAAAACAGAGCTCCCACCCCCACACGACATAGGAGTCACCTCTTGCTCCCACGCATCTCATGTTCTTCCCATATTATGTTAAAATGGACATGCATAATTGCGCTGGCCTGGTTTGTTGTTTTTGCTGGCGGTTATCAGCAGCCCCCATGATGCCTTGGACAGAGGTGATCTTTGTTGCAGGCACCACAAATCTACATCACAGTGCTCGAAAACACATCGCTAGATCTCATTGTTGAGACGGACAGTCTTGGTTTCAGAGAAATGTGTACCTTTAGAGCTAACGTTAAATGCATGGATAACACAGAGTAAATGTGAGTACATGCACTTACAAAGAACACCTCTGTATCTCCTCTCTAGCTCTTTATACTCCTCTAAATGTTTCCCTACACAGGCCTGGAGGTAAAACGGTGTGAAATGAAGCGCTAAGAAAATCTGGGCTTCTCAAGACAGCTACACCTGTCCTCACGCCAGAATACAAGCACTGTCATTCTAATCCCTCAACTACAAAAACACTGTAATGACATTGCAGCTGCCAATACCACTGTGGGGAGAGCCATCTGTGTTTAACATCCACTTTGTGTGTGTGTGTGTGTGTGTGTGTGTGTGTGTGTGTGTGTGTGTGTGTGTCCAACTGAGCAGAGCGAGTCAATACCGGATGCGCTTGCATGTGTTGGCCCTTGTTTTCCTGCTTGTAAGCGTGACATTTCTGTAGGCTGTGATGCTGCTTTGGATGTTTTTAGCAGCTCAACTACCCCAAATAACCTCCCTGCAGGATCCGACTTCTGCGAGTCATTTGAGGTTGGACGAAAATTTTAAGTAAAGCTGTGGCTTGTGGCGACTAGCTGACTCCATATGTATTGTGTACACTAGCCGGAGCGCTGTCTTCGCCGAACATGCTCTTTTGCGATCATGTTTCCAAACTGTTTGGAGGCTGGTGACTCAGAGCACAGTCCTGTGCCTACATGTTTGAGCTGAAAGCAGCTTTGAGCATATGTAAAGTCATGTTTTTTTTTGGTTTTTTTTACAGTTTTACAAACTCCTTACTTCAAAAACTCTGAATGGTTTCAAAAATGTGATTCAAGTAATTTCCCACAGCCTTGGTTTCAAGAAGACAGCCAGTCAATAAGCCTACATTCAGCACGTTTTGTGCTCAGATTGTGAGTATTGTAGTTTTCAAAGCAGCAATTTGCAGCTCAAACTTTTATTCCCATTGTCTGCTTTTCACACCCAGTTTTACAAAGATATTCATGATTGTGTGTACTTCCCTTTTTTGTTCCTTCCCCTGTGTCTCTCACGTTGTGTGTTAAAGCTGAGGAGTTAATGGAGAACGTCAAACTGGCTTGTAGCGCTGCCTCGGCTCTGACCCGTGCAGATTGTGGAATGACCTCGGTGCTGCTGCCCTGAGCCTGAAGCTAGAATCCAATCTCCGCGCCGGGATGTGGTGCATGTTTTAACGGTGCGGTTTGAAAAAAAAAAAAAAAAAAAACTCTTGCCCCCCTCGCCTTCACCAAAGTGTCTATCATTCCTCAAATAAAGCCTGGTTTGTTTTCACCTGTGCTGACCTGGGTTAGGAAGGGGTTTTGGCTGATGATTTAATCACATTACGGTCCCTTCCTGCTTTTTTTTTCCTGGAATGTTTGTGGGTAAGAAAGTTGGACATGAGCTTGCTCAGGAAGAGCACATTAAAACTAAAAGGTAACAGCTGATCACATTGAATTCCTCTCCTTTTTCTGTTGTAGGTTAAGAGATTGTTTCAAGGAGTGTGCAAGCTGATTGATACGAGAAACATGTAACCGCAGGTTAATCAATGAACCCATTTCCCTCACTGGATAACAATCAAATCAATAACACTACATTAAAATATCATTCTTTGATCAAAACCATAGAAGACGGATGATTCTATCTCATAAAAATGTCTGCCCTCATCACACGGTGTCATATGGCACTTACTCTTCTTCCAATTACAAGCCAAGAGGGAAGAAATCAATAGCTATGGACAAGTGGCGTCGTCAAAGCATTAAAAAGGAGCCTGAAATCACAGGGAGCCTCAAAGCTGTGTTGTTTAATGAGTCATCCAAAGAAGTGCTTCTCTACACCAATTTGTTTCCTCACCGTTTGAGGTATTTTGCGGTCGACATTGGAGCTAATTTTCTGCAAAAGGAAGGCGATGTCACAGCTCCCCTGCCTCATGCTGAGATGCATTAACAGCATTAAGAATGTGGCGAGAGGGCGACACTGCATACCTGTAATTCGATAAAAAACGAATACAGGAAGGAAAACTGAGGGCAGCATGAGAGTGGATCGTCAGCAGCATTTCAAGGTGAAGAGCATCCACTGAAGGTCTTTGTCTTTCTCACTCTCGGGTGTTCACATAATACTTTCTTTTTTCATACTATTCAGCAAGTACTATGACTGAGCTTGAGCCTGAGCATACAAGAAAAAAAGACATCAACAAACTTCAGCTCAGGAGGAAATAGAAACCTGAAAGAGGAAGACGACACAAAGCAGAGGGAGCCTTTTTTCAGCTCCAGTACAGTAGAATTAAAACCAAGTTGGATTTCTTTTTCCTTCTTGCATCACTAGGATGAGAGACACAGACGATTACAATCAGACATCAGCTACCTGCTGAGAGTCTTCAGTCTAATTCTGAGAGCAGATAGTTAACGCTGCAGCTCATCCCGCGATGGCTGGCAACTGGAGAATTCAAAATAATTAGAGTCAAAGAGAGAAGCGATTAGAAAAAAAATGCTGCATGGGTAAATGGGAGATGTTTTGATGAGGAGAGAAACATGGAAGTGAGGCGCAGATGAAAGTGGCGTAAAATACATCGACATCTGTTTGTGCTGTCTCTGTGTGATTATGTGTTTATCCATCTCTCTACATGTTTGAGGACAGTATTTTACATTAAATCTAATCAGGCTTTTTATAAGCACAGTATCAGGATGTTTTCAGCCAATCAATTGTGGGAAACTCTTATCATGCGGGAATATCTCACTCTGAAATAATGGAATCACACTAATGTATAAATCCCGTAAATACAATTTTGCCTTACAGCGGCCTTGCTCATTGATTTCCTCTGTTTCCCACAATAATATACTACAAGAGCCCCTTTAAAAGACCATGTTTTAGCAAATTGTCAGCTAATGGCTGATAAAAGTCTGATGTTTTGTTGAATGGTGTCATATTTCCCGCTCTGCATCACAAATTTCTAGTCTCACATAGTTGATTTCTATTTTACTGTCATCTTTTGTTTGGTTTTCCTCTCATTTCCCCTCAACTTAGAATTCTTAAAGATCTGTACGGTGAGCATTTTCTGCATTTTTTGTAGAATAAGTGCAAACTGCATCATCTTGTTCTAATAAATAAATGTATACTACTACATTTACATAATGCATACAATGCAAAACTTACTCCCTGAAGCCTGAACCCTGTGATCGCTGACTGCCGGATAGACGTCAATGTTTAATGCAGTGGCATCACCGTCACTATAAGAAGACTTTTAATGTGTCCTTTTTACCCCAGCACCCAGTGACACTTCTCCTTTCTCTCAGAAGCTGCAGAAGAGAGAGAAAGAGAGAGAGGGTCTGCCACACTTCACTCTCAAAGCGTGTAAAAGGACGGCTGATTCCACTGCTCGCTCTGTTTGCTCCCTCATGCAGGAGCCGCTGTGCTTCAAGGTGCTTCTTGGATTTCAGCAGGGGCCTTTTAACTTGAAACCAAAGACAGGCAAGTCAATTTTTTCTTGTGAAAAAGAAAAAAAGGAAGAAGAAGAAGAACGCTGGCGGCTTTTGTTTTTCGGTCCCAGCAGTGCTCAGAGTATTAAGCCTGCCCACCAATTAGGGCATGCCGATTCTTACAGGCCATGAATTATTAAGAACAGCCCATCGACTTGGAGCTGTGACGGAGGGCAAGAGAGCGAGCTGAGACACCTGAGCACCACAGCTGCATCTGTTTGAGCGTAAACTGTCTGTGTACTGCATGATTAAAGCACAAATAACCTAAAAATATCATTTTTTAGCCCATTTGTATTACTTTCTGGCTACACATCGGATAAATGCAACATTTATTCATTCAAACTAACACACAAGCAACAAGCAAAAAAAGAAGAAGACTTAACCAGGAGAGACTGATAGGATAATGTGCAGCATTAGATTGCAACTTGCAACACCGGCTACCCCCAAGGTCAACCAATTCATCCCTGCTGTAGAATTTATTGCTTGCTAGAAGCTAAGGCAATGAGGTGCTGTGAACCTTGAGCTCATGTCTATATAGAAGGTCTTCACAGCTATATACTGCAAGAGATGCCTGCTTGTTAACTGTCCATTCAGGGCACCAGTCAGCTCCAGGGCCGGAAAACATGACCCTATGATGTGGGGGGCCAAGGCCCATGGGTGTCTCTTCTATTTTTGATTGATTGGTCGGACTTTATTGTAAAAGGATAGGTTCATTTTTTTTCCTACACTGCCACTCCATTTGTAAAATGAAGATTGTAGATGAAGTTCAACGGAAGATTCATTGTGTACATTTGATTGGCATACAAATCAAAGAACACAGATTTAAAGACTCTAAAGTGTACCTTTAATCTGGGAATACCTTTGAATTGGATTCAGTGGATGATTCACCGTGATTCAAGACAAGGTACTTTGTTGCAGATGTAGCCGTTTTTTTTTTTTTTGTTTTTTTTTTTAATATTGAATTTTTTCCATAGAAAATAGAAAGTGCTATGCACTGTGCAAACACTTCTTCTTTTAGCCAATGGGAATTTGAGTTTTGACTTTTTTTTTATTTTCTGAGAAGATACATTACAAAAGCATTGTAAAAAAAAATGCAATTATTCATAACATTTTTGCCCTTCGCCCAACACTGAAGACCCAACTCTGTCCTCTACTTTCTTGGTTAAGACATTAAGAGAACTGTATGCTGACATAAATTTACATACACATACACACTCATTTGATGCACAAAAGCAACAGTGTATCCAATGTTTAAATAATAAGGTATAGTTGTACTTACATATATGTACCCATACATATACCTACGCCCACCAATTAGCTCACATACATATGTAAATCCAAGCCTACCCATATGCATAGCTGCAGGCATGTAAGTACTCATAAAGATAATCATGAAAACAAGAATACATTTTTTTTTTTATTTTAAGAACGGTCAAGCAGCTAATGGTGATTTTAGATTATATAATCATTAGATTTCTTTCAGATCTTCTTCTTCTACAGAAAAGTCTTACCTTTAAAGTGGTAGTTCTGCCTTTGTTTATATGCTGTCAGGAAAAAGAAACAGAATCACAGAAGTTAAACTTGAATAGAACATTACTGTACCGAATAATTCCATAATGTCTCATCATATTTGTTGTACCATATTGTATTTGATTGGATGGATTATTTCACTCTTTCATATCCTTTTATTTAACATTGCTTCTAACTCTGTTGTATCCTACTGTTTTGTAATTGTTAAGTCTGTTATCACACTGTATTGAAACTATCACACTGTATCTTATTGGGAGTTACCTTTCATTTCTAACTCATACCACCAATAGATCAATGTGGTGTATCAGTCATTTTTGGGGAACACCAAGTCTCTGTGACCTTGACCAAAACCATACATCACAGCTACTATAAGTCTTTGAAGTGGCACCAATGGGCGGTAACTCTCAGAAATGATGAGAATGTAGCAGAATTAGTTGCCCATCAAATGCAACTCCAGGCGATTGTCAGTACTTAAGATGTATTAGACGGATTGGGGGGAAGTGCTTTGTGCAGGAGCCCCTGCTTCACTGGATAACACAGCTATCATTATGCATGAATAATTGGATGCATTTCTTTTATTTTTTTTCCCTCTCTCTCTCTTTCCACCAGTGGGCTGTTTAATGTAGCAGAGTTGTCAAATAAGTCTGTCGCGGGGAGAAAGAGGCAGCCAAGACTGATTACTTTATGTGAATGGCTTTTTTTTCCTCTCACACAGAATTGAAATAATTTAGAGCAGTTAAGGGAGGAGTGGGACTGTGGTGAGAAGGATATATGTGGATATTGTGGCACGGCGGGGCTTTTTAAGTGTGTTGTGATTTAGTTATTTATTGTTTTGCTGCGGGGAACGAGGCGAGGAGAGAATGCCGGCTCTCTCAGATGTCTTTAAATAGAGACCCTGACTGCCTACTCTTGCTCTCACTCGTACTCAGAAATGGCTGCTTCAATCTCTGCTTGGTAATATACATTAGCCATGGTCCTGTTTGTCACTGGAATAGCTGAAGTGCCCTTTAGCTGGCATTAGATGCAGTGTTTTCTTCTTTGTTGCTCCCTTGTTTCTGGAAAACCACCGGGCTGATGCAGTTTAATGCTGGTACAATCGCAGCGTTTGCTTTGCTTGTTTGTCAGGGCACCTTCCTGTGTGAGAAGCACAAACGCAATGACACATAACACCCAGTTCAGCAAGAATCCAGCAATTGCGAAAGAATGATGTCCCTTGATTTGTCCTCTTCTTTTTCTTATGTCTGATTTCTCCCTTGGGGTGAGACAAGCTTTTAAAAGTCCAGTCTCACAGAATGTGCAACAAGATGCGTGAATTTCTTGGATACAGTTGTGAGCTTTTTAGTGGCAGCAAAATGACATCATACCAGGACTCAAAATGGTATGAAAACAACAACACATTAGCTTTAGCAGTTGTATTATTTTCACATCTTATCAGGAATACATCTATGTAATTGCCAAATATACTCTTACAACTCTTAACTGTATTGTTTAACTTTAAGTTTTACTTTACATCCTGGCTGGAAACATGAAGAGCCGCTCCTATCACCAACAGCGTAAGAGGGCAAAATGATCCTAAACTGCCAGAGGCAAGGCCTGCTATCGTACTATCTGGAAGGTTGGGCTAATGTTGTGAGGAATTCAAGAGAGCAAAAACAACTGCAGCTTCCAAAAGAGAAAAAGAGGAGGTTTTGAAACAAAATAGTGTTGTCTGGCAGGAAGCAAAGACGTCCTCAGTAATCAAAGTTTTGGCTAATCTCTAATTTTAGTTTCGGGAAACAAAAATAGACTCACTTTGAAGTGCAGAAGTCTGAAGATTTAAACAGCTCACTGTCAGAATCAGCTGCTTATTTTTGCTTTGACTCACAGTCTTTTTGTGTTATTCTTTTCTGCCCTAAAACCTGGATCAGATATCTTACTAAGGTTATTACATTTTCTAAATAACACTGTGGTTGAAGTCTGGACAAAGCTGGCCAGAGTTGGGCCCAAACTTGACCTGAGGGAGTCTGGTGGAGCTGCAGTGTACTGTCTTTGTGTCAGTCAGTCTGGACTTGTTTACTTCTCTGTATCGTGACTCAGCCTCATTAAGTTTCGTCCCTCCTACACCTGCCTTCCAGCTGTGGCCTTCAACACACACTTAACATCAAACTGTCTATTGATGGACTTTTGTTTTGTCTACTCTTCTTATTTGTTTGCTTTAATTACCTCAACCTGGACTTTTATAAAACACTTTTCAAACCATGCTCACTTTAGTGCACACATTGCATTCCTCTACATCAGTAGCAGTAACTATTTCAGTACCATAAAAGGGCCAAGTATCACGTTTGGACCAGCCCCACTGCAGTTTTTAGTGTAACCAAAAGTGTATTATCATGTAACTTCGTATTGATTTGATTTCTCTTTTTCCCAAATGCAACTCCAAACAGCTTAATTATACCACAAGCCTCATTTCAGAGTCATTTGAGAGGCTTTTATGACAGATATTGGATGAAACAATGAACATACTGGTAGACATGTCTTTCACCTTTACTAGCATGGTCTACTTGTGCATCCCTGTAGCAGTACACTGTATCAGGTCATGGGGTGGTTCCTGAAGTGGGAGTGGGACCAGAGTCACCCTGTTTTGGTGACTTGGTTACTTTTTGCTTGGTACTGGCCCCTCGTGGTGGTGACATGTCCTTTGAATGTCTGCTCTGCCAACCTTCAATGGTGCTTTCTGTGCTACTATAGTAACCATGGGTAACAAGAATTTAAAATTTGATCTGAGAATTGGTGACCCCATCTAAGGAAGGCAGCAGGGCTCAATTGAGGTCCTATAATTTGAATGAGTGCACACTTTTAATGCTGTGGTGAGGTGGTGGTGTCCTAGTTACAGGGAACTAACATCAATATATGAGAGTATATGGGTTAAGGAGCGGCCTGTTTGAGACAAACCATTGGAATTTGAGGTGTCACAGCTAATCTAGGATAGCTGGTAACCCTGATTGTATGCATGAATTGACCTTAAGATTACTTTCATAACACACAAGAGTAAAATGGGACTGAAGTTGAATAACCTTGGTGCCTTGTGGAAGGAAAAGCAGCCTTTAAATGTATTAATTATGCATTTCAAAGACAGTATTTCTAAGCCAAAAATGAAGGAATGCCACCCTGGCATGGTGCCTTCTTTCTGTGTGTGTGGTAAGCCTCACCTCCTTGCTATTCGCCAAGGCTCTGAAATTATATATAAAAAAATCAGCATGAGGACTATTGTGATGGTAATGGTCCATCCATAGCTGTGGGCAGAGCCCTTCATATTCAGCCCCACAATGACTCCGCTGTCTCGGATATTTAAGAGGTGGTCTGAGCCTCGGAGCTTCCTGTTCATGTGGTAATCTGCGCGGCGGTACAATGGAGCAAGCACTGTTCTCTCAGAGCCCGGCCCTACACATTCAGCTGGAGAATGGAGGGCCACACACCACAACAATAACAG
This sequence comes from Thalassoma bifasciatum, assembly GCA_008086565.1. Lineage (NCBI taxonomy): Eukaryota > Metazoa > Chordata > Actinopteri > Labriformes > Labridae > Thalassoma > Thalassoma bifasciatum. Next base: position 683,723 of record RPOG01000161.1, on the reverse strand, counting down.
TCCACTGCTATCATCTCATGAAAAGCCTCCATTGGAGGGTAAATAAATAGTTTAGAAACCTTTTAGCAAGTACAATAGGCCAGACCACCACTGATTTGCCATCTTTGATGTCTTCTCACGATTCTTTTTTTTATTTTTTATCAGGGTTATAAAAATATTATGTCCGGCTGGGAAGGAGAGAATGCTGAAAAGACTTTAAAAGCTGGATTTTTGTTTCACTCAAAGCAGAGCATCGAGGGCTCCTTTTAGGAGAAAATAAAAAAGATCTGGGATCATTTTTCAACATACTGGATTTGAATTTAAATTGAAATGAAAGTCAATTGTCAGAATCATTAGCAGTGAGAGGATTCACGAGTATGCTCCCTGTGTTGCAAAAGTGTGCATACGAGACTCAAGGGTGACATCAGGAAAGGGAAAGATATCAAAATAGAAAGCTGGAATAGCCTCCTGAATTTGCTGAAGCGGGATAAAGACTATTGCGATTGCTACTTTGTGTTTTCAAAAAGTTGTTTTGAGTGAAAAAAGGGATCCTCATGGAGGCACTTAAACAATTTTTAAAGGGCAGAGCCATAATCCAAATGCTTTGGTTCATAAAGTGGCGTGCAATGGGAATGCTGATAAGAGACAATTGCACGTCTTTTCTTGAAATTTATGGTCAATCAGTCTGCAGTTTGTTGCTGAATGGGACTCATGAGGAGCTTTATGAATTGATACAATGAAAGCTGTTGCAAGAGAAACATACTTTAATTCTTACATTGAAGGAGAGAGCTTATGAATGAACTGTAGACGCACTGTAAAGTGGAAAGAATGAATTACCTCAGCTGCCTTTGAAGATATAGAGGGGACTGATAGTGTCACTGTTTAGTTTGTTCGAACCTGTTTGAACCCAGATGGCCTGTGTTTATCTCTGCTGGCTGTGATCTTTAACCGTGTCCAAGTGTTGCTTGCATTAAACTCTTCCAGCAGCCTGACTGACGAGAACACAGCAGGCCAGAGTCAGTGAGGCAGGCAGTCAGGCGAGAGGGCAACATTACACCATTACACTCACCTGTTCCACAGCCACGGTGACTTATCTGTTGAATAAATCACGCTACCGAGGTCCGGACTAGTCCAACCCTGCACCTCTTTTTTGGCACACAACTGCCTTCCCATCCATCTTCCTCTCTCAGTTCTCTCTTTTTATCTGCCCTCTCTCTCTCCTCTCTTATTTCTTACATCCCTCGCTCTAGATAGCTGCCAGACCGTGCTCACTTTATTTATCACGCGATTGTGGCACTTTTGGATAAGGCTCCACACCCGCACTGATTGAACTCTTGCTTGTGAGAGCTGGGAAGCACAGATCATTCCCCTTTGGTTTCCAGTAAGTCATGGGATTGACAGCTCGGGATGGCTTGCCCAGCAGAGGCTGACTCTCTTCCTTTAAATCACACAGGGAGGTGCATCTGAAGAGTCCCTAACTCAGTGACTGTGCTATTATGCCAAACTAGCAATAATATCCTAAGCATCAAACTTGGAACGAGAACCAAGATTCACTTCATGGTGGGGAAATTGCCTAATACAAGATTTTAGAGTTCTTCTGGTTCCACAGAATCTAAAAGATAAAAAAAAGAAAAAAACGCTACATGTCATAATTTATGTTTGAAATAAGGACTTTTCAATTGAGATCATTGCATTTTCACAGCTACCAACACAGCAGCTAACACTGGAAGTAAATGCAGGAGTGCAAAACCTGCAGTTCCTTAAGTGCTCACTGTCAAAGCCAAGGAATCCCCATATGTGATTTCAAATCAACTTTACTCCAATTTAAAACTTTTAAAGAGGGGCTACTGTGCTTTTTTATTTTATAATGTCTGTCTTGCTGCCTGAAACACTTTGTTTTAGCTGCTGTCTCTTTCAGGCTTCTCTCCTAACATGCCCTCTTTCCTATGATTGGCCCACTCTCTTGAGGCAGAGCTCTAAGCAGACCCTGGTGTTTGAGGGCCCACCCCTCCATTGTGTCACAAAGCAGTATGATATCCTTGTGTGATTACCTTATCAAATCTCTGTGAGATCCCAGTAAGATCATTGGCTCACAAAAATGCAGCACTTTGCAAATCTGCAGATGTTTAGTATTGTAACTTTACATCCATGTTAAAAGTATGGGAAATCATGATAACCCCTCTTTAAAATCACCCAGCAAGGTTTCAAACATTGGCCTCAAATTGAATCAAACTTTTTTTTGATTTGAAGGTGTTAGTTTGGTTTTCTTAAAGGCAATACAAAAAGGACAAAGGCATACCACCTGTAGATGAATTGATGCAGCCTTTGTTTTTACTTTAGGTAACTGAATGGGAATTGAAAAGGCAGATTGATACTTAAACGATCATCTGTGTGTCTGCAGCTCACATTTGAGCCCTTTCTTTGATGGTAATACCTCACTTTTCCTGACACGTCTGCCTTGCTACGACATATCCAGGTGCAAAGAGGCAGAGCAGCAAGCAGTGCTTCCAAAGATGGAACAATGCAGCATTGTTCTCTTCCTATCCCTAAGTAAACCAATCCTCTGCGCGGCCTTGCCGTCTGCCCGAGGAGGCGGTTGGTTATTGAGTTTTTATGTTGAGTAATGCTGATGCTCCTTTGTGGGGGGATCGTTGCTTAACACTCTGTGCACAATCTGGCCCAGTGTTGTCTTTGGCCTACTAAACTCTGCTCAACACTTTGTAAAAACTCCCCAATGGCTGTTAGACAGCGAGGAGAAAGCGGGTAGAGAGAGGGAGGAAGACTCTGAAGTGGAAGAGTGGAGAGGGGGAGCAGGAAGGAGAAATGGAGGACGAGCAGCCAGATGAGGATTGGGATGGATTTAGGGATAGATGAGAGCTGACTGAAAGGATTGGTAAGGGTGAAGAGAGGATGGATGGAGGACTAGCAGGGGGATGGATTCAGTTATGGAGGGTTAGAGAGAGGGCACGCCGACCTAAAGATTGGTTGTTTAGCACTGCAGACAGTTCAATACCTGGACAAAACAGGCTGCTTAGGCTGTGAAAATCCAGTGAAAAACAGTGCTCAGACTGTCATGGTAGTATGTTAGTTAGAGTGTGATTTACAGCTTTGACAAAATGCACTTGTTCAGTAAAGATGATGAGTCAGTGCCTGAAGTACACTATCAGCCCACTTCAAAGTAAAAACCTGCAGCAAATAATGTTGTGACAAATTAGATCTCATCCAGGGCCACAACAAAGTGACTGAACGACAAAATGCCTGCAGGTAGGAAAGAATTTATCAGCAGTGAGCTGAGTACCAAATCAGAGGGAGGAGGCTCTGAAAGATGAGTCACAAAGGTGCGAGCTCCACATTTTAAACCCCTATGGATAAAACTGTGGTGCAGTAACACACTTCTTACCAAGAGCTTTTTATTTTTGAGTACCTTGGTATAGAAGTAACTCATTGTTTGGAGAAATGTCACACATGGAACATCAAATGAGTTGGTTTTATGAGTTCTGTCAAAGTGATGACTTGTGGAGAACTTGCCGACTATATGTGTACCACACATGAAGTAGATGATGGTCAGCACAACTTTTGTTGTAAAGGCCAACCGACAAAGAATATAAGCAAAGTATTGTTGTATACAGTGTCATGTGATGCTCATACTGTAGTCATCTTATTCTCAGATACAAGACTCTAAAGCACACAAGAACTGACTCGGGAACAGCTTCATCCTCCGGGCTAGAAGACTTTTAAAGAGGTAGTACTGTCCCTCTAGACTAGAGCCTCAATAGTAGGAGAACATCTTGCATTGTCACTTCACATTTATCTTTAAAACATGGGACAGCAGTACAATATTCCCTATCTAAATAAATGGGACATCACTTGCAACTCTCCTTTGTAGTTGTATACTTTTAGGTATCTCAGATGTAAAATTCTGTAATTATGTAAAATTCTTTACTAGAGTTATCATAATTTCTGCATTTTCTGCTTTAACCTTATTAACTTTGAATTATTTTCATATGTTATGTGTCATTTATTCTCATATTTGTGTCCTTCAAATGAAGCTGAAAGTTGAAGTCAGAGTTTCAGGCATATGTTTCCCTGCTTGGGCGATTACAGTGAGAAGAGTACACTTTAAATAGTTTAAACACAACCATAAAAAAAGAAATTTTGCAGTATGTCTGCCTACAATGATTTTTGCTTTATTCATATACCCAATTAAATGTGATTCATTCATTGCTGAGCCTTTAAAACTGGTTTTAAAAATCCAAACTATCTAAATGATCTTGTGAGGTCTTGTGCAGTCTCTATCACCCACACATCTTATCTCTGCTCCAAGCACAGTTTCTCTAAATGTTTAACATTGCAGGGGTAGGGTTTACATTACTGTGAATGAAGGGTTCTTTTTGCGTCTTGTTGACGTAGATGAGCGTCAGGATTAAGAACATCCCAAAATACAACATTAAACCACTCAAACTAATTACTACAAACTTGTCATCTAATCTCACATCTAGATGGTGTTTGCAGATCTGGATTCAGCTTTGTATTTCCACTGAGGATTTATTTTTGTGGTGCAAATATTTGGATACAATATTCATGCAATTTTCCCGGTGCTCTTTTCCCCGCTCATACTTAAAACAAATTCTTGTTGGTCTGATTGCCTGCTGCTGCACGACCTTTTCTCTAACTCATCCAGAAGTTCACATCCATCAAAACCTCATTTACAGCTCACTTTGCAATTAGAGAGGTGCTGGATAATGTACCATTTCTGTTTTCCACACAACAATGTTTTTTTCTTTTTCCTGTCTTCATAACTGGAGACTTGACTTACTTTGTGCAATGAAATTAAATGTGTAGGGTGACCTTATTTGAGCAATAATCAAGAAGAATCTGAGCCACATAAAAGGTGATTCAAACATCAGCATCACTGCATTCCTCTCTGTACACCTGATCCTTCTGCCTTGCGAAAAGGAACACAGCCTGGTCGGTTAAGCTCCTTTTGTGGGTCCCTGGATATGTTTTTCAGATGTACGTCATAAAGTAACCCTATAAACGACCACAAACCGGTCGTTTTCTCTGTTCCCGGAGCTGATTTGTTATGGCCGTCTCAAGCCTCCCTGCCACTACAGCGGAAGGTGTTTAGAGCCAGTATTTAGTCTGGCGATTGTCAGAAACGCTCCAGTGAGTATAGTCCTTTGGGGCCAAAAGTGACATTCCAGACCCAGTGCCACTACTTTGCATGAGAAAGAAGATGAATATTCAAAGGTGGAGGATGTGTTTTCTCTCCTGTGCATAACTCAACATAACTATGTCTGAATGTGTGTGTGCATTTTATCTTTGTACAGTGCTTTCTATACACCAGCATCCGGTATAAAGCTGCTTTAAGTTGTACGTCTGTGTACGTTTGCTTCAATATTAGGTGTTTGTACTTGTGCTGTAGGGTTTGTTAATCCCCCGTGTATGTGTGTGTGTGTATGTGTGTGTGTGTGTGCATGTGACTGTGACATGTCTTTCTTGTGTGTGTTACATACATTTATAGACAGTGTAGGAGAGGTGCATAGGAGCTGAATAAACGGGCACATACAGAGGGTATAACCACACAGGATGTACTCAGCATAACAATCATAATTCACTCAACATGTTTGCAACTCAATCTTTCATTTTAAGTTCACAGACTGGAAAAATCATCAAATCACAAACAAGACTGGAAGAGTCTACTTAACAATAATTCAATTGCAGCAAACATCTTGTGTGGGTATCAATAAAAAAGATGAAGGGAATTGGAAAATAGACCAATACAATATTCAAGCAATATTAAGTAATTACTTTATTTGTAACTTACTCAATATTGCTTGAAAAATGGTAATTGTTCATTTGCCCTTCTCCACCAATGATATCTACTTTTGTCTTTCAAGGCTGGCAGTGTCCATCTTCTATTCCATTTGTTTTTCATTTTTAGATACATCCACATGTTTGTGCTTCAGTTTTGTCATGAACCACTTAGAGCCCAGCTTATCCACAGCGCCAAGATTTGCATATTAAGTTTTGATTGTTAATTAGTCTATATCAATGCAAGTCTATATGTTACATTGAAGTTAGGAATATAAGGACTGTATTTATGTAAAACAAGGGTTTAAGGCAAAAATTGGCACCACAGCTTTTGGAAATGTAAAGATATGCTCAGGCAAACTTGGCATGGTAGGTCTTGAAGGGTTAATATGTAAAACATATGTACCTACATGTGACTTCATATGTTCAGCTCTCTGTTAATGGTGTAATCCTGTTTTGGGGTCAGAATACTTCAAAGTTAAAATACATTTTTTATTGAATTTCCAAGTGTGACTGAAACAGGTAGCAACATTTATAGTTTCTTAGCTTAATTCTTAAGGACTAAAAAAGAAGATCCATTAAAACTTTATCAATACATTGAAATGTGCCAAATTAACATAAAAAGAAAGCTATGAAGCCTGTTGAATCACAGCCCAATCTGTCCTTTCTGACAGGGCAAATAGCCAATCATAGTTTTGGATTTGGGGATGGAAAGACTGGTCAATTAAATTTCTGGGGGGCCAGGCCACCGCTTACCACGTCTTTAGTTCCACCCCTGCTATTCTTTGACTTTTTTTGTCCCACTCAAATGAATGCTTTCATCATCTATTTCGATAATTATGTCCATGTGTTTGTGATTTGGCATCACCAAGATGTTTCCATCAAACAAAAAGCTGTATCCTCAGATCAGTCAGTCATAGTTAAACCTTCTCTTACAATACACACAACACAGCACATTTGGACAAACATAATCTGTTATGTGTTTGTGTTATACAGAGCAATACCGACCTACATCTGTCTTAAATGTGTAAAAATACTCCCTGTGAGTCTGCTATTTATAAAGGTTAACATCGCTCAGTTATGCAAACATTACGTAGCACCTTTAACATACGGCTGTGGGCAGGCAGTCAAACACACAGTGAGGTCAGTGTCAGGCTGTAACTCATGCATGAGGCTGCTGGGGAGCCTCTTTAGCTGCTCCTGCACCAATTACAGCCTTATTTATGAATTTGGACACAGCTGACCTTCTGAAAGAGGAGACGTAAATTTGTTTGTCTGGCGAGGAGCGTAACAAATGGCATCCTGAGACGGCCAACGCTTCCTCTTCATCAATCTGTCTCTAGTGTCTCTGTCCCTCTGCTGGCATTCTCCATACTACAGTTATAACTCTTACAACTGGTCAGCTATGTGGTCAGTCATTTAGAAATTCCTGTCAGTCAACAAATCTGTCTTCCTGGACTGATACACCAAGGCCAATAGACACAAAAGATATGGGGTACATTTGATATTCAGTACCTCTTTCTTTTCTTGATGCCTTTATGCTGCCTATGAGAATATTTAAAGCCCGGATGCCAGACCATGTGCGTGACTGGATTGGAAGACATTTGTCTCTCTGAGAGAAGAAGGGTCATGCTGGAAAAGAGCTAACCCCGCTCTCTACTCCCTCTCCACAGGCCTCTGTTTGTGCTTACACTTCCTGTGAAAAACATCACTGACTTCTGAGGAATTTGCCCAATTAAAGACGCCGAACAGGCCGGAAAAGGAAGGAGGGAGAAGAGTAGTCACGATTTCATAAATCTGTTGTTGCTTTACACAGAAATTCTCTCAATCCATGAAATATATCATTCAACTTTTTAAAACACATACAAAAGATTCAGTCAAAATGCATTTTGGTCTCTCCTTGACAACAAGTCTGATAGACATTTGCTAGCTTAACACTGTGGCTTTGTGGATTTTTATTTTCAGTGTTGGCTGCTCCTTCACAGATTATGATTTCAAAGAAATTCATGAGTCATCTTGCAAAGTTTGGCCAGAAAACTGAAGCTGCAAAACATGCAAGTTTGATCTGCAAACTGCAAAATTCAGTTCTTTAAAATTACCTGCCAGACTTCGGGGGTAATTACCCAGCAGAAATAAAGACGGGCAGTCACTGAAGTGGTTAACATTATTTCTGATGCATTCTGTGGGGGTCAGAAGGTTGGGCAGCAGGGGTGTGTTTAAAGGGATGACTGAAGATGGCAGCAGCCTCAAATTCTGACTGGTCATTCACATCGTAGTCACTCAGAACTATTTGAAAATTGATTGATCAAATGGTTACCACCTATATTGCTGGGTGCCTCAGTCTTAGTTTAAAGTTGTCATGGACTTGTGTTATTCCAATCTGGCAGAGCAAAGTTTGCTGATGGCCTTACTTTTTCCTAGCAAAGAGTTTCTTATTCCTGAGAGGCTTCTGACAATGGACAGCCACTGTGTTTTGGTCCTGAATCTCACAGAGCCACAGCAGTTTTACTGGAACCTGGTGTAATGCATTCTTCTTTTGTTTTAAATTGGAAGCCTCAGAGTCCCTTTGTGCCATTTGTACAGCAGGGCACTTGTAAAAAGATAAAAATATGTTTGTACAAGGTAGAAAAATGGTCACGAGCTTTCCGATCCTTTCTTAACCAAAGACTGTTTGTACATATGAAAATCTTGGCTCACATGTGCTATTTTGACTTCTTAATAATTTGTTAGGGAGGTTTGTTGGAATTAAATCAGTCTCCCAAAATTGAAAGAATACTCCCTCAATGTGTCTATCAAAATGCATTTATTTGGCAATGTTCTGGTTGTTATCAAAACATCTATAAGCAGAGTGTTGGTGCCAAATGTTGCCCATAAATATAAATTTGATAGTCTGACAGCGTGCATGAGTTGGCTGCATTTCTTTGAATTGTACCGACACATTATCAGATTGTGCCCTAAGAATTTAAAAAATTTTACTTGTTTGTCTCTTATATTGAGACAGTACCCTTATGTCAAGAAACTTGACAGGCAATTTTTTCGTACCCCTTGGCTGACTATTACTCTTTACAAGTAATTTAGACATCAGTTTTGTCATGTAATATCTTGTAAGAAGACATTTTACGATATTTTTAGGTGAATAAGATAAGATAGGGTAAGATAAGATCCTCCTTTATTCACCGCACAATGGAGGAGTTTACAGTTGCAGTGGCTGAATAGGCTATATAAGTACAATAGTATAAGTTTAAGCTAGAAATAGGTCAGAGACGACGGCTTGACTATAATTCTCCTGTCAGCCACCACCTCTGCAGGGTGGTACTTCTTCACCAGATCAGTCTCACTCTCCTGTATCCTGTCCCCCAGCAGAAGGTGAAATATCTTCCAATGTGGCCTTTGTGTCCGGTGTAAACTCCATTTGCCATGCCTCTGTGAAATAGCATGACACGACTCTGCCAGTTCCCCTCTGATGCCAGGTTAGCACTGATAGCTTGTCTATCTTGTTGGAGGGAGATCTTACATTTCCCATGATAGATGTTGTCTTTTCGTAGCTCAAACTGCAGAACCTGTATGTCATCCTTGCTTCCTTTCCCTCAGCTCACTTGGAACATTGGGCCTAGTAAGTGTTAGCATCAACATGCTATGAGGTGCTAGCAGCTGAACTCATGAGTACACAATGCAACCATGGTTACAGGTAGGATACCTGACAAACCCAGGAACTAAAATAGTAATAAATAAATATACAAATAAATCACCACTGCAAAAGTAACCAGTTAGGGGTCAATGACCAACCAATGGGCCACAAAAAGTAATGACAGACTCCAAATACCAAGAAAGCAACCAAGAAAGAGCTGTTGCAATGAGCGGTGCTCAGTAACATGTAAGGATGTGGCTCATATGAAGTCAAATAAGACATTTTTACTAAAAATAAAACATAAACACTTGCTTGGATATCAGTTTATGCTGTATGATTTCTCTCAGGGATGCTTTTGCTACTTTGTGTCAAGTTCCAGCAAACTTTTGCTCATTAGCTGACCAAAGTCCCTCTTCCAGCTCAAAGATGTCTCAGAAAAGTAAGGAGTCTTAGAACTGTGACAGTCGAAGCTTTAAATGTTTTCAAGTCGGACAGACGTTGCTTGTGGAAAACTCTGATCACAAGTGTGTTGTAGTAAAAAATGAGGCACACATAGGCTAATGGAGGGTTTGGTGTCATGATGACCTAGAAAAAAGTCAATGCTTCATATGTGAAAGGCAAATTTGATCCGACACAGACAATTTGGAGTTACTAAGAGCCCTTGTTGACGTTTTGTCCTACTATGAGATGTTCCATTGACTTCATGATGAATTGATTCCTGTCAGCTCAAGCTTGAGGTTGGATGGCTTTGTTAAATAAGTGACCTGGAAATAATCTCTAACTGATTTGTCTATAGAACACAGCCACAGTATATCAGTGGATCTGTTGGAGGCAGCGAGCACCAGCTCAGGTTCAGTCTGAGGCCAAAGTTTAGAACATTTTCTCTATCTCTTTTCCTGAACTTTTTATCACCCTCTGTCCCTCTCTCAGTTGCACAGTCTTTAAATGAGTGTCTCTGTCCTCCCACTGCCTTGCTCCATCCATCCTGCAGTCTCCACTCCCACACCGGCTAGTTGCAAGCAGACCCAGCTGGCCATAATGATGACAAATCAGCCCAAATATTTATGTCCATCGAGTTTCACTTTGGCTCTGCCCACAGTTTGCTCATTCTGCTCATTTTTTTTACAGATCCCTCTGCGGCAGTCACCTCATTTGGAGCCAAACTATCGTAATCGCTCGCTACAAACAGCCCTCAGCCTCAGTTATGTCACCTAAACACTAGTGACTGTTAATGTCAGCAGAGAACCAAGTTTACGGTTGGCAAAGGGCTGGTTTAAACATAGAAGTTAGTGTTGTGCTTATGCAGATTTTTGTGTGGGCCTGTTGACCAGGCTGCACTGTATATTCAATATTTTGTATATTCTAGAAGGAAGTTTCTGTTTGCCTGGGCTCCTACTCTTTTAGCAGAAATCAAACAAGAATCTGAGAGAGTTATAAGTAAAGTACATCACCGGAAAAGTTTCTACAATTGTTCAATTGGAAAGGGGCTATTTGTAATTGTTCATGCAACCCAAAAAGTCCTCAAGGTGCATTTCAAGACTGATTATTCATATGACCACGCAAATTGTATTAATTCCTAAGAGGAGCAAGATATGCTTAAATTCAACAAAAGTCCCTTAAACAACTATTTTCTAGATGGTTTCAAAATAAAGCAAACAGACGAAAAAAAATAAAACAACTTGATGCTAGCATGGAGGTGAACGTTAGCTTAAACTTGGAAGTTGTCAGCAACGTATTTTCATGTCTCACATTTTGGGCTGATTATATATAATTGTAAAGTTAGGACAATAAAGTATATAGTAGACCAAAAATAAACTGTTTCATGTCAGAAAAGAGGGGAATAAAAGTGTTCCCCCATCATCCAATGAGGATGTGTCATGATAAGGAAAGCTGTCAAAGCCATGAAATGCTAATGTTAGCTGAAGGAGTTTTGTTTTTGGATTGTTTTTAAAGTAGATTTAACTGACCCCCAATTTTATGAATATGAATTTCAAGTTTGGTAGTAAGGCTTCCCATTTACACTTGGAGTCTCAAGTCACTGATTTCTTAGTATGGTGCTATTTTTCTGGATTTACAACTTTTTCTTATAACATTACGGTTTTGTCCTTTTAAATGAACAATTTTGATTTCAAAATATTTTTTGTTTGCAATGGCCTTCATTCACCACTGTAGCCCTGTATGACATATCTTTTACCATAAATCTTTGATGTAGAAAATGTTAACGAAGGTTGTTTCCAACTCCCTGCCTACCTACACCTGCAATAGTTACAAGTATTGAAACAACTATGAAGAAATTCCTAAAATTGATGATCACAGCTTTGTTTGATTTTGCAGGTCAAACTGAGGTATTAGTATCAGTTTTATTAACAGTTTAACGTTCCTTATAGGAGCTTTAAAAAGTCTCTGAAAGCTTAGATATTATCAAAAGGAGCTTTAAGTATAACTCTATTGCTATTTTTAGATGCCTGATAAACAACTGCACAGCTATTTCGTTATGTTGCAGTTACGTACCATTTATGGTTTGATGCATCACAGGCCCAACACTGTTCTGTCCACGCTCTCTGCATCTAATGTCAACCCCTCCCACTTCCAACAAATGACTCTTTGTTTTTTTTCACAGCGATGCTACATAAAGCACGCCTTGTTTACCTCCACGGCTCTTGTCCTTTCTGTCAGATACAATGTATGCATCCTATCTCTTCCCCCATGTGGAAGAGTGTGGAAAAGATATGGCCTCTATTTTACCTCTGGGGCTCTGTATCCAGACACATGGGTCTCGACATGGAAGACAACATCCGGCTCTTATCTGCCCCAGAGAGAAAGGGAGAGGGAAAAAAAGGAGAGCCAGTGGGTGGGGAAGAGAGGAAAAGAGGATGAATGGAGATATAGAGAGGAAGTTAGAGATTTAGGTAGGAAAAATATGACAGGCAAGCCGGAGAAGAAGAGAAAAAAATTAAAGAGAGCACTCCATACATCATCTCCAGCTTGGAGAGATACTGGAGATGGACCAATCAGCATGTTTAAAATTAGCCCCCCTGCGTCATTGTCCACAGCAGTGTGGGTCTACCAGCGTCCCAGATCCCAGGGCTTTTTTGTTTTTACTGTAGAAGACAAAGGCCCCCAGGCAAATGGGAGCCTGTCAAAACGAGTCCTGTACTTCAATCCGTCTTTCACTCATCCATTCCTCTTTCATATTTCCGTCTTCCCCCCTTGTGCTTTCTTCTCACTATTTTTAAGGCCTTGGTTTCATCTCCCTCATACCTGCAACTGCATTCCTTTTCCCCTTTCGTCCTCTCTGTGTTACACTCTCTCCATGCAGAGAGCTCTCACTCTTCCCTATTAGGATACATTTGGCTATAGAATCAGCAGCTATGCATTCCCAGGTGAGTTGGGGATGATTCGCTATTCAATCCTCTAGCTATGGGTTTACCTCGGCGGATGTAGACAAAGCGAGAAAGTGAGCGAGGCATGAAAACCAGAGGCAAAAGAAGGACAGGCAAACGCTCTGGCTCCCTTCTGTGTTTCAGTGTCCCTCCCTCTTTTTTTGCCTCGGCATTGAGATGCAGCAGTGGTTCTCAAAACACATGTTTAAAGGCTAAAGGTTTGGAAGCAGCTATCCAGGATGGATGGGGGATTTGTGTTCTTTCTTGTGCTTAGTGGCTGCTGTGAATGCAGCCGACCGCCGAGCTAGCTGTTAGTTCTGTCAGTTTGGAAGGGATGCCTCTGGGACTATGCTTGTCTTTAAGAGTCTTTGCACAGACTTTGCCAGCATGAATTAATGGAGGATGAGCTGAGAGGCTTTTTTCTTCAATTTAAGGAGACTGCTTGTCATTTTTTGTGGCAGATTTTTTCCTCCATGCCCATGTGTGTGCCAGTGACTTCTTGAACCCAAACACACACGCACATGAACTCACACTCCCCTGCACGGTGACAGCTGATCTCTGGTAGCGGCGTCCTGGCCGTGGGGGGTTTAGGCTGGGTTGGGGTTGGTTTACTGATATTGACAGTGTGGCCTTGTCTGGCCTCTTGCCAGTGTTGAGCTAGCTCTCGCTGACTGCTCTGGCCTCCTATAAATCAGGGCCAATTACCACAGTAGTGCACAGCCGCCTCTTCTCTAGTAGCAGCCCTGCCCTGCAGAGTGCAGGGAGGAAGGAAGAGAGGCAGGGAAGCCACAGCTTTGCTTTCAGTCCAATTACTGCTAAAGCTGCCCTCCCCTCTGTTTGGCAAACATTGAAAACACACAGAGTACATTTTTGCCAATTTTTGTACAAGCTGGGAAAGCTTTTCTAAAGATATTGTGAGAGAAAGCATTACCAATATTCCTGGTCAAGAGTGGCCATGTAGTAAAAAGTTGTAATGGTGTAAAAACATTAGTTTAACACTATTATCCTCCTGAAATTGAACTTTTAAAGTCCTGATTTTAAGAAAGTGTTTGCCATATCGGCTAGGTATTTTGGCAGGGAAATGCCATCTCTAATGAAAAAGATAAATCTCAGAATGTAGTTAATAATTATCTTTAGTCAAATGAAAGTCTTAGTTTTTCTTTGTGAGTTTGTGGCAGAATATGGCTCCTCTAAAGTTAAGTTACCCTGCTGAAGCATGATATATATATAGTATTATGAAATTAAGAAAACAACAAGCTTTGAAAAAGTAAATGGTTTATCCTTATGATACAATGAGAGCCTGACAGGTGTGTCATAGAGCAAGGGTCTGCAGGAATTTTCATCAGTTTGTAAACACGACGTCAAAACTGGTTATGTGAACTAAAAGTTAACATTTCAATTTTTAAGAAAATCCTGCAGACCCTACCTTTAACAGGAACATTATTGGGCCTATTCCAGGTGATAAATTATCTGTTCATTGATTTACTGGTTACAAAAAGGGTTTTCAAAAAGTATTATTCAGACACAATAATGGGGCAATATGCCTTGTCCTGAAATGTGATTTTGTTTGTTCGGTCTGGAGCACGCTTGTCAAAATAAACAACTATTTGCATGCAATAAGTTAAACTTGGTGGTATGGCTTTGTTCTAGAAGCTCTGGCCCTACTACATAACTAAGTGAAATGTCAAAGTCTAAGGCTGGGAGAGCACACCTCCACTCTCTTTCATGGTCATGTGCATAAACAAATAGTCAAGGCAGGGAGAGCAGCAGCAAAGAACCCAAGAGATACAGTAAAGAGAAATTAGTGACATCACATATGACCGTGGCAAATTCGAACAGCATAGAGGAAGATTGGGAGAGCACACCTCTTCTCCTTTTATGTGCACATGAACTGTAAAAGCAGGGAGAGCAGCAGCAAAGAGCCACAGAAAAATAAAAGAGAGTGGGTATCAGTAAAAATGCTTATGACAGACAAAATCAGACACAACATAAAAGATGGGGGGTAGCAACAAGAGCAGACAGGCTAAGTCAGTTTAAATAAAATGTCTGATTAGCCATTTGCCAATTGGATGTGTGGATTTAATAAGCTGAGCTAAGAGCAGCTGATGTTCTGTGGGTGGAGCTTGACTTTTTAGCCTGCCTGAACTGACAATGCACATGTTTTTTCCTCTCAAATTGGTCTCGATGTCAGTCACGTCACATCTGTCAGGCTCCAAAGAGGACATCACTTTAAGTAAGGCAGGGAAAACTGGGTTTAACTGATGCATTAAGATTTCATACAGTGTGAAAATGCTGTACATGCAGTCCAGGAACATGTGAACAACATAAACACAGTAGGCTCAGGTCTACATATTACTCTCGGTGACAGAAAGAGCTAGCTATGGTGTGTAATAAAACAGTGTGTTGTCCTTGTGTGGGTGTGGGTGTGAATATACTGCACCGCGCTGTGTGCCCTCACCCTATGTAACGTACGCTAGATTTATCATCTTCACTTAATACGCTCATAAACATTCCCCTGGCATGTCACAGAGACTGTGCAACCCCCCCCTCCTCTTGCACGGCTGGCTCAGTAAATTGGGCCTGTGTAAACCATTCTACCCGTCTAAAATACAGTGCGGCAAATTGAAATCCCCAGTAAGCCTCTGTAGCGGCATGTCACAGCTGGGTAGGGAGGAGGTAGAATGGAGGTTTTTCTCATTTACCACCTGGAGGTTTTTGAAGTGTCATAACCAGCTTTTCTCCCACACTGTCTTCTTCTTTTTTTTTCATCCTTAACTCTTTCTATCTTCCTTTGTTTGTCCCTCCCTCCTCCTCCAAGTTCTATTTCCTTTCCGGCTAAACACCCTTTGTCAAGTGATGTATTCAATCCCCATCATTTTGACACATAAGGATTTGTATTTATTATATATTTGAGACGCTGGATCTTACAGGCTGACAGGCTGAGGATAAACAGCAGTCACAGAAACGTCCGGGAAGAAAAAAACAAGCTCAGTTATTAACCTCCTGTAGGGCAACCAGAGGAAGTCAAGAGAGAATTCGATTAAACACTGAGAAAGGGGGCACATTTTTGGCGGGAATGTGAGGTTGTGTGTTAAAGCAACATCCAGTGTGTTTGAATCTTTTCCTCTTTGTACAGGGTCACTGATAAGCTGCAAATACCACAAACTAGAGAAAAAAAGAAAAGAAATGGGTCATTGCTCATTTTCTACTAACCATGAACAATAAAACTGTCTGGCAAATAATGGAAAAACAAAATAACAAATCCACTCAGCCTGCATTTCATTGAAGGAATCCCAGGTATGACAGTATTTCAAGGAAACTTCTGTCTTTTGTAAACCATGTGATTCATTTCGATACACTCCAGTCATCAGGTGTTGGGAAACATGGGAGAGGAGTAACTTGAGTCAGGTTGTCAGCTTGATTTGCAGCCCCCCGGACACTTTGAAAAGTAGATGACTACAAAAAGGGTCTTAACAGGAAAAGACTGTTTGTAATATTTTGCAACATTTGTGACCAGGTGCAGTATATTTGTTTCTGAGCATAGAGCTTTGAGAATAACTGTTAAGTTGCATGACAGTATTGCCTATTAACACTAAGGCCAAACTGTTTCATAGATTACCTTTTCTTGTTCCTTTTTTCTGATTCAATGGTTTTGTGAGAGGAAAAAACAACTGTTTATGTTGTTAATGACTGCTCAGCTTGCAGCCCACATAATATCAATTTATTGGGTTTAACAAAAAGCAGAATTGCTGTAGGAGGCTTATGATATTTAGCATGCTACTTATGATCGACTCTTTAGGCAGCTGCCCTTCTTTTTCTTATCCTACATATCTAAACTTCTGAAATCTTGGAAAGCATGTGGGAACTCCCTTTATACGCTTTTACTTTGATGGAGCAAAAAGAAAAATCCATAAGCCCTCAGGAATTGGACATTAAACCCACTCACCGAATCAGATCATCCACCAAACCATTTCTGCTCCTCTGGGACAATCAGCACCCATCCCCTTCTTCATCCCAGGGGACTTTCAGGACTTTTTGTCTCTTTCCTTTCCGATAACTTTTCTCTCCAACTTCTCCCTGAACGATGTAAGTAATGGGCCGCTTCTGACCCTCCATGCCTCATTGTGTAAGATTTCAGCTTCTGACCTTAAAAAATGAAAGCAAATCGATAGGGCGGGACACATGAATTCCTAAGCCCAGGATGCAAGCCAAAGCATGGAGCCCAGGGAAGAGGAGGAGGAGGAGGGCTTCATGTATTACTGAAGGCCTAAAACAAAGACATAACACCAGAGAGAGAGAGAGGCTTTCAATTAACCTTCAGCACTGGAGGTAACTCTGTGTAGTGTTGCCTGTTTGTGCTAGTTTGTAAGTGTCACACAGTATGTTAAGTACTTAGTGTATAATTGAAGCCACAGTGGACTGAATGGAGAAACTAAAAAGAAGAGGCGAGGGGTGTGGAGGGGTGGAGGGTGGAAGGTGAACGCCTCAAAGTCGAGGTTTGAACTGCAGCTGTGCACATTCCAGTGACTTTGAGTGGGAGAGAATAACTCCCATGGTGCACTCAGGAGATTAAGATTCTTCTACACTTGGGGCTCTGCATAAAAAAAAATAAAACGTGAGCGATCAGGGGCTAGTTGTGCTCTTTTTCATTCCTGTGTGTGCAACCAAGATGGTATGAGCTATGACCTGCTGAAGGACAGGTGGAAGGAACTTCAACAAATCTGACCCCTAACTCGAATTTTTAACATACAACATTGCTTTTTTTGCATCAAGTTCCTTCACGATGAACTCCTGTCCCTCAAAAAGACAGCAAATCTTAACCCTCCACCAAAGCCTTCCACTTACAGCTTCAACACTGCAGCAAAATTATATTCAACTAAGTGTCTTATTTCTACCAAAATTGTCAAATTAGACTTAAAAAGCCACATTCAGCTGAAAAGTGCAGCCTTTCTTAATTAAGGATGTAAAAAGACAAAAATAAACCCATTATCAGAAAAGCATTCAGGAATCATTTTTATCTTTTCATATTTTGAAACAAGACATTTTTCCGGTCTTTTAGGTGATGGGGTTCATGTTAAGTCCAATTTGCCTTTTTTTTAACAAAATAAAAGCACAATTAACATAAAGACTGCTTGGATTTCAGTTTTTACAGAATACAACTACAGCCCTGTTGGACTATTTTACTCAAACATCAACTTTGGACACTTTAGGTCTAAAGGGGCCTCAGAGAGACTTGAATTTTGCCCACAGAGTTTAGAGTTGTTCAGTAAATATGTCCAGCAGTTCAGCTAATTAAACTTTACTTATGACAGCTTCAACTTTGAGGGAAAAAAAGCTGACAGGGCCACAGAAGGTCCTTCCTCCAATTCCACATTACTCACTACAGCACCCATGGCAACAGCTATGAAATAAACTCAATTTTGACAACTCAGGAATTAAATTGTTTGTATGGGCAGTTTTCAGAGACAGCTCTGGTGTTGATGCACTCACTGTACTTGGCTCTTGTTTGGAAAAGGTGTTTCTGTTGTCACGTGGTATTTGTGTGTGTGTGTGTGTGTGTGTGTGTATGTGTGTGTGTGTGTATGTGTGTGTGTGTCCAGCCTGGCACAGCGAGCGGCTGCCCATCAGTTCCACTTAGCTCAGCGTGGTAATTGGCCGTCCATTGATGGACGTGGCTCCCTCTTCACGCTCCGGGGACCCTGGCTCTTTGTCTGGGGGAGAGGGAGGCAACACGCTGGCATGGCGCACACGCTTAAAATAGCGCATCAAATCAGCCATGCTTCGGCAGCCGCTGCTAACGTGTGGGGCCGATTGTGGGTGGGAGGTGGGGAGAGGGGGGGTGTTGAATGTGCACGAGTATGTGTAAGTGTTTTCACAGCAGGGTGTGAGGTTTTACGGTTCACTCCAGGGAGGATAAAGGGTTAAAACGGTTAACTGGGGCTAGTGGCGGTATTTAGTCATGTCCCCTCCATTCCTAGCAATTTTTTTTTCATTTCTGTTTCATCCATCACTCACTTACTTTATTGCAGTGTGCATCGTCCCCCTCTCTCTCCTCTCCCTCAGTCTCCTCTTGCTCTCTCTCTCTTTCTTTCCGCTCATGCCCACAGGGCCCGGTTCTCCCTCACTGTCACTATGTGCAATGTCCCTGCAATAGAGATATAAATGGGCTGTGAGCAGGAGGCCCTGACTCCTATACCATAAATCTACACTAACAGCACAACAGACTCCTGGAATGAGCAGGGAGGGGAAGACATGAAGTATACGTAGAGAAGTGGGAATCTAACACATTTTCAGTGCATCTGGGAAGATTTGGATTAAAGTGGAAAGAGATATTCATACTGAGATGTTTATGAAACAGGCTGCAGAGGATCACTGCGTCGAGATATGACACCCTGTGAGGTGTAAATTGTTTTACAGTGCATTGAAATTGCTTTTGAGCATATGAATAGTAAGCAGGAAGTTGGCGTCATTTGAAACTGTTAGAAGCAGCTGGAAGTCTTATGAACTCTAATTTTAGTGAGGCCCCTTGGTGAAATGTTTACTTAAAATAAGAAATGTGGAAAAGTTGCACTTTTGACTCCCTGGATAAAGGATCTGTGCACTAACAAAGGGCTTCAGATGTAGTTCAGTGCTATATAATGGTGAAAGTGAAATAACACGCATACATCATTCAGAATATGCAAACCCATCTGACTTCTTTATCACCTTTATGCTCTTTGCAGAAAAAAAAACCTTTCCTTATCTGTGGATAGATGTTTGTTTTCTTAAAATTTTAATCTTTAATTTAACTGTCGAGCTGAATGTTTCCAACTCTTTGTGACCTTGATTTCATCTTCTCCTCTCAAAAAATATCTCCTTTAGTAATTGCACTGACATTGAACTGGTAGTGGCTGCTGTTTCTTTGCAAAGATATATTTTTCTGACTCCTTCTTAAACTTTTTCCTTCCCATCCTGAAAATGGTGGGGCTTTTTTGCACAGCAAACTGCCACACCGCACTGAACCTATGACAAATTAACCACCTACTGCCATAATTAATCTACAATTATATATTAAAAAAAATGTGTTGCGTGTTCTTGCATTCTGAAAGATGCTGAATTGAGTGGAGATTATAAATTGAAATATTCAGAATACAATGAATATAAACAAGTTGTAACATATTCATAGATGTAATAAGTTCATCCTCTGAACAATACATTGCAGCATAGTTCATTTGATATGATCATTGGTATGTGTACAATATAAATCAATAAGCTATAGTAGAGTAAAAAGGTCATCTCAGCTACATCAAGACCCTGTGATGCAAATTTGAGACAACAGTCATCAAGGGGTTAACATCCAACTTAAACGATGGATGTTGTGTTATGAGCAGCAATCTGACTCTTAATTTATTGCTAATATCAAATTCCAAACCATGTTGCCCTGCCTCCACTTCCTCACTGATGTTTTCCTTGATCCATCCTCTCTTGTTTAGTATTTTGCCACTGTTGCCAATGTAAGGCATATTGTAATGGTTGCAGTAGTTCCCAAACTTCCACTCGCAGCTGTAGTGTGTTACATCAGACTAGGAAAAAAAGAAGCTTTTACAACATAAAAAACCCTAAAATAACCTATGACAAAACTTCAGCTTTTTAATGTGTGGATAGCTCACTGTTGGTGAAGCCGAGTGAGAAAAGTATATTGAAGAAATAAGACAGTAACCTAATGTTACTGTATTTTGAAAGTCAGTGCCTCAACATCTGGACCCAACTTCAAGCTGATTTTAAGCTGATTTCAACATTAACATCCAGTTCGCGTCTAATCGGACTTTGATTAGCTTATTTTGGCTCCAGCTTGTTGCTTCTTCCTGTCCAGATCCTTTCATGTTTTGTACTTACTCTCAAACATCTATCACTTCAGACAGAAACATCTGCTGAATGAAGTAACACTCTAACATCATGGGAATTTCAGACTCATTCTGTGTCCTGGAAATGTTTGTACTGAACTCCCCTTTCTCCTTTTCTTTTCCCAGCAGCCCTATGCTCCACCCCCTCATCCCATGGCTCCTCCCAGCCCGAGCACCAACAGCTGTAGCCAGGGAGGGGCAGAGCAGCTGAGTAAGACCAACCTGTACATCCGCGGCCTGCCGCCTGGGACCACTGACCAGGACCTCATCAAACTCTGCCAACCGTGAGTACTAAGAACAACCCCATTAAAGAAAACACTCCTGCTGTGAGGTTTGCTTGGCTGTGATTGGCTGTTGCTGTACATGTTTAGCAGAACATCATGTACAGGCTACCTCAATAAGTAGCCTACATAAATGTCATCACCTCAATTTATGTAATGTGGAAATTTGATGTCTCCAAACTAACTCTTTCTCAATCTAAACTTAAAAAAGAACGGAATGATTTTTCCATCCTCCCTCTGTTGAGTGGTTAATATTTATCGTTTGCGATGAGAAGTGAAACCTATTCTGAGAAGAGAGAGGCTCTAATTTAAACTGTCATCTTTAAAAGCATTTAATGGGAACAATATCTCAAGCTGAAAATGATTCAAATGTTTCATGCAGAGGAAAAACTCTCATGTGCGAGTCTTAATAAGCGGACATGATCATATATCAGTAACTAAGTGAGTTAAGGCGGACAGACTGAGGACACTCGATACATGCTGTGTTAAACAAATCAGTGCTTAAACAACATGGAAAACCACTTTGCATTTGGAAACATTGTAGATGTCATGTCATGTCATAGCTTTAGCACATACAGTAAAAGGTACTGTTCAACTGCAGGAACGTTGCCGAGGAACAAGGGACCTTTTGAGGCACTGCATTTCAACAGCAGGAAATGGGGTCTATATGTAGTTAAGGGGTACTTAGTCACCCCTTGAAAGCCATTTGTCTCCAAGGGGAACTGGAAAAGTGGTCAGTGAAGAGGTCACCAGACTTTAAAAAGGCTGACAGACTTAAAACACAAGAGATGTATTTTGACTATGAAATTAGTGCTTAGAAGACATGGAAACCAGTTTTCATTTGAAAATACCTAACATGTTGTAACAGCTTTAACACATAAAAAGTGCTTTTCAACTGCAGGAACAGTTGCTGAGGAACTCTGCATTTTGACTACAGGAAACGGGGTCTAAATTTTTGGGGACACAATAGGTGTGTTTTTAAAGAAATCAAAAACCAAAACAAAACGGTGCTAATATTAGATGGAAAACCAGTTTGTAATTGGGTCAACTGTAGACTTCATAGCAGCTTTGGCACATAGAAAGGGACTTTTCACCTGCAGGAACTTTCCAGGATGTAGAGACCTTTTGAGGAACTTTGCAATTAACAGCTACCTTGAAAAGTCCCTCCTTGGGGGGTTGTACTTTCCATTGGTCCTGGAACTTTTGGGTACTGTAGAGGCCATCAGACAAACTCTGTTGAGGCTTTAGAAAAACAGCTTTAGACCTACTTTAATTGCCTTGCTTTACCCTTTGTTTCCTGTTTAAAGTATTTCAGTTCAAATCTTGTGTTATTTTCATAACATTTCCTGTGCCTGTTTTCAACCATATAAATAAATCACAAGTTCCTAGAACTTCTGCTTCACCTATAGGCTTCAAACCAGATTCGTAAATCTGTTTATCTGTGATAAATACAGTTAATTTTTTTTTACCAAGAGGCTGCTATATGCTCAGACATATAATTAGACCCCTGCAGGTGTCATCTCAGTAGACTGGTAAGGTAAAATATACACGGCTGAAAAATTAAAGCTTAAATGCCAAACTGATCAAACTAAAAAGTTCACCTCTGAGGAGAAAATTAAAGGCTGGGAGAAAAAATGTTCATGCACAATACCTTGCACACCTCATTAAACTGCTACCAACTGAGTGTATTTTAGGGACACACACAGAGGTACTCATAAAGCCCTGCCAAATGTTCTTGATAGAGAAAACACGCACACACACCTGCCTGCACACAGCTCAATACGGCCTAATAAAGCTTAGATTGGACCACCTCCCTCAGGAATCACAGACCAAGACCTCATCAAGCTGTAACAAACAGTCACGGGGGCTTTCTCTCTCTCTCTCTCCATGTCTCTGCCTCTCACTCACACACCATCACACTATCACATGGACACACACACACACACACACACACACACACACACACACACACAAGCAGCTTTGTTCAGGTCCATTAGGCCCTTTCACTTCTAAAATGGTGAAAAGGGGGTCAAGATCATTAATGGAGACACGGCCAGCAGATTGTGAAATACAGGCCATGAGTGAGCCTGTCTGGTTGCATAACCTTTTCTTGGCCACTTTTCCAGAAATGTCCCGGTCAAACGCAGCCAATTATTCAATGATCCTTTCGAGATGGGAACATGCTGTCCAGTATATTTGGTAATGCTCCCTGTAGCCGTGTCAGAAGTCATGCATTTCTTCTTGATACTGACCCATCAAAATTCCATTAGCCTGAGAGGCAGCCCTGATAAGATTTGGAAAAGCACTCAGCATTTTGACATTGCATATCTCTCTATTAGCTTCTACATGCACTCAGTTGTAGACTTGGACAGTTTCGATTTCATTTCTAATTCCATATGATCTTGAATATTTTGAGCACAGCTATTTGGAAGGGGAAACATGTCAGAGCTTATGTAAAACACCCTCAGTGGTGTGCTTGCATGCTTGTGGCTTTAGATTTGCATCCTAATTTAAAGCTTTTCTGCTTTTGACTTTGTCTACTTTTCCCTGGATCTATCTTGCTGTCCTCTAGTGGCTGTCCTCATCTTCAACTGCTTCTACAGCTCCTCGTCCATCCTTCCCTCGGTGCGTATCGCCTGCCTAACAGCCCCTAAGGTTGCCCGAGGTGTGCTGTGCCAGTGAAAATCCAATGCCACTGAAACTTTAATTAGCCAGCCCGTGTTTCAGTGGCAGGCGGGTGGCAGCATTCTCGAAAAGGTCATTCGGCTGTTCTGCAGTCTGTAGCACCCTCGGGTTCCCCTTTAGGTTTTTCCCCAGATGCTAAGTCCCCCTCAAGCACCCAAAGCCTTCTTTCCTGGCCATCAGCTGGCCCATCACATCTCAACAGTGGAGCTGTGTAAAATATGAACCCTCACAAAGCGCACTCTGTACTTATAAAATCCAAAACTGAGGATGTTTAAGTCATTTTTGCTGGCCAAGGGATTCTTCCCCACCAACATATTGAGCCAGAGAGTGTTTGTTTGTGCATACCCTTGCACAGATCCATGTGGCTTCCAAGAAAAAAACCAAAGCTAAATCTTTGGCCTGAGTTTGTTTGGTTATACTCTGAAAAGCAGCTCCTGCCCTCCTGGTTCCTGGTCCCTGGCTCCTATCTTAAAAGCAAACATGCTGCAGCCACAGCGATGCATTCTTGACAACAGTCCATATCATTGCTGCTTGATCTGAGGTTTTTACACACATTGTGGGAGATGCCAGAAAAATAAGTGGTGTGCATTGTGGTTATAACCAAGTCTGTATGAATTTAAATGCTTTTTTGCGTAGATTTTTCTTGTTTTCAGTGCCCTTTATTAAGGCCTCGTGAACCATCAGAAGGTCACGATTTGACTCTGAGTAGATGAAGTAGAACTTTATATTTCTGGTTCAAACAAGTTTGTCAGAAACTGATTTGATTAGAGTTGTTGCCTTGCTGCAACCTGAGGAAAAAAACGAAAAGATGCCCCTCAAGTGCATCTTTAACCTGGGAAAACTTTCATGTAATTTAAAAGATAAGCTCATTTGAAGTTTGGGCCAAGTAGAAAACTGTCCTTTCGTCAATCCAACGAGTCATAAAAGCACAGTAAGAAAGCCAGCATCTGTGATGTTTCAGGGGTTTGTAAGTGCCAGTGGCATGGTTAGTTTACATACCTTGGAAGGCACTATAACAGCTGAACAATATGCATGGGTTCCATCTCTTATCAGGCAAGAATAGGACAACATTTATAAATTCAAAAGTTAGAAACTGGTGTTCCTAGCTCTCAAATGTTTCCAGAGTGATGTTCAAAAAGAGCTGATGCAACATAACGGTAAACATGCCCCTGTCAAAACATATTTTTGATTTGATTTTTATGCAATCTACTGATCAACAGGTTAAAAGATATACTCTTATCACTTGGATGCCTTCTATGTTGCAACAGTAGTTGCGCAACAAGCATGCAATGGTTGGGTTAATATTATCTGAACCTTTTACCAGCAGGATATTTGTTATCTTAGTACCAATTTTATGATTTGTTTTTGCTTTGAATATTAAATTTAAGAGTCTCTGTAAAACTTTTATAGATACAGATGTCTAGCAATGTCATGTTATGTTCAGTGCTCCTTGGCGCAGTTGGTGTCCAATCCCAGGCCTTCATATCCCAGTAACCAAGCCTTAAATTGCAAATCCCAAGCATGCAGTCAACAACGACTGAATATATGATTATTTTAATTATGAAGAGCCAAGATTTCTCTGATTTCTTTGTGACCGGCCAACTCCCTGTGGCCACAAGGAGCAAGAGTACAGACCGAAGAATACCAAAGTTCTCACAGTGGTTGGAGTTACATGCCGCGAGCTGTTGAATGAGTAATTAAATGGATTCGGGTGGGTGCTTAATCTCTGTTTTATTCAGCTGGCTGGTTGTCGGGGTTCTCTGCAGCCGTCAGACTGATATATGGGCGTCAGGAAGAGGCCAAAGGAGTGGAGTGGGGATTTGTTGGCTAAACACCCAGATAGTGAGAGGCCTTCCTGCTTGCCTGGCCGGTTGTTTGAGTGGAAGGATGGATGGATGAAGGGAAGGAAGGATGGAGAGAACAGCCGGTACTGTGGGAAAAATTCCTTGGCCGTACCAGCCAGGTTGAGGCATAGGGCCAACCGTAGGCTCAACACCAACCCAATCCAACCCAAAGATTAGTGCAGCCAGTACATCCAAAACAAACCCCAAGCTCTTTGAGACTGACTTTATTCCCCGATTTAACAGCTAGCTATTATGAAGCACCCACATTTTTCCTGATTGCAATCCACCACCCAGGGGAGATATTGAGAGCATGGAAGCAGGTTGCTGGATGAAAGGTTGAAAGGTAGAACAAGAGGGATTTCAATTTTCACTTTATGAGGGCCCACACCTGGAATAACAGGGACACGCAGTTCACATTTTCTGCCAGCGGCTTAGGTTCATAACTCAAACTGCCAAACAGGCAAAGGACCCCAGACGTCCTTAAACCTCCTCTAGCTCCTCCTCTTCCTCGTCCTTTTGAACACTATTTCTTCCCATGTGCTTCCTCCTCTCCCTCCCTTCTCCTTCTGGTTCTCTTCACCCAATTTCAGTCATGGACGAGCCACAGCTGTGCCCTCAGTTGTACTGGCTTTTGCCTCTGTGCCACGGCTTGATCAAAAGAACAGAATGAGCCAAATCAAGAGCTAATCACCACCAATTGTCCAAATAACCTTTCCCGTGTGTGCACAGGGAATCATGGAGGGGGAGATGGAGACTGAGAAGAGAGGGGGTGAAGGGGGAGAGAGCCATAAGGTATGCTAAGTAGAGGAACTGAAGGGAGGAGAAGAAAGGGGTGACCCTGGGACCACCTGTTTTTATGGAGCAGCAGTCCAGGCACTCAGCAGTGCCACATTATCCCTAATGACTCTCTGAGGTCTACTGTTGACATTAGCTGACTGGCTATCTGTGCCAGCCTGTCCTGTGGCTCTGTTTCAGAAAACTGACAGAAGGGAGAAGTCCAGCCTTGCACTTCCCATCATCACTCCCACCAGTGTACATTAAGTCCACCAAAGCTAGACAGATACATCGTTAAGTGTAATTTTTCTTCTGTAGCTCAACGGAGATGTGTTTGGGGTTAACTTTAAGTCAGCAGAAACAAGAATTTGCTCTAACGTAAATCTACAAAGAATATTATGGAGACAGTTATTATCAGACCAAACATTGCCATAAAGGATTCCTGTTTGTTTGTTGTCCTCTAGAAGAACTTAACTCAAAATGTTTATCCCTCGATATAGAAGTGCACTCTAGGCCACCCTGACATCTTGATTACAACACAGAACACGCCAAAAGTAGTTTGACAAAAATGCTACCCAATAACCAAAGTTTATTTTCCAACTGTATAAAATGCTTGATCCTTTTTTTGGTTTTAAGTGCATAAAACTGTACAAAATTCTTAATTATAAGAGTAACACATGTCACAAGCACATCTTATCCCTGCTTGTAGACACTGTGGCAAAAGCTTGACCATTAACTGATCATGAAACAGTTCAGTTGCAAGTTTATTTGTTGCACAAGTAAACTGGTAGGAATTTATCATCATGCTGCCTGGAATTCACCAGATGTGTCTCAAGTCTGGCTCCAGTCCATTGCATGTTGATTAAGTACTTCAACTCACACCAACTCAATGTTCAGTCCAACAGCTTGCAGGACACCAGACAACTGGGGTCAAGAGACTGGAGAGTTCCCACGCTTCCCACTCCATTTGTGAGTCTCTTCTTATTCATATTAGGCTGTAAAGACTCAAACCTGTTGACTCCTGGCTTGGCTCCAATCATTGAATACGATCTGGTTTTGACACGGTTGTTTTATTTGAAAGTCACTAGGTGTTTTTAGGTGGTTTCCAAACACAGCTATTTATTTGACTCCATCTGTTTTTTGTTAAATTGATGCACCACAGCTCCAGTATCCCGCAGATTTAGGAGGCTTGCATATCTGCCGCTACCTGTCGGAGCAGGGAC
The DNA here is from genome assembly GCA_008086565.1 of Thalassoma bifasciatum. Lineage (NCBI taxonomy): Eukaryota > Metazoa > Chordata > Actinopteri > Labriformes > Labridae > Thalassoma > Thalassoma bifasciatum. The sequence continues at coordinate 656,229 of RPOG01000161.1, read as the reverse complement.
GCAGCTGGACCCTAACAGAGTGGATCAAGTGTGAGCTGACACAATGACTTGAATAGAAACCTATCCAGTCCATGCCATCACCTAAGTTTTATGTATCTCTGCAACTTACCTCTCTAGTAAAGACAAAATATTGCCCCAATAATGAGCTTTAAAATAAATAAAATCAATGGCAAAATTCTAACCAAGCTGGGAGCTGCTCTTACTTACTGAATCTCCTGCTGCATATCTCTCCACCTGTCTTTCTGAAATCTTTCGTCTCCTCCCTCCCATCCCTAACACACCCTCCTTAAAGTCATCCATGCCAAATCAAGTAGTGCGTCACTCGGGGCAGAAACAGATAGTAGTGCTTAACCTCTAAGCAACAGCGAGACAGCCACAGGAATGCCCAAACTAAACTACTCCTACAGCTACAGCTTCACGCTGAGGAGAAGCATCTGCTATTCCTGGAACCCTCCACAGCCACTCTCTCTGTGTGAATGCCTTTCTTGCTCTTTTGCGATCTCCCTGTCTGTTGCACTCTCTCTTCTTCTCTCTCCCTTTTATCCTTTATTGCTCTCCCTGTTTTCTCTTCATGTGCTTGTCTCCTCTTTGCCCCAGCAGAAGGGGACATAGTCATTTCACTGACTGGGACCAAGCTGTCTAAAAGGTTACGCCTTTTTCCTCCCGAAACATTGATTTTCGAGTGAGGGTGAGCGGAGATGCTGATTTCGCCTCAGGCTACTTTTTTGAATTATTTATCCCCCCATTACTGTATACATGACACATCGACACTTTGCCTATTTAGAAGCTGGAAAGAGCTTCTCTTCCACTTTCTCACATGGACTGACTCTGTTAACAGTTAATGCTCTGACAATAATTTCCTCAAATAGCTCCAGATTGGTGTTTAGTGTGACTTTGATTCACCAAAATGCAAATACACTTTTAAAAACAGGCATGGAACTTAGCTTTATTTAATCTCACTTTGTGGAGCCAAAATAAGGGAACGAAAAAAAAACCTTAGTAGCTATTGCAGTGGAGGATACAACATGCTGGTCTATGTTTTATGTCTCTCAAGCCAGACTGCTGAGAACACTTAAGTCTCAGTGATACAACAACACTGATGAATGTAAGGGACAAAACCCCAGATCCCTGGACTCTCCGTCCTTTGTCTTTCCCATCACCCTCCCCTTACTTTGCCTTTCCTTTTGAAGTAGTATCTGGAAAGTAGACACAGCAGCAGCACATGAGATGTGTTCATTTGTGCGTGTCAGACAGCAGTGCATGGCATGTGGGTTTGACAGGCTGGACACTTCCAAACAAACAGGAGCTACTCTTCAAGCTCTGAAGAATTCTAGTATATTTGTATGTGTGTATTGTAACCAGCTGATGTATCTTGCTGCCTCCCATTTCTCTTTTCTATTGATGCACACTCACATGTTGACTTTCTAAGGTTCAGATGAACTCGTTTTGCAAGCATCACATTTCTATGATGACATCTTTCTTGCATGGACTGTATTTCTTCCAAACTTTTTACCCTGTAAAACAAAAATCAATACCCTTGGTCTTGTGCTAATAATTCCATCTCACCAAATTTTTATTCATAAGCAAAACCATCCATCATCTTTGAATCTGTTGAGCCTAAGCAAAGTCCAATTAAAAGAGTTACAATATTACACAAAATATAAATCAACTGGAAGGCTTTCTTCGACACAAATAACCCAGTATATGTGTCTTAGAAATCTGTACAACTGTTACACAATGTGAAGCCTCATGGGGAATCCACTCTCTGATTTGTGAATATAATTCCATTCAAGTGAATTTCTTTGAAATATTAAGTATATATGCTCATTTGAAAGTTCAATGATAATTACGTCCAAAACTTAATCGGTTCTTCCTTAGCTCATTCTACTCCTTCCTCCCAGTTTCTTGAAAATTGGATCTGCAGTTGTCTTTTTTTTTTTTACTTAAATCCTGTTGACAAATCTGACAGCTAAGGTGAACAAATAATGCTTTTAACTGAGACAATAGTTAAGAGAAATACGCAGTTCAAGACTATTTTCTGGATGTTAAGTTACGTTTAGTCCTTCAACTCAACCCTAACTCCATCTCAAATCAGTCTGAAGTTGTTCAGCAAAGAAACACACAAACGTGTTAGCATTTCTTTTTAATTTCATACTTGGAACAATTTGTAAGCCTCTTCAAACTCATAGTGCTGTTTTTTGTTATGTGAAACCCTGCTGGCTGTGTACCATAGCTCCAACATTGGCATAAGCTCATTCCGATTTGATATGGGTTCATGCTTTTGTTGAGGATTTAGCTGTGTGAAGCTAGTATGAAGCGACTGTGTTGACACTGTTTGTCCAAAATAATCAAGATGTACACTTTCTATTCCTTTCTTCATACTGTTTATTTTGAAATTAGCCAACAAAAAAATCAATAAACCTCAAAGTTTACCGAAGTTGATCAGCCAAAGTCATTCTAGTGACAGATTTTTGTAGGCTCTAACACATTTTGAGCTGGTTATGAATGAGACTGAAATTAATGCTGATGTCTATTGTGAATGGCATGTATCATGAACATTTCTGTAAAGTCAGTGTTGATCCCGCAAACTTTGCTATGGTGTACAAGTGTTATTTGACTGTATTCAGATAACAGAACAAGATTTCTACTTTATAAGAAACACATCAAAAGTAACATAATTGAGATGTATCATTTTGTCCACATGGTACGCCAAATTCAATGCAAACCCAATGCTCTACAAGATAGCTTTAAAGGCAGTACATACTGTACACAATCTGTGTGAAGTTAGCTTCACAATAAGAATCTTACCAGTAAGGTTTGATAGGTAGATACCATTTATTTTAAAAGGTATAATTTTGGTAAAACTTTGTATTGATTAGAAACAAAAAGGAACATGCTAATGATATTCATGAGAAAGTAACACAGCAGGACACCAATGGAACACGTTCACAGAAGAACAAATGGACCAGACTTTGCAGATTTATGGAGTCTCATCCAAAAGGATACAGACTGAATTACAGGTACAATTTACCTGGCTAAGGCTCCATGGCCATCTGAATTTTAAAACTTTCTTTTATTGAAAATCCCTTAACACAAAGATGAATTCAGAACAGTTACTAAAACTTTTAAATCGCCTTCTTTTCCTTGATAAATTGCCTGAGTGGAGCTCGGTGGCCCTATTGCTGCTTGCAGCTGTAATCCTTTTCTATTATGTAGGGAGGTGGGAAAGTTTGAATGGCTCTAATCAACTTGTCATCCATTTCACACTTGCCAGGTGAAATGAATGTTCATTGGAGGAAATCACATCAGCAGGGAAATAAAGAGAAATTGAAATCAGAATAGCTGATGACAACTAATGACCACGGAGGGTTTGACCACAGCCAATTTTAACAGATGGGTGTGATGACGCAGCGGCCAAGGTGCTGTTGCCATTCTAATCTGTCGGAAATGAATGGGTTTTCCGAGCCGCACGCATGTTACTGGTGTGTTTTAGCCTCGCTGTTGTGATATCTCTTGAAAAAGAAGAAAAGAAAAGCGCTACCACTTTCAGCAGGATTATCCCTCTGTTCCAAGATGCTCACCACATTAAGAGAGTTAAAGGTTTGAGAGTAAGCCTTTGCCAGTTTACCGCAAAACCCACCAACAAAACACGGGGGAATCCCAGCGCCTAAAAAACATGGCGATATTCTGCCAAGAAAAACATTGAGAGCTTAAGCCAAAAAAGAAATTATCCAATTTGTTGGGGCTTTTTGATTTATTGCTGCTTCTGCCTGCCAACAATGTGTTTTGATATTTATTCTGTAATGCTTTTATAATGAGGCACTATTATCCTATGGCAAAAAGTCTGGAGTACATCTGAAAGCATGGAATTCATACATTAATCTTTGATGTCAAAATAGAGTATATGTAATAAGCACAACTGGTAATTTGATTAAGCAAACTGGGCCTCCAATGCTTTGATCCGCTAAACAAGTTTTTTTTTCTAATCTCGAAAAATGTTTGAAGCTTGAAGTCGGTCTCCCTTTGCAAAAATGTGTAATAGTCTCCAAACAGTCTCAGGCAGTCCCTTGGTTTGCTTCCACATCACCTGTCTAACTCTCTTTCCTTCCTGTCTCACTACCATTTCTGTCTTTATTTTTATTTATCTTTGAACTATTCTAGTCTTCAACCTTCTTATTTTAGCCTCCAGCCTCATATCCTTCCACCATTCTCTAAAAATATTTCTTAAACCTTGTACTCTGTGCTATTTTTCTACTTTTTATCTTTGCTGTTGTCATAAGAATCTCTCTCAACTATTTTAATGACAATACTAGTGCAATGATTGTGATTGGTAAGAACCTTTCATCAACAGTAATGATGCTGCAAGTTGCAGCAGCTCTGTCAATTGTTCTTTTTTTTTCTCCTTTTCTTTTTTTCTTCTTTATTACCTTCAAATTTGGTGCTTGTTATCACTTTTTATGCCTCATTTGTTGATCATGGACACCAAACTGGTTAAGTCTGCATTGGTGCTTTTCCTTTTTCTGCTCCTGTATGCATCCTACCTGTAACCATGGTTGCATTGTTTATATATGAGGACTAAGCTTTTAGCAGCCTGTAGCACGTCAAAAGTATCCGCCTATGTGACAAAAAAATCTCAAAATCTCACCATGCTGCTCCACCTGTTACCCCTATGCTTTAAAAAGTAGGTTCTGATTCCGATTCTGGACCAGGTTTGGGCATGCTTCAGACTCGTGATGGTAGCAGTGACGAAACATAACAGGTGGGGCAGTAGACTGGGCTCCATTCCACCTTTCTATCCTTGAAAAAATAATTCCTATTTTGCTCTCTTTGCAAAATTTTGCCCAATAAAATATATGATTCCTTTGGCAAGTTCAGTTTCAAAAACACTGCCAGATGGTTCTCACAACAAGACCGAAATGATTTGCATTCACTGGCCATGTAAATTGAGTACACCACAAGAATACATCAAGTCTCAAATACCACTTGAAGCCAAGCCCACAGCTGATGCAGAGCCCTTCTCGTCCTCACCAAAGTTGTACAGGCATCTGATTGATCTTGATTCAAGAAATTAATCATTTGACAGCCGTTATACACGCAAGATTTCTTTTAAGCCAAGGGTTAGCTGCATCAAAATGTATTTTCCTCTGGTCGCATAGCAACTGCAACAATAAAAACATTTCACAAAATTATCTCTATAACTTGTCTATCCAAAAAGCTGCCTGGTGGACAGGAGGCCTGACCTCTGTGTGAGCTACAGAGATGTGGGAGCTGCGGGATACGTTTGCTGCTGTAAGACAGGGGCGACAGTAAAGGGCAGCTGCCACACAAACTGCTTTTATTCAGCGAGATGACTCCTGCTGATTCCCAGTGACAAGGCAGGCTCATGCACTGAATCACACTCATATACGTATACGCACCCACACAATGCACAAACAACTCTTTCTTCCTCCTTTCCTTACTCACTCGATTATGTTTGTTTGCGCTGTTTGTCTGAGATTTTTCATTTTATCTGTCATCCAACTTTGCTCATCCTCAGATCCCGTTTTCCTTTTTATCTTTGATATGAAACTATAAAGAAGTCATGTTTCTTTTCTGTCTCTTTTCCTCTGCTCTGTCCCCTTTGTGTGTCTGCATGGTGACACCTGTCTCCTGCCTTGGTATCAAAGACTGATAAAATAAAACACACCCTATGAAATTGCAGGTTACTGCAAGTATAAGTCTACAAGAATAGTCGTTCTTTATGATTTGTGGGGATACTTTTACGGAAGATGGGAGGAAAAACAGCTATTGTGTCCTAATAAGAAATTTGAACACTCAGTGAGGAATCCACCAACAAAAAAAGCTCCCTTTTCCTACCTCAACTCAAACAATAATGCCATTTTCAACAGACATGGCCTTGAAGCATGTAAGCTCTAGTTACTAAAAACACTGATGCTATCTAACAAATTGCTTAGCCCCAATGGCCCCAACCCCCTAACCATGGAATTAGGTGGGCAGGGAGATCTGGCTTAAGAACATTTGGTCATTGCCAAAAACACAAAGGCACTTTCTTCAAGACATGTTTGTTTTTTTGAAGTAGGATCTTATCAGTTGCTTTTAAAGAATTGTTGGGGTGTTAGTGTAATTGCACAAGTCAAATTCCAAGGTTTTCAGAAAAGATGAAACAAAACCCCACATTTATTAATTAATTAATCATAATTTGTAATGTGTTAGTAACTCATTGGCTGGCATTGACCAGTTTCAACCAATGACAACCATTGACCTTTATGGAAGTCAATATTTAAATATAATTTCTTCTTTCAATTAATTATTTTATACATTGTGAACATTTCATTGACATAAGCAATTATGCTAGCTATAATGGATGCATGTCAGCTTGGTCCACAGACTGAATAATATATGGACGTGGTCTCAACCACAGCATCCTATCTTTTTTTTTGAGTTTTGTAGCGAATCGTTGGCTGTGGCCATATTGAAAATGGGGCAGGGCCTTTACACTCACAGCTCTTGGGTGCCCACCTGTCAATCAGCTGAGCTGAGCCTCTGATTGAGTAAACTTATCATCTTAATATCTTCTAAACTGCTGTGTTAGAACAAAAATCAACCCCCTGTTCAGTTAAGTGTGTGCCAATGGAGGAATTAGCAATTCAGATGGGAGTCACTTTTTGTACCAGGCTGTAAACATGTTTATTTCTCCTGTAAGAATGGCTTTTTCTGGCTTGGTGTGTATGTAGTTTCTGGTACTTCCTTTGGCAGCTGATTTTAGCACTTCCACATTACCTCACTCTTTACATACAGATCTAAAATACCGGAGATTGGCATGGGAAAAGAGTAGTTACAGTAGCTCATCTTGCAAACTTATCTCAACTGAATCATTATCTGGTACACGTATAAGCTCTCTAATTGTACAAAAAGTGGATAGTAAGTCAACTTGTCCTTGGCACACTGATAAATATAGAACATTTGAATGCTATTATGTGCTTCCAACATGGACAATTTCATTAATATTACATTTAAAAAAAAACATGCACATTTTAAGCCTCCCTGGATGGTATCCAGATAGTAAATCTGGATGGTGGGTGTTTGCTGCACCTGCTCCTACATGAGTAAAACTCTTACTGCTGCACCTTCTCTTTCTCCAGCTGCAGCAGCTACTCTGTGATAATTATTCTGTGTAAAGGCTTACAAGAGGTGATAAATTGAAGTTATTGTTTTCCATAGTGTCTTTTTCACACCTGCACCCCTCCACACACCTTCTCACCCAGGTGCTCCAAGGGTGCTGAACACGCCTGGAGCTCAGTCTTCTTTTCTGCACGTGTTTCAGGTTTTCTGCAAGCTTTGTGTATTCCTCTGCTTTTTTCATCCTTCTGCTTTGCTTAAATGATACATACACTATATACGAGGCCTCTACTGCTGGCACAGATGGGATGTTATATGCGCATTTGTATTTATATTTATGTTATAATGCACTCTTGCGCCTTACATTGCATACACAACGACCTTAGCAGAGCACAGAAGGGGGGAGGTGCTGTAGATCCTTCATTGTATTCCCGTTTTATCTACGTACAGTTTAAGGCACTGCTGTATTGTTTCAAGAACTGCATGCATGTTTTTGGAGAGACACTCAGGGCGAGATCTCCTCACAGCGCCTGGGTGGTCTATCCATCCATCCATCCTTGTCCAGTGCTTTGCTTTCCTGTGTACCATCAACACCCTCAGTGACGTGTTGTGGTTCTGGCCAGCTCTCTCTTCTCTGCCCACATGCAGCAAAGAGCCTCTTCACTCTCCCAGCTCTGATGCCAGAAACGGAATATGCCTGGATCGTTTCATCCAGCAAAGAGAGAGAGAGTGCGAAATGAAAGAAAACACAAGCGCTTGGGTGTCACTCCTATGCACGCAGCTGCCCTCTTAAAAAACGTAGTAGAGCTCTCGGCTCTGCTTCCGCTTCTCAGCGCCCAGACAGCTGTCAAACCAATGACATATTTTACATCCGCTACCATTTGTGCATTTTCATCAGCCTAAAATAGCTCATAAAGCCGGTGTTTTTATAGACAGTTTCATTTCTGGTGTCTTCTTTTTCTTCGGGTTATGTGATGTTGCATCAGAGTGATTGCCATGGGATTCCTATTAAGAGCGAGACAAAAGAAGGGAGGAAATGAAGAATACAGTGCAGGAAAGAGAAATGGAGAGGATGGTGAAGAGAGAAAGAGAGCAGGAGAGAGAGGGAAGATTTGTGAGGTAGAGGCAGGGCCGAGGGCCAGAGGAGTCAGAGATAAGAGGCAGCGAGAGTGATTGAAATAGGATTAGTGGAGACAGGCTCTGCATCCCGGCCACAGCATCACAGTGTTAAACCTGCGCTTCACAGGGACTGCCTCTGTCACATCAAAGCCTCCGCAGGCCTGCCTGGCAGAGAGGCGAAGGAGCTGCCAGCAGGGTCAACCACAGCCACACAGCCACACACACACACACACACACACACACACACACACACACACACACACACACACACACACAAACGCTCAAACACCACATACATGAACATGCAGATCACATTCTCCATCCATCCCCAATATGTCTCCATCACCAAGACAAAGCTGGCTCCTTACACCTCGCCTTTTCATCTCGCTGCAGTGTCTTTGTGCTGTGTATTTGGACCGAGGAGAGGAGGCATTGATGAGCCATCTTTAACATTTAATGAGGCGAGCAGTGATGAGTTGGCATTGGGAAGCTACTGTCTCCTGCTTCCCCAGAGTCCAAACAAAGTTTTAATGAGAACTTTCCCCTAATATGTGCCAACTGTGCTGGGCATTTTAACTGCTTCCCAGACTGATAGCACGACAAATATTTCACTTAAGTACCGAAGTGGGGAAGACACCTGTGTTCAAAGAAAAAAAATAGATGAGCAAAGGAAGAAAAATAGTTAGCTGGGTGATTTCATGTGCAAATCAGCATTAAATCAATGTAGACTGTGATTCAGTATCGACTCTCAGTCTTTACTCAACGTTTATGTTCAGAACATACGCTTCCCAACTGCAGCTACTAACCCAGCTCTGCATGCTCTCTAATAAAACCAAAGCTCACTGTTCCATATTCATCTTTACTCACATTCTGCTGAAGTAGATCATAAATATATACAGGAAAAAAATAGCATTTATCGTCAAAATGGAGACAATACACTGATTGGTGAGTGCTGTCTTTGGATGTGCATATTTGTGTGTTTTTGTGAATGCGTGTACTCATGCGGTATCTGTGTTAGTGTGTGTGTGTGTGAGAGCTGGTAGTTTTCCTCTCTGAGCTCATCAGTTCATATCCACCACCCACCCCACCGCAGCATGCAGTAAATAGAGTCTCCGCCACTGGTTGAGAAATGGCACAATTATCCCCCGCTGGTGAAATATGGGCCGGGATGCACCACTGCTTCTTCCCTACACAATGTGTGTGTATGTGTATCTCTGTGTGTGACTGTGATTGTTAGTGTGTGTGCCAAATACACAGACCGTAGCTGCCTTTCCTCTGCTCACTTGTTGTGATGTTCACTCAACACACAGGGAATTGCGCTCGTTCATGTTTTTCTGCACAGACATGTATACATCATATGCACAAGCGTGATTGTACAAGCAAGGTTGCAGCTGCAAGCACACACTCAGGCATTCAAATATATGCAGAGTGGCACATGCGGACATGCACATTCTGTACTTACAGTTCTTTTTAGGCTGCACACGATGCAGCGTGTTGCAGTTTTAGCTGAGACAAGCAGATAGAATAACTCACTGTCATCCAGTCAGTCAGTAAGGTCAGTATTTCAATACCAAAACACTCATAGTATCCTACTCTGCATACAGATCCACAGAGTCAGGAACTTAAATAACCTCACTATAATGTAGACACATAGAGACAAAGTGGACACTCTCTGTTTTTTTTTTACTGAGCCGAATATTCCTTCTTGTGCTTGTTATGAAAAGATTTTGTTTTCAAAAGAGTCCCAAATCCCTGCACACATTGAGCACTTGTGCTCCTTATATTTACAAAATGGCCTTTGTCAGGCAATTATTGTAGAAAAACCAGCAATACTTGTGGCACATATACATTTAAATAAACAGCCTTGGGGAGAAAAAAAAAACACCATTCGGAGTATTCTTATGAAGCTTCAGCCAGCATTCGCACAAATTAAGATCATTAAAGCCTTTGGAAACACAAACACAACTGTTGAATAGGCTGCTTCATTAGAAATGTGTTTGCAGGTATCGAAAAATAAAATACGTAAATATAGAGGACCCATTGATTCAAATACTTTCAAGGAGCCTGGTGGAAGAACTTCTTCCAGCTTGTTACTGCAAAAAATCAGACAGTTATGGTGCCAGAATTTTAACCATTTCCAGGCAACTGCTGATATAGACAGCCGTAACAAAAACACTGTACGTCCAGAGTTAACAAGATGTTACAGTACATAAGCATGAAGCACCTGCAGGAGAAAACATCCGCTGTGTGTCCAAGCTGGTCACAAGTCTCCAGATTCAGCAGTATGAGAACAGTCTGTACATTTCCCAGAGTGTGAATGATGCAGGCTGAGCCATTCAGTTTACATGTGTGAGAAAATCTAAGAGCCGCTAGATCAGAGCAGGAGGTGGAAACACAACACAACAGTCAGGGGCACTTTTATTTCAGATAAGTATAATCTGCATACAGTTGGTTAATTTTGCCCCATAGTTCTGTTATGAGAGCCTCCTTCCCTTCTGTATGAACATGTGGAATGCTGAAGCTTAAGGCAGGAAGAGCACATCTCTCTTGCCTTGCATAAATGTATATGAGAAACTAAGACAGAGTAGCATCAAAGACCCTTGGAGTCCTGAACGATGGTAAAATCAAGGTAAAGCAGGTAAATCAAAGTGTTTCTGATTCAAGAGAAAGCAAACTAAGACCGATGATTGAACACCCCTTTTCACATTTAACAGTTGGATGTGTGGAAAATGAGTGGTCGCGCTGTCAGCTGTTATGGGCTGGTATCAAGATCAACTGGGAGACTGAGATTTTTATGGCTTGCTTATATTAGCACTGTGTTGGATTTAGAATTCAAGCTGTGAATTAAAGAAGAATTCACAAAACGGGTATGTAGAACACAAATGAAAAATATTCCAAATTCGCAGAAATAATAAACAAAGAAAGTCAACCAAGTGGCAATGGCTTAATAAGACTTATGATCCCTGTCTTTGATTGCAAATGGTGCAAATGCACACTTGCCTTTGGTTACATTTGAATAATTCTTTGGAAACGAGATGAAAACTCTTCATGATTTGTGCAAGTTAAGCCAGTAAAACTTCAATTTGGCAGAAGTCATTTCTTGTGTCTGGGCTCTGTGTTCACACTTTTGAGCTGTAAAAAAAGGTTCATCAGAAACTGAAATGTTCTACTGTACATTAATCTACTAGCCAAAGTCTTTTGAAGGGTCACTGTTCTTGCATGTGTATGGACCTTTAAAAATGTTCACTGACTTCTTCAAATGTCAGAGGGCTTCACATTCATTTCAAGTCAGCCATAAACCTAATGTTATTAACCTCAAGTGATTTCTCTTTCAAATGGCTTTTGACATTTGTGCTACTTGCAAATTGCCAGTTGCAACTAAATGGCAGACAGTATAGAAAGTAAGACATCCACTCCAAGTATGAACTTCGCAAACTGTCAGAGATCATGTAGGTCATTCTGAGTCAAAAACACTTAATTTTTCTTTTTTTTTCCCCTCTCTCTCCTCTGCAGGTATGGGAAAATCGTGTCAACCAAGGCCATACTGGATAAGAACACTAACCAGTGCAAAGGTAAGCTGTGTACATGTCTCTGTGATCATTTCAAGTGTAACCAGAACAGCAATCATGAAATCCATTAGCTTTCACATTGGAACTTATTTACATGTTGTTGGCCTTGACTGAAGTAATAATAGAAAGGACTTTGCCTCCCATATGTTTTTGGAGAATCAGGGTTGGACTACCACTACCACTACCACAAGTTCATTGTTATCATGCTAATACTAATAAGGCTTTATGAGCTTTTCTTTTTTTTTTTTCTTTTTTTATGCAAAAGAGACTTGAAGCAATTATTGCAAAGTCTAATATGAGAGAAATGTAGCTTCTTTTTCCATGCCCTGTACTACATATACAACCGTGTTTATAAGTTAGAGAGACTCATGTTACAGTAGTTCCAATGACCTAGCTATGAAAAAACTGCAGTAGTTTTTTTGCATCTGTTGATCACAAAATTGTAGTTATGCATTGTTACTTTGACGTAAAAAGAGCTGTCAACTATTTTTGTGGGGTCATATTTCGATCAAAGATGGTTCAAAACGAATATCAGGCTGGTTGCCTTGTAGATGAGTGTTTTCATTATATGGTCTGAATACTGGAGGAAGGTTCTGCTTAAACAAGCTGTTCTTGGGTGGTTTTGCTCTGCTGTAAAAGAAAAGCAGTCACTGTCTCAGCCCCTCTTCCTGTCTGCTCCTCGATTTCCTATTTTGTCACACAGACGATCTTTAAGGAAAGTGAGTTTCTGGTAGACATCGATTAGTGTCTGCACTTATAAGTGATGCTCATATGCTGCAATGACATTAGGGGCTCATTCAAGTTTGTTTCTGCCTACATCGTAGATCCTTGAACATGCATGCATGCATAGTGGACCAATTAGTGTGTGAACAAACAAGCAAGATTTAGATAAACTTAAATTAGCATGACTGTCACACTCTCCTTCTCTGGATCTTGCCTCCGTCGTTGGTTTGGCCCCCTGCTTCTTGTGGCTATAAAATCATTTCACACATTTCTCCCTTTTTCTTTTTTTTTTTTTTTTCCTTTTTGCATTGCATTCACTCCAGCGAGTAGAAAAAGAGGGGATAGAGAGAATGAAGCAAAGAGGGATGAAGAGAAAAAAAAAGATTAGTGTGCTACTTGCCCCGAGGTGTCTGGCAGCACTGTTTAAGAGCTATTGAAGTTCCATCAATACTTTTAATTGCTTTTTGTGGTTTCCCGGGCTCTGAAGTGTGGCCTTTCAAGGTGAAGCCGTCTTCTTAACCCCGCTCCACACCTCCTCTCCGCCTGAGTTTATCCTGCCAGGCATGCTCTGGGTCAAAATGTTCAGGAAAAGAACCTCTACCTTTTAGAAAGGAGGAAAAAAGGAGGCTGATTATCTTGACAGGTCCTTTTCTCTGAGTCCTACAGGCTATTAGAGACAAGACTGGAGGCATGTTAGTGAGAAAGGATGTATTTGTAGGTCACAGGACACAGGGTTAGGGTTAGGCTGGATTAAATAGGCGGAAAACAGAGAAGAAGAGAGGCAGATTGAGTCCAGAAAAGAGGAGAAAGAGACCTTTGTGATTTCCTGTAATGAAAGAAAAGACTGCTCGATTACAGGTTATTCCTCTGTGTCCAGCTGACCTGAGTTATGCACGGCACACACTGACACTCAATAAAAAACAGCTCAGCTTAGCACCAAGTTATGTGGGAGACAATGTTTCCCATAAGTCACCCTCCTGGAATGCAGCGCTGTGGAGATGCCAAGAAGCAAATATAAGCAGACGTAGTTTATGAGTGGAAAGGATGGTCCTGTTCTGCAACCAGGGAGAGAGAGGGAGGCGGACAAAGAGGAAGAAAAAGTGTGAAAAAACAAGATGAGTAACCTTGAGGGGATAAATTACTCCTCTTTTGTGTTTGAAGGCAAAAAAAAGTTGCTCAAAAACTACATTCCAGCTGCTTTAGTCAAACATCCTTCAGTGTTTCTCTCACTACCTACTGAAAGGTGAGAAGGATTCTCAGCGTAAACCAGCCAAACAGCCGTTTTGAAAACTGACGATGTGCTGCCGTGCATCCGAGCGCTCCGAGTAACAAAGCGAATCGTCACATCGCCTTGATCTAGTCACGCATTGTTTCCAGTCATCTGACCCCTTGACCCTGACACTTGTTTAAATGTCAGAGCGGCAGCTTATCACCACGCGCCGCCATCACACGGCGAGCGGCCCCTCTTCTACTCCTGCTCCACCTCCTCTCCTCCCCGTTGTATTATTTGTGTTGAGTTCAGCTCAGCGAGCACGCCGGGAAAAACAACGTGAGGAAAAAATGGGATAGAGACGAGGTCATGAGCAGTCATCTCAGGGGGAGAGATAGCATGAAAGAAAATACAAATGGCAGCATATATCTCATACTCACTGAATAACTGCTTTGATTTTTTCTTTTTAATTCAAAGGCTTTCATCTCCTTTAACCTGACATATCTTAATATCTCAACCAAAATGTAAAGATACTTCAGGGAACAGTCTTGCCATTCTGTATTGGTGTAGTAAATCTTGTATTACAAGGTGATAACATATCTTACTGGCAGGACATAATTTAGCCCCAGAACTTCAAAGAATGATTCAGAAAAGCAAGAAAAAAAGAGACTAAAGATGTGTGTGCCAGTGTATTTCTTTATTGAATTTTTAGGTGTAACCTCAACACTAAAAGTGTATCTTGAATATTCCATCAGTTAGGCTATAAAATATGGTTTGGTAAAGTTTTTTGTTTGCCCTTTAGCGATGAACAAGTCCACAATTCCAGTTATTTCTAGCTACTCATATCCTGTTTGATATAAAAGGATGTTGTATTAGCTGAGAAACACCTCTGTAATAACTTATGAAAGTTGTCAAATCCTGCCTCAATGCACCATAATCCACTGTGCAGTTTTTGTCATATAATAAGCCTTCGATTTCAGAGCTAATAATGAGAAAACAGAAAACGTAAGACTCAGATATATTGCATTATAATCAGGTTATGAAATAGAAACAAAACTGCGGCATTGCAGCAAGAGAGCACATAATGAATATGTTCATAGTTGAGATAACATTTACTTTATAGGGCAACAGCTGCTGATTTGGTCTATCTATGAGTTATTTTTTATAGCAGATTATGAATAGGACTTGGCTTGAACTTTTAAAAAATGCTTTTTCATAACTAGGATTTTTGGCATGTAGTGTGTAAGGCTTAGAGCAGATTCAGCAAGATCATCTGTTACCAAATGTGTGTCAGGAGAGAAAGAGGACGAGCTGAAACACTAGAGATCCAGCTTGTCTTTAATTGTTGAAGGTTGTCTTTAAAGAGATATCTGATGATTATATAGAACATTTTGTAATGCAAAGGAAACTCAAGAGAACCCTTCTTTAACCAATAGATGTTGCAACTGACAACCACTGTTGCATTCAGCTGAGAGTCAGAGGGTTAACACTTCACTGTGTCAACAAATATTTCAGCATATTGCTGGTTTGGTCTTTTTTGTTCATTTCCGAACACTACATCCATCCATCCATCCATCCATCCATCTTCTTCCACTTATCCGGATCTGGGTTGTGGGGGCAGCTACCTCATTAGCGAGGGCCAGTGGCACCTGTCCCTGGCCTATTCCACCAGCTTCTCCCTCCATCATGTTCCGTGTCTACCTCAGGGTCTACCCCCTAGATGGACTTGCCCTAAACAACTCCTCCTTAAACGGAGGAGTAGCGGCTCGACTTGGATTTGTGATCTTTCTGTCACTACCAACAGCTTGTGACTACAAGTGAAGGTTGGAGCAAAGCCATGCCTTGCCTTCTGGCTCAACCACTCTTTATACTCAATGGACTGGTATAGCGTCCGCATCATTGCAGGTGCTTCCCCTGCCCTGATTCATCAGCCCTCAAGAGGCCAATCAGAGGGCATGTGTTGACCTTGGTGTTTTAGGCCCATACGTCTAGCGTTTCATGAACCAGTGAGGATATCCTTTTGCAATGACCTCATCATTTCAGTGAGTCTTGTGAAGTTACATGTTATAATTAGAGTGGACTATTTTGAGCAGTTTACAGATTCAGGAATTTCCACAACATATGATGATGTTAAGGTTTGAAATTTTCACATATTTAGTTTGAACATCCAGCGTTGTTACTTAATTTCTCTTCTTGGAGTGCATCACACTCCAATAATGATAATATTGATGTTGGCTTGAATTTGTTGGATCTCTTCTGGAACCGGCTCTTGATTCCCATCCCTGTACAAAACTGTGAAAATATTTTCCATACTTCCTTGAATTATAAGAGCCAGACTGGTGGGAATCAAGTGAGTGACACCTAAAATACTTGTTCAAAAGTCAGGCTCTGTTCATGTCTACAGCATTTGTGCACACACTCATGGGTCTTTAGCCCCATGCCTGCATCTGTAACTATCTAATATTGTATTTACTTTGAATGCCTATCCTTGCCCACTGATATAAATCAGCATAATGATGCAGGCTTTTTTTGGTTAGCTTTAGCAGCTTGCTTTCATAAGGGTACACCCCTGGAGTGGTTTATAGTTACTTTACATGCAAATGAGTGAACCTCCTGAACCTTCACATGCATCCACTTACTTAAGATGTGTGATTCCACTTAAACTTAATATACAAGTGTTAAATGTCAATGAATGCCTTTCATCAGCAGTGGCGTTTCATTTGTCCTGTAAATGAAACATCTATATAAAGAGATCGACATTGAGTGTGAGATGATAGGAAGATGGAAAGCTGGTAATATCTGAGATGGAATAGTGAGCGTGGGAGTGGAGGCTGTCTGTTGTGGAAGAGGCAGAAAAACAGTGATGATGCTTTCTGTACTTACAGGTCAGGTGTTAGGGAAACAGCATATTTTAGTGCATACAAACATAAACCACCGCAGGTACGGCACCCACGCAGCAACGCTAACACTCATTGTTCTTGCAGCTTCCATACATCTGTATGTATAAGCATCAGCCCTCCATATAGACAAGTCTGTGCAAGCGCTCCGCAGCTCCTGTTTGAAGTAGCGCATCACAAAAACTACACACTAAGACCATGTAATACACCTCTCCCACGCACTCAAACACAAAGGGCATGCACACAAAGACTAATCGAACCCCCGCACGCATCCCCCATCCATCTGCCTGAGGTGTGTATGTGTGAGTGTGTGTGTGTGTGTGTGAGGCTCTTGCAGCAGCAGTGGCCATGCAACAGATCTATCAATCCTCTCTCTAACATCACAGCGTGTGAGTCTGCCTGTCTGTTCCTGGCTGCTCTCCTCCACCACCGACCGCACCATGCAGGCCTTTCAATGAGCCTCTCTATCTTCCCTGCGCTGACTCACTCCCTCTTCCTACCTTACTCTGTGACACACAGGCTTCCAGGCACACACAAACACACACACACACACACACACACACACACACACACACACACACACACACACACACATGCATGCTAGGGCTCACAACAGAAGCACATAATCTGAGCATGATGATAAATACACACCACACATGCACGCATTGGATGAAGCCCGGCTCGCATAAGAAATGGGAAGGGGAAGTTGTGGAAAGGGCTTTAGGGCTGTCAAGCGCTGTGGGTAAGAGGAGGCATTCAGCACTTCAACTCTCCCGCTCTCATGCTCCTACACACTCACACGCTCCTCACCTCTTTGTGTTCTTTTTCTCCCTCGCTCTCTTACTCTATCTATACATCTGTCTGTGCTCTTTCACATTTGCCGTAGAGATCTAGCAGAGATTTAGGGGGTGTTTGGATCACAGATGAAGTGAGGTATTGAAGATGGCAGAGTGGGGAGTGAGAGGGTGAGAGAAAAGGAAAACCCGAAAAACCACTCATTTGCCGTAGCCGGCCCATGAGGGCCTCTTAAAAGGCGGCGGCATTTGAAATGAAGCAGGGCTGACCGAATGGAGACATTTTATTTTCCCTGCCAGAGCCTGCAGGCAGAGGAAATGACCTCAGCCCTTTAAAGGACCTCCGCTTCCTCCTCCGCCACTGGGAGATAAGGCTGCGCCCGAGATTCACCGGCCCCGACTGGCGCTGTGCCGCGACAGACCCACCATACTGACTTATGGGAGATTGATGAGATGAGGAGATATTCTCTAGTGGCTTGTGTGTTATGCAGTTTGTTGTTGTTGTTGTTCATTTCTCTGCCCTGGAATTTGCCATCTATTTTAGAATGCTAAAAACTCACAAGGGCATTACATAAACTTGCACTTTCAAAGAATTACTGTCACCTTTTGTCTACTTTGTGGGTGACTTGATGTAAAACACGCTTGCATCCTGCTACTGCCTCTTAAATCTTATCATATTTGAAGCATCCAAACAGCTGATAACTAAGATTAAAGCAGGGGTTGATGACCAAGCAGGGACATACAGAGTTGAGAAATTAAGCTAACACGGGAGAGCAATGAACTGCAGGCCCTCAAGTGTCCGTTGAGACTAGTTCTGTAGGCTGAGGCAACTTATTAGAGCCTTTATTTAAAGCCAGAATGTGAAGCAGAATTAAACTTTTACTGCCTGAAAAACAAAACACAGATGGTCTCAAACCTTTTTTTTTTAATTTATTCAAGCTGTACTTGGCTCAAATTTATTTGTCTTTTAATCACATTAAAAACAAGGCGTCTGTATGGATAGCCTTGACGCATTTAAGCTGTTTGTATGCAGCCTCGCTAAACTCTTGATTTCACAGTATGAGCATGCCCCGACTACTTTCATTTGCTTCACCCACCCTCTGGAGCTGATCCACACCCACTCTAGTTAATACATCTATAAGAAGCACCGCAGTGTGTGTCATACACATGTCTGAAGCTTCTCTCTATACCGCCTGCCTGTTATTTCAACAGTGCTGGTGTCCAGCAGGCATTAAAGGGACTGTGAGGAGAATCTGTAGGAAGTGCATTGCAGCGGCTCCTTCCACTGGAAATCTCGCACAAACTGTTATGATGATATGATTTTTGCATTTGTTTTGAAGGATGAATGGAGATCAGATCTTCCTTTTAACACTACTTTTCTTTGTTCAATACAACTTTTACCAGATCAAGCCTGGTTAAGTTCTGCCAGCGCTCATCTACGAAGCAGAGCAAACATAACTTAGTTCTTCATTTTATAGATAGGCTATCAAGTTTGAACCGACCACTGCAGGATAACTACTGCATGTGGGTTGGTATGAGCATTAACACCAACAGCTTGACCAATGCTTGCCTATGCTCTGTCACACACCTGTTAAGCTTCCTCCTGCTCTTCTGTCCCTTTTCTGTCAGACAGTCAAGCTCCAGTGTCCACCATTTCTACAACATAATCTAAGAAATCGCTTTCATCAGAGGAAAACTCAGATCCCTCTTGTCACTGCTGAACTCCATTAGCTGGTCCAGTCCAACCCTATCAGGACACTAGGACTTATCATTTAGAAAAAAAAAAATATATATATTTTTGAGTTGTGGATTATGATCAGGCATATATCTAGTTATGAGATTTTTTCAAGATCACTTAGAAAGTCCTTGCAGTCCCTTCAAGCTGAACAGGACTGTAAGACCTGAACTGGAGGTCAGGCATGGGAACAGCATAGGGCATCCAGTCAGTTTTAAAATAAATCCACCTTTTGCCAGTTTTTCAACAAAGTGCAAGTTAACTGTTGTCAGGGCTTTATCAGTAGGTCTCATCACCACATAAGTAGCCAATGGTGACATCACTGAGATCCCGTCCATGTTTTGTACAGTCTGTGTTGATTACCTGTCTGCAAATTGTAATTTTGTTACTCCAGCACAGCATCTTAGCATTCTGAGCCTTCAACTTGAACACAGTGTCCTTTCCTTTTTAACACAAAATCAATTTGAGCTGCATACTGTATGCTGGCTCTTTGGTGCAGTCTAAAAGCCTGTCTCAGGCTTAACCATTACAATCCAAAGCATCCTTTGCTCCTACCACAGGATCAGTCTAATGGAGAAATACAGTCAATGTTACATTCTATAAAAACAGATTTATTGCTGCATCAGAGCCTGAGTGGAGTATTGCATGACTCGAAGCATAAGGGCTATTGATGAATGAGGTGAAGCTTTCCAAATAGGCCTGTTTCTCATTGTCATGTGCATGTGTATCTGTGTATTTGGGGTAAAGGAGGAGGGAAGAGGAAGGAGGGGGGAGAAAAAGCAGAGAGTGCTTTTTGCATTCGATATTGGTTTCTCATTAGTGGGCTGAGATATAAACATTTGTCTATGTTGTACATTGTGCCGGCGCAATTAAGGATTCTCTCTCCCGCCCCCTCTGCCCTTTGAAAGTGAATTATGTGCAGATGAGAATCTCGACTGAAGTGCGGCCAACAGCGGACCTTTTCCAAATGCCTCTGTTACCTTAAAGCCGTTCCAGAAAGAGGCGAGATCAGCCGAAGGAGAGAGTTTGAGAGAGAGAGGGAGAAAGAAAAGGAGGACTGCTCCATTTCCTGCTTGCATTGCGTATTAATGACTCTAATTAGCAATAGCTGAGGGATAATCATATTGATTTGGTCGGATTCAGCATGCACGCTCGCACTGGATAACAGCAGCGGCCTTTATTAGCACCCAAAATCACAAATACACACACAGAAATCCCTGTCTCTTGTCCTCAGCCCCCCTCCCATGCCCCCTGAGCTGGCTGTTCATAAAGGAAGCGTCTGATTGGCTATTTTTTTTTTCATAAATAGAAGCAGCCAGGCTATCAGCGCTGCATTCCTGGAGCTCTGACCTTTCGTACCCCCTTCACTTCCTGCTCTGTTTTTTGCATGTTGAGGGGTCATGGACTTCTTGTGTTTGTGTGTGTATTTGTGATTATTTTTGTATGTGTGTGTGCTAACAAAGAGTGCGTGGTGAGGTTTGAAGCTGCAGAATCAAGGCTCAAAATAAACCAAGGTTTCCCAAGACCATTTTTGCACACTAATCCATTGCAAATTTGGGGAATGTGTCACTTTTTTTCCACAGCTATTGCTCCGAACAAAGGGTGTGAAGAATGTAATATATTTCAACATCGAACCAACTGACTCTTGGGGATCTCAGTTGGAGATGTTTGCTACCACAGTGGCTTTCTCCATTAATCTGTGGCTCAGTCCATTTCACAACACATCCTGGATCTCTCGTCCTGTTTGTTGACTAATGCCTCTGAGGGCACTGGTGGAAGGTGAGGGGGCGTACCAAGAGTCATCTCTTATCCTGGACCTACCCCGAGGACAGCAGGGGGAACCACAATGCGAGTTATGGCCTTGCACTGACCTGCCAAGGCTGTAGCCCTTTTGCACATCTCTTGACTAATGATCATCCCCTTGATTAGTTAAGGAAGGCATAAATCATGATGGCAACGAAGAAGAAGAAGGCTACTAGGGGCGGCTGAGCCGTTCCCCTTGAGCAGCTAACAGATGCAGAAGAAATAAAACTGGACTTTGTAGTTGCTCAGAGGAGTGGGACACTTTGTCTTTGTCCAGATTTTAACTTTCAGGTTGTCTCTACCTGGAGATTTTCATGTTCTGAGGATGCTTGATCTCCATTGATCGCACCTTGTTCAAATATTTAACCAATCGTCTCATCTCAGCAGTGGGGCTGTCAAGCGGAATACCTGATGTGATTACATTGCGTATTACAAACTGCAGCTCAAATGGGGATAACATGTTGATGGCACACAGCATGAATACCAAAGCACTGTGGGTAATCTTCAGGTATTATTGGAATGAAGAGAGAGCGGGTATTTTAGGATCCTCTATTGAAGAAGTGAAGAGAGGTGTGAACCAAGAACTGCACCTGCTCTTTGTGGCGTGTGTGTTCACAGTGCTTGTGGCATTTTCACATCACCAGGAGCAGTAATGAGCAGCTATTCAAAGTTGTTTGACTTTCTAACCTGAGTGTGTGAAACTGTTGGCGTGCTTGTGTTGCAATGAATGTACCGTTATGTTAACACGCATGGCTGTCAGTACACGTGTACATATGCTGCCATTTACAAGGTTGCCGTGCAAGCGCATGTGTGTGTTTCTGTGTGTGTGTTCTATACAGCCACTCAGTTATTTTGCCACAGGTCTCTTTTCAACAACCTCTTGACAAGTAATTAACACCCATCAGGACTCAGACCTTTCTCGAGTGCTCTTCACATGTTGCAGCAAACACATCAGGGTGGTGCTATCAAGCTATCAAGCTGATGAAGCTACCAAAAAGCTGAGCAATGATTCATTTGCATGTCTGAAATTGAGAATACGCTTTCACTATTTGAGAAATATTCCACCTGCAACGACTAAATCTTCTCTAAATGCCTTAATACCTCATTTTCAGGTCTGCAGAGATAATCCTGTTCCTCTGAAGAACTGATGTAATGCTAGGAGCCATCTCTTCCAAAATCTGTCAACATATGTCTTAATACAATTTTTAAGCACCACAGTGTGGAGTGCAGCATAACTCAAACACTCTCCCCTAAAAGAGCATAAATATTTCCAATATTCTCTGAACCATCATGCTGAATTTAGAGAGGAAAATGTAGCAGAAAGCCATATGGTGCTGCGCTATAGCTAATGAGTGTGAATACATATGAATTCATTAAGGGAGCAAAAGGGGGATAAAATGATGAGCTGTAAAATGAAGAAGAGAAAAAATGCTGAGATAGAGAGGAAACCCATATGTGAAAATACTTTAATATTTAGCTCTTTAAATGTTAATATGACAAAGATTTGCATATTTCATCAGGATATTTAAACAACGAACTGAAAAAAGGTGGTATGTCCGCTCAAAAGCTCCATCCCTGTCTTATTTTACTGCAGCTATATGCATCAAATCTGCAGCTGCATCCTCGCTGTGCAGAACTCATCTATAACACTTGCACATATATTGGATGAGGAATCTGTTTTTTCAGCCTCCTGTTCAGTTTGTCTTCTGCACAATGAGCTGCCAGTGGCCCCTTTGGCCCTAAGCCCTGGCACGTTGCCCTCTGCAGATCCAGACTGCAGCTCTCTGACAAGGACACTCCTCCACCTGCTAGGAAAGATGACAAGAAATACAATACAGCCAATCGGCTGGCTGCTCCGGCCCGAGACGATTGCCTGAGCTATAAATCCATGTTGCAGGGTTGATAAGTTAATTGCCTGTACTGCTATCTTCTTGCTCGTGTCTTATAAAGAGGAATCTTT
Organism: Thalassoma bifasciatum; assembly: GCA_008086565.1. Lineage (NCBI taxonomy): Eukaryota > Metazoa > Chordata > Actinopteri > Labriformes > Labridae > Thalassoma > Thalassoma bifasciatum. The sequence continues at coordinate 633,300 of RPOG01000161.1, read as the reverse complement.
TGTGAGAGTTATTTTACAACAAATACGGACTGTCTCAAAGCATAAGACAGACAGTATGAGAGCACTGGATGAGAAAGTGGGAGAAAGAGCTGCAGAGTTTGCATCTTGCACAAGCTTTTGCATGCATTTAAGCTAATTTTACCTCATTTCAGTGCAGAAAAATGATGTGGATTTGCGGTGTTTGCACATGGGAAAATGGTTGTTGATTTTATAGGATGCCATTGGGGTAAGGGTGTATCATTTGGGGGGTTAGTGTTGCTGTATGCCTGTCACATCTCCGTGGTGTTAATGCTCTGACGGCAGGGATGTGGTCAGAAGTCTGTTGCCCAAAGCTAACATTTTAATACTCAACATTTAAATAAAGATGAATTGCAGATGTTCCTCTGCGGGATCCCTACTTTGAAAGACAGTTTTGTGTTCCCCGCCTGTTTACTCACACAAGCAAATACGCTAATAAGAAAGCTGGAGATCGCATTGAGCATTTGTACCCATCCGTTCTGCAAACATACACAGAAACACACATTCACGCACACACATTCATCCCCCATGTGGTTCAGCGGAGGGTTACCGCAAAATTTATCATCCGTCAGCTCCTGGTTGGTGCAGGGTAAATGAAGGAGGACAGAGGAATGCAGCCCCAGCAAGGATGCTCTCCTCTGGGTTTGGAGAGGGACCAAGGCGGTCTCCACTCAGCCGCAGTTAGTCATGGATGCCATGTCGCTATTTAAAACCCCACGTTCTCCCCTCAGTGTTTGCACAGCTCACCGCAGCCTCCAGGAACCACAGTGTACCCTCCCTGCAGGGCAGAAGGGATGGTCAAATCCCTAAATGGATCTGAGACGTTTTTAAATATACAAGCTATAAAATAATACAACAGCCCCTATGCGTTCATGAATGTAGTTCACTTAAACTCTTCATTATTTTAAAGGATACACACAATCTTACCATCGTAAGGACTGATGAGCTCTTTTGGGATTTCAAATCAACAGCCCATGACTCAAAGGTATTAAACTCATGGCAAATTAAAAGTGAAAGGAACTGTCCTAGTGCTAACAAAAATAATATTTAATGGACAAAAAAAAAATCAATTTTCATATCAGTCATTGTAATTTCTCACACACATACAGTATATATCTGTTATTTGAACTATTCATGATGATAAGTTAATGAAAATTTTAAATTATTGTTTATCTCCTAGTTAGACTCCCTGCAGTGCCACTAATGACAGTAATCCTAAAGTTTCTCTTAAGGGCATTTTGTACTCTTCTGTTAATCAGAACCTCAGTATTATAATAAATGTGGGCGTTGAAACAGGTATGAAGGTGAAGGGTGTAGTTCAAGGTTACTTTATTTAACCAGTTATTAAATTAAGTTTACAATGAATCAATTAGTCTCTTTCATAAAACAAACAGCAATGTTATCATATCTTATTGTGTAATGATGTTTCATTTTGGAAGTGTATCATAACATATATAAAACCATGTTGTATTGTATTGTATCTCACCCAACTTAAAGTATACTGTTATTGTATTATAAAATATGGTATTGCAGCACATCTTATCATAGTGTAATCTATCGAATCATAACATTGTATTTTACCACGTTGTGAATTATCAGACTGGATTATATCCCATTGTATAACAACAATTCATTTTTAAGTGCAACATATTAAATTGTATGCACCAAACTGTACCATATCCCATCCTAATCCATAATGTTGTAGAGAAATTTGCATTTTCTTACAGTATAATATATAAGAGCATTAATGTGTTGTATTGTCATGTATCAAACCATGGTATTCTATTTCTTGTACTTCGTCACACCATATCACAATGTATAGTGTCAATACATGTTTCATTGTATTACATTGTATTGAGATGTATGTTAGCATACATTTTGTTGCATATCATATTGTAATGTATGGTACCCCTTGTATGATACAGTATTGTATCATATTGTACGGTATCATATCATGTCTAATTGTACAGTATCATATTTTATTGTAGAATATATTGTCGTTTCGGATCAGTTTAGTATTGTATTGTTTCCTATCACACATCATATCATATCACATCACATTGTATCTATCATATGGTATTGTATCCTATTTTATCATATCTCAATGTACCGGAACACATCCTAACACATTGTATCATATGATATGATATCATAATGTATCATATCGTGATAATGTATTGTCTGGTTTTGTGTTGTATCACATCTTTTTATATCTCATTATAGCAGAGGTTGACCTGCATTTCCTAGTATTGAGACTAACCTATGTTGTGGAGAGTTTCTCAGAAAACAAAATTATCTCAGTTTTTTTAGTATTATAAACATTCATCACGTTAGACACTAACTACAGCCTGAAGGAAAATGAAGCCGAATTTTTTCCTTTTTTTCATAAAAAATGCCTAACAGCTTCTTTATGATCAAAATTGAAAGTAACCAAGTTAACAGGTGTTTTTTAATTCAGCACTGCATACTACTGCCAACACATGATTGTTCGTGCACAAGCATAAAAAAGGGAAAACTCTTATTCATGCAAAATCTAGATTTATTTATCAGCTTTTTTTTACTCTCTCTCACACACACACAAACACATGCTAACCCACACTCAAACACAGTTATGCATCTGCTCATGGAAAGCTGAGGTAGGTTAATGTGATGCACACACTGCACGAGCAGTAGTGATGCTGTACAGGTGCTGTACAATGAATCATGAGCATCATATTACAGTCATTGTTATGCATATTTGTCCATAGAGTGGCCTATCTATCTCCTCTATTAACCATAATTACTTTTATACATGCAAAGTACGAATTATTATCATACATACAACCCTTCTAATTAATCACACGTGTGCAACAACAGCAGCCTCAGAACTCGTCTTGATGACTCACAAGGACGTAAACAATTACAATGTTTGCCCTGTGCACCATTGTAATGCTCCGTGACTTGCCATTGATTCATTATTCATACTTAGAGCATTATTATTCCATTGTATGCACTGCAAAATGGGATCATTAGCGTTGAATATGAGAATGTGAAAAATGGGAATATTGGGGAAATTGTATGGCGGATAAAACTGGGGTGGGAAACCCCAAACAATCCCTACTATTAGCAGATAAAGAATGGTAATTTTCCCAGAAGTAATTAGGATTAGCATAATTTGACGGTGCATGAATGATGCATGGATGATTGATATGTCGATACACGCAATGTAATGACTCCCTTATCTGTACTCTCCACAGAGCACTTTTGTGTGGAGTGTAGCCTAAGGTGCCATCTAGAGTAGTTGTAGCCCTCCACCGGGGAAAACCCTGTCTCATACACACACTTTCACACTAGCAAAGTCATTTGGGGTACAGTTAAGTAAGAGCAGTGGTAGCATTGCACCATCCTGATATAACTGATTGAAGATGGTGCTTTTATCTTGAAAGGATCCCTGTTAGAGCCAGAGCAGGAAATATGATACAGCAGCTCATGTTCTTTTTATTCCCCTCAGAGGGACAGCCTTTTTCCCCCAGATAAAGTATGTACCTACATGTGTTTTCTGTACATATTATACATAAACTTGAGCACCACTGTGTGTGCGTTTTTGTGCCGCAGCTGTGCCACATTATCAGCAAGTGTACATTTAGTCGGTCACTTTGAGCTGCTTTTAAGTGACAGCTATCGATTGGATGCTTGTGTTGTTGCAGAGGCTTCAAAGCAGCACCTTGCCCTCTGCATTCCACTTGAGATGGTAACACCGGAGTACACGCATTGAATACAGCAGCACTACAGCATGTACTGTACTCAGCTTCAGGAAAAAAAACACTTTTAAAGTGATACCTGCCTGCATCTGTGTGAAGGTGAACGTATGTTGTTTATGTGTGTTACCTTTCTGCTGCTTATTCAAACCATAATGCTGTTTTTGTGCTTGATTTAAAATCTGAAGGTCTCTAAACTCAGGAAAATTCACAAATACAACCTGTAGAAATCCTTTACAGTCTCTGCAAACAACAGAAAATGCCAGTTTACTGCATAAATAATCATTGACCTCAGCCATGATGATGATATTTAGGCCTGCTATCACCTAAGGTATATATTTGTCCATACAATAGATTCCAGTTTGATGCAAAACTTCAAGCACTGTTATCTTGTTTCATAGCTTTCCCCTTTGACCGCAGGTATGAAGGCTGATTTCACCTCCTGCTGTTGACAGTGCAACAAAAATGGTGCTTTTCCAGTAGAGCAGCGCATCTTTCTGTAAAATGCTTAAAAATGTTCTTTTCAAACAAATAATCACAAGATCTTTACCAAATCTTTGTGAGATCCTCTGAGACTTGAAAAATAATAAGGTCATCACATAAGCATCTTTTAAATGGTTCATGGTTGTTAAAAAGGCAGGCCTCAAACACCAAGGTTGACCCTTATCTCCGGTCTGACAGAGGCCTGGCCAATCAGAGGGAAGGGGGTTTGCGAAACAGGAAGTCTAAAAGCGACAACAGGTCCAAAGGCACCAGTGGTTTTTTTTTGTTTGTTTGTTTTTTTGTTTTTGTTTTTTAAACCTTGTAAAACTACTACGAGAATACCAAAAGAACAGTATAAAGCCTAAACAAAACACAATACCCTCTCTGTACATAAGGATTTTTCTGGCTTTCTGTGCTATATAACAATATCCTAATTTTCAATGTTTCCATTAAGATGTCTCGGCATTGGTCTATAGTGGTACAATGCTGAAACGAATTGCAACTAACATTAAAAGAAACTTCACTTAAGCTCTAAATAAACCTAAAGACTGACTAATCGTTCACCTCTGCAACCATTCTGCTTGATAAAAGCACAGATAAAGACTTCATCTCCCTCTGTCTCTATTCTCTTCTACACCAAACAACCCTTTAAAAGTTTTGCCCTGTGGCTACAGATCAAACATCCCACATTACAGAATCATTACGCATATCACTGACAATAACGACACATGAAAACTGGATGTATTACTGCTGGCAGCTTGCTGACTGTCAGTTCAGTCTTCTTCTGTGCGCACAGCTGACCCCAAATAACCCCCGTCCTCACCCTGCCTTTCTTTTGAGCGCTCCCTTTTCTCTCGCACTCCTTCTCTCTGCCTTCCTCTCACTTCTTCCTCCATTCAAAGCCGTCTGAATATAGGTCAGGATTCTCTAAAATCCTCATCCTGCTGAAAGTTTGATAAGTGCACTCCAGGTGGTAGTCGGCAGAATATTATATTGTGGATCCAAGTGTCCACTACAGGGACACTCCACCACGGGGAAAGGGTTATTAAAGATAATCAAGCGTCACCCAGGGCCGGAGAAGCATTCTGTGGCTCTTTTAATGTGCTGCTCACAAGTTCTCAGATCCAAAAGGGACTAAATATTTATATAATTGACCATGTTAAAGGGTTCTTTCTCCTGAAGTTGCACAAACACTTCCCTCTGGTGGTTTGTAGCCTGGTTTAGTTTTATCTTGGCCAGGTTTGAAAAGACAGTTCCATCTCTTTGTGGTGCTTACAGCATCAGAAATTTTACAACAGTGTGTCTTTCCTAAAATAAACATAACAACTCTGCTTTATTCATTTCACCATGAATTTAAAGTAGAATATGTAAGAAACTAAAAGAGAAAACACTGATTTCAAACTGTGTTGTGAAACCAAGAAACTCCCAAAGTATCAGCCAACAATTTATTAAGTCTTGAAGTAATGCAAATTACAGGCTGTGGTCTTCACAGTCACCCAATCTGAACCTCACAGAGACCCAGTGGGAGGTTTTGACTAATGTGTTTCTGAATATGCGCATCATACAGTAAGTGAGATGTCAGCAGCTCTGACCTCAGTTTGGCCATCACTGCTCTCAGTTCTCTTGTCAGCAGCACAACTCAGGAGAGCAGAGTCTATGCAACTTTTCCTCACCGATAGAATACAATGAAACATGTACTAGTTTCTAAGAAGGCTGCAAGAGGAAGTTTACAAAATGATAACAAATTATTTATCGATTTTGTTTTATTCAGTGTGCCTCGAAGCTACTCAAAGCTCATACAGACACTGGGGCTGGGATACTATGGATACTGTAAATAATATCACATTAGACAGCAAGAACTCGCAGAATGAGGAATACACTCCATGTAAGGTGTCAGAGAAAGGGTATCCAACACTGTACAAAAAGTATTGGTAACACTTTAGATTAGGGAACACATGTTCATTAATTTGTAGTCAATCAGTAATAATTAGGAGTTAATATATGGAAAAGTCTGAATTCATGATGCAATAGAGGTAGAGTAAGAGGTTAATGCCTGCTTAATAAATACTAATTAGGGGCTAGTAAGCTACTTATATGCATGTTAATAAGCACCTAGTTAATGGTGAATATGTGTTTCCAAAGTATTTTCTGGGTTGAACATTTTTTATCTAAATCTACACACACACACAAAAAAAAGACAGCGGATACTTCAATGAAAAAATAATGAAAAAAGTTGTGCAAACTCAATATGTTAATGTGACTGTTTGCACAGGATTTTTGAGGCAATCAAAAAATGTTGTGCTTGTACACCTTTTTGTACAGTCGTTCCTCTGAGTACAGCATGGTTCAAACAGCCAGTGTGACCATGCCGCTAAGACCCCTATAGATTTGAGTTGGTGATCCCGTTATTTGCTGAAGCATACTGAAAAAAAATAGTTATAGCCTCAAACCTACCTCAAAATTTTGCCAACCTAACTCACTGAATGAGACCAGCTTTACGAACATAACACAGGTAGATGAGACAACTACTTTGAATTAGTTTGCAACAAAATAGAACATGTTTTGTTTACTTAATCAAAAAAATCCTTTTTAGGCCACTTGTTTTGAGTTATCACTTTTACAGTGTAATAATGTTCAGTTGAATGCCTGTGCACTCTGATTATACTCTTGTGACCACAGCACCTGATTCCTCCTCAATGTAATTAATGATGTTAAAAACCAAGACTAAAGTGTTGGCCTTCCTTTTTATTTCAATGGTATGCATGGCTGGATATGTGTGGCGGGGAGACAATGAGAGTGTTATTTTCTATAGTTTGGTTGAAAGCACCCTCTTCATTAAACCATTCCTCTCTAAAGTGCCTTTTTATGCTCCTTTAATCTAGACAAAATAAGCCAAGTAGTTGGTTGCACAGTCTTGCTTCAGGTTTAAAAACTGGTCTTGGGGATATGAAGTATTTGAAGAGGTGGTTCAGTTTCTCAGACTGTCTCAGGTATTTGAATCTCTCCCTCTGGCTCTTCATATTTCTACAATTAGAGCCCGGCCCCTCCCAGCCACACTCTAACAGCTGGCCATTAATCAGTCCTCGCACTCGAATTCTCCTCCGCCACAGGTTATGATTTTCACATTACTCCACACTCCTTTACCTCCATCAGGCAGGAAAATGACCCCAACCCCCCTCGACACCGCCTCCGCCACCATCACACCTCCAAAGTGAGATGTTTGCTGTTTGTTGGAGGCTGTGTGTGTACACGATGGGGCGACCACGGCACTGAGTATCCCCCCGCCTTACACCCATTATCCTTTTCTAATTACACTTTCCTTCTGAAACGGCGGATCAGAGGGCGCCATTGACTGCTTTTAATCTGCCTCCAAATTTTAATTAACACAGACGTGACCCCCGTCTCCGATACGTCCCACAGAACGTTGGGATCACAATAACTCATAAATCACATCCGCAGATTCCATTTCCCCGCTTTTTTCTTGTGATGAATTTCAGGACAGGGGGCTGGTAGCTGTTAATGTCAGGAAAAATATGTGAGAGGGACGGGGAAAAAATGGACATAGGCTACATTTATGAGACATACATTTATATTTTTATGCACAGTAAAGACCTGGATTTGAAGGAAGAGTGAAAGAGAAGTGCCAGCATCTCTGGTACGCTGTCAACCTTTGAGAGATTTGTTACCGTGGAGAGGATTATGGAGGCTGTGAAATGGGGTTGTGTTAATATGCCGGGTGTTGAGGAATACGATGTGGGCCATCCAACTTCACAGTCTCTGAAAATCAAAAAGCTGAACAAGTGAAAACTGAAAACGACTCACTGATGTTGTGACGACTTAATTGAATCGTCTCCCTGAGTTTGTGAGTGTGAATTATTTCTTTAATCATGGACTTTCAATCAGAAAATTACCATTCCATGAATTATTCCACAAGGTGAAATTAATGCATTTGAGTCTCATTAAACTGCACAACAAAAAAGATTTTCTCCTACGCTGATGGTCTTTATTCTTGATTTGCATGCCATGAGGTTTGTTTGTGTGTGTCTGCGCCAAAGTGTGTGCATCTGTGTTTGCATCCGTCTGTGGAGTCAGAGTCGGAGGTGGAGGTGGGCAGGGTGCCGGGGTTTGTTATTACTAAATCGCTCATCCATGCTGCTAATTAAGATGCATAGCATCCCCCTATGAACGTCAGTGTCGCTAATTATCAAACAATGTAGTGCTCACCAGATATGAGAACTGGCAGCCTCTGTAGTCATGTTACCAACCTATTACTGCTACAATTACCAAGTGCCTGTCAGTCTCCTTGTTAGTCATCTGCCTTCATTTTTTCAGAACTAAAATCTGCCTTTTTTTTCTTTCCTCATTTCTGTTTTCTCTTCAGGCTATGGCTTTGTGGATTTTGACAGCCCAGCTGCAGCACAGAAGGCCGTGTCGTCTCTCAAAGCCACTGGGGTGCAGGCCCAAATGGCCAAGGTAAGGATTGTTTGAAACAGTGCCTCCTATTGCATTATTATTAGCACTTTGCTGCTCATACAGGGGATCTAACACACCCAACAGATTTGAGTGAATCTGAAAGTGCCTCACATGCAAATTTGTTCTGATCATAAACAGTTTTAAAGAAGTCATTTTCTTCATTGCTTTGCTGTTTTATAAGAAAACATATCCCCTCTGTCGTGAGACCACCCTTGTAACTACATTTGTGCCTTATATGACATGCAGGAGGGGTACTGTGGTGTATGAAGGTCTGCTTTATTTCACTCACACTGATGGGGATGGGGAAGTGCTGTCATCTTATACAATCCAGTGCCAAGACTTTGCTTTAAAATGAGCTGCTCTCTTGTTTTAAGTTCAGGTATGGAGCTAGCAGCATGTCAGAATAACTCTCTGTGTGCACGTGTGTATGTGAGGTTGTGTGTGCGTGCATGCGTATGTGACTGTGTGTGTGTGTGTGTGTTGCCTCATTCCACAACAAACTAACTAACCAGGTTGCTAGTGCGTAAGCAGGTCCTGTTGTAATTGAAGTTTGACCGGCTGCTTGACTTGTTTCTAGCTGAATTATCAGACAGCTAAAGTGGAAGCAGATGAGACAAGCTGTTTGAGAAAAGCCTAAGTGAGTTGCAGATGAAAGCCAAAGACACACACAAAGATGTATTGCTTTGCATTGGCAGAGTGCGCACTTATTCATCATTTAAATTCTGAATCTTGTGTTCTCGGATTGTAACTCACTGAAGACTTTTGCCTGTTTGGCCGTCTGTTAAGTCTCTTAAGCTAGTGATCCCCATATCATTGTATAACTTTTCTTTTCTAAGTTCTTAATTCCCATCCTGACTGCACGGAGAATAACCATAAAGTGAAGCACAGCAGGGCCCTCTGTCCGCACACCTGTGATAGACGAGGCTATTTCTGTACCAGCCGATGATTTGCAGGTGTCAGAATATCTAAATAGGTGAACAAAATGTCAGTAGCATTAAAGCAATGAATATGGTGATTACTCTGACGATACACCATGAGTGATTTTCCCAGACGAGATGGTCCACGTTTTATCTGATCCAGAAATCCCCCACACCCCCCTCAAAGCCAAATGATGAGATCGAGAATGGCGATGGCGCTGCTGAAGATGACAGAATTGATGACAACGATGAAGGCGGCAATTATTTTGATCAAATGGGATGAGATCTGACAGGAGGAGATGATATTCTACGCGGTGCTCAGGTGTGCCATTTCTCAAACGCACCATTTGGCCGTTTCCTCTCCCCCACTGGTGTCCTTCTTCCAATATTTATAAGAGGCCCAGCTCTCAGAATACAGATAAGAAGCCTTGCTCTTTGCCTTTCTTATTTTAAGACCACACTTTGCATGGGTCCTTTACTCGGTCAATATTTTCACCAGAGAGTTCTTGTGTCCCTAAAACAAAGAGCTGACCTTTTTGGGAATGTTTGTTTGCATATATATGTGTGTTTGTAGGGAGGCGGCACCATCATAAAATCATTTTCTATTAGCATTTGTGCACAATAGGTTGTTTGCCGATAGCTCTGTTCACACAAATGGGGAGGCCAGTGTTCTGCGCTGTTGCTCCATTCTTTTATCACACTTGCGAGAGACATTAAGGGGTAGTTTGCCTTTATAGACTCCCTCTGGGTCTCTCTAATGTCTCTTTAGCAGGTATCACCACCATCGCTCTATCAGCTCCTCCTCTTTTGCTCAACACTGTTCCCTCCCATATTTTCACATATTCAGAAACACATTTGTATTCACACTCACCATGTGTCGCCCTGCCAAACATCCAATGAGTGCAATTTATTCCCATCAATAATTAACAGCAGGCTGTCTTTGTGTCTGCCTACCTGCCAAGGTGTCTCTGACACCCTCTGCTCTGTCATGGCTTAGAAGCAATCCCCTGTGGAGGCCGGATGAAAAACCCAGGTGTGCATTCAGAGAGGTGTAAATCACAAAGACGATTGGTAACGCCACAGTAAGAGCATTCTGCCTCATTCTCTCGCTCCCTCTGTTCCATTTTGTCACATATATCTCTCCACAACAAAGTAATAAAGGAATAGCAAGTCAGAGCCAGAGGCTTTGAGCTCATTAAATAAAACCGTCACAGTAATCAAGTTGTGCCTTTTTTCCTGACTTGACGCCATTAAAACGCTTTTATTACGGTGCCTTATTTTAAACACAGCTGCAGAGCAAAGAGAAACAGAGGAGAAAAAAAGGGAAGTGTCACTCGATTTCCCCCTCTTCCTCCAGTGTTGCAGCCTGCTGTCTCTCTCCTCTCACTCCCCTTGGAATTTGAAATACCAATGCAGCAGAGATGAAACATTGCCTTCCTTTTGTCTTGCCCTCCCCTGGGGATGGTGACAGCAAGAAGGAGGAGAGGAGCCATAATTAAGACACCTAAAGGACACTTCCCCCCTGCGCCTCCCTTCCTGTCACTCACCTCTACACGAGTCACAGATAAGAGCACTTAGCATAGGTGGGGAGCGTGTGTGAGTGGGTCTACATTTGTACACAGGTGTAGGCTTGGGCTTGAACCTGACAGCGTGTACATATTTGTGCCTGTGCTCGTACATTTATGGTTTTGTTCATGCTCATTTACACAAAAATTATTGAGACATTTATGGGTGTATAAAAGAAACCCATACATTTTATGTGTGAATACAACATGTCATTATGTTGAATACAGTTTTAACAGTATCTTCCTTCTTGGTTACAATTTCAAAAACCACAACCATTGATCATCAGTTTTTATATTGGAGATATAAAATAAAGAGATATATAAACCTTGAGCAGATATACTGTAGTAGAAAGTGTTTTGTGGCACTCAAAAAGCCAGTGTGAGAGCCTGATATGTAACAATGACCCCAATTTTTTTTTTTTTTAAATGAATGGAATAAATAGCTGATACTGTAACAAAAGTGCTAGAGCAAAATGTAACTTAGAAAATGTAATAAAATCCAAAATTTAACAACTGACCTTGAATGTAACAAGTTGTTACTTTTTTGGCAGAAAATGTTACATTATCAACCAGTTGTCACATTTTGGGTTTCATTACATTTTTTTAAAAACATTTTTGGCTCAACACTTTTGTTACATAATCAGCCAGTTATTACATTTCCTGCTTTATTGCGTTGCTTTTTTTTTTTTTTCTTTTTGCATGAAATCACAGCCCATCATTACATTTTGGGCGCGAAGAAGCCAGATTTAAGTTTGTCAGTTGATGTAGAACTTCAGCACACGCAGCAATTAGCCTAGTTTAGTATGACAACTGGAATAAGGATGGTTGGCCCTGTTTAAATTAAAAGCATACATCCAATGCTCCCCCTGCTACCTCTTTTGATGCTACGCTAGGCTAATTGCCTCAGATGTTTTTCTGTCTTTGGAGCAAAGGTATGGAAGTAGTATTGACAAAACTGGCCAAACATCAAAAAGGTGTATTAACTTTGATGTTTCATCAATGCTGGATGGAAATAAACACCTCTTTGGTCTTCAACATGTCTTTACAATAGTTCAGTACATCAAAGGAAACTGTATGCTTTGCTCTGCCGACATTATCTGCCACATGTAAATGCAATCCACCACTGGAATTCTGATGGAACATTAATGATTGGAGAAAAGTTAATTCACCATATGAAAAATGCATCCTTCCCAGGTTTAGTTAAATCTCAGACAAGTTAATCAATCATTGGAGAGCAAAAAACATACTTTTAAGTATTAATTATGTATTCCACTGTTGTTTATGTGTTTGTGTGTATGTGGGTGTGCGCAGTGAGGGAGGATATTAACTTTACACGTTTGCCTCTTCACCCCCCTGGACTCCATTTTCTCTGTCACTTTGTTCAGGTAGCTTTCCGAACACAGGAAACTGACACGTCAAGCAGACAGAATGATAACAGGTAAAAGCTTCGCAAATGCAAACCTGTCAAGCAGCCGCTGGCCTCACTCTCTGCAGGCTGCCATTTTCCCCTTGAGCCAATCAGACTGAATTATGGGAAGGGCACCCTCGATTGTGGTGTCTGTGTCGGAGAGGTAATTCCGCCTGACAGCTGCTTGCTTTCAGACAACAGCCAGTCTTTATGGAAATCATCCCTCCCCATTCTGGCTGCAGTCGGCTTTGGCTGATAAAAGCCTAAATGAAAACAAAGCTGTCCTTTTCTGCTTTCTCTTTTTGTTTTTTCATTCTTGTCTTTTTCCTCTCAGGCCAGCCAAGAATTAGTCAAACAACTTAAACATCCTATGGAGTCTGGCAGTGTACAACATGCTTTTTAGTAATACAAACACAGGGTCAAAATTGACTTTAAAGTTATATTACCTTACTTTAGATTCAACTAAACATAGTATGACGCTCTTGAAAAATGTGTCATCTACCTTTACTATTTTTTTTTACTACAAGAATCAAATCAAAAAACAAACTTTTATCATCTTAGAATATTATCCAAATAATATACCAACCTGTTGTTTGTCATATTATATTGCTCCGCATCATTTTTGTATCCTGCTGTGTCCACCTTGATCACATTATATGCTGCACTAAAACAGTATCAAATAAAACACATTCTAACTATGGTACCATGATTTAAAAAATCATCACGTCGTTTTGATTGTGTTCTGATCTTATTGTTTCTATCATTGTGATTTTGTATCCCACCATGTCCTATTGTGAAACACACTGTGAGGCGTATTGAATTGAGCCCCATTGTATCTTATTGCAATATATCGCATTAGAACATATTGGATCATACCCTACTTTATCCCACTGGTCATATCACATTGTCACATTGGGCTTTGTTTGAATTTTTACAGAATGTAACCATTTGTATATAGTATAGACAGACTTGAGATTTCTTGTTTGCCAAAACCATAAGTGTACGTATATGAATTACTGTTCTCAGGATCTTATTTGTGCCACGCTCATGCTCTGTTGGTGTCTGATTGTCAGATTTGACCACAGACAAGCTGCCATATTTGGCAAGTTGCAGGTAAAGTGCATGTCTTTTTTTTTGTGTGAAGCGTCAAACAAATCAGTGATATCGATTCCGGAGAGTTCTTGGTCAATAGGTTGGTTTGGGCAGCCGGATAGAAGCCTTTGGCTCAGTGGGCCCTCATCCCAATAACCAATATTTATACGCTTCACTCAAGCTGCAGAGAGATAGAAAAACGCTGCTTGCCCTTCACTTCACATTATAGTGGAGGAAATTATGCTAAAAGCGTCATTAAAGTGCCTCCATGAAGTGAATCCCAAATGTTTATGATAACACACAGCTAGCACTGCCCCATCAAGCAGTAGTCACCAGCGGATGCTTCAGATGGTTTAACGGTGTGAAGCAAACCGTAGCGTTCATTCCTTTCGCTCCCTCTTGATCGTTGATTCTTACTCCCTTTAACTCCCTCTGTCTTTTTCTCCCCCCTCTCTCTTCTGGGGAAGATTTCCTGTCAATATCACATTTATATTCATATGAAAAGCACAGATCCCCCTCTGGGTGGTCCGCAGTCAGTCAGCAGTCTTCTTATTATCCTCCAAAGGTGACTTCTCTGACGTCTTAGCTCCGTTGACACCCACAGACCCCCCAGTTCAGCTCAACACAGGGTGACCTCTGGGCGATAATCAAAGGGAAGGCTGACAGTGCTCTTACATTTGGCTGCTGACAACAGCTAGCTGAGAGAACCCTTCCCCTCCCTAGCATGGGTTAAATCTGGGGAAGAATGCCAGGGGAAATGTATTGTACTGTGAATGCAGCAGGATAATTGGACATACTTTTGGGGATACAGGTGCTCACTCAGCAGCATCACTCACCTCTCTGTTCGATGTTCACCACCTTGAATCTGATGCCGTCTCCCCTCTGACATCCACTGCAGTGTTTGTTTGCAAAGCATATGGTGTCTGAACACAGCGCAGTGATCAGCACTTTCTCCCAAAAGCTGCCATCGACAAGGGCATCCTTATGATTGCAGTCACTCACCGGCTGCTCATTTGCTGCCATATTTTTTGTCTACTATGCTCCATATTTAGATACAGCGTGTGGTGCAAGACAGCAGGCAAGCATATGGTTTGAAAAACTTTTTATTTATAGTTTCACCCTGTAGCAAGCGCTTGTGGCTTCGATGCCTGTCCACCATGGTGACAAGTTTTGGACTCAGCAAAGCTAACTCTAAAAAGTTCAATTCAGTTCAAAAAACTTCCAACAATTTTGTTTTAGAATGCAAAATTTTTTATTCTTTTTACAGTAGAGAATAGTTAAAAAAAAATAAAGGTTACAATGTTGATCAGTGTGGAAGTAGTGTATCTGCAGTGCTGTGATGTAATCTGACTCATAAAAAAGATAACATATCTTTCCAGCATATTAATTTTGCAGTTAGTTAGCCGCTGCAGGGCGCAGCACACCGTCCCCTCCCTGCTCCTCCTGAGAAGTGATAGTTTTGAAGGGCAAAGCCAGTGAGAGTGAGACGGACCATCTGATGAGCACTGCCTCCCAAGCACCTCCACCGGCTTCCTCTGTCTCTGCTGTCTAATTACGCTTCAATCATCCGCGGGAGCGCTGCGTGCGGTAAATTATTTCGCAGAGCAGCGAAGAGACGTGCCGGGCTGTGAGAAAAAAATGAGACAGAGAGTGAGAGAGAGAAAGTTAGAAATCAGGGAGAGCTGGAGAGGAAAGAAGGGATGAGATATAAGAAGTTGGGAGAGAGTGTGAGAAAATCTGAGACAAGAGGGAGACAAAAAAGTGAGGGACACTGCAGAAAGAAAGCAGGCTGGAACGTGTGAGAGAGACGCCTGCCAGCCAGACAGCCGGTACAGCAGGAGACCGGCCAGCACTAATGAATAAAGTTACAAACTTATCACTTTTCAGGAGGAGGGCTGGAGATGAGGGGGAGAGAAAGATGAAGAGAGAGAAGACTTGCAAACAGTTGCGTCATAACTAATCATGCTGAAGTACGATGTGTCATACTGAGGGATTTTCTGATAGATATATTAATATTGTTATCAACCCTTGTATCATTACTACATAACGACACTGTCTGGGATTCTGTATAAATGCAATATGAAACATTGACTACGAGCAAGTGAGGTAGTTGATGTGCCCAGTCAAAACCCTTACATTTTAGTATCAAAACTTAAAAAGTTTCAGGGAAGTCATGAAAAACTATAGCAAAAAAGATTATGCTTACAGGGAGTGTAGAAATTGTTAGAGCAATCAGACCACCAGCATTCAGGATTTTCCTGCAGTAACATTGAAATCTTATAAAGCTTGAACCCAGAGGTAACCAGATCTAGGTCCAGGTATCTGTATAGATATCATTATCAATACCTGCACTTTCCATTTTGAAATTGGTGCAGATATCTGCAATGGTATGATTGTATAAGTGCTACCATTGGTATCAGTGTAGGTATCTGTATCCATATCAAAATTTTCATTGGTACCACAGGTATCAGTACTTGTATTGTTATGAGGCATCATTTTATGTTTTGACATAAATAACAGAATCCACATCAGTTCTGGTTTCAGTGTTTACATTGATTAAATTATCAATATCATTAGAGGCTCAGGCATTAATGTTTTGATAAGTATCATTTAAAGAATTAACATGGGTATCTGTGTCATGATAAGCACTGGTACCAATATCTTTGCATGTGTCATTTTATGTTTTGGCAATGGTTTCAGAAATTGGCATTGGTACTAAATGTTGATATCAGCATATTAGAAGTCATTTTAAAGATTGGTATTGGTTTTAGTGTCAGTATCTGTATCTGAAATGGCAATCTGTTGATACTGATATTTGATTATGTATCATTTCAGGTTTTGGGCTAAGTATCAGTGTATGTATCTGTTTTGGTATTTGCGCTCGTATTAGTAACTGTATCTGTATCAGTATCAATACTGGTATAAGTATTGATATGTATATAGGTACCATTATCTTTATTGGTATCAATGTGGACATTGGAACTTCTTCCAGTATTGGAAGGCGTTGCTTTCATGGAAGAAGTGTAGTTTCAACATCTGCAGATGCACTGCACTAAAACAATGGAATTGTTCGGTATCAGTGCTGTATGGCTGTTTTTGTATATGCTTTTATTGGTGTCCAGCAAATAATGAATCTAATAAACCTTCAATTTGGATCTGTAGTATGAGTGTATATGTTCTTTTCTGTCCCCAGATTGCTCCTAAATGGCCTTGTGCATAAACTGCTGCCTTGGAACGTAATAGTGAAAGCCTGCATTCTCAGTTTGTTCAGTGCTTCAGTGCTTTGCTTTGAAGCAAGCATAAATATGGCTTTTTCCAGGCTTGGTAATGGCCACAGTGTGCAGTTATTAGAATCTCTTTGATGTGGCAACTGTGCCAACCTGCTCGCCGTCTCTGTGAATTGATCAGGCTCAATTAGCAGGCCCGCAGAGAGTGCGTTCAAAGGACTGTGTACTCTACATTGACACACATAGACCAGGTGAAATGCTTGGCATTCAGTCACAGTGGCCTTGAGAGCACAACCAGTGAGTCAATGTGAGTACCCAGAATCCCAATATCACCTAAATCTAACCCTCTTCCAATTCAGATGTCTGCTGTACATGCTCATATCCTTTTTTGTGTTAAGTTACGTGTCCAAACTACACAATAAGCCTACTGTTCCACCCTCCCTCCCATCCCTGATTTAGCTGACCCATTTCAATTTGTCTTCATCAGTCATACCCATTAACTTGGGGATTAGATTTCTCAATGCCAGCCACCCCTAGGTCCCCCCTGTCCCCGCCATCTCTCCATCTATCTCTCCATCCATGCTTATTTACATCTGCCATACAGTGCTGTCACTGCACACTTAAATGATGTTCAACAGCCAAACACGCATCCTGGATGTGGTAGCAGACTGTCGGTGTACATAAAGAGAGGCACTACACTTTGCTTTCATTGCATTTCATGTGTCAGAAGTACAACCACAAAACTACCGTTCTCTGGAGGACTGTAATTTTACCTTCACTGGTACTTCTGAGGCCCTTTTTTTACTTTCTACTGCTTATATTTGGCCTCAGAAAGATAGAAAACTATCAATTTCACCTTAATACTGAGCAAATACGATACTGGTGCATGAGTGAATCAGTGACAGAAACAGCTTTTGACAAACAAGCTGAGCTTGACAGCAATGCATTACTGTAAATCACTGGATTATGAATAATGAACCATTGTCACAAACATGTACAACACTCATTATTTGCATTGGTTGATTTGCAGTCAATGCATGCCTGAATGCAGCAGTCGTTAAAATGAGAACTTCTCTCTGGAAGCTTTTCACACAAACATGACAGTCCATGTGTTAAGAAGTGTAATTAGTTATTTATTCATGTGGGATTTTTTTATATGCAGCTGCAAGACTGCACTATGTGCGGTAAATGGAGACATTTCTAATTGGTTCCAATATGGCAAATCCTGTCATAAAACAGAGAGCTCTCACTGCAGAATCAGTTGGTTTAGTTCCATGCTACTTTGATCGTAAGTGTCAAAAAAAAACAGGCATTTCAATCATTTTAAAATTGTACTTTTCTTGAGATTATGAAATGGTAGACTTTAATTCAGGATTCACAATCTCAAGGATTTTAGTAATCTCAGATGAGAAATTAAGTTTTGCAGCCTGTCACAAAAACACAACATAACAAAAACAAATACAGTCCATAGTAGCATTCAAACATGCCAACAAAAAATCACTGTGTTGTAAAAATTTTCAAAATAAACTGTAAAAGACACATGATCAGATACAAGGTTCAAAAACCTAGCACCCAAAGTAACAAATTTGTATTTGGATTATTTCTCTGTTGTAACAATTCCTCTTGGCAATTTAAACTATTCAAAAGACCCATTTATGTTTCCAAATATTCTCTGCCAATGCCAAACTGCTTATTCTGTCTAAGCATGAATCACTGCTATCACCATTCAGCAACCATGTAGCAGACATTTATTGTTTTCGTGTTATGAAAGTTTAAAGTAAAAAACTTGAAAAAAAGTCTCAAGCACAGAGAGAACTATTGGGTAAAATACTAAATAGAAAATTAGAATGGAAGCGTTGAATTAACATGCACACTCTAAAAGAGCAATCCTCATCCCCTCAGTTGGTTAAAAACTTTATAAACATGGGAGATTTTTTTTTTAACAAATTGCACACACAAACTCAAGGTGATGACATTAAGGCACAGACCCTTGAATTCATTTTTTAAACACCACAAAACTTAATTTGATTAAAATGAACATCGCACTGCAGCAGCAGCGCCAACTTTAAGCAACAGCTCTCTCCTAGTTGCACGCCTGTGTGGGTTTACGTTCCGGTCACACTGAGAGTCACTCTGCACAGATCATATTTAATGGTAGTTCTGGGCGTGCTGTCAGATTGGAGCCTGCATCAGTGTTAACACTTAAAGTTATGCCAGACGTAACTGCAGTTTATTGGAGATGTGGAGTAGGAATAGCTGCTGATTCCAAAAGGGTGTTCATGTTTTGTGTTGTTTTTTTTTAGTGGTAACTGTCACAGGAACACCAAGGTTTTGGTTTATGTTACAGTTCATGTTATGTTCTGGGATTTTTGCCCTGGCAGCAGCTCAAAATACTACAATACCCATGAATCTGGCCTGCTATTTCCAAAAGAAAGAGGTCAGTCAGAGGTTACAAATTCAGTATGTTTTGTCACCTAAGTTTTCAGTAAAATGTACCTGCTTTATTTAACAAAGACTGAGAGTAGAATAAGATTGATTAAATCTAACTGGTAACATCTTAAAGCAAAGTATGTATAAAACATGGAGGTAAGCTCTACTCATTGGCGTCTGAGGAGGCTTTCTGAAATCTGAAGATAGTTTTTCACTGTTTGGAAAATGCCGACTCAGCCTAACTTCTTGCTGACTGAAAATGACAAAGAGTTGGAGCTGTGGCCAACATCTACATCACTCTCACTGTTGCTGTTTGATGACAGAGTTTTATGGACCAAAACTTTTTTGTTTTTTGTATTAGCCAAGCTTTGTTTCTGTTGATAGGTTGGCCATGGAAGCATGGGTTTTTATTGACCTTTGGTGCAAGCCTCAAGTGGACACTCCAAGAACTGCAGTTTTTTTTACTTCATTTTCATCTCTTGACATTGTTACTTGGTTATGACATGTATTGCAAGGTTTTAACTTTGATGATTGGATGTCTTGTTGTCATGCACCCAACTGGTTATAGTAAATGTCTACAGGAGTGATTTCACTTACTTGGGTCTACCTTTCTTCTTATGACAGTTTCAAATTGATGATCTAAGCTAAGAGCCACAAAATCCCAAAGGAGGTCCCAAAGAGCTTCTGGACTGGAGGTACAAGGAACTTTTGGTCACAGGAATTTCCCTACAAGGAACTAAATGGTTCCTTCAGCCTATTACTTGTCCTCATTTCTGTTCAGTCCTGAAGTTTAATGAAGATTGAGCAAATCAGGCCAATAATGTTTGGGAGCAATGCAAAACGATGCTGAAAAAGATGAATGTTGGCCCTTTACCTAAACTTTTTGGATGTTATGGAGGTACCACCCCCTGGGCAGGTGGTTCTCAGGGGGTCGATTTACCAACCTATTAAATTTAAACCTTGTGCTCTGCAGTCAAAAAGCACAAAATGTTCCAGGAGATGAAAAGGTACCTTAATTAGCTTAATCTGCTTTGCATCTCTTTTGCAGATGTAGATAGAGAACAAAATACAGTACTCTAGGTCACTGATGGATGACTTTTTGTTAAGGCCACAAATCATTCAATCATTTCCTATATCTACCTTTAAACAACATCTTTCTCTTACCCATATCCTTACCTAACCTCTAAACGCACTCCACCCCCTCCCTCGAACAAATTCTACTTGCATGTCTTGTAAAATTACACTGACTGTTTCCATTTCTAGTGGCTTCAATCATATGTGAGCAATCTGCAGGAGGAGCGAGTGGTGAGTTCAGAGCAGAGCCGGGTAGATCAGGGCTGTAGCTGGGCCCTGCTGAGGGGTTGATGAAGCGGCGCTCTGACACCAACACGGTCCCTCATTCTGCTTAATGAGGAAGAGAAGAGCCAGAGTGCCGGGTCCCTTTTTATGCTTTTCATCTTACTGACACTGCTCCCATGAGTCTTTGTGTGTGAGTGTGTGAACACAGCTGTGCATAAGGCAGAAAGGATGGAAAGAGGGACCATCAAATTTCACACCCAAGTATCACACACTTTAAATTGTACAAATGTACGTTTAGGTATTTTCTTCAGAGGATTTTCTTTGATTGTTTGTCAAAGAGATAATGAGAAGGGGAAAAAAAAACCTCTGGCCTTTCTTTCTCTCTTGCTCAGTAAGTTGGCATAGAGGTCTAAAAGTCAAGTCCAGTGTAGTTAATCTTGGTTCAGACAGGGCCTGGCTCTGAAGACCTTTGACCTTGTGGAACACCAGACACTTTCACTTTTCAGAGGAAGAGAGAAAACAAGAGAAAGAGGGATGAGTGAAGATTAAAGTAGGGTGATATGGAGATAATTTTACCTCCATTATTTTCTCTCCGGGGTCTGTATGTATTAAGAGATGGTCAGCAGTTCAGATGAGGGGGCTAGATGTATGGCACATGGGTGTGTTAGCACCTGAGGTGATTTGAGATCATTACCATCACTGCAGTGTTTCACATCAAAAACAAAACATCAGCACATTCAGATAGCCCACTCTCTGCTCCAGATTTTTGTACTTAAACTTACCGGCTGCTCTGAGATGTCTTCATTTTCTTGCTCAAATTTACTTTGATGGGTTTTTAAGTAGTTGGAAGAAAAATCGAAATGTTCACTAAGTCTTTATATGAACTGAGAGAGCAAGTCAGGGTTTCAGCTCAAACAGGCTGGATTCAAACAAAGAAATGTAAATCTAAGGTTGTTTATTTACATCTTTAAAAATGAATAAATAAAATAAATACATAAAGAATTGCACAGATACGTATACTTGACTTTGATGGTCAGTGCATCTCCCATGTAAAAGTGAAGCCAAAATGACTGGGACTGGTGCTTATGTATTGAACAGATAGGCGTTATTCTGTGTAACTTAGTTAGACCCATCACTCATCTGTAAACATCGAGAAAGCACACTTTGTGACTTTTATATGACTGGGGCTGAACAATTTGCAAACATAATCTAATTGCGACTATTTTTGCCTATGTTGCAATGGCGGTTTATTGTTTTTAACGTTCCCCATCTTATTTGTTGTTGAACTAACGCGGTGGTTTTCCTTCACTTAATAGGAGCTGTCATGCTGTCCGTCTTTTGTGCAGTTATGACAGTAAGCTGTTCCTTGTTTTCCACAAGGGTCAGGAAAATGTGCACAGTATAAAAGTTTCTGACTCTGCTGTTCACTTTTTACATTTCACAGTGCTGTGTGCTTACACAGTGAAGCACTTTTCCTCTGAAAGTTGTCTGCACAAAGAGTATTTCATGCAAATCTGGCTGTTTCAGCACATTTATTTGTGACAAATTTTCCGCTGTATTTTTGTCTCCGCGCTGTGTCAATATTTTGTCTGCATGTTTTCTGATGTCTATTGTGCAACTGCTGGCTTGTCTCTCTCGAACCGATGGCCCTCTTATCTCCGTTTGTCTTTGTTATGTCTGTCGCTGTGCTCATACCCCCTCCTCCACCCCGAAACAGCTCATCTTCTGTCTTCTTCACTTACTGTATGTTTGATGTTTGGCCTGAATGCTGCCTTGTTTTCGCTTTTCTTGTGATATCATTGTTTTGGGTGTTATCTCAGTAGTCTTCGTGCCATTTTGGTGTTGCTGCTTGTGTTGTGTTGGGGTTATCTTGCTGTCATTGCTGGATTTATCTTTGCATTATCTTTTAGGTTATCTCAGCACTGTAACCCCCTCTTGTTATCCTACACCACTGTCAAGGTGGTGACCTTTAAATCGGGCTGCGTCTTTAAAAGCCCACAGGAATGTCTTGGTAGTTCATTTATGTTTTCCTGACTGTCACGGATATTGTTTTGATGTATTCTAAAATTCTTTTGGATGAGAAAATATTTGATTTTCCAAGTTTGTTCTACCTAGCGTGTATGCTCGCTTCATAGCTTTCTGTTGGATGTGTACAGTTTGATATGCGTCAAACACGTCTAGCTCTAAGGCATGTCTTTGTTTCTTGCAGCGACTGCGATTTGTCTGCCTCATTTGCGTGCGCCTGTGTTTACATGGCTGCAAGTCTGTGTTGTTACATTTGATTCAGAGCAATGCAGGATTCATAGCAGATGGTTGCCTCCCTCCTATGACAGATGAAGGAAGTTAAAACTCAGACTAGAAGAAGGGGGAAAGAAATAAGGGAGAGAAAAAACAGGGATGTGATTACCATCAAACCATCCGCGCAGTAGAGGAAGTATCCATCCCCATCCTTCTCTCCGCTCGGTGTGTGACATAGATACAAAATGTCTCCAGGGCTAATTTGCAGAGCAGTACACTCTCTTCACAGATTCATTTTGAAGTTGGCAGTCAAACAGAATCAGCCTTTTTTTTTACCCCCTTGGTGAAATAAGTCTGGAGATCCCTTAAATATGTACTCCAGGCTGTTTGCACATCAGTTCATCAGCTAATGCCTCTTTTCCTTCTCGTTTTATCCTTATGTGCGTTATCGTTATGACTGTGAGGTCTTCCTTTGGTGTTTCCCACTTTTCCCTTTACTAAATATCTCCCTTTTGACCTGCTGTTGCTCTGCCCCCCAAAAAAACAAAAAAACAAAAACAAAAAAAAAACAGATTAGTATGCCATGTGTTTTCTTTGTAGTGTTGTGGTCCAAACTATAGCAACTTCTGAAGTAGAGCACAGAGTCAGGACTCTTACAAACAAGGAACATACACCTCATAACTGTCTGGAAAAGAAGGAGGCAGTTTTGACAAGCTAGCTGGTGGGGATTCACTGGCATCTTGAATAATGATCACACTCTCTGGGGCCTCACAGAGATATTAAGTTAACATATAGGAATGCTTTTGTTCACTACATCACATCACTTTCTATCAGGGAGGACTGTGCTTTGATTTAAATTTAGTGTTTTTGGAAGGAGCCCAAATTCAAGATGACGTATAGGTTAAGTGTTTTTGTTCAGCTTTCCAGGAACTTTATCTTTGAAATGATTTTTTGAGGAATACATGAATATTTCAAATAAGGGTTGAATCATGCAAGACTATCTCTGCTCCCTTATTCTTTTGGATATTTGATTTGGAGAAAATTTGTTTAAAGAGATTTTATTTCACATTTTGTATACATTTGAGGAAATGCTGATTTAAACATAAAACTTTTTAGGGGTTAGCAATGTGGATTTTTGTAGCTGCTTCAGATAACCAATTATAAACTGTTCCTGAGGGCTGATAACACTTAGATTACCAATATTATTTTACATTGTTTTTATGTTTTATGATAGATGTAGAATACACACAATTGAGGGTGAGAAAGACTACAACTGAGTTAGAAGTCTATGATGTCTCCAGAAAAACAATGTTGTTGATCAGACTGTGAATGTGTGTTGAGATTACATCAAACCAGGCAGGTAAAATCACTCCAAATACACCTTGAGCTCATTCATTTATTGGTCCTCGACTTTGAAATGATGTCGCTCATTAGATGCTGTGAGTTTGTCATTAGCTGCTTTAGCTTTGTATTGCTTCTTGTAAACCTTTTGCAGCTTGTAAATGTCTGATGTGTTGTTGATGTTAAGAGCTGTTGCTGCTGTCATCTGTGTGTTTTTTTTTTTCAAATACATCCTAAGGTGATAGTTAAGTTTTGTTCTGTTAGAGCTTGAGACCTCTTTTGATTATAATTCTGACTTTTTATAACATTATTACATGATGCGGCGCTGCAAGCCCCGTTTCATATCTTCGTGCTGGTGCCTTGGACTGAATTTTCTCTGAGCTCAGTTTACCTCCTCTGTTTGAGACCGTCACCTATGTCATGCATTGTTTTAGATAAACTTCATTGTAGATAGATAAGAGAAACCAGCATGATTCTTCACTGGTTAATGTTCAATTATGTTTACTGTTCTTGAAGCAAGCATTGGCAAATTAACATCTCTGCAATGACTCTTTCCTATACTGACAATACTGCTGTTTCGACCTGTGGACCGCCCACTGTACTTGTAATGCAGTATGATGATTTCAAACACTTGCAGTAAATGATAATGTAAATTACCTAATATTTACCTGTAATAATGTCGATTCCCTTGTGCTCTACCTCTGTGTATATCCACATGTGATTATTAGACTGAAGGGGTGCACATTGCTTTTTCCATGATTATTAGTCGGCTAATGTCTTGTTTTACCAGTGAGCTCAATAAAATACACACAACTCATTCAATAGATGTTCCCCCTCGTCGACTTTGTTTGAACTTAAAGTGAAAAAACATTTTACCATACCCTGATGCCTTGTTGAAGCTGCTCAACAAAACCCATCCTGTTATTTGTTTTATACAAGGTGCTGAAGGTTTATCGTTAGTTTCATTACATGTATCATAAATGTCATTTAGTTCCATGCTGTCAAACAGAGTGAGATATTTTTGCTTCATGGTGTAAATCGCTTCATCCCACTAACAGTAAAACTTCCTCTTTTCCCCTGATAAGTCGGTTTGTGCTCCCAATGGAAACAGTCGCACGCTGCTTCAAAAGCTGACAGCCAGACTTGTTGTTGTTGTTGCCTCAAGTGAGAGGAAGAGGGAAGAAGGGGGTGGGGGTGCAGGGAAGATGGGATCTGAAGAACCAGGGGAAGTAGAGATGTGACTCCAATCAAATTATTGGCCAATCAAGTCATAACGTGAGTAATTCAAGGCTTACATCGACGGCCCTAATCTGATTGCCTGTGCATTAGGGGGCTCAAAGGAGGGTTCTTGGCGAGCACGTTCAGTGGGGGGTCTTAAGATGGAAGAAAAAGAGATTCACTTTTTGCACGTGTGTTTTTATCTGGGTAGAACAGAAAGAGAGAGAAATGCTGAAGGGATGGTGGAAATGATGCCTTCCTCTCTACCTTTTGGAGCAATTCTGTGAAAGAGAGCTCGCCAGGCGAGGTTTACATCGCCTCTCTGTTGCCATCTGTTTCAGCACTATTGTCCAATGGCAACATCTCTCATTTGCCCAATTACAGAGGAGGATTATGATGTGTTTGTTTCCTGCCCATGGGCTCTCTGTGCCACATCTGACTCATGCTTTAGGTAGAGGAGTATCATCTATCCACTAATGAGTCCTGCCACAATCATCTAGTTAGAGTCATGTTGTTATTCTACCTCTAATGGTGCTTTTGAACACACATGCTATGTGTTGAGGACGCCATGGGATTGTGTGTTCCTGTAATGCAACATCTTCATCGAGGCAACTAGGCAGAATACTTCGAAAGATGATTCAATGCACTGATAACTTAATTTTTTGCCAGCCTTCTCTGCCAGCCAAACACCATTGTTCGTCTGTAGTACGACATGATAATTAAGTGGAATCCATAGATATTTGGGGCTATTTAATGTGGTACTTGATCAATAGACTGACCATTGAAGTCGCCAACAGTGGAGGCCAAAGCTGCTCCTCTACATCTGTATGGTGCAACTCCAAGGGTGTTAGAATTTCTGAAGTCTGGTATTTGTGTTCAGTGCTGATTGTTCTCAGTTTCAGCATCCTGGGACCTCAGAGCAGAAAAAAAGAATAAAGAAGAGAAGCCTGGCATGTTTCTGTGCAGATTTGCATGTGGAGGATTCCCGAATAAGTGACCCCACCCACCCCATCGATTCCCCGTGCATACCCACACATACACTCCAACCACCCCCTGTGATTGGGGAGCCGCATTGTCGAAACAGCTGCCAAGGGAACAGCTTGTCAGAGAGAGAGAGAGAGAAAGTGAGAAAGGGGAGAGAAAGGGGGATGCTAGGGGGGAGGGAAGGTAATCAGCTTTTGGAAAAATACAGCCTCTCCATCCCCTGCCAAGAGTTAGTTTGTGTTGTGTTTTTTTTTTTTTTTTTTCTGGGGCCCTGGCACTGCTGCTCCTGCCACCCACCCCTCTCCCGCGGTTAATTCAACAATGGGGGTTTAGGTCGTAAACTGACAAAAACAACAACCAACAGAATGGGTGTTTTGAAGTGTGTCTGTTTTAGTTTGTGCGTGTCTATTTCTTTTCTGAGGGCTGAAAATCTTCGTAGTCTCAGCCATATGTTTATTTGTGGATGACAGTCAGGCATCTGTAGAATTTTTTTTTTTTAAAAAAAGGCCTCTTGTTGTGATACAACAGCAAGTATCCATAAGTGAGCAGTTCTTCCATTCTTTTGGCAATCTGCCTCCTCGCAGTATTGTGGCGTGTTTCCCTGTTCTCCCACACATTCAATCTCAGGAACAAATCTGCTCCCATCACAACTGACTGAGTAAAGCCATTGTACCAGCGCAGCACCAGTTGAGCAGACGTAACAAGCTTATGCATGGTGGATCCAGTTTGACACACGCCACGTGCCGTCGATGCGAGGATGAATAAACAGGAGCGTCCCCCTGTCTGCTAATAAAGCTCGTCAGCTCAAGAGAAAGTGACAGGTTCAACAGTGTTCCTGGTTAACACAACAGCCTATGAATAACCTCATCTCATAAAACATATGGCCCTTCCATCAAGTGTGCTGCAAACAAGGCGGCACGTGTGAATTAAGGTGTCAATCAATAGGAGCTAATGGCAAAAAAAGCTTTTGAGTAGCCTTGAAAATTAACAGCTTTACTTTCTAGAGGACAATTTTACCTTAACATCTCTGATTTTGGGTGATTTCTTCATTTAGTTAGACAGTATGTTGAATTAAGTGTCTCAAAACCCTCACGTTTTATATGACAAAGTCTGAATATTGCAAATACACCACAGTCAAGATGTTCAGCCAGTAGCCTGAGAACCAGTTAAACATGTTTTACTGAATAATCCGAGAGCCAGCGCTCACTGATGCAACATCAATTAGGCTTAAGCGAAGGGTCGATTAGTCTTCAAAAGGATGGAGAGGCTGCACTGCGAGTCATGTGAACCTGCTGTTTTTTCCTCAGCTATAGGAAAGAAACAGCAATAAGGGAAGTTGGCTGTTTACATGCTTCTACGGGTGTATACAAGCATCCTCTGTCAGACTTTTAATCACTTTGGAACCTTTGGAAATGCAGTACAGCAGCAGGGGGAATAGCTTTCACTGTTTTGCTGTTTAGGGAGGCAGGGGAGGTAGTGAAAGAGGAAGGAAGAGAGGAAGAGATATGATTCAGAAGCTCCGCTGGCTACTATTCACCCCGCTCCTTTTCTCCATTTCCCTCCCTTCCTCTTCTCTCTTTGCACTCTACAAAGGTATGTTTAATACATAAGGGGCTAATTGCTATCGCAGCTGCAGCTCCATCGTCTGTCTGTCTGGGTTTTGCACTTAGTGCTCCTCCACTCGAACTCTGCAGAAAGGAGAAAGGCCACAGTAATGGGCCTCTGCCTCAGGACATTACCCTTACTTATCCTCATTCTTTTTCTGTTTTCTGGTTACCCTTGCTTCAGAAATCCTTCATCCCTCTGTCCTTTTCTTTATGGCCTTGTAGGTGTTGTTGAGAATGATGCATAATTGGTCTTAACCTCATTCAAAGATATCTTAAGAGAATCTCAAAGTGCTCCACCAACTTGTTCTTAAACCTTGCTCCTGTGGTGTGTTTACATTCAGATGCTCCCATCTTTAAGAATTTGAAAAACATAAGTTGTCCTTTGCTTGCAATCAGCCTTCATCTTTTATGGAAGTATCTCCATCAGACTTGGTACTTTTTCAAGTGCTTCATTCAGATTACAAAGGGATAAAATAGGATTCTAAATACAATATTTTGTAGAGCTATCAATACAAAACGATACAATATGATATCTTATGACATGACACAATACAAGATGATGCAATACCATGAGAGCCAAATGCTACAGTTCACATGCAGTATAATATAATTTGACAATCTCAATACAATGCAGTACAATGCAATGGGATACTACACAACCCAAAATTAAATATGATGGCACAGAATGTTACCTCAAGATTAAATTATACAAGACTTGATACAACATGATACCATTTGATATTATGCAATGGGATACATTATTACACCCCCAAAAACTGTGCGATACATTACAATACATTACAGTATATTATGGTGCATTAAAATACATTACTATACACTATGCTTCAATAAAAATCAAGCTGATTTAAACCGGCACGAAACTGTGGAGTAAATCAAGATGAAATATTACAGTGGAGTGTCATAACATTTGACATTTGACCTGAGAGCTGTTTCTACTTTTGTTGCCTCCACAATGATATTAGTATATTAAACAGTTAAGCAGTTTTTTGACTTAATTTTGATAGAAACACTATGAAAAGACACCAACCTGTAAGAGGATGCATGAAAGGTAGAGTCTGCGTGAAGTTTCATTGCTATTTGTAAACACAACATCCAAAATGACCACAGCTAAATAGTGGGAGAGACTTTAGAAAAGTACACCTGACTTCCTGCAGGTTAATAAGTCCTGCAAATATTCTATCATTCTTTCTCCGTGTTACAGTTGCTATCGTAGCCACTTGGAATAGCTTCTCCCACTCGTTATCATCACCAGGTAAAGTCACTTGTGTACTGGGCACACTGGGATTGGCTGGGGTCACCACGCCTCCTCTCCACCCTGACACATCCATAGATAACCAAAACATCAACATACAGGCAGAGGAGGGGGGTGAGGCAGACAGATGGCGACTCACATATTTAGAGGCTCACATCAGATGATTGAGCAGGATTATCCCATGAAAATTGATATTTCATTTTTTTGGAAAATCTTGCAGACCCTATCTTTAATAAGTTTTGCTGTAATAATTTCCTCTGTTCTTTTTCTCCAGCCTATGACGTATACCTCTATCTTACCTAGCAGACTGATTAACTCAACTGGTGCTGCTTAGCTGTTCTTTCTCCTGCCCTGTTTCTTATAACTCTGCCTGCTTTCACCTCCCCCATATGAAACACAAACACTGTCTTTCCTTTTTCACTTGCTCTCACGCTCTTCGTTTTCTTTTTCTTTTTTTTTTATTCCACTGCATTAATGGATGCAAATGGAGGCGTGTGCGGGGGAAAGGAGCTGACATTTATGCCTCTGATTAGAACATGCAGCCCCAACGCTTTGTAATTGATTGCAGTCGTGGACACCACACACTCACCCATACTCTCTCCTAAAGGCTCCAACTACTTTCTGCATGCTATTAAGGTGTGTGTAAGTGTGTGTAACTCTTTGTTTCCAGCGTGCAGACTTTCTAGTACTCTGATAGGCATATGCATGTGCACACACACACACGTTGCTTATACTGTTACGGTATACACACGCAAGCCTACATGGATCGCTTCACTGCATCTATTTGAATAAGAGGCTTTTAATGGTTGCTTGGTTAGACTTCAAGGCCAAGTTCTTGTTGAGAAGCTGAGCTAACCTGACTGAAGATGTTGATCCGCTTCGCATGGATCAATGCCCAGGCATGACCTATAACCTGAGTTAATCCCAGAAGGGGTGTGAAGGGTCAGGGTGATGAGGTGATGTTTACGTGATGGGTCACAGAGTTAAAACCAGAAGGCAAACAGTGGGAAAGAAGTAGGAGTTCCAAGGTTGGAGACAGGGTGGGAAAGTCAGAGGATGGAAAAAAGTAGATGGAAAAAGTAAAGAATTAGCCAAAAAAAAATAGGGGGGATTTATTTGTGAAGAAAGTGGAAAACAAGGTCATTGAGTGCTTACTGGATTTCATAATTAATCAAGATTCATCACAGATTTACTTTCCATCATTTTGCACTTATAAATTTTAATTTAAAGCCCCTATTTGAAAATTTGCAAGTGTGTAGCATTAACAAACAGTAGTTTTCCTTTATCACTACGTTTCAAAATTGTAAAAGCAGAATACACCTTCTTTAATTCTCACATCTCTTAAGCAGATATTGATTAAATAAGGGGTTTGGTTAAAAAATAGTCAAAGTTCAGAAAACTTAGAGAGTGTTCACATTGTTACATCACAAAAAATATGATCATGTCTACAGTCATATCATAACATGTTTGAAATAAAACTGAAATATTTTTTCAACACGTGTTTTATGATAATTTTGTAGTGTGAAGCTTTCTGACATTTGCACTCAGCCAATTCACTCGCATTTGCATGGGCTAGTTGCCTGCTAATGGTTTTGTATGTACCCGTATGCAGTGTGCAGGTGTGTGCAGGTGTGTGTGTATGTGTATGTGTGTGTGTGTGTTTGTGGGTGGAGCAGCAGGGAGAGTGTGGCAAGGTGCTGTACTCTAATTAGCATCATTCTCACCGGGAAGGCGATGTGTGTGGAGGGCCCATTAAACACATTACAGGGTAAACAGTGAGCCACTGCCCGTTTCTGCTGACTCGCATGCATCTCCTCCTCTAACACACACACACACACACATACACACACACACACACACACACACACACACCTTATTGCACACACAAAAACACAAATACCACTGAATTACTTTAGCCTGCCAGCTCCATTGCTCCATACTGTAGCTGGAGACATTTTAGACATATAACTCCTCGTACATGACAGCCTATAAAATTATAAGTCAACGAGAAAACAATGCAAAAATAAATGTGGGTATCTTTATTTAAATGTTGGACCAAAGATGCTGATATAGCCTGCAGCTTTTTTAGTAGAGTAAACCAAGTAGTGAGAATATTTTGAGATGTATGTCACACTTGTTCACCATAATTACTTTTTATCACGTATGTAGAGGTGGGCGAGACATGATCCATACACTTCATCCCTGCTTACAAACCCACTCAAAGTTTTACAGACACACTCAAAGGTGCACCATGACACATTTACACACAGACACAGACACAGACACAAACACACACACAGGGGTTGAGCGGGGGTGTAAAATTATGCCGCGTTAGCTGGCATGCAGTGTTTGTGCTAATGAAGCTCTCTGTCCACATAGGCTGATAACTTGCTGATGACTCGATACTTCTGCCAGAGAGGTCTGAAGCACAGTTTGAATACTGAAGCAGGTGTTGCTTGTGGTGGCTGTAGATCATTAGCAAAGGATGTCATATTTTTTTCTTGTTTTCTTGTTCCTTTTTCTTTCAGTGCCCAAATGGATAAATATGTGGTACCACTGGTAAAGTGTGACCGCTTTATTTTTCCCAACAAGTACGAATATGCAGTTGGTATTTTACACTTTTTTTGTTGTTGTTGTTGTAATACTGGTTCAAACCAGAGGACAATCATGGAGACGAATTATGGCACACAATTTATTCAATAAGAGATTGGTTACAAGCCAAAGCCACAAGCGGAGGAACGTGTCGGTCAAAATAACAGCTTTTGAGGATAGAGACTTTCATTGAGTCCCGTACTTAATCTTTCAGAACTAGCGGGATGAAATTTTTAGTTGGAAACAAGACTTGCACATGTGTGGAGAATACATTTTGTCAGAAGGCAAACTTAAAGTTTTGAGTTGGAGCTTTAATTCTTTGACACAAAGAAAGGAATGACTACTCATAAAGTACGCATTTTTCTTGAATGTTATTGTAGTAGCTGTTACGTTGTGTAAAATTCAACACCCCTTGGTAAAATGAGGCTTTTGTTGCTCGCACTGATATGTTTTTGATAGACTTCCCAAAATCTACTGTAGCACCACTTAGTTTCAGTGCAGTGGCTTAGATAGATACCAGGCAATATGGAAGACCCATATGATTTCAATCTAAAAGTGATATCTAGAGGTAATAAGCAATATTGACATAGAAATTGGCATTATATTGCTGTATCAATGCCTAAGCAAACTCCAGGGTTATGATACTAAAAATTATCTCTGCTTTGTTTTCGGCCAGACACAGACACAATCCCTGAAATTGTAGCCCTGATATAAAGACACTATAGGAGCACTTTGGGGTCCATTATTCTGGACCCTTCAACATACTTAACCCCTAACCCATTTCATTAAAAAGTGACCTGTTTTACTACCAGAGTTTCACCCCTGGAACATCTCTCCAGGCTCATTTATTTCTGTAATTGATAGTATGAGCAACATTAATACTATTTGGTTCAGTCTGAGTTTAGAAAGCTGTGGGTTGGTGATTAATTTCCCATGTCTGAGTATTTGTTGGTTTCAGTCCTTTTTTCTTGTGAAAATAAGCCTCAAACCAGCTTGTTTACGTCCACTTACCTCCTTTTCCTCTACCTGTCAGTGCTAGTGAGGGCTTGATGCTCGCTTTGTTTGTTGCACATCTGCTTGTCATCCCACTACGGAGCCGATACACAAGTTGAGCCTGACCTTACAGCGGCAGTTTGTCATTTAGAAGTACACACACACACTCTCAGACAATCAAGAGACATCACACACCCACACAGGGGCATATACACCCCCTCCACGTCCCCCCATCCAGCACAGGGAGCAGTAATTAGTCAGTGCCCCCAGGACTCTTCTGACAAGAGGAAAGGGCAGGGTGACATTTTTGGTCAGCAAAGCGGTGCAGCTCGTTGTGCTGCATACTTCACAAAATTACTGGGGGGTGGGTGTGGGAGGGGGGGTTGAGAGTTCAATTCCCAGGGCCGGGTCTGTGCTGATAGAGCCTTCAACCTTTTTAAACAAGACTATTGAAAACGATGACAGGCTGGAGTAAAAGGGCCCGTCGCTGTGTGTCCTTTGGGAGGCAGGCACCTCATCTTCTTTGTTTGGACTTAAATGGCCTCCTGAGACTTGTGCACCTCCTAAGCACCATCAATAAATGATACATTCTCCCCTTGAATGCTCAGATGCTTTTATAGCAATTATGTGGCGAGTTGTTCCATCTTGATTTTGAGGACTGGGCCGTTTTACTTTAGTGATACGTGTGCAGCAGGCCTACAGGCTTATCCATAGAGCAAAGAGGAGTAACAGAGAGTTGAATTCAGAGGCAGGGACAAATAGCAGTGACACAGACTCTGATGCAGAGAGAGACAGATGGTAAAGACCAATAAAGAGAGCTGCAGCCTCTTAATCTTATCTTAATTTTTCTCAGTAAATAAACAGAAACTTAATGGTTGCCGTTAGCTGGAATTACTGCTCTGTGTGAAATACAACCATCCTCTTTCTCTCTCTGGGCTCAGAGAGATTTAAACCCGCTCAACCTTGAACACCTTATTGCTTGGACGGTACTGCTGTGCCCAAGAATTGCTAGGAACGGGTGTCACTCTGGATTTATTCTCATAACAGTTTTGATGGATGAGCCAAGATTATGACTAACTGGCTGCCCACAAGCTACGCAGTCCCATGATCTCATCATGGGCAGGCTGGCAGGGTCTTGGCTTCCCATCGTGCCCAACCAGTTAACGGGGACACAGTGGCCAATGCCATCTAACTGAGCCTTGCAGTACTGATCTGGTGGCTCACATGCTCCACTCTTGGCTTTCCTTCCCTGTGTTTACTGTTTGTCTTACTAATTCTCCCTGATTGACAAAATGTGCAGTCTGAACATTGGAGGAAGTTCAATTTCTGTGAGTGAATGACGGAGGGAATGTTTTTTCTTTGCCAACCGGTTGTGATTAATGACCATGGCAAATATGGCCATCACAAGAGGGAATCAAAGAATCCCTGGGAATCAGATACATGAGAAAAATTTTGCTATGCTCAAATTCCATCCCCAGGTAGCACCTCAGGAAGCTTAAATAACAAAACAGAATGTAAATAGTGCAAGCCAATCATTGAAAAGAAACACATTTCACTGAATATTGTATCAGAAATGATATCATGTTGGACTTTTGCAATTGCTATCTTGGATTGCTCAGCTCCTTTCTTACTTATACATTGCTACTAGGTGTCCATGTTTGTGTATGTATAAAACAAATTACAAAGTTGATTATTGTTAATGTTTGCCACTGTCAGGAACCAATTTGTGACCGTTTACCTGTAGACTCGATTTGGTTAGCGGGAAATAAAGTTCTTAACACAAGTGTGCAAATTTAGTCTCTTCAAAACATCCCCAATAGTAAGCAACACATTATTTTTATGTTGAGGTTTTCACCACCAGGGATCCAGGCACTGGTACATCTTCTTGGACACCATATCCATGCTTTTCCTTTCTGCTCAAACCAACATTTAAAGTTGCACAGTTTCACCTTTGTTATGCTTCCACTACAGCCTCTGATGCAGGGTGGTTATTTCACCATTATGTCACTGTGCCATTATTGCCAGCTGTATCATAGGCATGAGCATGTAATTGATATTTGGTCATCTTAAGAAACAGTGATATCACAAGATTTGAAACTATAGTCCCTTTGACCATAGAAGTCTTTCTACTGCATCCTTTATCTGGGTAAGCTGGGTAAGTGTATGATCCCCAGTCAGGCATCACATCACATGGCAGGTTGGCCGGCTGACCTTGTCCTGCACTTCCTGGGATCCAGGCTGCAGCGCGGCTAATCCAGCAAGCGTGGCTGGCTGGAAACATCTGCTATTTTAATTACCAAAATGATGTATTTTAATCCCACTAACTCAATCCAAAAGTGGAAAGCAGTGATTATTTATGTGCATGTGAGCCTATGCATGTGCCTGCGTGACTGCATTTCTGCAGCAATTTCATTACATTCATCCTTCCAAAATGTGTATGTGGGCCTGATTCGTCTAGAGTGGAACAAGCTAAGAGGCCGTCTAAAGTTGAATTTGATCTTCAAACTGGATCACAGTTAGACAAACACATGCGTCAATGACAGGCTCGGAAGTGGAGATTTAGAGACGGCCTGTCTGTGGTGTCTCCCAGTGAAAATCTGGCTGGACTACTTAAAGTGAACCCAGAGAGGAGTAAACACAGGGAAACCAGATGGTCACTGCTCTCAGCTCTGCCAGTGGCAGCCAGAAAATGATCAGTACAAGTAGGCAGGAAAGATTTACATACTGTTTCTGTCTGTCAGCCGTGCCAAGAGTTATATGGAGATTCAATTTTAAAAAGTTCAAAGATCTCAAAATAAAACAGGGTTTTGAATTTTGGTGACTTGGTGACTGAAAATAGCTCGAGTTCACCGGAAAAAGAAATTGGCGAGAATATCATGTGAAACCAAATGTTAAAAAGGGCAACTATCATGGCTGTTGTCAGCCCTATTCTCCCTCTCACCTTGTAGCATATTTTAAAGGCTGTGTTCCCTGTTTTCTCTCATCTAATTTGAGAAGCTTTCCAAGTCACAGTATGAGGCCTGTGCTTAGAGTCAAGACGCCATTTTGGCTCTGGCAGTGGTCTATGTTTTTCATCCCGGCACTCTGTGACAGAGTGTAATCAAATCCTGGTCTCCTCCTCCTACACGGGACACCAGACATCTCCCTCCGACAGCCGCAGGAGATTTGTAGGCTCATCATGTTTTGGCCGATGCAAGTTTTTCTATACACCCACAGCCAGAGAGGAGGCGAATTGGATGTGGATGGAGGGAGATGGTGTCGATGGTAGAGAAAACATATTAGATGCAACTCCCTGCAGTTTTTCTTATCCCCCTTGTTTAGTTTGGACAAATCCCAGAGTGCTTGCTACCTGCCACGGTGATAGATTTGCTGAATTCCTGCATCAGGAGAATCATCTAACAGCTTTGTGCGTGATATTTCTGATTACTTACGTAGATATTAAACTCTAACTTTGTTATATATGCCACCAAGCAGTACACTGCTGAATTTTCCATTTTAAACTGAGAAAGTGCTGCATTTTCGATTGGCGTTGTGGAAAATACTAAATAATCCAGTAGGGGGGTGTTCCCAGAGGGTTGATTGCCTCCCTGGAAATATATTTAACCACACTAAATGCAACCACATCAACACAGATTGGCAACCAGGCTAGACTGACGATTGCTTATGTCTTATGGTGGTATCTTTGGTGCTGACACTTTCCTGGACTTCAGTTTGTGACTGAATTTCTAACTAGTTCTTATTTCTACCAGGTTACAATACTAATCATACTGTTCTCTTGCAGTGCTTTGAATTGTTCCATGTGCTTAATATTTGCATATGCAAAATGAAATCATCAGTAGATAGATAAATAGATAATGGAAAAAACTCAGAAAGAGAGAAATGTATACTCTTGGGAGACAGAGTATGACATTTCCATTGTACACCAATCTTTTTGATAAAGCCACGATTGGGAGTCCCACCCCAGTTTGAATTTGATTGGCTAAAGTTGAACTATTTTCAGTCAGTAGCTGGCAGTAAGGTTGTTTTTGCTCTTTGGACACTGAGTGCTGAAATGCAGAACTTCATCAGGTTTGAAGAAAATGGGTGCTGCTAGGGCAGAGTTGTTGTCTCAACTAGAAGGTGGAGGGTTGGATCACAGCTCCTGTAGTCACATGCTGACATGTCCTTGAGCAAGACGCTGAGCCCAAAATTGTTCCCTCTTTTGTTCAGTGGTGTGTGGAAGAGTGTGTTTGGTAAAAAAGATCTCACAGCAGTAGCCCATGCCATCAGTTTGTGAATGTGTTGTGGATGGGTGAAAGATCAAAAAGGCACAGCACTTTGAGTGGTGGGACAAGACAAGAAAGGCGCTATATAACTATTACTCCCTTCTGTTACCATCACAAAAAAGAAAACACTCTTTTTTGGTGGATTCTGATGCAACAGGCCACGAGAGAATTAAGTGCCAATTTACTGTGAAGCATTTTCTTTTATTTGTTATTTTTACTGTTACTTTTGGTGATACACATCAAGTCCTTCTGATGCTGGGCATGAATGATTTGATTCAAGCCCCCCCATTGACAAGCCCATCTAAGCCAAAACTACTAGACTTGCCCCTCGGCCAGCCTAAAAATAGCAGGAACTGATGGGTTTAATGGAGAAGGAATAACCCACCAGTGATGCTGTGTCGCTTCTTTACTGTATGTTCTGTGAATGCAGCATTACACAGAACTAATCCATTCATATACCATGCTGTTTTTCTGTGTGCATGTGTGTTTTCATGTGCTTTTGAGTGTGTTTGTAGAGCTGACTGGGTAAGTGTCGTAGCGTTTGAGAAAACAAACTTGGCCAGCACATCAAACGCGCTGTGTCATGTTGGAGCAGCTTTACTCGGGGCACCGCTCGCTCTCTGTACTTCCCAGCATTTCAGCTTGTTTACAGCGGCACATGCCAGGCCTCCGCTCCTTTTGAAAAGGCTTCAGAATGTCCTTAACTCCCTCTACCCCAAAGGGAAACTTCCACTCTTTCTCCTCCTGGGTACTCAGCCCTTCAGAAACACAAAAGAAGAAAATTGCCATTGCTTTGCTTCAGGTGACACTCTGTCTGATTTCGGCTGTTTTTCCACTTCATGTTTGCTGCTTGTGTGTGTATTTGTGAGTGTATGTGTGCAAAGGGAGCAGAGGGTGAGGGGTGGCGAAAAGCAGAAGCTGAAATAGACTAAGCTTAAAATCAGATGTCAAGTCCCTGAGCATTTGAGGAGGCATGCAGGAAGCTTAGAGTTTAAAGGTACCGCTTGTAGGAAAAGAAAACCTGGAGGAGTTACATAAGAGACACTGATTAATCCCTCAGAAGTAATTGGGTAAGTTTCAAGGAATTAATTTAATTTCTACAAATCACATCTCCTGGTAAGATAAATATTTTGTGGTTAGCTGTTCCCCCTTGACACTGGCGCCCTCCAGACCTGCCAGGTTATCCTGATCTTTTTCCAGGAAGCCAGGGACCATGCTGGGGTCAAACCACCTCTGCTGGCATGGGAACTGTTAGAACAGAGAGCTGAGAGTAAAGAGACTTTCAGGAGAAGTCATTATCTATGTGGAGGTCCTATCTAGAACCCTCCAGGGGGGGATTGAACGGTTGGAAAAGAGAGAGGCGTGTTGCTTGGCTACATTTTGGGTTTAGAACGTGTAGCCAAAGTGCTGACACAGGGCGTTTATTTTCTGTTCATTATTTTGCTCCTTTTAATAAACTCGTAAACCTGTTTTCTCATAACTTCCATGCATATAAAACAGGGATTTGCAAGTAAATTGATGCAAAGCCAGATGGAGGTATACCATTAAACATGCTCTTATATACACCAGAAAAGGTATATTGCAAAGATAAAGCAAAGATATATCGCTGCACAAATACAGCAAGGTACCACTGTCCAGTTTTCTCTGACACACATGGTGTCACATTTAGGCTTCCCCCTTTCAAAGTGGGCTCCCCTCATCAGTGTCACAACCTGCAGGGTGATGTTTGCAGAGTGGGAGTGAGTGATAATGAAGATAATGGAGGGGGACGGGGAAAGGGAGGGTACATTTCCTCCTTCCTGCCCCCTGCTACCTGCATGCAGCAGAGGGGGAGGTCACACAACAGCTAATGCATACACACTTACACACACACAGGTGGCTTTGAACTTAAGGAAAACTGAAGACTAGAACAAATGCTGCCAGATTCAATGTGTCTGGCTACTTGCACCACATTATTTTGTTGTTTACTTAATGGTGCTAAATTAAAGGGTTATGTCTGATTTCCGAATAGGGCCAGGTTGAAAACTGAATAAAATAGCCATGCTTTACGGGTTGAAGAGATTTTGGTATATGAAGTCACTGAGTGTCAGCCATTTTCCGAGCAGAGTCCCACACTGCCAGTCATTTTAGAGTATCCTGACTAATCCTGCAAGACCCACAGATTATACAGAGTGGGCCATAAGTTTCCATACATAGGAAAAATAAACATTTTATGTTGGGCAACCATTTCTATTCATATAACATGCTCTATATGATTACTATTGTTTCGAAAATACGTATATGTGTTACAAATACATGTTTTTCACTGTTGATGAACTTGCATTGGCACAGTTACAGTTATGCTGTTGATGGTGATATGTCCCTTAAGATGTCAATGTCTTGTATCTTCGTCTGATAAACCATGGCCGTCAAATGCCCCCAAAGAAAATCAAATGCATCTTCTAGGGTTTCTGTAACATAAAAATACATAAATTATACATTTTCCTTATTATTTCTTCAAAACTTATGGCCCACCCTGTGGTGTTCTTTGACCATGTACTCACTAAAATTACCGAAAGAAGGAATTGAACATTCCGTCATCAGGAAAAAGTTTGTTTCCACCATTTTCATTCTTGAGTGATTAGCAGTAGAACACAGGCTGGTTTCACCAAAAAACACCTGTTTGTGACTAAAAAAACTGAGAAAAAGAGTTCTGATTACCTTGTAGCACTCATCTCTAAAACTTCTTTCCTTCATCCTCTTTTTGATCTCCATTGCTGTCTGTTCTCACTATCATAACATATTCTGTAACAGTGTGAGCTGCCTGGACTTTTCAGACGAGCAATGGCTGCCATCGTCTCTCTGTTGTCTCATCTCATAATCTTTGCTGATCTCTCATCCAAAGAGAGCACTCCTGCCACCTACAGTGGTCAGTTCACCAGTAGACTAGTTTACAAGCCTGATAATAATGGATAGATCCACCAGACCAACTCACAGCCTACCCTGTTGAAAAACATAACAGACGTCAATGGCAGTCAATGAGATAATCTACAACTTACTTTAATGTAAGGCCCTGCTCTCTTGCTAAGAGAGCAAGAGTTAAAGCTGAATTAGATTGGACAGGACTTTGTTTTTTTAAGTGGATTAGAGAAAAACAGAACCAACAACAAAACAAGGCCACATGGTTACTGCTTTCATATAAGAGCAGTGGTCTGGTCTGGTCTGAATTTTACTGTAGGATGAAGAGAAAAAGAGCACAAACAGCCTGACAAATTAAGTCTATGTTAAAGTATGACACAAAGCACTAACCTCCTGTGTCAACGTAGACCACAGATGCTCTTTATTTTCATCTTCCAAAACAGCTCTGTCCAAAATAATAAGTCCTCATTGGAATGCTGTCAATGTGTTCCTTCTAAACAACCTGTAATTACTTTTTTTGCCTTGTAAGAGTTGCTCACCATGTTTTATATTCTTCTCGTATCTACTATAATACCTCAACATATGCACATATAAAGTACCTTTTGCAGACCACACTTTTACACACAAATGCATACACAGATTGGCATGCATGTTGCACCTTCTCGGGTAATCCCAAACAGCCTCTCTCTATCTCAAACAGCTTCCAGGTGTGTGCAGTTGGCAAACAGAACACACACAAGCACGCACACACACCTACACACGCACACGTCATTCAGGGGACAACAAAAAGAAGATTCCCCCTCCCTTAACAAGTCATTCCTGTGTGTGTGTAATCCTCACCATATCTGACAGCAGGATCCGATTGTCATGAACAGTAAAAAAAACCTCAATCCTCTTTCATGGATGTCTAATGATGTTTTATCACGCTCTCAGCATCATGTTCACATTTTCCTGCATGTTTAAAAAAAGATTGCTGAAAAAAAACACTTCACAATACTTGTGTCACTTAAAGGGGCGATTGATATGCCGTCTCCCCGGCTCCCGCCTTCCCCCTCTGTTTCTCTCCCTCTCTTCCCCTCATCTCTCCCCCTCTTTTCAAGATCTTACATTTTCACTTAAGTCCCCTTCTCTCTGTTATCATTCCACCAGAGGCTCTCAAAAGCAGCTTTGATATTGAAAGTAGGCCCGGCATGAAAGGCAAGGGTTTAGGGGAATGTAAATGCTGGGGGTCCTTTTTTAAAGGAAGAGATCTTCCAGTTAACGAACACCTCACGCTTAGGCACTTTCTGCACTGCTGACTTCTTTTTTCTTTCTCTTTCTTTGCAAGTGACAAAGTCGGGATGAAAAATGGATGTGTGGATCTCTTTCCAGTCATTTGCATGGATTTGGGTCAATATCGAATTTATGATGAAATATTGTGACAGAGGCAAAAACAATATGAAATTTCATTTTGAGATAATTGACAACTGTTTGTTTTTTCCAAGTTGGCAAATACAGATATGGAACAGCGTCATAAACCAACTATTTACAGAAAAGCATTTAGCAGTTTTAGGTGTTTTTTTCCTGCTTTGGGGTTAAGGGAAGTGAATGAAAGAGAAAGACACAAAACAAGCACAGGGTTTAGAAGAGCTGTGAAGGAAGGACTTTAGCCTCTGCACATGGGGCACCCAAAGTGCCAGACCTACGGCATCCCACATACATTTATTACAAAGTGTGTTTGTAAGCTTGATGTTCAGTTTTAACCCAAAGATGATGTTGACAAAACAGGGACCGGGGAAAAAAACTAAACAAACAAACAAACAAACAAACAAAACCACTGAATAAATCAAGGGAAGATAAAAAATCTACAAAGCACATCTTCGATTAGCTATCCAGGTGCAAGCTTGTGTCGTTGCTAACTTTGGCTTGCTAGAATATTGAGAGGCAGTTTAAAGGTCAAAACCGTATAAATACACAAGCTGGGAGGAGCTGAGATAGCTTGAATGAGGGCTAACTTAAGCTGGCTAGCTCAGTATAACCCATCAGGTGGAGACAAAACAATCAAAATAAGTCACAGAAGCACCAAAACAAGCAGACCAGGGAGGTAAAAAAAAAAAAAGAAGAAGAAGAGGAAGAAGAAGAAAATGGAAAAAAGCAACAAAGAAATAAAGCAGTTGAAAGTCAAAAATAGTTATCAACACCAGATGGAGATGAAGACTAACTTAATCCTGCAAGCTTATTTAAAACCTTTGAGCAGAGGCAAAAATATTGTAATGAGTTTTTGAGGTGAGTTAAATTGCAATATGAATAATAAAATGAAAATGTTTCAATGCAAGTACATCCAAGCACCAGAGAGTTTCATCAAATCTGGCATGGCACAATGAGCAGTAGCTATGTATCAAACAGATTTGTAATTAACAATTCCTGTGACAACATACTAAAGGCAGTGAAAATCACCAAATGTGGTATGCTAAGATTGCCCTGATTGTATTACTAGTTATGCTTCACAGAGTAATCTAGAGGAAAAAAACTTAGAATTATTCCAGATTTTTTTTGTCCCATTCAGGCAGCCAGCAGCTCCCTGTCACAGTTACAGTCTTATCATGAATCAGATTGACGTAACAGGAGTCAAAGTCTAATGTACTTGTCAGCATGTGCTGTCCCAGCGCATCTGTGATGGCATCCTGCTCAGAATCCTGCTGTGAGCTGCTGTCGGAGCACAGAGACGGCATCCTGTGGCTATCCCACCATCTCATCTTCTCTCTCTCTTTTGCTCTCTGAGTCTCCTCTGCACCCTGCCAACGCATCACATTCTCCTATCTGGGCTTCCCTCCTGGGTCTTATAGTGCTACTTCAGCTCTCTGCCATCTCTGCCAAGTACTGCTGCCCACAACAAGCACACTCCACCAGTTTGTCCCAGTCTGCCCTCGTTCAACTTCACACTTTTGTGTATTTTTTAAGGACATGAAAACAGAAGAATTAAAAAAAAAAGAAGAAAAAAAACATGAGCGGGGGAAGAAAAAATACAGTTTTTCTCTTCACTGTCTCATACATGGCCTTCTTCAAATAGCTCCGCTCCTCACTAATGAGTCCCTGGAGTGTTGTACCCTGCGATCGCTCTCTTCAGACGCCATTACGGCCAGTGTTGCTTCAAAGAGTTGGTTGAAACCATTACCATAACTGGGGACCACTACCTGCCTGGATAGCTTTAGACATTAGCGAAACCTGCAGTTTGCTAATGGGACTGAATGTACTTAACTCCAGAGCAGGAGTCATGGGAGCTTCAGAAGTTCATGTCCTGGAGTCTGGACTTTTTTTTGTCTGCGATATTTGCTTTGATGTCTCACTTGGTGTAGATTCATACGAGTACATTGTTAAGTAGTGTTTACTTTCTGCTCCTCAGCCCTGTTCTACTTAATTCTTCTTCATTTCTCAACCCTGTTATCAGCCCCTGCCCTATGAAGGTCAATGCTCCTGAAGCAGATAATTCTTTGGCTAATTAAAAACTCATCATCTCCTTGATGAAAGGATAATATGATGAAGAATATATATTTATATATATATATTTAAAAAAAACTATGATAACTCATTGTAAAACTGTGTGACAGGATGATGGTTCTGCTAATTTGCAAGTATCCTCTGCTAGCTTGCATGACGTGCAAAAGCAAATGTCAAGTTAATGCAGCGGTTCACCCGACGAGAAGGCTAAATTAATGCCAGGCAGCGACGTGGAAGTCCCAGTGGTAGCTGTCTCTCTGCCAGACCTGCTGAGCTTTTTCTTTCCAGGATGGCTGAGGAGGGTACGAGGGTTCTGATACCCCTGCTGTCACCCGCTCACATCCCGCTGCATCTGGCAGGTGTTGGACCCACGGGTGCGCTGGCTGCACTCGTCTGGTTTGAGAGCCCTGCAGGAGCTGTCAGTCTGCGGGGCTACATCACTGCTCTTTTTCCCTCCACGGTACTGATGTCGACCTGAAAGTTGTGCCACACACAGCGCTGAACTGTATTACACTGAGCTCTCCTCCACTGGCTGTCAGAATCAACATTATACTTTTGTTTGCAATCAAAGGCACTCATTTGAGGTCCTTGAAAGTCGTACAGATCTTTTTAGGCTAATTATCACTAACAAAAATAACCCCAAACCCTTGAATATCTGAACACTTGTACCATATAATGATGTTGTACCTGTTGAAGGTTTTTAAAAGAAAAATTTTACGAGTGATACAAACACTTCACTTCAAAGACTGAACTGTAACTAAAACACATGAAAGACCTTTATGAAAAAGATTAAGTACTTTTATGTTCAAACAAGAATCCACAAACAAATTACAAGTACTATGAGGATGTTGGGAAATGCAGTGTTTCACAGCTTGTTTATATTTTGTGATAAAACTCACTCTGTAAAAGAAGCGACATTATCTCAAACACTGAGATAAAACGACTTACATTTTGAAATCTGATATCCTGTTAACTAGAGACGGATCGTTTATTTTTGCCTGGATTCAGTAATGTTCTTGAGTTCAGCCAATATCAAAAACATTGAATGACTCAGTATGAATTCAGTAAGTTGAATTTGGTAGTATGGCTCTATTGCGGGGGCTCCCTGCCTTTCAACATTCCTATGTAGAACAGCATAGTAAAAACACTAACAGCAGTATAAACAGTGGTGCGAAAAGGTATATTTGTTTATGAATA
Source organism: Thalassoma bifasciatum (assembly GCA_008086565.1). NCBI lineage: Eukaryota > Metazoa > Chordata > Actinopteri > Labriformes > Labridae > Thalassoma > Thalassoma bifasciatum. The sequence goes on along the minus strand of RPOG01000161.1, from coordinate 588,568 downwards.
AACAGGGCAAACATAGTTAAGTTGATGCCCATGCTGGAGATGTTGCATGAAGACTTAACATTCAACAGAATGTACTTGTCCAAGGGGCAAAAAATGATACAAAAAACACAATTCTTAACAGTAGCTTGAAGTTAAATGTCAACGTCAGGACACTCTCAGTCTCACACATACAATATTGAGATTTATTGATTGCACAGCCCTGGTATAGCATGCAAGCATGCTAATATCTGTGGTTGAGGCCAATCTATTGGTAAATTTGGTCAAAAACATTAATAATTGATAAATTTGGCCTGTTTAAGGCATTGATAGTCATGAGAGGTGAATGGATTTGCCTAAGTTGAAGTGAGAAGAAGTTTGTACCAAGTGTTACAAGTCTGTCCAAAAAGAACTGACACACCTCACTGTGAAGTATTACTGTGACTTTTCTGTAAGCCACACAGCAGAAACAAAGGCACCTATTTTAAAGATCCTGTCATGAGTTTGTAGGTGATGATAAGACTGGCAAAAATAGATAGTGGTGTCTTTGTATATACCAAAAAAGTAAGTCAGGACATTAACATTGAGCTGATTCTTCCTTTGCAGTCATTTTTATGTGTGAAACTACTAGTAAGGGGGTAGGTGCTAAAAAACTGTTTTTTGGGGTTTCTTGCAAGACAAAAATTCTTACTAAGTCAAAAAATTGTATTTCATGATAATGCATAGGGTTAAATAATAAATACATAAGTAAAAAGCTAGCTAATGTACACAAAAACTGCTTTTGTGTCCACAAGGGGAACCAAAAGCAACCAAAACCCAAAGTGACTCACAGGGACTCTGATCTAGAAAAAGCATAGTGTTGAAATAATGTATGCTCGTCCCTAAATTAATCCAAAAATAGTCTGAATATTTTGAATAAGTCTGATACAAGAATGTCTGAAAGGTACATAAACTCAAACTGCTGCATTTCAGTCAGCTTTGAGATCTGCCACATAGCACAGACTGTTATAACCTTGGGTAGCTAGATATATGTCATCATTGGTGTGTCTTGAAAGAAAATTGTGGTGTAAATATAAACTTTATGAGAAGTAATAGGAGGAAGTTATCTGCCCTTTGCACCATTTGCCAGATAGGTCGCCAAGGATGCCCACATCCAATTTGCCCAATCTGTCTTTGGCTATCTCAGGTCAGGTCGTTGACTGAAAACACCCATTTTTCAACTGCAGTTTGTGTATTTTCCACCATACAGAAGAAGCAATTTCCTTTACAGCTCAAGTGGCAGTTGTCTTTTGCCTCCTTGTTCAATTAGAGGGGCGGGGGTACAGAGAGCTGGAGGGTTGCAGTAATACTTCTGGTCAAAATAAAAGCTTTTTGCAGAGACATCATGTCATCCATCTCACAGTAAATGATACATCTTCCTCTTACAGCAGTCTGAATGACCTTGTTTGTGTGGCCCTGTTAGTAGCAAGGGAGACTGCGAGAGGGAGTCTGGAAATGAGTCTGGTCATTGTCTGGAGATGCAGGCAGGCAGAGGGAGAAAGGGAGAGAAAAAAGGGGCTGTGGTCACATCCTCGACCTGCTGTACTCATTCAGGGAGGCACTGTGGCACCTTGCATCTGATCGGCCAGATACTCATTAGACCTGACCTTGGATCACGGTGCTACAACACTGCATTGAGTTTTTTGGAGAGATAAAAAAAAAAAAGCAACAGCAACACAATGAACAGGCACACTGTTATTGCATGTGAGGGCGGAAGCAGTTATTCCCCCATAAACATTTTCTCAGAGAACTAAAGTTTGGGTTGGGAGGAAGATTAATATGGGGCGAGGAGGAGAGCGTGCCAGCAGAAAAGCAGGCTAGTGGAATTTAATGAGTTTTGTGTGTCGGCTGGGGAGCCCCCTCGCGCCACGCTAATTACACTCTGTAACGAACTGAGATCTGGGGAGCATCGCAGGAAAGACAAAGGCTCTGAACAGTCCGGCAGCAAGCAAGCAAGCAAGGGGCAAGCAAAACAAAAGAGGTACATACACACATTCCAAACTCACATTGACAACACGACTGAATGTGAGAGACGAAGAGATGAAGGCATCTCAGTTGTCTTCGGGCCCTTCTTCGTCACCACCCCCATGTTAGGGGTAATGAGATGTAGCCAGAGATAGGAAGATCGAGTCTGACAATGGAGCCTCTCGATTAGCCTCGCCAGACGCGTGGCGCAAACTCTGCTGGCAGGAAATGAGTTGTGAGAAGTCGCCTGGATTGAAATAATTCAATCAGCCTCTGTTGATTGTGTGCAGTTCCAGCTTTTTAACTAGATATACAAAGTGCAAAATCTTACTCAGAAAGCAATGCAGTACAGTCAACACTGCCCCCTTTTGATGTGGAGGGCAACAGCAGTGTTTGATGATGAAGTTCCCACAGCAGGTGTGTGTCTCTTCCCTTCATTAAGCTGCCAACGCCTGCAGGGAATCTAACACTCTTCCCACATATCAGTGGCCACACAGAGCACAAACAGCAAACAATCAGGCTGACTTTCAGCAGTGACTTTCAGCAGAATGAGCCTTCCCCTCTTTCTCTCTCTCCTTTTCACTCTTTCTTTTCTCCTCTCTTGCGGTCTCTTTCAGCTCGGAAGGAGAATTTGCTTCTGGCTCAGTTTAAATGAAACTTGCCCTCTTACCGATGGATTCTAACCTTTAATATTCTGGCCCTTTGTTGGCAAGTGTGTATCCGACTTTCATCATGCAATATGTATCATTATCACCCCACGGCTCACAAAGTCTCGCTGTGAAATGTTTGTGCATTACTGAAACCAGAGCTTAAACTTCTGATGTTTCGGAAAACTGGATTCCAACTTTAAATCATTACTGTAAATAAATCATACTCCTGTAATTTAAATGTTTTGCCAAACTCAATTTATTGCCTTACCTGACATCATACCTCGAGTACTGCCAACATACGACAGCGTTCTGACTCCACCAGGCCTTGTAATTTGTTTCTTTTTACGACAAAATCCAGCCAATTACATTAAAGCAAGAGCAGCCCAATGCGTGACTGCTAACTTCATCCTCCCCGTGCCTCCCTACAGGTTCATGCACCGTCCCCCATTCGATTTTCCCGTGCGGAAAAGCCCCGTTGCCCTGTCTGCATTCCTTTCCAATTAAGCCAGCATCATCTGATTCCAATTACTCTAATTATAGCAGCCAGAGATGTCAGTGAGTGAGGGCAGAGACGGAGAGTTAAGGCAGCAAAACATGCTGAACCTTCACACTCAGGAAAGCAGGAATGTTAGTGCAGCCGGGCAGCCTTAGGTCACTCTAACAGCAACAACAACAACGGTAACCAAGAACACAAAGCGCTTACAACATCTCTGAAACAGCTGCAAAGATTTCAGCTAGCGCTCGCCGCGGTGGGTAATGGTGGGAACACACAATGGTGACAGACCGTATAATCAAGAAACACACACTTAACAAGGTCAGGCTAATGGAAGGACACGGGTGCTGTTAATCACACTATGACGTGATGAACACTAATCCCCTTGGTTTGTCTTGTAAAAGGACATCGTATAACAAATCCCCTCCTCCCTGTCTGAAGTCATGTTTGACACCTGCAGGCCCCTGTAGCAATCTCTGATGTCATTACACAGGATGACACAGTTCATACGCTTGAAAGCTGCTAATGCTCGGGGTCACGGGGATTGTTTCTCAGCTCACTGCCCAGAAGGAGATGCCAGGGTGTCCTACTTTTGACAAAAGGGTGACAAACATATTCTGTTTTCCCTCCAAATAACTTCTTTCCAAACGTCTTAGAGTCACAAAACAGAATGGAGCAAACCCAGACTTTTGTTCATTGCAATTTCTTACCTTTGAGTGAACCTAGCAGTTGCATCATATTCCCAACACACTACCATGAGTGTGTGAAAAATCTCCTTAAAAATATCCGTGTTCACAAAGGCACACACTGATGCCACACATTTATGGTTGTCAAGTTAGGATGACAGCCGTATTTGACAGCTGTGGCATCAAACAGGGTTTTCTTAGCAGTGCATACACTACCAAATTAAGAGCTCATTAGACGCCATCTTAAAAAAGCACGCTGATGAGCCAGTGCACTTTGTAGGAGTCAGATATATAAAGTTTCCTGCATTAACGTGTTTATTTGCAGTCTTGTGCAGTAAGGCTTTGCATCTCTTCCGAGGGTGATGTCATTGAGTTTTAAGTTTCTTTTAACATACTGATACAAGCAAGAAGCTCACGATCAGGGATGGAATAAAACCACTGACCATTATGACAGCTTCAAAAAGATAAATGATAGCCCTATTATGGAAATGCAAAAACCTACAGGGACACACATGACAGTTAATTATACAGAAACATAAAGATGGAGTTGCCATCAGGCGACTGATGTTTATTCAAAGTCACCTCACATTTGATTGTTCCCTCTTTTCTTTCTCCCAACCCGTAACAACCTCTGGGTGAGGTGACCGTCTTCCATCTCATGCGGTGTTCATCTGGTCCTCTTTCTCTTTCTCTCCAGAGTGTAGGGTTCACCCACTCTGTCATGCTGTCATGTGGACACTGATGTCTCCGACTCTGCTGCCAAGACCCGTGACATCTGTCTAGACGCTCCTATGCTGTTGGCTTACAAACCAGGGACTCCCCCCTCCTGATTACCCAACAGACATGCCTCACTCTATCTCTCTTTCTCTCTCTCTTCCCATCCTGGCTCCTGTTATCCTTTGTTATCGCTCTCACACTAATCACTTCATTGCAACGTTGTACAAATGTTCTGTGATGAAATTACTTAATGTGGTTAAGCTATTTGCTGGTGTGAACTTTGGGTTTGAATGCAGAGACAGTCTTAAAGCACATAAGGCCACAGAGAATTGGATGTTGTATTCAATTTCTTTATAATTCAAAAATGCATCACAAAAGCAGATAGAATATAGAAAAACTATTTTTTTATGAAAATACTGAAAAACTTGTATTACACAATAGATGTTTTCTGCAGATTTTCTTGTTCTTCCACTACATCCTTTGTCTCCATAAATTTCTTGTGCTATTCATGAATTGTCATACAGTGGATGTCTTCCATATTTTGTATATGATACAAGATAGCAGATCAAGCAACCACCATGAACAGGAAGTTAAGCTCTTCAACGACAAATATCAGGTAGATTTTCAGAACAAAAACACCCCTTGCTGACGTCTTTGTCTTAACAACAAACCATCAGTAAGAGGAGAGCAAAACCTGGGGTAATAAGAAAAAAAAAAAACGAGAGGACATAGGACTGAATTTAAGTTATGAAATGGTGATGAAAGGAAAAAAGTTGATGCATAAAATGGTCCAGAATGCAGGATCAGAAATATTTTGGGTTGAAAATGTTCTTATCATTGTCTGATAAACAAACGTGATAAATTCCAGATCCTGATCCTGCCATAAAAAACAACATGTTTTTTCCAGGTTAGGTTTTATCTCATAGGTCTGTGACAATAACACTAGCATTCTTGACTAAACTGGGAGACATTTTTTTGTTTGTTTGCTTTTTACAGAAACAAAACAAAACAAAATAGTTTTCAAATTGAGCACTCATTTGTTACTTTCACTGTTAATTAACATGTAAGAACTGTCGGCCCTTGGTTATTCTCACAGTTTGCATAACGGCCCTTTTGGAAAAAAGTTTGGACACCGCTGGGTTAGAGGTTTTCAGAAGTCATTGAAGACAACATGGATGAAGAGAAGCTTGTCGTGGAGGTAGAAAACCAGGGATTCTGTAATTACCACGGGGAATCCTCAGCCTTGTAACTTTGGCTGTCTTGGCGAAAGGCAGATCAATTACTGACCTGTTGGAAGTCTGTTGTTGGTCCTTGAAGGCTCCACCCCCACAAGTGGCTTTTTGCTGCATCTAACATCCTACCCATCAATAGAGGCAATAAAAGCCCCAACCCAAAAATAGATGCCTCAGCCCCAAAATAGAATAAATAAAAAGGGTTTTACATGCTGAATCAACAAAGAACAGTCTTTGTATTGAACAGCAAATCTGCAAATATGTATGAAATTTTCATTTCAGCTACAGTTGAACACAACTAGATTGCAGATTCAAGATCCCGGATGGTAGCTTTGTGCTGAGCACCAAGACAACCTGCAAACTTAGCTTAAAAATGCAAAAATTAATTAATTTCTACAAAACCTTGAGTTGCAATTGCCATACTATTCATTTTTCTGTCTTTATTACATACGTGTAGTAGTCTTAACTAATAATCCTCTGTGGTCAAAAATCAGAGTAATGTCACACCAGAGGGTGTTACAGTCTCGTATTTAATGCATCAGTTCAGCATGAGTTCAGAATTAAAAGCTCACTGTGCCACCACTGCACTTTGGGGTTAACAGACCTATTTACCTCATCCCATCTCCACCTGAGCATCCATAAAAGCACTAGGGTAGCCGTTATTGTTTTAACTACATTTTTATTACCACCCCTCTGGCTTTTTTCGCCTCTCCCACTCTTTTTGCACTCCATGGTTTTACCAGCTTTCTGACAAATTTTCAGGCTTTCCATTTACCTTTACTCCCCTCGCTCTCTCTCTTTCTATCCTATCCTCTATTGTGTTCCCTCCGTTTATCTCTGCAAGGAAGACGCCTATGGGTTCTTTCCCGAGTTTTAGTAGACTGGTGTTGATTGAACTGTTGAAGTCGGTGGGACACCCAGGGTGGGTCCTCAGTGTGCTTCCATGGTATCATTAGTGTCCATAACAAACACATTATCTCCAGCTGAACCACCCTTCTCTCAGGCCATTGAGGGTGAGAATTGGACTGTAACAAGCAGCCGTCCAGTCTAAATAGGTCATCTGCTGCTAATGATGCTCTCATTGATATACACACGCAGCAGGGCGGGTCAGGGCTTGGAAACCCAGTGTGCTTGTTTTTGATGGGTCAACAGAATCACTTAACATCCCAAATTACCACAAATACTTATTCTTCTTTGAATAATTGCAGTATGTTGGGTATGGATATGCTTTTATCATCTGCACAGAGCCTTGGCGGTTAGAGCTGTGTGGTTACAGGAATTTCCCAGAACTATTTTCTGAAGTGGCTGACTCAACATGACTTGAGTATTGAAGAGCTTATGAGGACTAACTGATTGTAGACACACCGACAGTAATATTGATACTTTCTCATAATCAAAAAGGACATTCAAGACCAGAAAAAAATCTATCACCAAGAAGAGTGACTTTTTCTAAGTAGTCATTTAAGTCAGAACTACTATTGACAAAAAAAGAAAAATATTATTTGCTTGCAGTAGCCTAAGCTCAGTGGTATTGCACCATAGTAGGAACACCCTGCCCTTCCATGTACGGTTTTGGAATGGATGCACAGCACCGTAATGTCTTCCAAACTCATGTCAGCTGTATTCTAACAGTGATTTATCAATCTTGATCAACTGAATTGTTCACGCCAGTTTAAGTAACCAATTGTTTTTAATCAAAAACTTTAAACTGGGCGACAAATCCGCACAATTTAAAAACAGTTTGACACCCTGACTTTCATCAGAAGTTACTGAATTGACCCCTATACAAAATTGTCTGAAAAGCTGTCTAGATTTAACTTGAGGGGAAAGACACCTGACAACTTTGGGTTTTTCTTTTTTATCATGACGTTATGTTGGCAAAATTGAGAGCTTTATATTGCATGTCAAGTACAAGAAATAGTTTCATTTTTTTGGTTCATTCTGTTAAAGTAAACAGCTGAATGGAGGCTAACCTGGTGATGTAATAGACCAAGATTTGGATTTCCAAAAAAATACTTATTTTTTTTCAACAAATGTACACACAGCAGCAAAAAGGAAGTTATGGTTTGAAAATTGCTAGCTTACACCAGAACCATTGGAAATTGGCACCCATACTCAGGGGCATGCCTCCCTTCTTCTCACCAGGCAATGAAGGATGATGATTGTCGACTGGTTCTGATATTATCGTCAGCATAATAAGAGTCTTATTTAAAAGAAATGAATGTTGACATTACATATGCGCCACTCATTAACAACAACAACATTCTCCTCCCGTGCTGTTAAGCCATGAAGGTTAAACTCATTCTTGTTTTCGCTAATTTAAACATGTAATCTTGTTATTAATTCAGTCACAGCCATAATCTGTCAAGACCACTGCATCATAATGGCACTATTAATGCTGAAGTCCAGATGTAAATGTATGCATATTAACAAGGGCCCAGAGGCAGCTGTCAGCACAGGACAAACAAAGGGGCGCCTTCTTTCAATGAAATGATATGAATGTGTGTGATTGCATGGTCGTTTCTCTACACTTTCAGGCGTTTTGTTGTTTATGAAGAACAATTTCGACCGTCTTAAAGGACAAAACTGCATTACACTGGCTGCATTTACATGAGTTTGATGATCCGTCCTTCTCTTCTCTCAAACAACCTTCAAATCCAACATATTTTGTTGTTGTGTTTTGGTGTGCGCAGCTACCAAAAGGGATGGGAGATTTATGAGAACTGATTTTGAGAGAAAGGACTTAAATCAGGAATGGTGAAAGAGAATTTTATATATGTATTGTTTTCCTCACTTTCAATCTATTTTTATTCAATAGCTGTTTTCTAGCAGCTCTAAATAACCTGTGTTTTGTTATGAAAGGGAAACTAATACTGCACATTACTGTTGTGTAATTGAAAATCATTGCATCAGTTCCACCACTGAACCTGATTGATGTCACATAAATGTTGATTTGTTCTGAGTGGCTTACTCCGCACAACACTTCCATTATTGCTTTTTTATTACTTTTCTTGTTGCTGTTTCCCATCGAGAAATAATTCTTTAATATATATTTCAATATTTCACTGCGCCTCTCTCGCCTCTGCCGTGTTGTCGTTTCTTTTGCACAGATGTGACGGCACTAAGGCGGGTGTACCTTTGCTGCAGTCAGACATATGATGCACGCCTTGCAGTGTGGTTTCACATGGCAGCCTTAGTGTTCCCCGGTGAGTGGTGGCACATTAAGGAATAACAAATGAGTCCATGACCCAGGGTAGTTATTCAGGGTGTGTTTGTGGAGCAGGAAAACAGCATATGCTATTTGCTTTGCAGCGGATTCATAAGTGAAAATTGCATTGTGGCTCCATTTGGAGAGTAGGTGATAGAGTGTGTAAGGAAACAAAAAGATTGTCACTCTCCTGGTTTGTGATGATGCTGAAAGACTCACACATCCTGCCTGTCATCTTAACACTGAATCAAGCTGCCAACACTTTATGTGTTCGCTTTTTTATCAGAATGTGAAAAGATCTGTTACTCTCTGACATTGTGTTTGGGTGCTTGTGTATTTTTGAGTTTGAGCACTTAAAAAAAAAGTCTTTGATGCACGCTGAAGTGCACGCATGTGACTTTCTCTGGCCAGCCCAGTCTGCTGAACACATTTCCTCACACACACACACACACACACACACACACACACACACACACACACACACACACACACACACACACACACACACACAGGGGAGACAGACAGGGGAAGGCATATGGATACAGCCTTTTTGAAGTCACTTAACATCCACAGCCATGGCTCATTTGACCCATGCACTGTGGAGTTAACATGCATGACGGTTTTATGATGCGGTGAACCCGTGGAGGGCAGCTCTAAGGATCCTATGTGGGGAAAATCTGAGAACAGCGTGCACTGAATGAGACGGGATGCTAAATGGTTGCATGTTGGAGACACATGGGCCTTTTAAGGGTTGTTAAAGGCCACGCAGGGCACTTCGCGGGGCTCATGGGAAGAAAAGACTCCATACCTTTTCTTGGGACAAGTTTCTCCAATAGGTATTGGGAGGAAACCATAGGTTATGATCTTTGCATTGATTTGTTACATTAAAGAGGAGGTACTGTGCTCTTTTAAGGTGTATACTGTCCCTCTAGTATCTCTTTAATGAAGCTGCATGACTTAAAGGTAAAAAATAATCTCTTATTTTAACTGTTATATTTTAGAAACCCCTTATTTCATCCTCTGTTTGAAGTTGCTATCTCTTTCAGGCTCCCCGCTCTACAAACCCTTTTCCATTTGATTGGTAAGCCCTCTAGAGGCCTGTCACAGGACAACACTATGGGCAGACCTTGGTGATTAAGGCCAGCTTCTCTGTGCAGCAATAAGGCAATCCTTTATAACAACTCCATCATTTCTGCAAATCTTATAAAGGTCTCGAGCTGCAACAGACTCTTTTATGTTGTTTGTTCTTTTTCATATTTTGCACAACTTTTGACAGAATTTGAAAATATCAATTACCATTCTTCCACATACAGAAACTGACTCTGAAGCATGGAACTAACTTGCTCCAACAGAATATCAAAGCCTCATCTAGGCTGATTGCCATCAAGAGCTGTTTTAGGAAATCATGTGCTCTCATTAGTATCCTCCCTATTTGTTAAAAAATAAATGATCAGCTGACAAAAAATGTCAGAAAAATAAGAGTTAAAGCTCTCAAAAATGATACTAAAGAGAACAGATTTTCAGGTCCCCTTTATCCTTCTAAAATATAAATCGGTCAAACACCTGACATCAAAAAGCTCACCACCATTTCTTTTTAACAACCCCTCTCCTTTTCTTTGAAACCCAGACCTTCACAAGCATCCACCTCCACATGATGTCAGCCAGGAGGAATTCAATCTCTGAAATTATATCATGAATGATGCATAAGACGGAAAAATGCATTTACCCCGGCGACAACACAATGAGCTGTTGTTGCAAGCACCCTAATGGAAAAATACGAAGGTTAGGGCGATGAAAATGTATTATGAAACCGGAAAGACATTTGTGAATGTTGTCTACTCCTGAGCTGAAGGAGCCTGACTGAGGACATAACCACGGCTTACGAGGAAATTCTTCAATATTCCTACAAAGGCAGGGAGAATCTGTGCTGGAGTCCTGAGGGGGCACAGCTCAGCGCATCTTTGCATACGTGCGTGCGCTTACTTATACTATGCATGAGGTTTGTCTCCTTCTGCTTAAGCATAGGGCTAAAGCGTGTGCGCCCGTCTTCCATGTTAATAATGAATTTTTGATATGAGCTCCACATGAAATTTTAATCTCTGGAATATTAGCTCACCGAGGGAGATACAAAATCAAATCAGGGGGTCGTGATTAAGCGGGTGAAGCGCACATCGACCCATTTAAATTCACATTAACCCGGCATCAAAATGTATGAGCCATGACATTGATGGCAGACATAATTTAGTGGTGTTGTGTCTTTTTTGCAAAGTGAAAATGTGATCCCTGCATCACAGATCTTTGAAAAAGAAAAATCATCATTGATATGGAACAGAGTACTTCCTTTTGGTACAGAAATATGTTGTGAATATTCAGCGCTCACATTTCTCTTTAAAAATTCCTGGAACGAATCACCAAAACTGCGTCTCTTGTTAACCGGTCTTTAATTAACAAGTGTTTCATGTGTAGTCAAGGCTTTGTGTGGTTTATTACTCCGATAAACGCATCATTCAGGGACAGTTATTAAAAAAAAAATCACAAATGAGCTGCTCCGTTGCCCTGACATTTAAACTCATTACAGTGAATATTGGTTATAGAACTTGTTTAGAGTCCAATCCACATCCTTCAAAACCTCACCACAAACCAGGTGTGTGTAAACCAGTTGCCAAAAATGTTCCACATAAGAAGAACTTTTTCCTCTTGTTTCGGAAAAATATCAAAACAGGAGGGAAAAGGTAGATGGTGCTTTAAGGAGAAACTACTCCCCTTTTAAAGGTGCATTTTTTTTAGATTTTTAGTATAGACATTGTGCTTAATACATATGAAATGGCTCTCTGGTTGATTGTTGGGCGAGAAGGTGGATTGGTCAATCAGCAGACTAATTAATGATCTGATTTGGTTGGTTGGTTGGTTGGCTGGCTATTGGTCCAATGATTGGTTGGCGGACTGACTGGGGTTGGTGGGCTGGTTATAAGTTGTCTAGTAAATTGGCTTTCTTGACTTTTTGGTACACTGGTTGGTTGAATGACTGGTTGTCAAATATGTTGGCTGTTTGGTAGTTTTTGGTCTGCGAATCGGTGATTGGTCCGATTAGCAGATTGACAGACTGATAGATTGGTCATTGACTGACACAACTCTGTTTGTTGGGCGGTAAATTTATTGGCTGGTTGGTAGATTTGTTGGTCTGTAAATTGGTAATCAGTGTGTCAGTTGGGTGGTTGGTCAGTATACAGCATAAAACTTGATTGGGGGACTGGTAAGCAGTTCTCTGGTAGATTGATTGGCTGTTTGGTTGGATGTATGAATTGGTCGTTGGTTGGTAGATTGGTTTTATAAATTGAATTGATTGGTGGATTGGCTGATTTTTTTTTTCTCTATCTTAATTTTGTTCTTGACACCACCCTGCAGCCCACAAACCATCAGAATGCCAAACCAAGAGTTTTACCTTCTGTGTCCTCTGTAAAATAAAAGATTCCTCATGTGGTTTACCAGGCCTTACCTGCTTTGTGGAACATTCCTCACCATGCCGTATGCTGGATGAATATTTCACCAGCTCTACCAGCAGAGAGCATCCCAAGCTGGGAGAGTTGGTAAAACAAAGCCCCACCGCTGTGTTAGCATACTCAAAGGCTCAATAATGTATCACCCACTTTTGTTCCTTGCACAGCATCTATCATCCCAGCATAATACAGAGCAGGCAGAAAGCCATTTTCCATAAGCAGTAATAGGACAAAGATTGACAGTGTGTGCATGGCTGTGAGCTGTGTGTATGTATGGGCTGTGGTGCTGTGCATGAGCCCAGTGTGTGTAATTATGTGAGTGAATGAGTGTGGATCTTAAAACCAAACTAAACACCTCAGCGCCTCTGGGCTGCGAGGACACACTCAGTTGTCATTGGCTTGGATTGCACTCCTGGGAAGAATTCTGCAGCTGAATAATGTGATGTATTAAGCTGTGCTCTGCAGCAACGTATGGTAATTTGTAAGATTTTTATTTAATCAGGTAACATTGTATTCCAGCCAAATGGAACACTGCGTGAGCAAGGTGAGCCTCTAATCTTTTGCTCCTGAGCCTCATAGTCAGCTCTTTTATCTTTCCTACCTTGTGAAGAATTCGTTTTTTAATAAACTTTGGGCCCTGTGACAAAGTTTGAATTATTTTGCTGAGGAAATGCAGAGGTTAATTAATGGGCACTGGCAACCATCTGTTGGTGATTTTGTAGTAGCTATTAAGAAAGAACTGAATGTGGAGTACAGAAAATTCTTTCCTTTTACCGTCTCCTAAGTATCTGGTTAGTATCACTTTAAGGTGACACCAACACCATCACCAGCTCTTTTTTTAGCACCACATTTGGCCTTGAGTTGCATTACAATAGACTTACATGCTCTTAAAGTTCCAGATACCATTCATATAACATAACGGCAGAGATTGGTATGATTTATCATAAACACTGTTTGAGACTCATGTTCTGGGCTGTCTATTCAAACACATTATGGTAATTGAACTGAAAATGACTGTCTTGGATTGATGGCATGCATACTGTTCACAGCTCTTTGTTTCCAACAGAAGGTTTGAATTAGGGATGTAGATTTCATCAGATTCCCTGGTGAGCAACAGAAGGACCTCACGCCCTACCAGCTTGTGTTTCGCCATCTTCCTTTTGTTTTTCAACACCCTCTTTTGTAACTGAGCATGTCTAGATAGGAGACTGAGAGGAGGAGTATCAGACTGAGAGACTCTTTGAACCATATTTTTTCCCGTGCTCATGAATACCTCTGTGCTAAGGATATGTAAATAAGCTGCTGACTGTTTTTACTTGATTCCACTTAAAAACTCCTGTGGCTATTTTTTTCTGTCTATGGAAAAGACTGATATTAATATTAATCCTTCTTTATGACCTACTAAAGCAAACAAGACCATCAGCAACAAAACTGAGACCTTCTATATAGTGTCTTCTAAAATCTAAGTGTAGGTCTCAATCAAGAACCTGAGCTACATGCTGCCAAACCTTGGCTACCAACCTTTTTTTTTTTAAACAAAAGTCACTGGCAAGTGGTTTGTTTTAGTTTTGAGTGTAATCTTTATCCGAAGAAATACAAGTCACACTTTCATGACCCTTCTTTGTCCACCAATGTCAACACAAACTGAAAAGTCCCTTACAGGAGCTTTAAAATATCTCTCAAAACACTGTTAGTAAAAAGAAACTGTCAGGTTGTAGATGCATATTTGCCAGCATTCTTTGTACATGGTGTTTTAACATGTCAGAACACCTAAATCAGAGTGTTTCATGAAACAGATCTGCAGTTATAGTCATTATTGCCAATCATGGGCTACCTTATGTCCAACTGGGTTATTAGAAACTAACTGTTATACAAAAATTGTATCAAATCTACCTATTTGAACAGCACATTACTACTACAGAAACTGGCAGTTGAACTAGTTGACTAAATATATCAAACATCATGTATTCTGAAGTTTTTCATTGTGTTAGATGTAAACTTAGTTGCAGTACCCAGTTAAGATTGTGTTATCGCCTCGTCTGCAAAGTAAACTCTTGGATCTGTATGTGGTTTGAAGTGGAGTGTCACTGAGGGGCTTGATTCAGACAGAATGGCAGAGTGTCGAGAAAGCGTTTGAGGACAGCCTCTACAAAGAGAAAAGTAGAGTGATCCTGCCATCCGCTCATCAGTGGCTGCAGAAAAATGTTGAGAAGCTCTCATCAAAGGGCAGTAAGTGGCCCGCCTGACTTCTCCTGCTGTTGTCTGACCAGCTGACTAGCCGGCTGACAGAATGATAGCTCCTTTGTAGTGCTACCTTTTTGTCTCTGAATTTTCTGGCTCCTCTCAAATTAAACTCAAGTGTTTGAAGTGAGTTGATGCACTCATACGCTTCCCCCTCAATCCCCTTATGCTTTCCTTCCACTTGGTCGGCTTGCTTGTCTTTTGAATGCGTTTTGCAGACTCAGGCTCCCACAGCAAAAGATCTGAGCCCAACCTATATAAGAGCGCAAGAAAAGCTCCCTCTGGCATCTGCAAACATGTCAGCAACATCCTTACAGCAGCAACACAGCAACTACTGCTTCCTTGCGGTTTTCTGCTACCAGACAACATGGAACCCCATTGTCTTTTGATTTAATTGTGCTGCTTCAGGCTGCTGGTTAGTCACACAACAGGCCAGAGAGGCACACCTGAGGGGAAAATGAATTTTGTAGTGCAGTAACAAGGTTCGAGCTTATACAGTTTTATACATGCACACAATACCAAAGAGTGTATACCAGTTTGTTGAGGAGCTTCTGAAAGTTTTCATGTATGGCTCTACTCACTTAAAGAAGCTCAGTGGATGACAAAAAAAGGAAAGAGGGAAAGAAGATAAATAGTCAAGGAGTTTGAATGCAATGCACATCACCAATAAGAATGACGAGAAAGAAAGGAAAAACAGCAACACAAAAAGGGATGTTTTGTCCAAGTACCTCCACGGTCCCGTCATTCTGCTATTGTTTGTTTCTTTGCCAGACCTATGAAGATCAGGTGAATCAGTCCTTTGGCATCTTAAAAAAACTGTATCAGTATTAAGTAACTTTAAAAAAGTTACATCCATGCTCATTTCATTTCAATCAGTGGTGGGTCAGTCACTACAGTTTAAAGGTCCTGTGGAAAACTTTTTAACTTTGGTGCCTCAGTGAAACTTATTGTCAGAGGTTTCAACAACTTGAAATTTTTGTGGTGAAAAAAAGATTTCTGTAAACCCACAGGTGGAAGGTAGTGGTGGGCAGATTGATCCAAAATATTTATATATTGATTCCAACATTGGTATCAGTACTTGTGTGATGAGGTTGATACTTAAAATTATTAGTATTTTGCTGATTTCTTACTCATTATGGGTTTTTTGTAATATATCTTTCAGCATGTGTAAGCTGTTTGTTCAAAATGACATTTAATGCTGGAATATGATTGTTGTTGATACCCTTGAACATTTAAGAAGTACCGATATTGATCTTGATATCGACAATTCTAACACTATCTACTTGGTATCAGATCGATAACAAATTTTGCAGTATCATACACCACTAGTAGTAGGAAACAGTGCACGGGAACATGTTGAAAATGCAGTATGAAGCCGTCACGACCCAGTTTCTAAATGAAAAAAAGAATGAGCCATCTACCTTATCTGGTTTCATATCTATCACTAATCGAGACCAAATGTACAAGTTGCAGCTTCTGCTACACTGGGTTGTAAAGGGTTAAAGTACCATTTAAAAGTTCCTGGTCCTGGAGGAAAGTTATCGCAGTGGAAATGCAGCCTTGTATGAAAAATAAAGAGAAACAGCTGTAGTGCTGAAGTAAATTGAAGTCTTGCCAAAAAGAGTAGATGGGCACACAGAGGCTATGAAGAGGTCAGTGGTGTGAAATAAGGATAAAAAAGACAAGAATCTGGAAGATACAGTTTGAGAAAAGTGTTGACAACACAAAGAGGGCAGCCCTGAGCTTCAACATGGCTTTAGATGCAGTGCCTCCAGTCAAGACATACATCTATCTGTCTAACTTTTATCTCTTAAATGGATACAGCCCTGAGAGCCCCATAGGCAGGACGTGAGACATCTAACGTTTGACGTCTATTTTTCCCTCAAGCTTTGTCAGAAGGCAACAAGGGCTTTCTTTAATGTGCTCAATCGGGCTGTCATGTCAGCTGTCTTCCTCTTCAGCTCCCCCTTTCTTACCTTTTCACTCTTTCACCCCTCGCACCATGATCCATAATTCCTGTTTCCTGTCCTATTTTTGATCCTCACCTTCTTTCTTTTCTCCTTCCTCCTGATTCCTTCCCCCCGTTGCATAGTAATGTTCTCAGAAATTACAGTGAGGTAAACAGAGCAGGGTGTTGAAATGAAATAACAGCTACAGGGCTGTCAGCTCCAGCAAGGGGGCTATCCGTCAGTGGGAAATGACACGTCTGCCACCTCCCCTCCTACTCCTCCTCCTGTCATACGCACACATACACACAGTCAGATTCCTGTCCACCTTGTGGCAAGGTGAAAGAATTATGCTCATCAAAGGCCTTGTGCAGCCTGGAGCCTTTCCATTAGCCTGCTACAACACTGGTCAATGGCGAGGGGACACATCAGTCTGGGAAACATACACACATTAGGCGCAGAATTACAGCATTTGATGGAACAAGCTCACGCGAATAATTACTTTGCGATAGGATATATGCACAGGTATACACACAGACCTCAATTACCGTTACATTCATAGCCTGACAGCAGAGCGTGTGCGAAGGCTGACATTAAAGGAAATTAAATCTCCTCATGGAATGGGCCAACCCGTCTCACCTCCCCGTCAAAGCGCTCCCATTTTCCACTCCTCCCCGTATAACCTTCTCATGTGGGTATTTAGGGCTTTGTGGTGCGGAACGTCATCAAAGAGGAAAACTCATCCCTGCGTATAGACAAGGCCTCCCTGTGATAATCCCCGAGCAAACGTAGCCCTCCGCTATTAGCCACGCGTGCACACAAATTACCGCTTCACGTTCCATCCCGCTCCTTTCACTGCATGTACCGTCACATGCTTACAGGGGAAAGTGCTTTCATTCAAAAGCACACACAGGCACACACATATACGGAGTCACTCACGTATAAACTCTGGTATCATTGGCTTAGCCCAGTGAGTGAGTCAGTCAGTCATCTCTTTGATCCAGACCTCCTGTCTGCATTGGAATACGAAGCCTATTTGACATAATCCTGAAAAACATTGCCTCACTTAACGGGAGAAACTCAAAGGAAAGCACAGCTGCCTGGATACACACACCAAAGGGACTTAGCAGGAGAGTGACACGTGTACAGTAGATTTTTACGGGCAGATTTAATTAAGCCTCATTCACTGCCAAATCCTGTGTTATACAAACGAGTGTGAGCCCTTTCCCCACTTCCTTCGAGAAGAGACAGGGAGGAGAGAAGGAGTTTAGTTTGCCCCCAGAAGTTAGGTAATTGAGCTGCATTTTTTCCCCTCGCTTTCTACGTCTGCTTTCTCCCAAAGGCTTTAATCAGATCAAACATGTCCTGTCAGATAAGACGGCTAATTAATCAGGGGAGGGACCCTTCTACTCCTCTGACAGACGGAGAGATGAAGGCAGGTGGAGGCACTTCCTCTCCTCCTCCTTAACCTCTTCCTCCGCCGTCAAACAGAAAGCAAAACAAGACAGGGAGAGACAGCGTTGCCTGTGGCGAACCGCAGAGAGTCGGTAAAGGTTCTCAAAGACAGTGTTTACATGCAAGCTGCTGCAACTGAAGTGTCTCAGCTAACCCCCCACAGAGGAGATGACAGACTTGTGGATTGAAGTTGCTGTTAACAGCTCGGCATATGTGTGTGTGAAATAGACTGAATATTCACTTTTCTCATCTTTTTTCTGCGTTTATTTGAGGCCAAATCAAGTGAAGTCAAAGCAAAGTGGTGCTATTCACAGATCACAGAGCTCTGCGTGGTGTAGGCAAGAAAAAGTATCTTCTACTTGCCCTTGCTTTTCTTCTTCTCTTGTGTTGTTGCTAGTTTTTAAGGTTTATGAGACTGAAATTGACTGTTCCAACTTACACACTCCTCAGTCATGAATCTGGCAGTAGCATTCATATCAATCTATACACTCTTTATAGAATTTATCCTGCTAAACTGAAATAGTTGTTCAGACAAAAACATCAGTCTTTCTTATTAAACATAATAGATCCAAACTGTCACAGAGATCATTGCCTTTCAAAGGCCCTCCACAACATTATTGATCTAAACTGAGTGAAAATGTACCCGCCTTATGAGATGGGCTGTGATTACATGTGAGATTTTTGTTCCCCAAACACAGAAATGAGTGCGTGTACAGCATAGTATCGAGGTTTCAAAGTGCCTGTATCTGGGGTTGTGTGTGTGTGTGTGTGTAAGAATGACTCCAGGAGTTAGAAACCTAGTAGCATACATGGCATATAAACAAACATTTTATCTGTTATATGAACATTCTTTATACACATTAGTTGAAAATATGGTAAAAAATAAGTCAGTATAACTACAAACTGAGGTTGGAATGAACGACTGAAACCATCAAATGCTGGTAATATGATGGCATTATTAAATTACATAGTCACTTCACAAACAGTTTGGTTATTTCAACATGGTAACATTTTCCATTTTGTGAGCTTGGACACCAGTGGAATTTTCATTTGCCTCGCTTTCACATATAACTGTGTGTTGAAAAAAATGTTGCTCTGTGTTTATGCATCACTTTACAACTTTGCCAGAGCAGTACTTCTGCTTTTGTCAGCAATAACTCTATTTTCCTCTGCTGCTTTTGGATGAAAAGTTTGGAGTTATAGATGTGAGATACAGAGAAGATTTAATGCACTAAAGCTGGTTACAGATCAGAATCTGGCCATCTGCCTGATTAGGTAGTTTACTCGCAATCTAAGTAGGAGGCTGGATTGTTTGCAATGTAATACGCTGGAAAAGAATCTTCTAATATGCATCATAAACAACACATAATTAGAGATAAGGATAACATAATGGTGGATGATCACTGATTTAAAGCCTGAGTGACTTGTGGAGAAGATGGATGTGTATATGGTTGATGTAAATGGTGGCTGCTGAGTGGCTCAGTGACTGATTGACCGCTGGGACTGGGCTGCTGGTTCCAGCTGTTCTCCTGCAGAGCTCACAGGACCCTCTCCTACCTCAGGCTCAGCCCACCACCAGCTGTGCAGCTTCACCTAGCTAGCAGCAGCCTCTGGGCACAACAGAGAAAACGCTGTTCTACAACACACACGACACAGCCTTTCTCTCTCTCTCTCTTTCTCTTTCTCTTTCTCTTGATCTTTAATCTTAACACTTAAAATCGGAGAAAGAGAAACACCCAGAGGACTCAATTCAAGCTTTTTTAAATATGTATAATGTGCAAAATGTTAATCTAGACTTATCATCACAGTTCTTTCCACTCACGCAAATCCATAATGTAGCCCGCACCCTCAGTTTCACACATGCCCAGGGGCACAGTCAACTATTGATGCATCCGTATTACATGTGAGCACATGATTCTGCGAGTCAATAAGGCCAAACATCATGTGAGTTCACTCAGAGTTTGGTTTCACTTTGATGACTCACAACACAAAGCTGATCCATGTTTCATTGTTCCTCAGAGTCTTGTTGATACATTATTTCTTTTCTTCTTTCCTTTTGGTATTCCAGCAACAGGAGCAGGACCCCACCAACCTGTACATCTCCAATCTGCCAGTGTCGATGGACGAGCAGGAGTTGGAGAACATGCTGAAGCCTCTGGGTCACGTGATCTCCACGAGGATACTGAGGGATGCCAACGGGGTCAGCAGAGGAGTCGGCTTTGCAAGGTGCGTAATTGGACTAATAAGATGAGGATGTCAATGACATCATGGATTTTTCAGCTATTGATCACGATGGAGGTGTCCTCACACTACACCCCACCATAATCACAGAGTGGCCATTTTTCTGGTGACATCATGCTTAGAGTGGGAAAGCCAAAAGTTTCAATTTCAAATGGTAAATGGACTGTGTTAGTAGCACTTTCACTAACACATTCAGCCATTAACACTGCTGTTCCCATGAGAATAAACTAATCCCACTCAAATACTGATGCCACAGAATCAGGGCGAGTTGAGAGTTAAGCATCTTGCCTAAGGAAACTTAAGGCGGTAGACGTGATCAAATCCCTGACCGACTGATTCTGAGACGATGGGTCCTGCCACTTGCCTCACAGGTCACGAAATATAGAAAATCTGACAAATTCTTAATGTTTTACCACGACTAGATTGATAATCATCTTCAAGTGCATTTGGGACTCATCATAGATCTGTCCATTTGATACAATAGACTTAAGAGATTTGCATTACAATTTTTAATTAGTTTTATACATCCTGAGTTTTGTCATGTATTATCCTTTTACATTAAAATGTATTTAGCCACTCAACTAAATATGACTATGAATCTGTTTTACATACAGTGATAAGACAAATACAAAAGAGTGGTGCACCTGCATACAGTGTTTCCAGACTTCAACCATTCACTTTAACACTTTTACATGTCACCCTTTCGCGCACCCGTGGACTTTAAGTGCTGTGCAAAACAGTTAACTCACATTTTAATGCACTTTAAACTGATACACTACACAACTAATGTGATCAGTTTACTTCGTTCAGTGCACTTAAATCCCAGCCAACTCAAAGACAGCATGGTTGCTGAGTTTGCTTCACTTTCCCTTTGCTGTAATGTTACTCTAACATTTGAGACAACAGTTTTGCAGGCACTTGCTGTCAGATCAACTTTTATCTTATCTTTGGTGTAAAGTCTTAATCATTCCTGTCAAACAAGGGACCATTCAGCAATATCTTACACTGTAATATGTCAGTTCCTACCTTCTACACAGGACTCTGACAAAAACATGAATTACTTTCAGGATAACCAGTGCTCATAGTTTCACAAAAGAAGTGTGGAAGATGTTTTTTTGTTTTTGTTTTGTTTTTTTTTATCAAAGAATCATCTTTGAACAGTTGTATTAAAAACAAATTACAAAAAATGAGTTATCATGGTTTAAGTTGCCAGGACAGGATGTAATCTGTCTAATTCCAGAAAGCCTCACTCAGCGACCTTTTATTTTTTCTTTCTGAGTTTCACTTTAAATATTTTTCCAATAATTTCTCCAGTATTTTTTTTGACACAGTGTTGCATAATATTGCAGTCCTTTACTGTGCTAACACCCCCCTCTCACATCCTAATGTACATATAGCAGCACATGCCCTGGTATACTTGACACTCTAATTACTGTGTGCATGCACACATTCACTTTCGACAGACACTTGTTAGATGAATCCTGCCTCCAGGCTGCGGCAACTTTGTAAGGTGATTTGGTTGGCAGTGTGTCTGCTGTAGGATAAGTCTGTTATTGTTGATGCCTGTGCACTAGTGTGTGAATATATATGTGCATTCACACACATTCATGGACACCAGCAATTATTCGCTTGTCCTTTCAGAATATCCAGGGATCCTATATTTCCAGCAGCAAGCCTACCACTGAGCAGTTTATTTCTTTTTCTACTTATAAAAGTTTCCACTTCAGCTTGTTAATCCCCCAAAGTCATAAAGCGCTCTGTCCTTGTCCTCGGCAGCCTTCCACCGAGCTCTCATTCCTCTCCACACATGCCTCCTTGTTTACCCAGAGGAGGCCACTGACGGCCACACAACCGCCATCTTGCAGGGATTTTTCTTAATCACCTGCTCTGGCTCAACTCCTCTCCTATTCCCTGCTCTATTACTGAGGGTTACAGCAGGACAGGCGAGCGAAAACACACACACACCCACATAGACAGTGCACTGGCTTTCACAGGTACACACACACACACACACACATGCACAGGTAGGCAGCCTCCTGCAGACCAACAAGCAGAGCACAGCAACAACCTGCCACAAGCCACCTGTTCAAGCAGCCCTCTGTGGGAGGAGGAGGAGGAGATGTGATGGAAAGGGAGAGTGAGACCACGGGGGCAGAAGAGAGAGGGACAGGAGTGTGAAACAAGTAAAAAGAACTAATCATAGAGGTTATAATGAAGAAGAGAGAGAAGTGCGGGCGGCAGGAGACAGAGGAAGATTGACGAACTGAAAGTGAATCTCAGGAGTGGAAAAAGTGGTGATCTGCTGGAATAAGAATGAATAAAGATGTAAAAGTGAAAGGTATAGAAGGTTATGTTTTATCAGTTAATTTAAAAGAAAAAGACACTCAGACGGAGAAGAATTGGTCCCTTATGATGTAGAGATATCGCAGTCCCGTCAACAGACGGATGGACGGACAGCTGTGGAGGGCTGGGCCATGAGGGGCATTAGAGAGAGTAAACTGAGCTAAGTGTTTGTGGGCCGATCCATTACTGTTATCAGAGCCCATTACTCCAACCCCAGCACTAATCATTGCAGACAGCAGCACCTGATGCCATTAACCAGCAGCACACAGAGAGCCTGCATCACTTCCCTTTACCTACCGCGCTGTTTCCCTTACCGACCAACGCACAGACTGACTGCCTGGTTTGTTTCCCCAATAGCCAGTCTGCCTTATTTACTCATTGTCTGCCCACCTGTTTTCTGTCTGCATACCTGGAGGAATAACTGAAGGAAAGATGGCATTGAATTGAAAAGAGGGCTAACAATGACGGACCTGAGTAAAAATAACACGAGGGAGCAATGGTGCGAAAGATTTTCATTTTTTTAAAAACAGACAAGAAAAGTAATCATGGGACAGCTTTCATTCTGAAAGAATGAACAGATTTGAAGCCCTTTGAAGCCTTCCAAGAACAACTAATATTTGTCAGAAAAGGTGTTTTTAGAGAGAAATGGGGTCCATTTTGTTTGCAAGGTGCAGCCAAAATGCATCTCAAACTGGGTTCCTGGTTCAGGGAGAGAAGGGTGGAGTAAACATGTTCACCCAATTGGGTTCTCTACAGGTACCATGGTACCAATAAACAGACATAGTCTCCACAACATCAACTGTCTGTTTCTTCAACAGTGTCAAGAAACGCTAGTGTGGCCATATTGGAAATTGGGAGGATGATAAGTCTCCACACCAACAGCTTTTGGGTGCCTGTCATTCACTTGAGCCGAGCTCACAGAGTCATTTCTGACAGACCACGCTGTGTGTTCGCATTTAGCATGTCTGAGGTTGTTATGTCTGTCGAATATACCAGTAGTTATAGCTTAGCTTTGGATGTTTATGTAATGTATGCAACAGCGTCTCAGAGACCAGCACGTGTATCTGATCCAACAGGCTGGAGCCATGCTATCCTTCTCTAAATGAAGCATAATGTTAGTGATATGTGCATTTATTTGCAGCTACAGTACGTTGATACTGTGTGTGTGTGTTTGAGAGAGAGAGAGAGAGAAAGAGAGAGAACGTGGATAAGGAGAATAATGAATTTGTGCTTACATGCATACAGATTTTATGTAAACATGACCTCACTGCAAAGCCTATGTAATCGATCGAAGCGTCAGTGGCCTGGTGGTTTTATTAGAAAGCAAAGGCAAAACCCCAGAGAACTAAAACAGCTAAAAGAAAAAGTCATGATTTGTTTAACAGAACATGGAATAACAGACTTTATCATTTGAGTGAAGCATGTTTGCGAGTGCTGTAGTCAGTTCTTTTCTTTGTTGCCATTTCAGCTGTGTGAATTTTTCTTTTGAAAGGAGGGAAAGTGCTATGGTTTGAATATTTCACATCTCTTTTTTTATCCCATATATTACAAGTCATTACTCAATGCACGCATAAAAACAGTTAAAAAAAGGTAGAAAAGCTGGTGTGTGCCATTGAGCATTTAAATATTCCAACTGTAATGCACACTTAAACTGATATTGAGTTTTATGAGTGAAACATTTAAAGGTGGCTGTGTTTGTACTTTGGCTGGCTTCTGCAGGCATAATTTTTGCCATGCAAACTTTTAGAGTCAGCTCTTTCCTCAGGAGAGAAGAAAGGCCAAACTTGAGTTAACATGTTTGAAAAGTTCTCATCTCTTGCGGATTCAGAGAGAGAGAAAGATGCTATCTTTGCACTTACTGAAATGTATCTTGAGCACTTGGAATGGAATACCACAAGGGACTGAAAACCTTAAACATTCTTTCATTTGCAGCATTTTTATATTTTACGATACTGTAGTAGTTTTTTTCCCCAAATTCTGACAATACATGGGTTCAATTAAGTTATTGCCACTTGTTTAAACATTTAGCATTTGACAACTTAGGTTTCTTATGTTCTTTGTTGATTGGCATCAGCATTGTAAGACACATCCTTTTTTTAGAATAGAACCCCCCCCCCCATCCTTAATATGTTCTTCTGGAGTGAACTGGATGACAGTGTCTCTTCTCATCTTATTTCCAGTCTTTAAGTGCTATTGATGTGTTAAAGGCCAGCTGTTGCAGCTTATGATCCCCCGGTCACAATGGCTGGTTAATAGTCTTCTTAAAACTCAGCGAGGTCAGAAAGAATTGAGGAAGAGGGATGGGAAGAAGAGGGTGCATCCAGGGCCAGAGAGAGATGGATGGTGCCGGGAAGGGTGAAAGATTACATATTCTAAAAAGAGAAGTAGGCAGAGGAAAAGGGAGAAAGATGTGCATGTGGACAGGGCGTAACAAAGAAACAAAAGGAAAAGGAGGGCACGGAAAGTGAGAGAGATGGGGCGGGTGTGAGCGAGGGTAACGGTGAAAGATGGAGGAAATAACCAAGGTTGAAAGACGGGGAGAAATGAGAGAGACGTCAAAAAGAAGAGGTGCAGACGGGCCGGGAGTAAGATGGATGGGACGGAGGGAGCGATAAAGAAGCTGTGGTAGAAAAAAAGAAGGATGAAGGTGGAGATGCTAGAAGGATGAGAGACAGAGGACAGAAAAGTGAGAGGCTGACAGGATGATATGAGTGTTCTAGGTGCTGAGAGCGAATAAAGTATGAAAATCTGGAAAGCACTGAATTCTGAAAAGTACAAGAGCATATTAGCATAAACACAGACACAGCAATAAACCAAGCTTCTGTTTAATAACAACTTTGTTTCAATATGAGTCTATTGCAACTGAACCAGTTTGAGTCAATAATTTAAAGAGTAGTAGAAAGAACAGAAATTTCTCCGATCTATCTGCCCTTCAGGCAGATTCACAAACTTTTCATTTAATCCCAATCTCAGGTTGAGATTTTGACATTTAGCAAAATATTCAGTTAACTTCTGTCTGAAATCTCTCCTGTCATGCCATTTAACTAATACAGTATGAAACCTCAACATTACTGGAAGTGTCAGAAGGAAAATTATTCTTAATTCAAATACAACAGATATTAATTTTTTGTGACATTTCCACACCAAAATGGAAAGGATAGCCATGGAAATTGGTACATCCATTTTATCCCTCTTATCCCAACTCCATCCCACATTAAACTGCTATACCTGCAGTGATCCCCTGACTTTTTTAAGTTGCCCAAGGATTCAATCAACTCTTTCTCGTCCAGTACTTTAGTTTGTAACATGGTTTACCTGAGAGAGAAATGACATTCAAAAAGATGAAGACAAAATACCATTTGGTAGCTGAGAACCATAAGATTGTTAACTCTTGTCGCTTGTCTCCGAAGCTTCAGCCTTTGATCCTGTCCATGATTTCAAGCATCTTTTCTCACAATTGCAACGCTTTTGAGTGTGAGCTGCCTGAACTTCTCTGATTAGCATCATCTGCCATTATTGCTCTGTCATCCCCTCTCATATATTTTGCTGATCTCTCAACCAAGAGAGCACTTCTGCCACCTACAGGAGTCAGTTCATCAGTACACTAGTTTACAAGCCTGATATACATAGATCCGGTCCATCAGACTGTCTGCCAAACCGTGCACCAAACTGCCAATTATTTTTACGAGCCCATCTAAAATTTAGCTTCATGATGGGAACAAATTTTTATAACACTTGATAAAATGGGCAAGTTTGAATCATTCTAATCTGATCTTGATCGTTTTTAGGGGGCATCTCAGGATCTTTGGGCTTTTTGATGAATACATCAGTCTACTGATGTAGACTATGCACCTAATACCAAAGTAACCAACACCAAGCCTGACCTCTTCTTTTGTCTTTAGTAGCCAGCCTTCTTCTTCTTTTGGTAATCAATATGGTTAACAAACAGTTTTACTCCTTCTTGAATTAGCACCATATTGCAGCCAAAAATCTGTCAAATGGGGGAGTTAACTTTTGAGATGAGATAATAGTTCAATTTCCAAACTGAAAACTTCCCCAGCTTTATGCCAGGTCAACATTTTCATGTTAAAGTTATTGTTTTGACCAATAATGCACCTAGAAATGAGTTACAAAGAGTTACTCCTCATGTTTCCCGTCCTCCTCACCTGTTCTGCCCAATAAAGCCAACAATCTCCAAAAACACAACTTGAAAGAAAAATCCAGTTCAGTCACTTTTGAGTTCATTTGCTGGCAAGGGGCACATAAAAAGGTAGAGTTATAAGAAGTCTAATATCCAAGCTAGCCGTGACTTAGGGTGAGTAGAATGAGCTGATGTGTGCTTGTGTGACTTGTGTGTAACAATTATTAGATTTAAGCAAAGATAGATTTTAACAAGCTTGGATGTCCTTACAAGGTTGCAGTTCTCCTCCCAGCATGCGTTGGATTTGAGTGTTTTTAGGTTTCTGGCACACCTCTTTACATGTTCAGATGTGCTGCATGAATGGGTATTAGTGTCTGTGTACTAATGATGTGAGAGATCAGAGCCCTCCCGCTGGTCAGCTGCTCGCCCACGGTTGTTTGATCAAGTTGCTGGAAAGAGAGAAGATGAGTCAGTTCTGCTTCCTCTTCTCTGTCTTTCTATCTCTCTCCTTTTCTTGTAAATCCAAATCATAACTATGCATAAGTGTGTTATTTCTACCTTCTCATACCTTCCTCTGCTAAACCCCTGCCTGCTCCTTTCCGCCTGTCTTTCCCCTACTTTGTCTTTTCTATTATGCGGGGAGAAATGCTGCATAAAAGCTCCTTCGCTTCGAGCCTTGAATTTCATTATGAACTTCTGACTCATACACACAATAACTGCTGTCTGCAGATAGACAGACAGACTTCCTGTAAAGTCTCATTGGATTTCTTTTCACTTTAGTTGGTGACAACTTTCTGACTTCTTTTAGCTGTTTAATCCCTGTGTGGGGTTCTTGTGTCAACCAGAGCAAACTTTACTGATTGGTTTGAAAAATGATGAATCACTGCTGATGATATTATAATTAAGAGCATTAATGGCTTTTTTTTTAAATGATCCTATCTGTTTCTCTTCCTCATGCAGGATGGAGTCCACAGAGAAATGCGAAGTGGTGATACAGCATTTCAATGGCAAATACCTGAAAACCCCGCCAGGCATTCCAGGTAAGTCTCCTCCTTTTACCTCTACTTTACTCAACTTTTCTTTCAGGAAAATCATCACCTTTGAAACAAGAAACGTCCTTTCTAATCCAATTATGGTAATTTCTCATCTCGGATGGCCTGGACAGCTTGATAGATTGTGTACACCGTTGTTTTTGACACCTGAAGCTCCCTGGCGTGGCTGAATAGCTGACGATTCCCTAGGTCTCTTCTTCCTTGCTGCCGCTGCAGGCTGGAACTTCTCGGGCAGGAGAAAACCCTCTTAATATTCACACTCATGCCTCTGTGCTGTTCTTTGCAATCTACTTAAGAGCTTGCACTCTCCCCTCTTTTTCCTCTCCTGCTCCTGCTCTCTGCTGCCGTGTCCTTTCTACCTCCTATCTCTCTTCCCTGCAGTCACCCTAGACAGTGGAACAAGGAGAGAACCTGCAGGGAAAATAGAGGTTGAAAGAAAGAGTGTCACATAATGGAGACAGATGTGCAGACAAGATTGTACCACATAGTGTGTTAGCACAGAAATTTGTCTTTTACTCTGAGTCCGAAAGTCCCCAAAAGTTTGCAACAAAAGGAGACAAAGCGTTGGAATTTCTGGAGGCGGCCCAAGTCTCGAAGGGGAGTAAAGGTGGCGGGTGGTGGCTGCGAAAAGGAAGCAAGGTGGAAGAACAGTGAAAATATAAAAGAGGGAGTCAGAGGGAAAGGCCAGGATGAAGTAAAAACATGCTGCCTAAGCACTTCTGGGGCCAGGCGCTGCAGAGCTCTGGAGCCTCCTGCATCCCAGTAGGACGTGGGGGCCAGACAGGATGACACTGGAAGGATCTCCTTCACCCCTGTGGCAATTTTATTAACAATACGCACACCTTCATGGAAGCAGACCCATAAATATTCTCCACTATCTAGCTTTCTGGAGTCAGAATCTCCATATACACTCAGCTGCTGCATAGCCAGCAGCCATTAAAGGCAAGGTGAGTGGTTATATTGAAGTTGAGCCATAATAGGAAACCTTTAAAGCTGTAATATCAGGCTGACCTTCCCCTTTAAGGGTCCATCTCCAGGCTGCTCACGCTGTATTATTGTTAATGGATTGTTCAGACTCGTGCCAAGCATGGAGATTTACAGCGCTGATCGAGGAAATCCTTCTGTGGAATTAAGAATGGTTTAGTTTACAAGGTCTGCTCTGGTGTGGTGCCGCTATGGTCCACGCTAGGGGAGCCGTGAAATCAGTTTTTCTGTTGATGTTTGCCTGCATGTACACATGACTCACTGACACAAAGACTTTTATTGTTGCTGGAGCTTGAGCCATATGTAATCTAACACAATATAAACACAGCAATAAATTCATCTTTCTATAAAAACATCTGTAGTATATTTCTGTAGATCTGAGAACCCTTTATAAACAATGATGATGATGACATTATACTCCTCTTCAGTGTTATATTTTGTTGTTATATTTGGAAATCTGGCGACACTGACACTGAAATATTAGACAGGTAGTTAACAATGGACTGTTGATAAAAAAATCTACAGTTTTTGGTGTCAAAAGGTGAATCAATGTATATAAGACTCTTAAACCTCCAAACTTTCAAGTGGCCAGTAGAGGGAAACTCAGCTGGTTGAAAACTAAGCCAATTTTAGTGATTAGTTGATATTGGTGACCTGTGCCAATACTTTGGTTACAATTCCATCACCACCTCTCCTTGAAGTATGCATGATGCTGTTTTTCAGGGATGACAGTTAAACCAAGCTGTAACATCCGGGATTAAAAAATGAGGCCAATGCATATGTGCAAATATCTGCAGCTCCTCAGGTACAAACTTGTTGCTGACAACAACAGACATAAAATCCAATTAGATCTACAGCTGGTATGAAATATGAATGTAGTCTCATTGATGGCACCCACTGGTTTTCATATTGGGTGTTTACACCAAGTGAGAACGATTAAGCAGTTTGTGTGTATGCCCAAATTTTTTATGTTCACTCGCTTAATTTGCATGGGTGAATGACATAATTTCCGATCCCCAAAAGATGCAGTCTTGCAATATAGAGGAGGTCTTTTCAAACTCCCCTCCTGTCTGTTGTCGGCTGCAATACATTGCAGGTGGGAATAATGCTCCTCAGTTCATATAGACCAGCTTTTGCAAACTTTCAGATTTGCTTAATTTCACTGCATTTTCACAATGGCTAAAGTACCAAACTCAAGGCTTGGGTTGAGATCATAGACAAATAGATGTTCTCTTATCATCCCTTAAAAAGCCTACACCATAAAGAATCACATTTCACTTTATTGATTGTCTAAAACAGTTTATTATGTAGTGGGAAGTGTGGAAAAAATCTGTTTGGGACCCCCATTGAAAGTGTGCTGGATCACCTGATTTATTTTTAGCCCCTTTGTTTCCAGATGTCAGCAACTTATTTTTTTCTCATCTCGAAAAAAAAATGTGATGTCAAACATATAGAATAATATTCCACTTGTACTTCAAGAGAAATACTGGCCATATTTACATGGGTTGGCGTTTTCCTAAAGGTTTAAGTCATGAATACAGATACATAAAAGCCCACTCTGTCTCCCTTTGATACTGTTCCTGTAATGTTGAATTTATGACTGGGCGGAGGGGGAGGAAGTGAGCTTTTTTTCCACTTTCTGACACTGTCCATGTTTACTTCCTGTCTGCTAAAAGGAGACCTCTGGACATTCCTCTGTTATCAAACTCAGATGTTCTTCCCTGTGGACCCTATGGTTGTGTCTGTTTCTCACACGAGCAGCCAATAGCGCTTTGTGATGTATGTATGGGTGTGCATGTTGTGTCTTCTCGGTCCATGTGTGTTTGCCTGTGTTCTGATTCATACGTGCATACTCTAGCATATTCAAAATTATGCATTTTAAACGTGGAATATGCACGTACACACTGGTTTGTGTGCTACCAGTGTGTGTGAGTGTCATGTTGGTGGTATTTCCCCAGAGCCCTTTGTTATGCAGGGCAGCTTCTTCATCCATCCTACTTTGACAGCTCGGCGGCACCCCCTCAGGGGGGCCCACGCCACACACAGCACAGCAGGAGCGTGTGTGTGTGTGATTGTGTGCATGTGCATGGGTGTGTCCATGTGTGACAGCCGTGACTACCACTCTGCTTGAGCTTTGACACACATGCACAGACCAAATAAGCACAAATACAGTCATGCACCACCAACTTTGACCTGAATGGAATGTCAACATCCATATAATGCTAATGAAAGGCTTTTTCCCACCATTTAGCAATGAAACTTCACACAAACACACACTTTCAATGTAGCTGTTTTCACACACATCAAAACACATGCACTATGTATGCGTGCACACTCTTCTTAATGCACCAAGCTTGCTCACCAATCCTCTCACTCTGACAAGCCACTGCATTTTCAGCTTAACCGTTCAATCACACTGTGTCAAGAGATGTTCATATGTGTTTTCAATGTGTGTGTTTGTGTGTGAGTGTGTTTGATGGGGGTTGATCTTGTTATAGTTGCCCTCCTCCTCTCAGGTGTGTCTAGCGGCAACAGGAGCGGATATTAAGTTGTAACCCCGCTGTCCCATGCCAGGAAGTAAATACGTAGGTGTCAGGTGTGGGGTCGTCTGTTAAATTCAACTGACCATGGGGTAATAAACAGCGCGAGGAGGTGACCATATTGGCAGGAAGTTCCGCTGAGTTACAGATAATGCAACAAAACAGAGAGGAGGATTGTGGAGATGCTAACAGATGGCAGTTAATGGTGCCATAGACAGCTTCCATACAGTTCCTGTTCAAATTTAATGTAATAACAGCTAGCGTCCTTGTGATTACATGAGATGTTGAGTTGATGTACAGTGTGTGCGGGAGATGCTGGCAGATGGCAGCTAATGATACTCAACAGCTCCCTCATTCTTACTGTTAAGTTTGTAATGAATGCACGTCTGCTTTCATGGTAGTAACATGTGTTATTTAGATGCAAAATATGGTTTAATGCACTTTTTTTGCTTTCTTGACTGTTTCTAGAAGGGAAAATAATGTATGGTAGGTGCATCATACCTGAAAAACAAGTGCTTTAAACAGAAGAAACACTGGTATGGATTTTTAAAAGAAATAATACACAGCAGTGGGGGGAAAATAGTGCTAGCAAAGAACTTGTATTGAAGTTCAACAGAAAGAAGTACAGCACTCGCATGTAGATGTATCTAATAAGCCATCCAGGTCAGGTTTGTTTGTTGAGGCCTGGTTGATATGAGAGGTGCGTAGCTTTTTCGTCCAACAAGCCAGTCACCGAGGTGTGCTTCAGCCGCTCTGCTCTGCCCACGTCTGATTGTGATTCAGAGAGAGGGACATGATCGATAGCCCTGATGGAGCACTACAGCTGTTTAGCTATTCTGTGCAA
This sequence comes from Thalassoma bifasciatum, assembly GCA_008086565.1. Classification (NCBI taxonomy): domain Eukaryota; kingdom Metazoa; phylum Chordata; class Actinopteri; order Labriformes; family Labridae; genus Thalassoma; species Thalassoma bifasciatum. Next base: position 556,318 of record RPOG01000161.1, on the reverse strand, counting down.
TGCGGCAGCCGCTCTCCCGGTCGCTGTAAGCCGGCTGTGAGTGTGCATACACCCGCACACAGATACAAAGTCATCCACATGCTTAAGAGAAGAACAGAGATGAAGCACATGCATGCTGAAGATGCACCGGTGTGTGGTGATTTTTCTCCCATACACAACAACGCATGCCTTTTTGGATGTATGTACTTTCTGCTATAGCACAATAAACTCCTCTCAGAGGAATGATCAACTTTCTCGTTAGAACAGGGAATAAAGAGTTATCCTTGTTTTTCAGAGGAAGAAGATTGACTCAATGCAGAAAATAAATGGAATTTATGAAATGTTTCTCCAGCAATAAACCATACTGAAGTGAGCCCAACAGGGACGCATTATGATTTACACTGCAACCCTGAGCTCTGGGAAAGTCAAAGGAAGCGCAGATAAAAAGTGATTTAATCCGCCGGCTCCACTGAGCCCTGCTGATTAAAGCCCTTCGTCCCACAATGCATTAAACAGCTTAGAGATGACACCCTATGGTAAATGTAATTTGAACCAGAGATACATTAGCTATTGTTTGGTTTTGGCAGGTGAGTAATCTCATGTTCGTCCCATATTGTGTGTCTTCCATGTCAGGAAGGAAATGGATATCATTTGATAGGCTTTACCCTGTCTGCTGCTCTCTGCGTGGTTTACCGTAATTTCATTGTCTACCACCAGACATATACACACACAGACACAAAAGAAGAAAAAAAATGAAGGTGTACCTACAGATAGGTTTAGGGAGTGTTTTTCCAAAGCACAGCGCCAGACTGATGAATCCACCTTCCTTATGAATGTCTGATTGTGCAAACAGAGGCTGAATGTGCTGTAACTACAGCTTCTTCCTTCTCACTTCCGTTGTTGTTGTTAACTCTGTAGCTCTGTGCCAATATGGCAGCAGAGCAGAGAGTCGGCTCCAATATTGTCCAATAGATGCAGGATAAATAATGGAAACCACATCAGGAAGCAGCCACAGTGGCCCTGGGGGATGGAGCCAAACAGAAACGTGCAATATGTACAAGCTGTCCTGCTTTCTTCCTTTAAAACAAAGACAGAAAAAAAGATCTTGCTTTCATCTTAATTGCTTAATCCGTTTTTATGATCTCCTCTGTACCCAATTTTTCTGTCTGTCCTCACTTGGAAGCGCAAAAGCAAGCATATTTATATTTTATGTGCTGAAGCTGAAGCAAGCTGTCCAAGCAAATCTTGATCCGTGTCATAGTTTTCTGGTTTATCACTTTATAAATATATAAAACCTAGATGACACCCATAGTTTGTAGAACCCCAAAACACAAATCAGGGTACAGACCTGAAAACAGCTCAAACGCTGCCCCTGACACATGCCATCCGTATTTGCTGAGCAGGAGGTCTGTGCCATTAAGGGTGGAGGGAGCGGTGGCAGGAAAAAAAGGAAAAATTCCCTCCCTGTTGGCTTCTTCACCAAGGCAACGGTGCCAAGATAGCAGAGACAGCCCACGGTATTAAAACGTCCCTCGCTGAATTAAGGCAAGTCCCAAATCACTTGGTAAGTCACAAAAAGCCCTTCTGAAACTGTCAGTCATACTTGAGTAATCCATGTTAATTTCTACAATCCCTCCCACATTCCCCTGGCTAATAACCGGCCTGTCAGCGGGCCCATTTTTCTCCCCTACGGCGAGTAGATTTAACGTGCAGCCAAGTAGGATGGCGGCTTGGCTGTCAGAGTGTCTCAGACATGGCTGCCTCTACAAGTATGCCAAGGCACGTTTTTTTTTTCTCTTCTTTTTTCTTCCATTTACGCATCCAAGTGTCATGTGTGGGTGCCGTTCTGTGTATTGTTTATACGTAATGTTTTCCTTATTTTTTTTCCGACAGAAACAAAAGGTCAAATCTATTATGTATTGATAATTCATTCACTGCTGCTGTCACCTAACATAAACTCGCTTTTTTTCTGTCTCTGTTTGTGATCCACAACGACAATCAGACAGCTTTTCAATAAACACCAGCACAGATAATAATTAGACACCAAAGCTGGCTCACAGAATGCACTTCTCAGGATATTGCATCGTAATGAAATCTTTCCTGTGTGCATAAACCCTCCTACCCCCATCTACCCCCGTCCCTTGACTTCGCCCGCCCCCCATTAGAGGCAGGACACACAGGAAGTTATTATTGGCATCCCCAGTAAATCAGACAGCTTCCTGAAAAAGGATCAATTTCCCCCGATGCACTTTCTCATTATAACCTTATCTCGCCCACAGACAATAATCTGGATTTGTCACGCTTTGTTTGTTTTTCCGCTGAACTGTATCAATCATGAGTAAAGCCAGAGAGGAGCAGAGAGAGGCCACTGTGAGTGGATCCGTCACTGCAACATAAGCATTCACCTGAAGCCGTCCTCTTCTTGAAAATAAAATAAGTCGTTTCACTAGCTTCAAAGTTTGTTTAGGCAGAGGAGAGGAGCTCGGCTTCCTGGAGGGGTTTAGGCAGGAGCGATTGACTTTGCTCTCCACTCAACCACGTCTTATGCCAAAAGAGACCAATGAGGGGAGAGAAACATAACTAAGAAGAGTAATGAAGAGACATTTTAGCACCAGTTTGTCAGAAAGAAAGAGATTAAGAGGAAAATGTGACAGGAATAAGAGGGGCAGATAAAAGAGAACAGATGGAAGAGGGCAGAGAAGGAGGGAAGTGATGGCTGGCATTGAAAAACAGGAAAGGAAGGTGGAAAAGTTACATCAACACATGCTTTTGGAAGGTTAAATATGAGTAAAGTTCAGTTTTGAGAGATGAAAGGATGGCTTTGGCTGTGTGACTGCTTCCTGAACATGACCCTCCTGACTTGGGCCCAGCTGTCCACCAGGATGATCCCTTTCTGTCTCCCTACCTCTAATGTCACTTTTTGTTGTCCTGGCTCTTTTATCCTCCTATGTCCCTGCCTTACTGATTTCTCCTTCCTACCCTCTCTTTCATCCCTGCTGTCTAACACTTATGGACTTTACTGCAATATTTCGGCAACAGCAACAGCTGAAGTCACAGTCTCTGAAGTCCTTTTATAGTTGTTGGACAGGAAGTTTATTTTACCATAGGACTGCTTTATTTGGTGTTAGTTCATTTTATTAATGCAGTCTCTGTTCGTTTAGGGAATGACAGAGTCCACTCTCACTGATAATATTTCTAAACACCAAATTTCTAAAAGCAGTTTCTTACCTCTCAATTCAGCACTCCTGTGTCCTCTGAAAAGAGTTTGATAGAAACTTATTTACAACATATGCTCTCATTCTGAATTGAATAACTCTGCTTTCATTACAAGCACTAAAGGAAAACTGCTCTGAAACAACTTAGCTTGTGACAAGCTGTCTCCAACAAGCTAGCAGCTCTTTAGTTGTGACCCCCGTGTCCTCTAAAAGGGGCAAGACACTGATTTTGAACATGAGAATCATTCATTTGTGCTGTAAAAATGATCAAATCATGGATTCTCAACATTTTTGAGAGGACATGACTGTGGAAAATGTCACAGCCACCAAAAATGGATGACTAAAAAGGTGATTTTAAAGGATAAGATAACACAGTGTACTTTTTTTTTTTTTTTAAACGAGAAATTTAAATCATTTATGTAATTCACTCTCTTCCAATTTGAAGTATTAGGTCTTATGAGTTTGTTCATTTCAAATGTATTAGCCTACCACAATCTCAAAAACCGAAAAATTTCCTTTTTTTCTGACACTTCTTGGTGTGGCCCTCATCCTCTGCCATGTTATATACCAGAGAAATCTTGCTTCAGAACAAATTATGTTGTCAACTAGTTGCTGCTTCTAACAAGCTAGTTCCTGTTTACCCAGACTTGTTTCTATGTCCTCTGAAGAAAGTCAAGAAGTGTAACAGTTACACTTAAGTTTTTTTTAGATATTGATTATCTAACAAGCAACAACAAGACTGAGGTTGGACATGCCACTTCTTAATGTAATATGCATATGAATTTGATTGTTTGAAATTTATGGAGGACATATCGATAAAGACTAGAAAATAACTTACAGCAATATGAGTGTCTGAAGTATCTATATGAACTGTGATTGTAAACCCACTGCAAACAGCAAAGCAGAAATTAAAAGGATTAAGGTTTTTTTTAAAACCTTTTTTTCACCATCAGTCAGTCCAGTGCAAGGAGTCATTGCTTTGTTGAATTGCTCCTTTATTTATCTAAAACTCACTTTATCTGTTTTTGTCAACTTGAGTTCATCAGGCCAAAAAATCTGTGATTTTGCAACCCTTGAAAGTAAAAAGCAATCATTATATCATCTTTCAGTGCAATACTTACAAAGTTAATAGTGGATATTTGGCATTAGAGCTACAAAGTAATCAACGAGGAATGTCTGCCTGCATAATGCCTTGCCAGAGAGACTGCACCACCCCTGCTGACCCGGTGCAGCGGTCCAATTCAAATAAAGTAAATCAGAGAGTTGTTGTTTGTTTGAATACACCGCACAGCAGCACGATACCTCTGTGTCATAACTCCTGTTTTATTTTATTTCTCTTTTTCCTGTTTTCTCTGATAAATAAACTTCAATGTATCCTTTTAGGCCTCATTTTTTTACAGTTTTGGAAAATCACGAGCAAAAGCTCACATAAACATTGAGCTCACTTTGGTTGCCATATTTATCCATGATTGCACAAAATCATAACAGTTTTTGTTGCAAGAATAATGCTAACATGCAGCTTTGCCCGGTAAATGACGTGTCAGCCACTTCTGCTTTGGTGTCTCTAATCAATGTAGATGTTTGAAGTGTGGAGAAAACATCAATCCAGGTCATGACGAACCTTTATTTTGAAAGGCCCTTGGCCCATTTGCATCCAGGCATGCTTCCTCCAGTATGATCATTAAAAGTGACAACCAAAGGATTTTTTTTTTTTTGAATATTTTTATGAAGGGCATAGATTTGTTTTTGCCCTTCATAAATTAATTAAGCGGGTTAAATATCGATCCGTATTGATTTCAGATCCTTGAAGTGAATATGACTGAAGCACAGCCGGTCATAATGTGATATCAACAAATGTTGTCACAATTGCTGATACTTTTTTCCTTGAAAAATATTTGGGAGCGTTAAATATATTTGATTTTTTTTTCTGGAAACCCCAGGGATCACACTTCTGCCTTTGTAGTCACAAACAAAACCTCCAGATTTTCTCTTTTAATATTTCTCTCTTCGCTTAACTGGGCTCCCTACCAGTCTTGAGACATCCCCATTATCTCCACGGACCCCCAGATTCCAGGTTTTTTACCCATCTGTCAACTTAATCTAATGCAGTACCTGAGGCAATGCATTTCTTTTGGAAAGAATAATATTCAGCCTCTCAGCAGATACAGTAGGTCACCGAGCTCACAGCCTCTCGGCCCGCCTGCCTGTCCTCCAGAATGAAGATTACATTTGCTGAGGAGGATAATCATGCTCCAAGGTCTCTGTGGTATGCCAGCAATTCAGCAGGCTTGCTCTCTGTGGTTCACTGGTCAACTCCACTCCAACTCCTGCTCCTTTTATTAGATAGTAGGAGAGTAGTAGTGCAGTATCATGACAAAACAACTAGCTATGTTTTCCTAATCTACTATGTGATTTTTTTTTCATAAAGTAGATCTGAAGTAGGTCATGGCTTGACTGTTTATACATTTAGCAAAGGAGTAGTTCTGTCTGTTCACAAAGTCAAACTCAGCCTGAAGAACATCAGCTACTTTTAACATCAGCCTTTGTCAGCTGACAGCTCAGCTGATTACATCCATGCATCCAACTGGCAGTTATCAAAACAAGTGCCCTATTTGAACTGCTCAGTCTGCCTACTTTTGCCACTACCCCAACCCACCTCTTTGATGGATGCACATTAAAGGTAGGGTCTTCGGGAATTGTCACACCCCTCCTGCCATCTAAAACATGCATGTCAATTATATTACCCAAGATGTGTTTTTCCCCCTATGTTGCTCCTTTACTCTGCTAATACCACAAACAATGCTAAATAGTGCTGTCAGTCATGATATATTGTCCTATATTTTTAGCACCAAATAACCAAATTGAAGTAAGCTCCTTTAAAAAATGAGCACTTGCAAATCAATCAGCATGATAAGCATGGACTGTCATGACAGGAAGCCATTTAAAGATATTATATTTGATGTGGGTTTTTTTTTTATTTTTCTCTTTCGACCCATTTAGTTTGACCCTTAAGTGCTAGATTCACTCTCAGGAAACCATTGTGTCATGGTCATTGAGTGGCTAATATGTTTCTTTTGACCTCAGAAATTTAAAAGTAAACAGAGACACTGAGGTCATCCGGCTGACCAGAGTTGACCTTAGGACTGATTATATCTTCTGTGTGCTTGCGTCAGGGAAGCAGGATGAAAAAAAAACTAGGAGGCATCAGTTACACCCAACCTCGTCACTGTCACCGTCCCAGGACACAGAGGGCAGTGAGATAAATCTAGCCGCTTCCCCCCAAAATAGAGTCTGGGCCTCCATTAGAGCAGGAGGTAGCCTGTGTGGGAACAAGCAGAGGTCACCGCGGTCAGCAGAGTTATTTCTGTAGCGCCACCGGACCTGCAGGAGTCGACGCCCATTCATTCATGTGACTGGCAGCCAGCAGGGAAGGGGACACACGCGGAGACACACACATACACACTCACTCAGAGATGTGTACACACCTATTCGCTCTGCCAATGCACGATCAGTGGGAGAGGGACTTGTTCCATTAGCTCTACCTTACTCTGATGGTGTGCAATTTTATATTTTTTCTCACCTTGGGTTGTTTGTGTCTTTTTTTTTCTTTGAGTGAGAGTGTATTTATATAAAAGCTGCCCGAAGGACGATGGAAACACACCTGGTTTCAGTATGACCTCATGTCTCAGACATACTGTCTCTCTGTCTGTCTATGCTTCCTTTACTGGCAGCACAGCACACACATACTGGATCTAACTTGCGGTTTATTCCTGAAGCTTTTTCACAGTTTATACAGATGATTTACAGTAGCTTTCAAACATGTATGCACGCTTTTTGGCATAGCAAATACATAGCCGACGCACATAAGCTCAAAAACATGCCAACGGAGTGATTTCTTACAGTTTCCTTTCTGCTCCTTTGTTCTTCGAGACTCTCTCTTCCTCTGTCTTCCTCTCCTGCATCCACGCACACACCAACACACACACATCAATAGTCCATTAGGAGTGTGTTGCTTTCATTACCTCCAGCTTGGCCCTGAGACAGCCTTCAGAGTGGAGTACAGCCGAGCAGAGCTGGCCACGATTGCAGTATATATATAGAGAGAAGTCTGGTAATTGCCAGCTCTCTGTTCTCTCTATCCTGAGCGTCAGGTGGAAAGTATGAATCCCCGGTATCTGGGGACCACCCCTGCTGCGCCGCACCGCATCTTGCTACAACTGCCTGTCCCCCCACCGGGCACAAGTAATAGGGGGAAAACAGAGAGCTTAAAGGCCTCAGAGAGTCCAACAACTGCCACTCTAACAATACACACCGCCATGGGAATAAGGGGGAAAAAACAGGCAGCCCACACTTACAGAGAGAGAGGCACCTGAAGATACAGCCTTCCTAGAAATCTTCCTTTTTATGTCTTGCTTCCTACACACCAGTAAGGGTTATCACGGCAACACAGCTTTTCTGTTGATGCAGAATATTTTGTTTTGTTTCACTTGCCTGAAGGCAAAAAAAGGTCACTTAAAAGAATTCAGAGATCCTAAAAAATGTTTTCAATACTGGAGAGGTTCTGGTTAGTATTCTGTTTCCCATAAATGTTTAGAATGGTTCTATTACACGGAACAGCAGATCTTTATAGAGAATCAAAGTTCAATTGAACCCAATCACTGGGAATGGAATAAAGCCTCTTAGTCGATCGTCAGTAAGACTCTCTGTTAAAGGAAATTTAAACACTGAAGGTGGTCATGAAACCTTTTACTGTTAAGTTTTAAGTAGTGTGGTGTTATTTATTCTTGTTGGGCAGAAAAAAGACTTTATCAGGAGGCGTGGCAAATAAAAACTTCACTGTTTGCATCGGCATTCCATATTTTCCAAACAGGAACTTCAGTCCCTGTAGGATTTTGACGGCATGTTCTGTGACTGCTGCAGCCTTAATATCCTGATTACATTGCAGCTATGTGAAAGAGGTCCAGTGACCGGAATGTTTGTTCATTTTTACATAATTATGTAAATATCTTTAACATTGTATAATTTGCATTTTTGTTATGTGATTTGAAATGAGATTATCAGCGCCAAAGTTGTTCATCTCTGAATGCTATTGTCCATTTTCTGTGGTTGGGTTCCATTTTCCCAAGAGAAAAGACCAAAAGCCCTTCGATGACACTGTTTTAACTGGCAGAAATAAGCACTGAAAAGCAAAATTTGTCCCTTTATTTCTCGATGAAGACTATTTCTTGGATTTATTTTGTGGTAACGGTGGGCACCGGAGCTAGAGTGGCAAAAAGAAAAAGGACAGAGGAGCAGGAGAAACCCAAACAGGGTTGAGACAGAGCATGGGCCAGCCTCAGATTGGCAGATAAGGCACTAGGAAGACTTAGAATAAAAGGAAAACGTTGTTGAAAATTAAGGAATAATCAACAAATACTTAAACCAGGTGTTTTCAATATAGATTTACAGTATCAAGCCTTATATAGACACCATAGATGAGATTGCTCATGATGAGATCACAGCAATGAAGTTGGTGATGTAAAATTGTGATTGGGTAACAGCACAATTGAAAGATTAAAATGCTAAGTGACGAAAAAAAATTTCAGGTACGAATAAAATTAGCAACATTATCACCCTAGAAAAACCAGCATGAACCATATATTCTGTGATATCCTCATTTAATACACTCTGTGGTCTTTTTACTGAATAACAGAGAGCTGCACCCATTTCAACACTTTGTTAAAGTAGACGGTGAATAAATACTCAAATAAATGATCAAATATTAACTTCAGGGTTATGCAAACATGATCAAAATGGTGTTTTACTTCCATTAAAATGTTCTTAATTAACGAAAGTTTTAATTATTTAGAAAATGCAAAACCTGCAGGCAATCAGCAGTTAGGTAAAATGGGCTGGACTTGTTGTTAAAAGGTAAATACATTTAATAATCATTTCCAGTTGCTGTTCATTAATCCAGCCCTGCTTTATTCCATCCCTCTCGACTCTGTCAAGCCATTCATCAAGGAAATGGTACGAGTGTGTTGTTGCTCAGAGGCATAATAAACAAAGATGACTTATTTTTCATACACACTTGTTAATCCTATCTGCAGTGTATGTGCTGTAAATACGTTGATAATGGTTTTTCCATGTGTGGCCTTCACTCCTTTTTTAGCATTCAAAGTGGTATTGACTTAATGGCGTATCTGCTGCAGAACTCGTCAGAGTGGCGCCGATGTAGGTATGGTAATAGTACGACTGGGTTCTCCATTCACCGGCTCCCATCTTGATCCCCTCACACACAGACTCACACAGATTTATGAATTACCTTGAGCTAGTCATCTCTCTCTTCTTGCCCTAGAAATAATCTTACCTCAGATGCATCCAGATCAATTTTTCAGGATGTCTTATTTGCGGAGTGAGCGGCAAGCTCGACGCAGCGGGAGTGGTTGAGCCTGTGTGTGTCTGAGTGTGTCTGTGTGTGTGAGAAAAAGAGAGGGAGGGAGGTGGGATGCATCGGGGGGTGTATCCAATTTCAGGCTGCAAAGCAAATGGCCTTGGAGATCAAGGATTATACAGCAGAATTTGAAGTTGAGCTGATATTGATTTGCTTTGCCCCCTCTGAACTCCCCGTTGTGCCTTCTCCATGTAAGCTTTTAAATGCTGCTGCCTTAATGGCCCTCATTGCCAGTATCGGCCCCTGATCTATAAGGCCACAACAGCTGACCCTTATAAATATGGCCTTTTGTTGTTACAGATGTCTCGGGACATTCCATGTGGGTAAGTAGAAAGTGTGTACAGTGAATTTGGCTCCAGATAAAGGATGGTTTTTAGTCACCCTGGTGCAAGTCTGTTGCTGTTTTATGTTAATCTAAAGAGGAAAAAAGGACAGGCACACAGTGTTGGGGAAATATGAATGGTTGAGTGGCTAATTAATGCATATTTGCCTTTATCATTAGAACATAGAGTATATACTTTCTCTCTGATTAACCAGATGTTTTACTCTGATTAATTTCTTTTATGAAGAGTTTTCTGTTGAATGCAAAGTGAGGAGTTAGTGTAGTTATTGGCACCCCAAATAGACAAAGCAGCACCTCATTTCTCTAAGCTGTCCAGGAAAAAAATAATTCAAGACATGAAAAAAGTAAGTAATATTAGAAAAGATGACACACTTTGAAAGCTTTTTTCTTTTTTCACTGATTGGAGGGATGAGCAAGGGAGCACTTAAAGAGGGGGTATCGTGCTTTTTTTCAAGACTCAAGGCTATATTTTAATACAGGAGCATTATGTTTATTTTTCCTCTTATCCAAGCATGTAGTGAACCATTATTTTGGGAGCACATTTATGTAAGTTCAAAAAATAAAAATAGAAGATTGGCTTTGCTGAGATCTTTTTTTTATTGGCCCATGTTAAGGCAGAAATTTTGAGAAAAAAAGTCAAAAATGTAAGATGAAGGCCCAAATTTTGAACAATTTAACTTGCGATTACAAGATGAATAGTCAAGTTTGAGATAATTAAGTCAAAATGATGAGAGAAAAAGAAGACAAAATTTTGAGATAAAAAGTCAATATTTTGACTGACTATCTCATTAATTTGACTTTTTATCTCAAAATATGACTGAATTTGGGCAACAACAAAAAAAAACATTAAAAAAATTCATTAAAACCAGTTTTTCATTTGTCCAAATTTTCACTTCAAATAGAAAAGACTGTTTCAAATAAATGTATGGGTTGTGAAGCCACTTTGTTATCTTTGAGTGTCCAAAAGGGTAGGGGTTCCTTTTTTGAGTCTTAGTGTATGGTCACCCTAGCTAACAGGATTGCCAACTAACTCCCCCCAAAACAAAGGATGTTTTATATGCCACAACAAGCACAACTCCAGATTTTTTTTTAATTAAAGGTCCATTAAAAATTATCTTTACTCTATGCAGTCAGCCTTTGCCATCATTTTTTCACTATTGTTCGTGAGGATAATTGTGGGACTCTTTTGTTGCAGCTCTGGCAGTCTTCATCCCAGCTAATTTGTGTTGTTGGAGCCGCTCCACACCACAGCTGGTACTGATGAACGTCTGACCACCCAGATGCTTCGGCTTTTTCCACACAGACATTTCGTGAAAATTCGGATCCTTTTCAGATCTGTGAAGCAGAGGCATTTATCACAAGAGTTTTCATCAGTTTTAATACGTTTTGATGTGCCGTCCCGTTCTGAGCCACACTCTTGGCACCCCTCTGTGACTTCACAGCCTCCATCTCCTGTGCCAGCACGAAGCAAGGAATTACAGTTTGTTGTCTGTCATTTAGCCATCTCTCCTGCTTCTCTTCATGGGTTTCTTCCTTTTCCTCATCATACTTTATTTTCTCCTTTGTAAAAATACACAGAGACACAATGCAGGCACACATCTGAGCAAGTTTAATGTTTACTTTCGGTAGAAAAAAGCAAACAGAAGGAAAAGAACAGCAATTACAAGTTTAATTGTTAGGCAATACCCGCCAAAATAAGAGTAAGACCAGAAAAAAAAAATTTGAGGAGGGAGTTGGGATCTGATTAACTCATGAAATTGGCCCATTATGGGATAAAACCAACAGTGGGGAGTGTTGGATGTCTAGTAGTGAGTGGGGGGTGTCCAAATCTCCTCTATTCGCACAGCCATTACAAACAAGAGTGGATTAGCTGGCGGCCCCCCTGCTGGGACAGTGAATGGATGAGAATAGGGGAGATGACAGAGGCCGCTCACTCCTCTCCAGCATTATCTAAATAACAGGCTAGGGAATTCAATAAGTACCGGCCTCATCAGACCTCATCAGCTCCCCCAATTAAGCCACACATCATGGCGGCTGGCGGGCTGGTTGCTGTTGGTGACAGATGAGAGAGGCCACTACAGTGATGTAGAGCGCTTCACTGCCTCAGATTCCTGACATTGCTAAGTGGAAAAAATAGTGTAAGATAATTGAGGAGAGGTGGGTCCTTTATAGAGGAGAATCTTAGGCTCTGATGAATAATCATAGTAACAGAGTTTATTTGTATGCCTCTTTCAGTTTACCTCGTTTGTCCTTGAAGCTGCATTGATGAGTTTATCTCAATAACTGGCCGCAACTCCAAGTTAAAAGCAGTTACCTTCAGCAAGCAGGAGCTTGATATTGATGTTGTGCGTCGATATACTGTATCTCCCCTCCCACATAGCCTCTCTTGTCCCCTCTCTTTACACAAACACTAAAAAGTCAGGACATGAGACAAAAACAGACCTCCGCCACATTGATCTGAGCCCATTAAGGAGAGTCGAGTAAAAACAACAGCTTTTTCATCACATCTGCAATGTTTAAGCAAAAACTCACTCAAAGGTGTTTTCTACAAGTCAGCCATTCTCTAGTTTAACTCTCTTAAAGAAAATAGAGGAGTAGAGATACTGAGGTAAGCCAAGCAGATCTTAACTTGACAACCCTTGAATCACACACTCGAGGCAGTTTTTTTGAGGCTGTCTGACCAAAAACCTCACATTTGGGGGGGAAAAGTTTCATAGACATGAGATCACACAGAAGCTTGTGTGGTCAAACGTGACTTCTAAAGAAAAACAAACACGGGGATAGACTAATATCATTGATGGCAATCCTGGTGTGTTCTTTCATTCAGCAACAAAAAACAGGAAATGATAATGAGTCAATAGAGCTACAAGCTAGCCTCCTTTTTCAATTTTCCACTCAAATCTGGGTATTATTCGTGAGCTGTTTCATCCAGTTAGTGACACTTCTTAGTCTGCTCCTCTCTGTGGTTATTGCAGGTATTTCATCAGGCGATTCGACCAGGAATCGCATATATTAATCATGTGTAATATTATATCTCAGGCTCTGAATAGTCGTATTGATGCCACATTCCTATGATTGTATGGTCATATAATTAGCTGTGACAAGCTCTGAATGAAGCTACATTCCTCCAACTGTGGACCAAAATCTAGCTAAATATTTTCTAGTCTGTCACCAGCCTTCATGAGTGTTTTTTAATCCTTAGAGGGAGTGCAGATGAGAGGGTTAACCGTCACAATTTGGACCCATATTTGGTGCATTAGTCTTGTGAAGGGTAGGGATTGGACAAAGTATTGACAAGGTTAAATGTTTTCTTGATTAGGGAGATACAACTGTTCGCACTAAAGTTATTTTAAATTTAAAAAAGACTCACAACTCTCTTCATGACTCCTGAGGCCAACCTGACAAGAGGTTGTTTCCAAAAAGGAGTGATGGTGGAATCAAGTCAGACAGATGAGAAAGAAGTCGAGGAATGCCCAACCACCTTAGAAACATTCACTATTTTTAAAGTGATCATCGGGAAAGCTGGGGAGATATCAGATATTGATGAGGGTAAAAGATAAGACTTTTACAAGAAAGAAATGGCAAGAAAGAATAGTGAAAACTTTCCTGTGCTGGCTCCTATTTGTTGTGAACAAGGTGTGTTTATGTGTGTGTGTGTGTGTGTGTGTGGCTGCTCTTTAGAAAGTGAAAGAGCAAAGAAAGCTGCACCTGCAGCTTCTATCAACCAGTGGAAAGCTCCTTTCAGCACAGCTTTAATTACAGTGTCTGCGGCTCTGCTCGGCTCAGACGGGCCGCTCTCCTCTCAGCCAACCAAATCCTCTCACACTCAGCCGCCTTCCGTTGCCACACACTCTGCCTGATCCCTAATCAGCCACGGTGCCACTCCTCATCGATCCCCAATCAGTTACAGTAAAGGGGACGCTGTGGAGCCCCCTCCACCCCTTCCTACTCCATCCCTTCTCCCCTTATTAGTCAGGTGCCCTGCTTTCATTGATCATAAATCAACGTCACTGGCGGCATTGATCGTCAATCACCTCCGGTGACACTATTGATCGAACTGCTCCCCCTGCTATAGGCCTGCCCTCAGCCCCTCAGCACGGCTGTGGTGTATCGATCCTTCCTCAGATACAGTATTGAGGGCTCTTTATTGATAATTCATTTATTGTGCTGTAATTTCATTTTCTTTCCTGTCTATACTGTTGTTACGGGAAACCCCCACGGTGGAAACCTAGTTAACAAAAGCACAGTCCTTTGTTTGCTTCTCCATGCTACTCTGACTGATATGGCTTTCATGCATTTTCTGTTGAAATGTCATTATCAATTTGGGCTCAGTGGTAGTCTAAATGTTAGATAATGTTATTTCTAGCAAGAAAATCATATGTTAGAACCCCAGACCATGGGGAAATTCAATGAGGGGGAATGCACCGTTTAGCAGACACCATACATTTTTGATTTCACTTTCATGCTGACTTACAATGAAGGACTGTTTGTAATTCGCTCAGAGTGTGAATTCATGTAACTCTATGAATGTCAAGTAGTGCAGTGCTGGAAAACACCAAGCTTACTCAGCAGAATCCAGCCATGATGAATAAACCTGGTTTGTTGTAATGCTATGTGGAAGCTGAGTATGGTGCTTCATGTAAATAATGAAGCCCTCTTCATAAAGTAAAACCTTTCTTAAAGAACGGGTACTTTTTGTACTCTCTGAGCTGATTTATTCTGACTCTGACTCACTGTCATATATATTGAAAAATCCTTGCCGTAGGTCTCAAAGATGGGCCGTTCTGCTGAAATACAAAGCGGCCATCTTTATGATTCATCTCTATAGATGGGAGGTTTCACGGGTCACTGGAGGCGTCGGCAGTGTTATAATACTCTGCTAACAGGGACAGAGCCAACTTCACTGCCTGCCCACACAGCCAGTGACACAGACAGTGGCAGCAGAGGTCACACCCCAAAGGCTCAGCTCAGAAACAGCTGCTCTAATGTCCCTGATGCCAAAGCCAAAACATTCTGCCATGAAAAGAGATCTCCATGGGCCAGGACCAGATTCATGCCACAGGGCTGAGGTGTACCTGTGCACACTTATTTTACAGGTGTGTTTTGACCCTTTGATGAAAACTATTTCATTCAAAAGTTGCCAATTTCATTGAAGAATTGGTTGTAAATCACTTCCAGAACAGACCTTAAAGGTAGAGTCTACGGGAATTGGTGTTTCTGTTTGCAAACAGAACATCTAAACTGGGCTTCTCCTCCTTGGCTTAGTGCCAGCGACAGCTTACACCTACTGCCTCTGACTGCTATATAGCTATGTGAACACACTCACCAGCCCAGCGAGCACCTGCAGTGTCGCATTTCTGTGTGGGAAAGGTTCAAGTGCCGTTCATCTGACTTCATGCGTAAATGAGGTATCCTGCAAATATTGTCTCATTCTTTCCATGTGTTATGGCTGCTATCCTGGCAGCTCGGCCCACTCGCCATCATACAACACAAAGTCGCTTGCGCACTTGGGACGCTGTGATTGGCTGGGATCATCATGCCTACTGTCTGGCCAGAAACATCCCGAGACAACCAAAACAGCAACATACAGGCAGTGGAGGGGGTTGAGGCAGACACAGACACTTACACACATAATAGAGGCCCATAGATGACAAGTGAGCAGGATCAGTCCCCAAAAAGTTGACTTCATTTTTTGAAAATTCTGCAGACCCTACTTTAAGTGAGGTTCCCTGAACTTTGAGGCCTGTCTCGAGCGGATACCCAAGGAACTGAGGTTCTTGCAGCTGTATTTGGACCGTCACAGTGGTTGTGGATTTCATAATGAATTCATTCTTTTGACATTATTAATGTCAGATTGAGTCTTAAAAAATGGTTTCATTTTGAAAATATCTCTAAACACAAATCTTAAATCATTTTACTCTTGAAGACGTGATGGAAACAAAGAACAGCAAGTCTTTGGTCTAAGAATCTAATTTGATTCTTGCCTCTGCTGCAGATGATTTTGTTTTCATAGATGGGATCTCATTTCAAATCCTCTCTGCATATACTGTTTTCAATCTTAAACTATACTCTTGCAATTTTGCAGTGACCACAATGTGGCCAGGCTGTAATTGCCACCCTGGCCAGCTGTGTAAATCGACCACTGATACTGCAGCAACAAAGATGTTGGCAGAGCACAGCAGCATGTGTGGGTTTTGCATTAGAAACATCTGCCACGGCTACTTTAAAACTACATCTGTGTTGAGGAACCAGCGACTTTCTGCTTTCCCACTTCGAATGAATGCATTGGTGACCGTCTGCTCTTTTGGATGTTATTTTAATATATGGAAAACTGTCAGTCATACATACATACTAACTTTTTACTCACACACTTCTGTCTCCTGCTTTCAACATTTGTTTACTCACCATGGCTACCATTGCGTTTGAAATGGCAAGTGGAATTAGCTGATTAAGCTAAAATAAAGTTCTCGTTAACTGCTACCCCTGAACTCGTCTCACAAGAGTTGGCTAGCAGCTGGAAACCTACCGCCTGTTTGGCACTGCTCTTGCTCTCACAGTTTCTGTAAGAGGAGATAAATTCAGAGTAAGCACTCAGAGGCACTAACATATTCACCCATTTTTTTATCTACTAAAATAATTATATTTACCTTCTTCAGTTCTCACATAAATGTTTGCATATTGATCTGGATCTTCTCTAAGACACAAAAACATGCACTCACTCACGCCTCTCTAAACATTCTGATTCCCAGAGGATAGTTTCAGAGTTGATTGTTGCCTTTAACAACATGGGTGAACAGCAGGTTTGATGAATGGATTTAAGAATGAATGGATTGAAGGACAGATTGAATGTAAGGCAGCAGAGGTGACTTGGTGAATAAGTAGGAAACTTGAACATTGAATAGTTAAACTAATGCTTGTATAGATGGATGAATGGATGGATAAATAGATGGATAGGTGGAAAAATATATGTATAGATGGATGGTTGTTTTGATGGATGGATGGTGGCATGACAGGCTGTGTGGATGAATGGATGGATGAAGGGGGAAAAATAGGTAGGAAAAAAGCTTGATAGATGGGTGGTTAGATTGATGGATGGATAATTACATGGATGAAAAGAGTCTGGAATGTTTAGACGGATGAATGGATGGATGGTTAAGAGATGGCAGAAAGGCTAGAGGGATGGAGGGATGGATGGATGGATGGAAGGATGGATGGGAAAATAGATGGATGGATCGTTAGTTGGGGGATGGATTATGGATGGATGGATGGAAAAATAGATGGATTGATGGTTAGTTGGATGGATGGATGGATGGATGGTTAGTTGGTGGATGGATGGATGGATGGATGGATGGATGGATGGATGGAAAAATAGATGGATGGATGGTTAGTTGGATGGATGGATGGATGGAAAAGTAGACTGATTGATAGATGGATAAATGGTTCAATGGATTATTGGATAAAAGGAAGAACTGTCTGAATCAATCGATGAATGAAAATATGGCCTGTTGGACAGATAGAGGGAGGGATTGAGGGAGTGAAAAAGACAAGCGAGAGAGAAGGAGAGTTAATAATAAAGAAGAAGGGAGTGGTTAAGACAAAAAAGAAAGTCGGAACCACAGTAAGAGGGATAGGAAAGAGAGGGGAGCGGAAAAAGTAAAGAGACAAAGTAAGAAAGACAGAGATGGACAAGAAATGGAGTGAGAAACAAAGAGATCAAGAGAGAAAGTGAGAATTCAAAAGCCCAGACAGAAAAAAAAAGAAATAAGAAAAAGAACAAAGAACAAAAAAGGGACCGTAAGCTTGAGAGAGAAAATAAAAGTGAAATGGGAGGACAAGAAGACAGAGGGAAAGGGAAAATGGAAGAAAACACATCGAGGGCTATAGGCATTAGATAGATAGATAGATAGATAGATAGATAGATAGATAGATAGATAGATAGATAGATAGATAGATAACAGGATGGAGAGAGATGCAGTGGAGTGAGAGATGGATTAGCATGTCACAGACTCCCTACATAACATTACTCTTGTTAAGTGTGCAATAGCTCATCGATCAGAGCTTCTACCACCCGCATCCACAGCTCTTCCCTCCACTTCTCTTCCCGTAATCCATAATATCATCTCAGGCCTGCAGTGGCTGGCGTGCTGCAGGGACCCTCTATGGGGAAGTCTAAGCAGGGGCTGATCAATAGTAATAGAGCACGTGTAAGCAGATGCAGGGTGAGAAGCAAGGTGTTGTTGACATCCCTATTCCGTTGCTAATCTCACTCACTCATCTATAGAGTATGGATCAGAAACAGAGGACTGGACTTCTTCTGTCAAGCTTGCATCCCTCTCCCTCATCTTCCTCTCTGTCACTGCCTCCTCATGCCTTTTTGTCCCCCCTATCTGTCTCCACATCTATCCCTCTTCTCCCTCTTCGCCTCACTCTCCGTCCCGCTCTCCTCTCAACGCCACGAGCCATTTATCAGGGCCGTGTCATTGAGCCATGTGTGCCGTCCCTGTCAGCAAAACAGCAGGCAGACTGTCTTCATTTCTACGCTGAAGGATGCATGCGAGGCCGGCATGGCAGTTGTGAGAGCTATCGACTGGGATCAGTCAAAACCCTCCTTGTTGGGAAGTCGCTGTCGTCTGCATCCTCATGTTGGCGGCTATTCTGAGCTCCTCTGAAAATTATAGCATATATGCTCATGAATCGGACATTTTGTCCTAATTTTCTACATGTACACCTATTCCTTGAACCCTGTGTTGTATTGCTCTGTTCAATCCCTCTCTCTTTCGCTACCTCCCACTCTTTTTCTTTGTCTCTCCCATAAGACACTGTCTCCTCAATCTGGGCAGACAGGTCAAGCCAGCTGATGGGAATCAGACAGTTGTTGATCCAATTAGGGAACCCCTCGAGCAGCGTCAGAGCATAGCAGAATCCCAATAAAAACTGTCCTTTCTCCCCTTTTCTTTTTTTTTCTCCAAGTATGCCCTTGTAGTAAAAAAAAACTGAGGAAACCAATGACTTTCAAGAGACTAATATCTCACAGAACTTCAACCACCTGTGGAAACCATAAACCAAAGTTGCAACGTTCAAAGCCTCCTGTGACTGAAGCTTCTCAGTTTGACATATTTTGGTTCAAGTGGCTGAATAGTTCCCCTCTTCACCCTTTTAAGGCTTAGAGCCAAGCAAGTCCAACCCAGTTTGACTCCCAGCCCCTGTGAGAGACCTCTTTTGTAGCCGTCTCGATGCTTTTTCCCTGAGCAGGATCCCTCACACACATCTTGTTCTCGACTCGGGGGGGCATTCCTGCATTGATTTCACCATTCAGGCCAAGCAGATGTACAGCCAGCGCATGAATGTATGACATTACTGACATTGATGTATGATAATACATGTGTTGATTTGCATTCATGGATCAGATGTTGTTTCGCTGGCCTAGAGAGACCATCCGCAGCAGGCAAGTGTTCTTTGTCTGCAGATACTGGAATGAAAAAGGACTAGTGTGATGTGGTGTTCTCGCTGTGCTGGCTGTTATTCTGCAGACAAAGGGTTGATTTCCCCCAGATGCTGGCCCACAGGAAGCACAGGCAACAGCAACAATTACGTACACACGCAGTGCTAATAAGTGCAACAAGCTTCAATTTAATACCTATTGTAATTACACTGCCTCACACAGAAGTACATCTGCACTCTCTTGGTACATTTTACAGTGCGTTAATGTGTCTATTGATGAGCAGAAAGCCATGACTATCTCCTCAAAGCCACATGCATAGTTAAGAGTGTAATTAAACCGAGGCTTTGATCAAATGAGGCTCGCAGCATAGAAACTGTACTAATCTGTGCATTTGTGTGAACAGTTTGCATGTAAACATTTGCTTTGGTTGGTCCAAAGCACACATACATGTGCATACAGAAAGTCTGCAGTCCACCCTTGTTTTTTTTTTTTTAAGTTTTTTTTTTTGGCCTTTGTGCCTTTATTTGATAGAGGAGGACAGTGGATAGCGTCGGAAAGGGGAGAGAGAGTGGGGAGTGACATGCGGGAAATGGCCACAGGTTGGATTCGAACCCGGGCCGCCCGCTCGAGGACAAGCCTCATGGTGCGCAGCCATATCCACTAGGCCATCCGCGCCCCCAGTCCACCCTTGTTAATATGTTTACCAGTTTCTACAGCAGCCCACATAAAAAGACAAGTAGGAGCTCCCATGCAGCACCTTGTTAGCGCCAGCTCTTGACCTCTGACCAACAGCACTTTATGTCTTTTCCCCATGTTTCAGGATCATTAAATGGCAGCAAATTGGTTCGTAATTGCGGCTTTATTTTTCCAAGCATCCCTCTTCAAGCAGGAGCCAGTTCGAAATGTGTTGTACTTGGAATCAGTGACCTAAAGACGCAGCATCAGCAAGCTTGCACGGCCTAGTTTATTCCAGGGCACTGCCAGCAATGACGGTGTGTGTGGCAAGAGGTCTAAGAAAGGTTTTTAGTCTGGCAGCAGTTCGGATTGCGTGTGAATGTGTCTGCTGGTATTTTGGTGTGTTTTCGAGGTTTTATAGCCGGGCAGGAGAAGGGTGTGTGAGTGTGTGTGTCAGGGTGAGTGTGATCACAGGCTGGGTGGGGTTGCATGCTGCTGTTGATCTTGGGCAGGAGTCTTAAACAAATTGGCCGCTTCACTGTGGGAACCCGGGTTGTAGTCACAGGGGTAACGTCAGCGTGCTCTGTGTCAGATTCTCCAAATCGCTCAGATGGCTAATTACCTCCCAGAGTGCCAGAGGAGAGGTTTGGAAGAGCTTTTGTTGTTTTACCTCAGCTTCATTTCTTTTTCTCCATTCTCATGGGCTGACTTTAAAAGTTTGGTCCCCTAGTAGCGCCTTAAGATATTCAAACATACAAACACTCTGTTTCTGCAGAAGTTCGTTGTGAAGTGGCCACTAATGAAAACTTTTCCTTCAGGGTCCTCAGCTATTTGTTCCTAGCTGATCGGGAATACCAGTTTTGATAAAGTTTTGATAATCCTTGATTTGACACAAATCCTGCTTCTGATAAGTTAAGGGTGACCATATTCTGAAAACCCAAAAAGAAGGCCCCCCACGCGGCCTCTTGGAGATACTGAAAACATGCCCAAAGAAACTCTATTAGTCTGTTACCCATGCATTTATATCAACGGTCCTTTCCTGATTAAACTGACAAATTTCTATTAACTTAAATAATGTTAAGAAGCCCATGTACGCCAGTTAAAAATATGAAAAAATGTTTTAATTTTTTGCCCAAGTTAAGTCAAAATTTTTAGATAAAAGGTCAAATTGATGAGCTAAAAAGTCCAAATTTCTGTTTTGATCTCAAAACCTTGTCTTTTTTTTCATGATTTTTACTTAATAGTCTCAAAATATTGACTTTGTTTTTTCCACAATTTGACTTTTTATCTCAGAGTTTTGAATCTGATAAATGGGGCATCAGAATAATGCCAGAAGCCAGTATCAATGGTCCATAGAATAAGCTTAGGAAAATCCTGGACATTTTGAGAGATTTCATAAACTGCCCCCTGTACCCAACAGCTTTGGTCCCAGTGGACGAAAGAGGATGTTTGGTCACCTAGATAAGTAACTTAGATTGTGAAAGTTCAGCAATTTGGGGTGATTCTACAAGTGGTTGGAGACAGAGCTCAAACCATGCTGGTTACTGGTTTGGATCCACCCCTGCTGCTGACTGATTTCTCTGGAAACGAGGTTAAAAGAAACAGTATCATCATTGACTGGTTAAATGGCAATGATTCTGAGTTTTTAAAATAAACCAATAACTGAACACCACTGGCAGTATTTAGTTTAACATCATTCCTCTTTAGTTCCACCGAGTTGTTTTCAGATTAAGTCATAAAGTCCTGTCATGAGCTCATCAGAGATTGTTTTACTGCCTCACTACCTTCTCAACTCTGATGGGCGTCCTCCATCTTCTGTCTTGTGCTTTTGGTCAGAGCCCGATGGCCTCTAACATCTGGGAGTACAGATTAAAGCCTCAACAATCTCTTGGTGGGTGTCACAGCATGATGAAAGGTCCCGTTACTCAACCCCCTGCAGACAGTTGCGTGTCGTCACAGAGCGGCTGTGTCACGAGCTGCCAGGCCCGTAATGTGAACGCGATGACAGGCAAGCTGTCAGGTCTTTTCTAAGCCACCAGGTGCAGGGAGGCAGCCGTTCAGTGTCTGGATAGTCTTGCTGGCTTAGTGTGTACTTTACTGCGGCTGAACTGTCCAACGTTCCCAGAAACTGAGTGCTTGATTCTGTTGTGGATTTTTTCTTTACTTCTTGTTTTCTCCCTTGTTTCTTTCTTTAGCCACCCACCTGTCTCTCTTATCTTCTTATCTCCTCCATTCTCCTCCTATTTTATGTTTTCTTTCTCTTTCACTCTCCTTCTCCTCTGTACCTTACTCACCTCTAGATCCTCAGCCAGAAGAGGCACCAAATTCTCATGAGAGGAGCTAACTAAGAACTATTTTCCTCTCAGTTTTCATCATTGTTCATCATCTCATCACCTGGACAAACTTTTGTCTTTTTTGTGCACACCTGCAGCCCAAGTGTGGGAAAGTGCCCTTTGAGAAGTTATCTTTACAGATACATGTGTAAACACAATTCTTTTAGCACCTGTTATTGGCAGGACAGCAGACAAAACTAACAGCACAGAGGGCTTTTATTGCTTTTTAATGGAATTAAAGACAGCTGATTTATGTCACATTTTCCTGCTGATGGAAACGGTAACGGTACCCCCAGTGTGCACGTCAGGAACAGTACCATTCATATCCAACAGCCTCTTCTTAAACAGCACAGCCTTGCAAGTCCCTTGCACTGGTGGGTGCAGAGTGGAAAAAGGCATAAAATTTCAAATAAAAAAGAACATGGCTGTAAAAGTACATCACAGAGGGAATATGCGCAAGGAACAGGAACGCCTTCTAGAAATAAGCCTTGGCTGGCAGAGCCAGAGTCCTGCATTACCATCTCAGAGGTATTTACAAGAGCGATTACTGTGATTATTATTTCAACAATACGCAGCAATGCTCTTTCATGGGTTGCCAGCCTGAGCCAGAGTAGGGAGGGCCTGCCAACGTCGTCGGTCTGGGAATCTGTCTCAAGCTCCATAGGAGAGCAGAGAGAGTGGAGGGAATGAGGGAAGGAAGGAGAGACAGAGATACCGGGGTAGTAGAAGACTTATGAAACACAGTTCAAAAGGCTTCTTCTCCTTTGAAAGGGGTGACAGAACAAAGTCCTTCTAATATGATCTTGTCCCCTCTCCCTGTGTCTGCAGCTCCCACGGAGCCTTTGCTGTGCAAATTTGCCGACGGAGGACAGAAGAAACGCCAGAGCCAGAGCAAGTACCCTCAGAACGGGAGGCCGTGGCATAGAGAAGGCGAGGTAAGAGGTTACTCAAAGACAGCAGCTGTCACCTAGAGTGTCACAGATTTATGAAGTCTTTATTTACCCGTTCAAACCGGGAAAATCAACTGTCACAAGGTGCAGAAATGAATCCGTGCATATCTTAGAACAGGAGCCTTTGATCACAGGGAATTTTATTTAGTGAGAAACTTTAAAACCAGGTTCACTACAAACATGACCTTCACATCACAGATGTACCTAAACAGATTAAAGTTCCCCTGATAGAATTTAAACACCCAGACCCGGGTACTGGCTCATACAGATTACTCCTCCAACTGCATTCCACTTATTTATTTGAAGAGAGACAGGAAACTTAGGGATTAGAGAGTGGGAAAAAACAAACAGTAAAGTGTCAATGTAGAGAGTGAAACCAGCATCAAAGTCACAAATAATTAAGCAAACTGATAAAGAATAAAGTCCCAAAGAGTGCTTGAGTAAATGCTTCAAATAAAGAGCATAAAAGAAAAGTTTTATCAGCTTTCAAACCTCTTGAATCATAAATGGCTCTAATGAATGGCTTAGTTTCCTTTTCAAAGGCTATAAATTAAAGTCTCCTGTGTGTCTAAATTTGACTTTGTGACTACTGAAAGTCTGTAAAAATGGCACTCTTGGATCTTCAAATAGACAGGCACCTTCAGATAAGATGAACAAGGGGAAGTTTCAATCTGAAAGTAAAATACTTCTCCTCTAAACTTTCTGCAACTGCTGGTACAACGATACAATGAAAACTCACAGTCATATTGTGTAATGTGGACAACAGCTACAGGTCCTCAAGCCGATTGAATCGCCTGAGCACATCTGGCATCTGAACCTGACAGCCAAAATTAAGCTAACACTAGTTGCTAAGCTAATAGGCTCGTCTCACATCATGTGTCTCCAGAAAAGGATCAAACAAATGATGATAATGTGATATGATTGTGGGTTGAGCAGCACAGCTGAGTTTGTGGAAAGTTGCCAAATCTTCTCTGCCAATGCCAAAGAGCCAAACTTTATTGAAAAACAATCATGTATCTTTATTTATCCATTTGTTTATTGTTTGCTCACATTTATGTATTTATACATGAGTGAATGAACTGTTCTTCATATTATATTCTATTTAAACTCACACTGTACACTTTTCAGGCACTCATATTGGTTGGTGAAACTCTTGTGCTTATACACAGAAAATTCCCAATTCACAAAAAGCAAACATGCTTAATACACAGATAATTTCCTTTCTTTATACTGAACAGGTATGGGGATCCAGTATGAAGACTACATGCCTCTTCTATGTGTGCTATTGGTCTTCAATCTATAAATACTAACATACACACACTGTCTACAGTAAATGTCAAGCATATTTTCTTTGAGTAGAACCATTACTCCAAGAAGTGATAACAAGGAAGTGCTCCGGTCAACATATTCAAGTTGACCCAGTTAAACCACACTACTATCCAACACAATGACGTTTCATACGAGGCATTCACCTCTGAGGTCATAGTGTTTCTAATAGCAGACTCCACCTCGCTCATAAGGCCCCTTGAGTCAGCTCCAACATCTGGTCTTGTGTTCACTATTACTGGCTGCCATTTGTATTTACTCTCAGGTACGAGGCTGTTATAAAAAGAACGGAAAAACACCCAGATATCGATCAAACTGCCCCCGGATGCACGAGCTCTGTCACGTAAATTGCATCTGAAGCCAAACGCCTCAGTGAACACGTATATTCCCGCCATACATCAGGATGCAGGGAAACCAGAAATTGGATACAGCGCCATGGTAACATATTCATCAGCAACATGTGGAGACAAGGTTAAAGTGTCTTCATATGATACAGAGCAGCTATACTGGGAAGGACACGCAGAGGAGACAGGTAGAGAGACCGGACTATATGGAACAGAGTGAATAAACACACACACACACGCACACACACACACACATTCGGTGAGGCTGACAGTTGTGCTGAAGCGGCAAGGTAGGGGAGATGAAATGTTTGTCCTTCAGCAAACACATGCTCTCTGTGTGCCTGTGTGGGTGGTGCAGGTTCTGTGTGTGTTGTGTGTTGTTGACTCTAAACATGTATGTGTATGTGTGTGTGTATGCGTCTGTCCATCACATGTTCAGCAGGCTTCACTCCTATGAGCCACTGAAGCGTGTTTAACCTAAATCACATTGCTACATCCCCCTGACACTCTGCTCATTGACAGGGTCAGCTAAGTTGACTTGAGGTGAAGTGAGATGAGTTTGTGTGTGAGTGTGTGTGTATGTGCTTGAGCTTTAGGGGTTTAAAAGAAAAAAAAACAGCCACCCATATAGTGACAACACTCTTTTTACCCTTTGCTTAATCAATTCCCCGCCAATCACCTTCTTCATGTTATCCTCTATCTTTGCTATAATGTTAAACCAACTGCAAACTATGTCACACTGATCCAACCTCTTTTAAAGTATGTTTTTATACTGCTAATTCACTTTTCTGGAGAACATCCAGCTGCAACATTATTCCTAGCCAGAGAGTTTGACTTCTGAATAAAGTTTAGAAGTCAAATTGAGGATGTCACGTTGGGTTTTTGGCACACAAAGCACAGAGTTTTAAAACTTAAAACCTGCATCTCTGACCTCCAACATATTTTGGCTTTGAGCAACTTCACCATTCGCTCAGATTCTGGTTTAATGCTTCAGAATACATACACCAAGTGAAAAAGATCTGCCAATGGGGTAGAAGAAAATATTTAACCCGTTTGTTTTTCAATCTATTGGCAGAGTATTTTTTATGAGTAATTCAGGTGGCGTTTTTTGTGTTTTTATATCTTGAAAAAATAAACTTTCTGGATTTTTAGAGTAAATTTGGACCCAAATTGAGCCTCTAAAGACACTTTTAACTAAAATAAGACACAAAAGCTTGCTTAATTAACCTCCAGTTTTTGTGATGCATTTCCTCATTACTTTTGCTAAATTCTTTAACTAAGTTGCCCTAACAAGACTGCACAATGCAAATTTAACTCCCCAACTATACACTGAAGTCTCGTTTTAAACTTGGCTGTAAATAAAATCATTGTAGGCATTTCAGCTTGGGTTGGCCCTTTGCATTTAAATGCGTTTTGCAGCCAAAAATGACATCACAAAAGCTGTAAGGTGTTTAAGATGTGATTTCCTTTAATTCAAACCAGAAGACCAAAACAAAGCACTAAACTCTCCATGTAGCACAATTTGGTCATCATTGTTGTGAATTAATTTTTGTAAGTGGCCCTTCCATAAACAAAACCAGGGACAAACCTCCTTTAAGGGTTTTTCAGATGGTTATTAAAAGGACTGAAATGAATATTGATGCCTCTTCTTGAGCTTCAGAATCAATCAAAGCCATTGGCATAAAGATTGATTCTTAAAAGTTATTTTAAACCACTGCCAAGGGGTAGGTGTTGCACAAAGTCATAAGCAGCTCAGTGAAAACCCTTTTTTTAGTTTCCCACTGCAACCTTCGACAAATGTGGCAGTTAAAAGAAAGTGGAACATGTTTTGTTTTGTTTTTTTTAAGAAACAAGACAATAGAAGCAAAGAAATAAAAGCTGATTTTTTAAATACTACTTAAAGGAGAGGTAAGCTGAAGCCTCCTGTCTTAAAAAATAAACTAATGCACTATTTGCTACATCCATGGTTAACTCATGGAATCACTCTCAGGGAAAACAAAACATGGTGATATAAAATGGAGAAAAAATGTCATTCTCAGAGCTAATTTTGAACTAAAACTGATTCGTCAGTCTTCAGATATTTACATTCATGCATCCAAATATCCTCTTGGCAACTGTAGCATGCTCTGTGTGTGTGTGTGGATCATTCTTTAGCTTGTACCTTGTGCCAGGCAAGATGAAAAGGAGCAACACCCCACAACATTCGTTACTCTCTCTTTTCATGTCTCCTTCTACATTCTTCTAACATCTCTTGCTCTCTTCGTATCTCTTTTCTTGCCTTTCAGCACTTTCTACTTCTCACCCTCTCTCTCTATCTCTCCCCCATTTTGTCTCTCTGTCACTTCTTTCTTGTGTTTGAAGTCCTCCTAGATCCCACAGCAACATATGGAGATAGAGAGAGAGAGAGTCACTGAGACTGAGGGAAGGAAAGAGAGGGGGAACACATTGCATGATCAGTCAGGAGTTACAGAGGGTTGAGTGCTGCAGGGTGGCTTCTGGTGAGGATTGAGAAATATATGACAGATTTTCTTGTAAACTACCCAAAGTGGGAGTCTAGAAAGTGCTGTCTCTCGCTGCCTCATGCTGACAAACATATTAGTCACTGCTTTTTTTTTCTGCTGCACACACACTGATACAAACGCCATGGGTGCTCATTCTTTCTCCCCTCACTCCCTCTCTCTCTCTCTCTCTCTCTCTCTCTTTCTCCCTCTTTTTTCACTTCCTTGCTCACTTTCACCAGCACACACTCCTACACACAAAAACTTTCAAAGTCACACTTCTCAAGCACCTACTCTAGGGGAATGAGTGTGGATGAAAAAATAAAACATCCGGCTTTCCACTCTGTGTGAAAACCTGACAGATGTCCGAGTGTGTGCATGTGCGTGCGTGTGTGTGCGTGTGTGTGGCCACCAGGAAAGGAGGAAAAAATAGAAAGTGAATGTGTTTATGGAAGACAAAAATACCAGGAGGCAGTGGGTCAGTGTCTGTGTGTGTGTGTGTGTGTGTGTGTGTATGTGTCTGTGTGTGTATTTAAATCTATGAACGCACTCCTATGTGAGCCCAATATAAAACAGGTGTCCTCACAGCTGACTAATGAGAGCTGTCCTCACCCGAACTTTTTTCAGAACTCAGGTGCCTGCATGTACTCACATATTTAAAGCTCCTGTGTGGAGTTCTGAAGCTGGTGCAAAACACCATTGACATTAGATGCATTAACCCCATTTGACCAATAAAATCAGTCTAAAACGTTGGACCAAAGTACAATTATTTCTACTTTATTGTATACAGTTATCATTTCTGCTATGGGGTGGTCTCAAGCTGCTAAAATAGCCTCTCTTTAAATTTGACGTGCTGAAGATTCTCTCTGAGTTGCGAGTTTGCGGTTTAAAATTAAAAAAGTTCACTACCTGGGTATTTACAGGACAAGATCAGCTAAGAAATGAATAACCGTATTTTCTTAACAAGGGTCACCCAAATCACATTAGACAGCTCATGACAGGAGCTTTAAAGCTGCTTGTTGATTGATTTTAGTCATGATAAAGTAGGTTTGTCAGCATACAAGAATCAATCAGGATGGGATTAGGGTTAAACGTAAATACATTGCATCTTCTCTGTCCCATCGGCATGCAACAGATTTGCATCATTTTACTTTAATCTGCTGCTGCTGAGCTAGAAAAGAACGATTTTTTTTTTTGGCCAGGCAGTGTATTTGCTAATTTTGTAGAATTAGCATTTTGAAATTTTAAGCATCAGTTAACATGCAGGTTTGCGGAGAAGAACATCCATGGCTGCTAAATTCATCAGCACATGCAACCAAGGGCAGGACTTTGGGGAGTTACCAGCCTCAGTAGACAGCTGGCCATGTTGGCCATTAATGTGCGCAAACACGCACTGTGTATCTGTCAAAATCTCACATTTCAAGTGCTAAGAGAATCACTACATATATGAATCTTGCACAAACAAAGCGGATTCATACAAAAGTGTAAAGATACCCCGTCAATGACAAAAGGGATGCTGCTGGTCCCTTTACCCTTAACTGCTGCTGGTTCAGTCTAGGCTCACTGATCCCTCTGCTCCTCTGGGCCACTATTCCCTCCACAGCTTAGTGTAGGTAACCCACAGGAGGAACAAGGGCAAAAAATGGTACAGAGAGACAGGAGAAGGGTAGATTAAGATATGTGGGGGTGGGGGAGGAAGAGACAAAGGTGAGGGAGGAAAGGAGGAGAACATGGTATGGTGGAGGAAGAAAGGAGGGGTAAAGCAAGAGAAAGGAAGGGCAAGGAAAAGAGTGTGTGTATGTGTGTATATGTGAGTATGTATGCTGATGAAATCTGCCATCCTCAGCAGCCTCCCTTTAAAAGAAATCGGATTAGCCCTCCTCTGGGGGAGAACCTTCAGGAATGCAGATGACGGATTGTGCTGCACAGGTTTCTCTCCTGGACTCTTGGAGGGCCACACACGCTCAGTTAAACACACACAGGCACGCCAGACAAAGAACTATGTTTTTCATTCAAGACTACGTTCTCTCCAAAGGGCACTTCTTCATTTCCTCTTATTCATACAGACATGATTGCACATGATTGAAAAAGAAAGGGAGGCGTCCTCAATAGCAACTCACTTTGTCCTGTTAATGACACTTCATGTCACACTGTCTCTGCCACTTGACAAGTTGTAGAATTTGGAAGATTTGATTTAATTTGTTAAAGTGTTGGGAACTTACTCACAAATTAAAATTAAATTTTGCAGCTACGGGGATGCCAGTTGGCCCAGCATATTCCTCTTTTGAGCAGTAATCTGTTTAACTCCCAGCAAATAGCCTTTGTATGTCTTCTATTACTCTCTACTACCCATAATGCATATCTCTCTTCAGCTATACTCTTAGCAAAAATGGCCACAAGACATTTTTTTTTAAAAGTGTAGCATCTAATATCCGAGAAGAAAATTTAACCAAAGGTATGAAGATACACTTTCAGTATTTACCATGATCTATGCACAAATTCTATACACTATCATTTCAAATTTAAAGTCCAAAATGCACAATGAGAATAGCTCTGGGCTACTTTCATCCAATACCTAACCTCCCCTAGGATTACTTGTACTTCATTTGACAGGATTGCACATTGGATTGTTTTTCATTACTACACAAATAAAATAAAAATCATCAAATCTTTTTTATGTAATCCTCTAGCCACACCACAACCATCCTCCTGTCTTTTGAACTGTCCCGTTTTCTCAACTTGGAGCTCTCTTTCTGTCCTAATTTTTAACTTTTCACCATGTGTATGTTTTTTTTCTCTTGCAGACTGGCATGGCGTTAACATATGATCCAGCTGCAATGCAGAATGGGTAAGAGTCTGACAATCAATCCATCCTTGGCACCAGCTAATACACTCACCTCTTGGCTCACAGGACTCCAGTCAATAATACTGTCATACATAAAGATTAATGTAGTGTCTGCACTTTGTTACTGTTTGATTAAGGAAATCTATATGGACTTCAAATATCGGTTTTCATTGGTGAGGTCGAGTGAGAAATTGCGGAGGGCAGCTGAGTTAGCTTGTGTGTGTTTGCGTGTGTTTGGGACTTCATGTATGTGTGTGTTCCTGTGCGTCTTTATGTCATGATTTAATAGTGCTGTAGAAATAAACGACCCAGCGACGTGTTTTATTTGTCCCTGTAGCTCTGGAACAGGAAGGAGAGAGCTGAGACTGCTCTGTATCTCCCTCTGGCCTCAGTCTTTCTCAGGAAGCTTCTGATTCCCCACTTCCTAAACCACTTATCCCCCAGTGACTCTGAGTCAATCCCCACCCCAAAAAAAGGCATGAATAGCTTCACTCATTACACACAGCCTGCCATGTAAAAGCCTACTTTGCTGCAAATCCGCTAAATTATAATCCCACAGATACTTGTGTTGAGCAACAGACCTGCTGGGGAAGGAAAGATTCACTCATAATACATTCAAGCAGAAGTTTAACTCAATGATTACAATGCAGAAAATAAATTGTCTCAAACAAATTAAGTACAGAAGAAAGTGGAAGTAATGAACTTTATTCAAGTATTGAGAAAAGTTGAAAATGCAGTACATAGCAGAGTGAATCAGCCAGCACATACTGTGCGGTGGATTAATGTAGATTAATTCACTCTGGAAATGCTTGCCAAAATTAAGCCTGTACATTAAATATTAGTTAGAAAATGTACTATGAAGTATAGAGCATTAACATACACAACATACATTCTTGCCATATTAAGAAATCAAAGTTTGATATCCCTCAAGGCTCATTTTAAGGCCATTGTTACCTTGATATTATGATATGGGTGAATTAAAACGAGTAACATCCTGTTCCTTGATTCTGTCGCTCATAGATAGGAGTGCTCCCACATGACACGTGTCAGGGAAAGAACGGGAAAGCTGAAGTAGATGTCACTGTCTCATTTCAGTTTGTTCGAAGCTCAGGCTACTAAGGCAGATTCCTATGGAGTCTTTATCTTTCAAAGGATCTTACGCCTGAATGGGTGTATTTCATTACAAATGTCATATGGGTTGTCATAATTGCCCAATTTTAAACCCCTTGGGTAAATGCTGCTGCCTTGCATATCTTAATTTTTTCATAAATGCACAGAAAAGAGAAGGAAAGTGTGCGTTCCCCTCCTTGGGCTTTGGCATTCCACGCAGGCTGGTGGAAGGGCTAGGAGTTCCAAAGACAGAGCCAAACCCCAAAATATGAGCAAATTATAAGTCATTCATTCAATGACAGTGGTCCACATAAGAGACAGGGGAGATTCACCCTCCTTTTTGCAGGCTTTGTCATTCCATGTAGGCTTGTGAAAGGTAGAGAGCTCCCCACACAGAGCCATACTGCAAAAACTGAACTCATTGCAAGTATTTAATAAGTCAGTTTTAAATGACAGTGGTCCACAAAATCCACATAGGTTTCTGGAAAGACAGGGAGCTCCCAGAACAGAGCCATACTGCAAAAACTGAACTCATTACATTAAAAAATAAGGGATTCTGTTATTGTAAGTGATCCACATAATGGACAGGGGAGATGTGTTTGCTTCTTCTCAGGTTTTGTTATCCCATATAGACTCATGAAAGGTTGGGAGCCCCCAACACTTAGCCATAACTTAGCCATACTGCAAAAACTGTACTCATTGCAAGTTTTATGAATGACAGTGATCTACATAAAAGACAGAGGAGATGTGTCATCCTCTCGTTAGGCTTCGTCATTCCATTTAGGGTTGTGGAAAGGCAGCACAGAGCTCCCAGCACAGAGCCATACTGCCAGAATGGACTCATTGCATGTAAATAAGTGATTCTCATGATGAGAGAGGTCCTGATTGAACTATCAGATGTTCTTCTTATGCTACAGCTGCACCTGCTTGCTTTTAATCCTTCAGCAATGAGATTAAAAAGTGCACCAGCTCATGTTAAACCTTAATGAAATACATTGAGGGTTTCACCAAGCTTAACCTACAAGCCTGCTGCTGATGAAAGCCAGCACAGTATAGACTTGAGAGCAGGATCCACTTTGAGAAAAAACACTCTCTATGATGACAGAGCTCAATTCGATGTTATAAAACCCGACTTTTCAATTGAGGGCTCCATAAGACTCTTCATGAAACTTTTATGCAGCGTTCGAAACACAATATACGGCCGAGTATTTGCTCTGAACAAGCAGCGGGATAAATCTCCAGTGTGTGGTTTTGTGTCTGTGTGTGCGGTGTTGCGTGTCTTCCATATTACATAGGCTATCAGAATCAGAGTAGACAGAGATGAGTTGGTTAACACACCACTGTTTGACTAAGGTGACATAATTTTATATCAACACTCAGTTTTTTTATAAATTTGACAAACTAATTCTGCCTTATCTTCCCTTCTTTTTGTCTCTTTACTCTTCCTCTCTGTCCCTCCTCAGGTTCTACTCCTCGCCTTACAGCATCGCCACCAACCGCATGATTGCACAGACCTCCATCACGCCCTTCATCGCTGCTTCCCCCGTCTCCACATATCAGGTGGGCCTTAATGCACTGCATTATGGGTAGATTTCTGGCTGTGTGCTAGTAATAGGAGGGTTTTGTTTTGTGTAAAGAGAGATGGAAGAGAGGGGGCGGGCTGCAAACACAGTGTGAGGTTCTCTTCTTTTTCGTCTTCTCTCATCGTTTCTCTGCCTGCTCCAGCTGTGCTTGATGACATCTGTTTCGTGGGCGGCAAACACAACAGGCATCAGAAAACAAGTAACTGAAAAAAAGGGATTAAAATAAGGCTGACAGTGTCGAAAAGAAATTAAATCACCCATCAAGAATGAAAGTGTCTAGGAAAAACAAACACTTCTCTCCCTTCCAGTTTCCTGACCTCTTTGTGCTCCCTCAGCTGCCAACGCAATGAAGACATTTCTTTTTTACTGTATTTTCACTCACCTGGATACAACTGCTTCCTCATCCAAACTGTTTTCCCATGATCCTCATGACTGTTAGGTGTGTTTGTGGTGAAACAGAAAAGAACAGTTACATGAAAATTGGCTATGTAAGATGTCAAGAGCATTAACCATCTTCCGTCACTGTGCATTTCACGCAGGACCTTTAGCTGCGACATCAGGAGGTGGCACGACGGTGCCCTCGTGCTCAGGTGCTATCGTTTAACATTGCCTCTGTTTGGTATGCAGAGTAAGAGACACAAGGAGAGTGAGCAAGAGAAAGGAGATGAAGGATAGATAGGAATATAGAAGGGACAGATGGAGAGAGAGACAACCAGGGAGAGGAGGAAGGATAGTGCTGGTGGTGCCGATGGTGACAGCTCAGGTGGGGGAGGAAGAGAAGGGGTGTCGTTGAAGGTTGCCGTGCCCGTCTTTGAGGCGCGCTTGATTAAAACTCCAGTCCAGTACCTGTGGTGGAGGGATGAGGGGAAAAGAGGAGGAGGAGGAGGCAAAGGAGGAGGGAGAAAAGTGGGCCAGGGCGCGTCTCTAATCCGCTCTCGGAAGGCTTCCCAAATTGATTTATCAAAAACAATGGCCAGGCTTTTGAGGAATATTAATCCTCACAGTTTCAATATCGGGCAGCTCTGCCACCGCTTCCTGTAATATTGCCCTTCAGCCAGTCACGGCGGGAAGGTGAGTCCTTCATCTTCTGTTCAAGTACAAAGAGACAGGGGGAAAAGAAAAGAGAAGACAAGCAAGGCAGCTACATGAGCCAGACAAAAGAAAATCACTTGCTTTTATGATGGAAACTATTTCCTTTGTAATGACAATCTCAGAAATGACTGTATCCTGTGTGCGGATGTTTTTTGAGTTTGATGGCATTTATTTATCAAATGTGCAAATGACCCATGCCAGTAGCACTACTCAGGGGTTGTTTAAAGCCGGGCAATTGGCTTTGTTTCCTGGAAAAGAGCTCTGATGATGCACATGACAGGAGTAAGTCCAAGCCAGATCAGTACCAAGATCTTAGCTTCAGCCGTCAGCCAACTATGGCCTGGTTTACATCATTGGCTCCTCAGACTGGCTGACTAAATTTGTTGCTGGCTGGCTTACTAACTAGCGAACTGGCTGGATGTTTGGCTTTAAATATGGTTGGTTGGGTTGGCCAATTGGCTGACCATCCCGCTAAATGACTGACTAGTCTGATATTTGGTTTATTGGCTGACAGGCTGTTTTTAAATGGTGAGGTTAGCCAGCGGTAGGAAGCTCCTTTTAGGTCAGGCACATAATACCTTTGGATCTCACTAAACCTAGTGTACGTATGAAGAAAACTGAACCCTAGTAACAGTTGTAATGCAAAACAAACAAAACCACATTGTAAGAGCTGTCTCCAGGAAAATAAGTGCTTCAGGTTGCCAGATGCAGAGTGTTGCATTTTATCATTTTCTGTCGCTGATATCTGCTCTTTCGTTGTTGTCGGCTTCACTTTATATATGCTGAGGAATATTAACAGCTATATACCTCACAGCTCAAGGTTTCTGATTCGGTTTCTCTCAACTTAACAAGTCTCAACCCCCTAATATTGTCACATAAAAGTTTCTTCTCTCTGTAATAACCACAATCAGAGAAGGCTCACAAGATTCCGCAACAACTCTAGAAGTTTGACATTGTACAAAGCAAGGTAAGGTATAAAGCATCACTTTGAGGCTGTGTGGTAAAAGTTTTGCTCATGTAAACTTTAAATCCCTCAAAGCTGAACTCTACAACACATCAGATCAAGGTACTGAAGGCAGCAAAATCTATGGCTGCATGAATTTTTGAACAGAGGACATAGTGGTTGTTATGGCAGCAGCAGACAGTAAAAGCTCTCTCTGTGGATGCTGTGGGCCAATCAAAAGCCAAACTCAGGCTCAAGTCATATTGCAAAAAACTTGAGAAATTAGTTTTTCTTACCTCATTGACACTTTTTTAAAATTTTTGTTCAGTTAAAGCAATTCAGGCCCTATTTCTGCTATCAATATTTCAAAATAAGACAATTTTCTCATATGGTTGTATTGATTTTTTTTTTCTGCAACCAGATGAGTCTCCCTCTATTGGCCTCTTTGGAGACTGCAGCTTGACACCCAACAATAAAATGTACTTTTCTAATCTAAGGAGCTAAAATCACATCCTCTCAGCCGTCTGTAGTTCAGTGTAAAATATCAATTCATTGTATTCTTTATCATTTCATCATATTTATTTTATTCATATATCTGTTTATTTATCCACTTTAGGACTGGTTTGACACCATAACTCATGGTTTTATTCTTAATGTGGAATTTCATCGGTAAATTGTGTCGGCCCAACAAACAAAGCCATGAATTGACTGTGAGTAAATATCTGAGTAAATTCCAACAAGTGTGTTTTGTATTACAATCAAAAATTCCTCCACATTTTGCTGAAATCGTTCACCCAAAATTGCCTTCAATCCAGGACGAGTCGCATTCTGCTCACTGCAGCTCTGCTCTCCATGAAATAAACCCCACGATGGTCACGCAGTATCTCTGTCAGAAAGCTCTGCTGATATGTGATTAAAGATAAGCTTTGAGTGTGTCTATCTGCTGTCCCGTTCAGCTGGGGAGAACAAATACTGCCGTGTATAAACAAACAGACTTGGCGTCATGTTATGGAATATCAAGCCTGTTTAGGTTTGGATCCAAATCACGCATTTGGGTTGGCTCGGAGGATTGATTGCTCTTATAGCAGATTATTCCATGTTTGTCTTTGTTTAATCTAATCATTTTAGCAGGATCAGCGGCCAGCCTGTGTGTTTGTCTGCAACAAGCTGTCTAATTCCTCTCTCTCCAGCACATTTAAAGCTCTGTTTGTCTCCCCCGTTTCTCTGGTCTCTTGATCGTTCTCTGTCACTGTTTCATCGTCTCTTTAACTTACACATCCACATTTGTAAATTGTAAATATGCATGTCTGTGTATGATTCCTCTGGGATGAGCTTGGTGTGTTGCTTGATTCTTGCCCACGAATATCAAAGCTCCTTTACAATATTCTCTGATTCCTGCTTTTATTCTACTTCTTTCTACCTTTGAACAATGAGCAGCCTGTCCCTCGAAGTCACACAGTTTCACCCATCTAGCAACTGCGCAGGGGCATTAGCCTTATTATTATCATAGAGAAGGAACCTAATATGTGGGCTCTATTTGCAAGTCATACTGCTGGCTGTAATGAGGAGGCAGGAGGGAGATTTGCTGCCTCCAGACTTTTAAATTTGTTTCATATTTCCTCTGCACGACTTAATCTGGGAGGAGTTCAGACATTTTTGGTGCATTAAAACCAAAGCAATCACTTGAAAGACTTCCAGAATGGAGAAGTATTTGAACATATTGTGAGTATTTGTACAGCATTTCTGGCTGCGTATGGGACACTACTTGGATCAGCCTGGGATTTAGTGACTTTTATTATATTATCGCAACTGTTTTACGTTTTATGTGTTTCTCCTCAGGTCCAGAGTACGTCATGGATGCCTCATCAACAATATGTTATGCAACCTACAGTAAGTACTCTACCATTCACCTGCAGTAGCTGCCCTTGACCTCCCACTGGGGCCCACATTTAGTCTAGAATCTATGATTGGCCTCCAGTTTTTCCTTCACTGTGTGGAGCTGTTGAGAGGTTTTAGGAGGAATCATTAAAGGAGGTTTAATTCATGTTCACGCTGAAAAAAAAAACATTACAGCATGGAGGTTTTCTTAGATTCAAAGCTGTATGAATGATGGGAACAGTAGTTCTGTCTGGAAAAACGTTTAAGCCACATTTTTCTTCTGTTACGGGTTAAATGTTAAACCAACTGAATGCATCCATGCATACACAGCTCCACAAAACATCTCCTCATAGCTGCATGATTGCACAACTTTCGCCTTGCAGTCACTATTTACAGACTTATAAAAGTGTATTATCCCATTCTGATCCCCACGTTTCCATCTTTACTAAAAACACAAAGACATTTGGTTTTATTTTGGGTTAAGAGTTTATAGGTGTCACATTTGCCAGGAAGCATCATTAAGCAGACCACAGCACAGTGCAGACAGGCTGTAGACTGTTACTCAGGGTAACCGGCGCAGACTGCAGACATGAGGGAAAAATATATTAATCAGATTTAGTTCACCAACACAAAACAGCCTGAAACAGTCACGTTGCATCCAATAGTGTTCAGTCATTGGAGTTAGGAGTTAGAGAACTTTTGTTTTCATAGAGTTCAAGATTTTGTTTTTTTGGGTCACCAAGCCTGCAAAGATAATCTGCACTAATGAGTTATTTCATGTTTTTTCCCCTTTAAAGTCAGAAAATACTATTTTTTTTCTTTTATAATGCTGAACCTTAAGACTGGAAGTCAGACAACGAAAACATGCATGTTTTCAGAGACTTGTGTTTAAATTCACTTTGTAGATCCATACTCAGTATTGTTTGGAATTCATCCCAGATTTGCCCTCTGAATGTTTTAGCAACAAAATGCTTCAGCAGTTCAGTAAATTGTCCTAAGGTCTAGCTTTAATTGAAACCCGTGCCGTGAGTGTCCCCGTTTTGTTGCTTGGGGGATTTAAATCATTCTGCCAGAGGCTTTAATGTTTGCTGGAGGCTTAACGTGGCCCTGAAGCACATTCAGTGCACGCTGTTCTTCATTCAGCTGATCCAGAGCGATGGAGTAAATGTGTTAGATTCTTTACCATGAAGCTGTTGTGCTGAAAATGCAAAGAAAAGTCAGCTCTCTTTTGTAGTGGTGAAGTACATTACAGCACAAACATTATCACAGTTTTTAGTTCCACTGATGCAGTAAAAAGTTGCCACCGTTTCTGCTTTATCTGTTTTTTTCTGAGATGCACAGATACATGATTTAATTTAATGTATAAAGAGCAGGTGTTTATGTTGATTAGCATCCCTTAATGATGAGCAAAACCCTAATGTGCAGAATATCAGTATTTGGTGTCAATGTGGCACCAAATACTGATTTAAAGATTATTTGAACCTGACATATTTTGCTTAAACCAATAGTCACTCAGATTCTATTTGCCTCCCTGCAGAATGAGTAAAATTAAACTGATAGTCATTTTGCAGTTCACATATTACCCCACTCATTTAATGTATTTCACATAAAACAAGACATTTGTGTTAACTGTTGTGTTTCATACGGTGCCACAGTGTTTATTCATTTAAAATTTTACTGTAAAATTAAGTTCCTGAAGTTGTTTTAACTGCTGAGGCCTTATCACAGTTGTTAGGCTTCCACCAATCAGGATCATGTATTTAACACAGGTTGTGATGCAACCTAATATCACACTGTTGTATCAGTCACTGTATTTCAGTTTCTGTCATCCCTTGGACTTCTCTCATCAGTAGATTCTCTTTCTTTTTTTTCATTAGTTTTAATTTGTTTCGCTTTTTAAATTACAAACTAAACAAATAAGTAGTAAAACTCAATATGTGACATTGCTCAAAATAGCCAGAAGGAAGAAATTCCCCAAAACCACGAAGAATAGAATTTACCAAGATATTGAATGATCTCTTTGTGTTTTGGTCGCCTTTAGCAACATTTGAAGGAGCCAATAGCCCTGTGAGCCTCAGACAGAAAAACAACTGTTGTGATCTCTTAGCAGAACAAATTAGGAAACTCTGGACCCTCTCCAGCTGGTGGTGGAGAACTCACTCAGTAGAGAAGTGCTCAACCAGCTGCGTGGCTCCCCACTGTGGCCATTTACCACTCAGTCCTACCCATCTCACTTCCACTCCTGCTGTGGGACAGTGAACACGTAATCTGGTCGCAGCAGGCCGCTAGCTGACATCCTCACACACACACACACACACACACACACACACACACACACACACACACACACGCTCACACATTCAACACACTTGGCTGCAGCTGCCCTCCCAGCCAGGCGACCTCCTGCCTTCCCCTTTGAGTATCTTAACTCACCCAGACTTCTCTATCCTGCAGCATCTTCACAGTGAGGGCTGCACTTTCTTAATGTCTCTTCTTTCACACAGCATCTCTAACAGGCTAACTACCATGGCTGTTGCTGCTGGGCTTGCCTGTTGTGAGACTAAAGATGGCCTGGGTGGTAGAAACAGTTTAAAGAGGCGGATGACAAGTAGGAGATTTTAAATGAAGTAACTGCAAAGGATGTGCAGTGTGCACAGACACAAGGATGGATGGATTTATGAACTGAGGGATGAATGGATCAATGGATTGATAAACAAATGTAGCGATGAATAGATGATCTGACAGAGAGACGGATGAGGAGATGGATGGATGGAACAATTAGTAAAGAAGTAGATAAATGGATAGATGATAAATGGATTTATGGATGTTAAACAGATGGAAGGAGCAGCAGATAAGATAGACATTGATGGATGTATAAATTTTAAACAAATGAACAATTTTAGGGATGGATTAATTAATTGACTAATGATGAATGGATGGGTAAATGAACAAATTGAGTAATAGATAAATAAATGAAAAGATGGGCAGCAAGATGAAGAATTGGATGGATTTATGGATAAAGAAATTGATTGATGGATGAATGGAAAACAGATTGAAAAGTGAAGACCATTTTACACAGCAGCGTTTCACCTGAAAGTGCAAAAAATGCATTAAAAAATAATTCGCGTTTTCATGGAAACACAGAGGGAGTTATAACACTGTGGTATTCAGGCCTGTAGGTGGCGATAGAACTGTAGGAGCTGAACACACAACAATAGTTAAGAGACTTTGGAAGAGGTAAGCTGATCATCAGGTGTTTATATTGAAAACTTCTTCCCTGATTGCAAAAATGGTGCATTAGATGCACATTTTGTTGTAAGGCAGTCAATAGATACAGCAGAACAAGAACGAGACGATAGTCTGCTATTTTTGTTGTTGTTCATTTCACACATACAGTGAAGATTTAATGCAGAAAGCTGAGCATGATGTCAGCATTTTACCTGAAAACTTCAGGCTTGCTGTTAACACGGCAATAATAAAACAGTGTTTGAGAAAAATTCCATTCTGGAGACTGTTTTCATGAGTTTGCGTTTTAGGTCACCTCAAACTATGTTTCCGTGTAACCAGAGGCTGAAATGCACCAATATTTTTGGCTTTCACCCTAATGCCGTTATGTGTAAATGGTCCCTCACAGAGACAGAGGAAGAGATAAACAAACTTATGGATTGATGGATGAATGATAGATTGAATTTTCATAATGTAAATGGATGGCTAAATTGGAATGGGTTAATAAATATATATTTTTAGATAGATGGCTGTTGGTTGGATGCTTCTGAGAAACCAGTGAGTGATTTCACAAAGGCCTCAACTATGCTCTTACCATCTATAAAAGATACACAGAACACTGATGTACACAGTCAATTAGCTGTAGAAATACACAGTATGCAGTGTAAGGGAGTGTTACGGAGCAGGTTTGGGTGTGCTTCCACCAGCTGACGTGTTTTGTTTTGTGTCTATGTATTTAGACTACACTAACACACATATGCATAACATTCAGGCTCCTTCTCAGACTGTTGGGTCATGTCTTCTTTTCAATTTTCTGCCAACACAAAGACAGAACACACACACACATTGAGGCCAATGTTTGTTTAACTGCTTGATACATGTTTATATGTTCTTTCCATCTTGTGTAGGGCCATATGTGTGGTCCATACTGGTTCCTCACTACCAGCCTCTACAGCAGGCATCCATCTTCCAGCCTGTAGTCATAAGGCCTTCTGGAGTTATCCCCACACAAGCCACAATCTCGTAGCCACAATGTATAATGGTTTACATCTTATAAGGCCTTGTGCCAGCAGTAGACATGTGGTCATTTATGTCCCCATGGTCCCGTCCCCATTGTGTTCCAACGTGTGTCCCTGTTACCAAAAAGGCTGCAAGGCGCTAACCCCAGCTGTCACTGTAGTCAGTGGATGTCAACCAATCTGTCTGCTTTTATGACCCGTGTTCAAACCCACAACCAGCTACATCCACGGCAGACTGCCCCTTACACACATACACACACAGCCGGCCAACAGCTCGCTGAATTACATCAAATTAGCCAAGCATGCTAGCTCCTAGAGCTCAGGGGCCTACTCAGGGCATTAAAAACCAATTGATTGTGGCGCAGTTTGGCAGCTCACACCACGTGTTGCATGTTAAACCAATGGAGCGTTGTGCAATGGGACTCTTGGTGGCCGTGCAATATGGAGGTGGTCAGGCATGCAAGGGGACTGGATTACAGCTTGGAAGCTAGGTCATACAGAATAGAACAGAGGAACAGAAAGTCACAAACCAAGGTTATATGGGGATACTTAAAAACACTAAAAGTTTCACCTTGATTTTTTTGTTTGTTTGTTTTTGTTTTGACAGGCATATACTTTTTAAAACTGTTTAAGGAGTATATGTCAGGTGGATTTTGGTCTTGATCACTAAAACCATCACAAGGTTTTGTTTTTTTTTTGACTGTAAGATTATTTTTTAACTTCGTTTAATTTCATTACTTTTCCAAAATAAAAAAAAACAAACAAAAAAAACTTTACATTGGTTACACTTTTCATTCATGCTGACCCCGCTATACTTGTCAAGAATGTATATGGTTGCTTAACAACTAAGTGCTGGGACTGGTTTACACCTCTCTCTGCTCTTTGTGAGAAGAAAAGCGGGACTTGGCGTCATTCCCACCCAATGAAGAAAAAAGACAAGGAAGGCAGCTGTGGAATAGGTAGCTCCACCTCCTCTTTACTTTATTTTTACCAAATATTGATGCATGACATTCTTCTTTTTGTGTTCTGTTTTGTTTTATTTTTTTGGTCAAGCAGCTCATTGCATGATAATGACCGTGACCAGTTCACACAGGAATCTGATTCAGGCTACATATGAAAAGTAATGCCAGCCAAAGGAAATCATCTATAGTTAACAATAAATTAAATTGAGCATTAAGACTTGCAGTGTGAGTTATAGACGGTTTAATTCATGGGCTCAGTCTCAGTGAAGCTGCTTTTTGTTTTCTGAACAGGGACTTGGAACCCAAACAACAGTGGTCACCATTTTTGAAATGCCGTCCCAGTGGCTTTTAGTCAAAAGTTGATATTGAGATGGAGCTGAGTCAAGCTTTTTGCCTCTTTGGTCAACTAAACCAGATTTATAATTCTGCAAATTTATAAAGCTAAACTTTGATATCTTCTAATAAAATGACCTATAGAAAACACTTGAGCGAGAATGGTTAACTTTGTTGGCTGCTTTTGGCCATCAAGTGCATTTGTCGGGCAAACTTCATTATAAAGGATGCCAGACAACGTTTTGCTCTAATTAGCAGATGATGTCCTGCACTATGAAAGAATTCACTTCAGTGGAACTTGAGAACAAGTCAACCAAAAGTTTTCTTTCTGCACGGTAAACAGAAGCTGTGCGGCGTGTACTGCCTCAGCAAAGGTGTTTGTTTCCTTCTGACTAGATTAAGTTTGACAAGTCCATCCATACGAAACCAGACTTCATCCCGCAGAGGAGCTGGCACTTTGTTAGCAGCAAGAGAGAGAGAGGCAAAAAGCGAAGAGAGAAGAGTCTTCAAAATTTGTTTATCCCCAATTAATGGCCCAGATAGGTGGAACTTGATAGAAAGTGGCAGTGTTTTTTAAAGTGGACAGCTAAATCGGCTCACAGCTTGTTCTGTCAGGCGTTCTTTCTTCTTTCTTTCTTCCCTTGTTTATTATTTGTCTTCCTTTTGCTCTTTCTATCTCACACTCCCGTCTCCCAGATCAGCTAATGCTGTTCTCTGTTTGGCAGTTAGGCGTAGGATGTCAGTACAGCGTGACTGCTCTGTACTTCGGCCGGCGCTTCACAAGTCAGCAGACCTTTCAGAGGAAGAGAAGAAGAAGGCCCCAGAAGACAAATCCAAACATGCAGCCCACAGTCAGATTCACAACTGCCTGAACATACAAATGATTTAACCACACTCTTTCAGATAAATCTCATTTATTTACAGATCATCAATCACCCGCAAGTTCTCAATTTCACTTCAGATTGCCAAAGAGTGCTGGAGAAGCTGCAGTGCCAACCAAGCGGAGCTTTGCTGTCTTTCCCCATGACTTATCCGTCCTTTTTTTCCCTCTTACTGCGAACTCTATGTGCTCTGAGTGTGTTTACTGGAGTGAATTGGCCCCTTCATTTTAGAGGTGAATTATTGAATTCCTCTCCGTTGCACCCCCGGCTTTGAATAGACGCTCACCGCGGCTTCTTAGAATTGAACCGTAACTATCTGATGGAGGTGAATCGGTGCACTGTGTGATACCCATCTCCCCAGCTTGACATGAAAAACGCACCGCGGATTCAGAAAGAGGAGGAACATAATGTTGGTATCGTGGATTTGACTGGCGAGGCAGAATTTGAGATGCGGGAAGAGTCGTCCTTGAGTTGCTCTCACTCTTCTCTCTATCTCTTCATCCCTCTGTTCTTCTTTCTATACGTTTCCCCCTGTTCCCTTCTCCACTGCCTCTCTCTCCTCTGTGCTGCCCTTTCAGAGTACAACTGCAGCTACTGTGCAAGTGCCAGCAAAAATCGTCTGTTCGGGGTTAAAGTTTCTTTTATATAAGAGAGATTTTGTTGCAGTGCCACAGGGTGACTGACAGGGAGATTGAGCTGCAGCGCTCTCACTCTAAGCTTTCGGATATTACCTTGAAAAATGTTCTGATAGTGGCAGAAATACATTTAGTGACAAAGCTAATATGCCGTGGACAGACTGTATTATCTGCCTATGTGTACTTAATTGGATTTCTAATCTTTTTTTCTATTTAGTAAATAGAGTAAATATTGTGAGAAATCCTTATGTGTGAAATGATCCATTTGTCTGCTAGAAAAGGCAGTCAGAGGATGGCTGATCCCAGTGCGGAGAGGAATGGACCTCCTGTGGAGACATGACAAATACTGTTACATGCTTCATCTAGCGCCCTTATCCTCTCACAAACACACACACACACACATACCCACACACACACACTCT
Organism: Thalassoma bifasciatum; assembly: GCA_008086565.1. Lineage (NCBI taxonomy): Eukaryota > Metazoa > Chordata > Actinopteri > Labriformes > Labridae > Thalassoma > Thalassoma bifasciatum. The sequence goes on along the minus strand of RPOG01000161.1, from coordinate 511,852 downwards.
CCAAATCCATCCAGATATCTTGTCCTCTGAGATGAAGACAAGTTAATATTTTCTTTTTGCTAAAACAAGATTTCATTGAGCCTTTTATGCACAAAACAAAGTAGTTCTAACTGCTTTTTGCACAAATTTATACATACAACAAAAGAATCCACAACTCTGTGAATTAGTGTTATGACTCTGGGTTATGAATAATGCTATGACATTTTCACACATTAAAGAGGGGTTATTCTGCTATTTGTGGGGTTTAAGTTTTCCCTCCAGTACCCCCATAGTGGTGCCAGAACGAGACCTATTTTTTCACACTGGTGTTTCCAAAAACCTTAATTCAGGCTCAGACTGAACCATTTCATTTCAGCCACTGTCCTTTTAAGGCCCTCCACTGCACAAACCCCCTTCCTTCTGATTGGCCAGCCCTCTGGAGGCCTGTTGGGGGAAGAGATATTCGTGTTTGAGGCCTGCCCCAACAACGTGACAAGGCGCGAACCAGTTTGGAGATCCAGATGCAATCACCTCATCATTTCAGCAAGTCTCATCAACATCTAATCAAACTCATCAAACTCTCTTTCTATTTTAAACAGTTGCATTTCAATAGAATGTGAATATTTAGCAGTTTACAAATCCACAGTCTTATTAAGCGGACACTTTTTGTCCAAAGTGACATACAAGCTTGAGAATTTACTCAACTTTTCCTTCTTTGAAACCAACAGTGAGTTTGCACTTTTGCCTTTCACACCTCTTCTTTCAACACTGTAGGTCTTTAAACACTTCTTTCCCTGGTAAAATGTTTTATCGTACACCACACCTGTGACTCTTCAATAAACTGCAGGACTGACACTTGAATCACTACCTAGAGGGTGACACATCACCTTTGAATCACTACCGGGAGGATGACACATCACCACCTCTCTGTGTCGCTGTGAAGGACGAACATGTGCAGGGTGCATGAAAGTCTTTGCCTGCGGTGGAAAATTCTGAATCAATATCTGGTCTAGGAAGTTAATCTGATAGCATTAATTGTTTTTGCCTTTCCGCTGTATGATTTCACTGTAACAGTTGCAGATTTTGACTTCGTTTTGAAGGAAAGTTCAGCTGTGATTTGCATCAGTGTGAGCTAAAGAGGCTTAATTTTTCACCAGCCACCACTTCATGCTGCTTATGTTGGTTATACCACAGCAGATGTGGCTGTCTGCTGGTTTAAATAAATGCTGTTAATAAGTATAAAACACCTCTGCTGCTGCACTGGGGAAAAAAAGAAGTGCCTGTGGACAAAGTTATAGGTGCACAGTGCTGACTCATTTTAAGATATCAGTTCAAGAGAATTTTCCTTTGTTCCATTGGCAATTTTTTTCCCTTTTTGGCATATTACAAGCAAAACATATCTTATATTGGTTTTTAACTTATTTCTGGACTTGTCTTTTTTCCATTGTATTGTTATGACAAGACAATTGTTTTTTCTTAATGTGGACTGTTTTTTAACATATTGAGAATACACAAATTTTAAAGTTTTTATGGGTTCATTGAGGTTAGATATTTGGGGCCCAAGCCTGAACTTTACTTGTTTTTGAAAGTCTTGTCAAGCCAAATTTTCTTTTCTGTGGGCAAATAGTTTTGCTCTGTTTAAAAATTCCCCCTAGTTTTGTATGTTTTTTCTTGTTTTTGAAGGCTGGCTTTTTGCAGTGTGGTTATTGTAAACATAAAGAGGGCAAAAATACGTAAAAAAAAAAAAAAATACTAGAGTGCAAACATGCTCATACATATGAAAGAAAATGATCAGACTTTATACAGTCACATTATTGAACACCAGTGTTTTTTATGCATCTAGTTTCATTGTTGATGTTATATACCCTTCAGGTAACAGGTCTCTGGCATTTCTCTTCTGCTCTAAGTTTCCTTTCAATCACCAGCAGATGTTTTATAACACCAGGCTTTCCACACCAATAATGTCTGAGCGAACAAGCTTCGTCTGTGTCTTATTGGAGATGGAGAAATGTCTGGATACCCGCAGTGTCACATTAACTTCGATACAAAACATGCACACACCAGCATCAGTACCTAAACCACAGAACCTCACCGCATGTCATGAAGGGTGAGGAATGTGTTGAGTCATGAAGACGATACAAGTGATGCTTTGTTAGAAAGACTGGGGTGTAAAGCAGCCAACTGTCACGTCTCACCTGTCAGAAACCACATCTTTCTCCATACCCCAGCTATAAGAGATCTTATTTACAGTTTTCAGGTGTACAGTGAGACAGTATCAATAACTAAAGGCCCCCTTGTTTGAAGTGAACCAGCAGATCCTACAGGGTGAGGGTTGTCATGTTCGTTTCTCTTTGTGGCCTCAGGCTGCTTCACTCAGAGCAAGACATCCAGACCTCCGCCTGCAGGTAGTGATATATCTGTGCTGGTTTGAAGCAGTAGTGCAGATAGGCAATAATGTCAGGATATTATAACCTGCAGCAGCAATAGAAGTGAGCAAACTGTCTTCCTGCAGGGATGTCTTGACATGTCGTTAAAGGACTGATTACAGAATAAAAATGATCAAGAATCAGACGATCCGTAACTCCTTTTACTGAAGACATCCTGCTTCAAACCTAATGCTTTCCTCATTTGTGAGATTCTGTTATTTACTTTTTCACTCTTAACTCTAATTACTTTGTCCATTTTGAGATTAAGTCTGTTTACTTTGAGCAGAGCTTCATTACTTCTTCTAAAACCCTGTTAAACCATCCAAAACAAGCAATTTTCCTCCTTCTTTAGAACTATCAACTGCCTGTTATTGGTGCTTGCTCTAACAGGGCAATGATTTTTCATCATAAGTACATTTCAGACTTATCAAATGTTTCTCTCTGCTTATAGAAAGCAAATGAATAAATAAATAACTGCATATGGATTACATGTCTTTGAAAAATCTATAAATAAAGACAGCAAACATCCACAACAACTACACAAAGAGAGCAATGCAGTTCCCAGGAAATTCCCCATCATAAAAAAACCCGAGTTCATTTAGAAGTACATGTTTAAAAATCCATGAACACATAAAATTGTATGAATTACCCCTAAACCCAGCACATAAAACACCCACATACAGAAATACTGAAGAACACCCACACAGGTCCCTAGCATGCTGTGGTGACTAAATACAACACATGACTTAATGAAGCTTTAATTCTTAGTACATTCAGGAGACTCACCAGTTAATACCTGATAGATCTCATGTGGGCATTCACAGAACTGGGTCAAATTCTTTGCAGCTAGACACTCAACACTCAATATTGAACACCGACCTGATGTACCTGACTGCATATTGAGTCTGTGTGAATCCACACAGGAATGTAGAGCATCCAGCCTGTAGAGGCTCTTAAGCTGTAATAGATTGAGCAGTAAAAAAAAACAACTATCTGAGTGACATGGATGTATTTAACTCTCCCATTTTCCCTTTTCTATTCTTGATCAGCACATCTAAAGCTGGAGCGGTGAATATCAGCTGATATGGATCAGCCCTCTTTCACTCTGAGTGTTTCTATTTACTGGTAATGAGCGGGCATTAAAAAGCACGACTGCTTGTAAGATTTTTTACAAGATTTCTTATTTACTGTACATTGTCTCAGACCGTTGAGCATATATCAATGTATTTAACAACCACTGGGCTGATTTCATCTGTCTCCTGTCTGGGGCTGGATCAATACTCTCTTAAACAGCACACACACACACAGACACGCACACACACGCACACACAGACACACACACACAAATACACACACACAAAGGCATCTGTTTAAGTCTGCTTCATCCATTACCTTATTATGTCTCTGTCTTTCTCTCACAGAGGACAAATCAAAAACATGTATTGTCTATTTGTGTCACTCTCGTTCTCATTTTCTGTCCTCCCCAGTCTGCCACTGGATGGACACACAAAACGATGGAACCACATTCGCACACATGCACGCTAAAACCCCCCTCTCTCACAGACACTCAGTTTCACAAACACAGAAAATCGAAATCACAAATCGGCTTAACTCTCCCTGACACGTCTGTGAATTAAGCCTTTCCGTTGCTCTCCCTTTCCCATTATAAAAGCATTGTCGGAGGCTGAATCAGTAACAGGTAGCCCACAGCTCCTGCTGCTTCCCCTCGCTCTACTCCGGCTCTGCCTCCCCTCCGTCTCCTCTTTTCTCTTTCTTTGTCTTCCTTTGCTTTCTCCCCCTAAGCCCTTTCTCTTTAATTCTCTCCTCTCTCTCTCCCTCCGTCTCTTCCCCGCTCCCGTCTTTCTCATGACCTCCATCAGTTCTCTCCTTAATCATCCCGCTCTCTGTCCTCACAGTCCTCCTGTCTGTCTCCTCGTTTCCCTTTTTTTCCTTTTTTTCAGTCTGTCACTGGCAGTAGTGACACCAAACTAAGCAGAGGGTACTTTCTGTTTTTGCTGGTCTTAACTTTCAGAGAGAATATTTTTCTTTTTATTCCAACATTTGTGCTTGACAGCTGGGAAACACCAGGTACTTGACGTGTTTATGTCTTATTTCTAGTAAAAACATCCTGTCAGGCTCAGTATGAGCCACTTTCACCTGACAACTCTGACAATATATTTTAATTCAAGATATTAAAAGACAAAAATTACTCTTGAATTGCTTGAGGTGAGTGAAAAATCTTCCCTTGGAGTAAAAAAAATGTGTCCTGTTTTTTTCATTATTATTTTTGTCCTTTCATTCAGACATTTTTCTGGACTTGTCATCTGTTGGCAAAAAATTACAGCCGTGGAGTCAAGACACAGGGTGACAAAAAGTCAAAGAGCATTGAAAGTTGCTCTGAGTGAAGGGGTACATGGAGTACGAGCATACTCTTCAGTTTGTTGTTGCAACTTGTTGTTTCAGTTTGGATTCAAGGAACACTCCCCAAGTTTGACCTTACTAAGAGTTAGTGCTCTTGAGCTTCTTCTTCCACCGCTGATCTCAGCATTCCCCCAGTTTCTTTCCCTTTGTGCTGGGGTGAAACTGAGGGAAGGATCACATGGAGCTTTCATTTCTTGCTGGAGAGACACGAGAGGAAGAGAGAGGAAGAGAGAGAGAGTGAGAGAGAGAGAGAGAGAGAGAGAGGGAGCTGGCTGACTGTGTTGTGAATGCAGGGAGTAGGCAAGCAGAGCGATTCTGACAGGCTGTGTCTGCACAGTTTGTTCTCCAATAGGCCCACACAGAGTCACCAGTGGGGTGTGCACATGCTCACACACACTCCTAGACTTTCTTTATTGGAGATGCACGTTCACACACACACACACACACACACACACACACACAAACACATAGACACAGTCAGTTTCACTCACTCTTATGCACAAGCACTGCCTCACACCGTGTGTTGCAGGCTTACCCTCAAACACACACATATACAAAGTGAGCAGAGGAAAAGGGCTTGGTTCTCGAACGCGCTCCTCCGGGGGCTTCACTGCTGGGGAAATGGAGCTATCATGACAAGGGATGAAAGAGCAACAATGGTTTCATCACCTTCCCTCATGTTCCACTGCAGCATGAAGAAGAAGCTGCTAGCGTTCTCATGCGCCCGTTGGGGAAAACACGCCACGCATTACACCCAGAGTAGAGACTCCAAGCTGAGTGAGTGAGAGACAGAGAGGGAGGGACAAGAAAAACGCATCCTCGCCCAGCAATCAATGAACGGCACAGAGCCTTATTGTTGATACATCAGCAGATATTGAACATTTTGATGGGCCAAAGACAATAGAATGTATGGATCTTGAAAATTTCCCTGCATTCCTTTGCTGTGTATTGACACTATTCTCATTTTCTTCTTCTCTGGCTGCCATGTCCTCATTTAACCCCTGCCTGGACTTCATGTTAGAATTTCATCTTTCAAAATCATACTTCTTTTTTTCCTCTAGCAGACTTTTTTTTTCTTTTTCCCTAAAAACCGAGTAAACATACACAGTTTCTGAGATTTGATTTCACCCTCTTCTCATTTTTCTGTGGCTCCTCCAGGGTGCAGTGATCACGCCAGCCATGGACCACACTATGTCCATGCAGCCTGCCAGCATGATGGGTCCTATCACCCAGCAGATGAACCATCTGTCCCTGGGCACTACAGGAAGTGTAAGTACTCCTCTCTGTGAAGGCTAAAACAACAGAGTCCACACACTATAATCAAGACGAGAGAAGGTCGGGGTTACCTCTGCCTGTTTCACATGTGCTCTCAACTTCTGAAAATGTCCAGATGTCATCCATAGGCAGGAAGTGTGAACACATACGGACATATTTTTCTACCAGTCTCTTTTTTACTGTCCCAGGCTATCACCAAGATTCTGGGGTGACTTGATTCCATTTCACACTTAAGTTTGCTTTATGATGTTCCCAGCTATTGTGTTTGTAATCTGCAAACATTCATTTGTGTTATATTGAAGTAAACGATAAAACAATCCTACTTAGACACCCTCATCACTTAAATGTAACATAATTCATTGGATTGTGGGGGTTGTTAAATACAAGTTCCTGAAGTTATCAAAGCCTGAATACCCTAAAAATTTTAGGAAAGGGGCCATGCACTGTCCGATGAAATTAATACACATAATAACTAATTAATATTAATAGTAATAGTAAGAATTAATTAATTATAATTTCTAGCAATTTTTGAGCCTTTCCACAAGTGACAGCGAGATCCATAAGTGGCTACTGCCATTGATTTGAAGTGACACCTGTTAATTGCCAGGTGACATCTGCTAATCATTCAGTGGCACAAACCATCGCTCAGTGGCACCTGCCAATAGCTAAGTGACACCTACCACTTTTCCAAATACACCTGCCAATCACTGAGTGACGTCTTCCAAAAAAATAGCAACTCCAGTCCAATCTCTCAGTGGCATCCACCAATCATTCAGTGACTTCTGCCACCTGCCTGGTGACACCTACCTACGGCAGTGACTTCTGCCAATTGCACAATGTGAAATCTACAGCTTATTTTGCTTTGGGATTCTTATATTGTAGTTTTCCCAAACGTAAAAATTTTTGATGAAGGCTTTCAGCTGCAGATATTGCAGTAACAGACATAAATTTGTGCCATTTGTTAATAAAAATGCGAATACAAGGTTATAAACTGTGCATTACACTTGTATCAAATTTCTACAAACTTCAGACAAGCCCCGTGGGGAAATGTAGGGGTTCAGTCTTGGAGATCTGATGTGACAATGCAAAAGAAAATCTCAAATCGGGGATTTGACTCTGTCTGCTTGAAGCTCTTTTTGTGTCTGCTAACTGTGACCCTTTTATCAGAAAAATCATAAATTATCGTAAATGTAGTAATGCAGCAGCAGCAAATGAAACAATTGATTTTTGCCATTGATCTTAGAAACATTATAATAAAGCTACCATGATTCATTCATTTGCTGTGGGCTACAGTAGGTGTGCAATTTCATTTTTCATTAACTTTTGTTATTTTTGACTGGTTCAGACACACAGCCCTCTATGTTTAATTGTTCCACACATAGACATGCTCACTTTCTGCCCTGTAAGCTGTTCAGCTTCAATGTTTTTAGTGCAGCTACTTATAATCGTCACTTAGTTTGCTGCATTCTGTTGCATCTGTAGAAATGTCTTTCAAATTTTGAATTCTCCTCTCGTCTGCTTCCCCTATTCGTTGTCTTGCTTCCGATTTCACCTGGTGGTAAAGCTGTTTCTGTCAACTCAGAAGCAGCAAGTAGAAGGGTTGCTATGTGCGTCACAAGGGATGCTAAGGCGTCATATTTTGTATGCAAAGGCCTGAGGCATTGACGAAGTACAATAAACCATCTGGGAGTGTCAGACTGAGTCCAGGCAGTTGGGAAATGTCCCAGTGCTCCCAACATACAGATGATATTAGCTTCACATGACAGGGTGGAACTGGGAAGACTAATGTGCTCTTCTCTACCCACCAGTATCTTTTTTTCCCCTCTTTTGTTGATGCTGTAGATAAGCTCACTTACTTGTAGCTAAGTTATAAATGTGCATATCACTGTGTTGCTTTGCACAATAAACTTTTTTCAAATGAATTTTATTCCAATCACTGACGACAGAAAATCCGTAAATTTGCAAACAGACACATAGGCCAGAGGTCGTGGAAGAGATAAACACATATGGTAAAAAATAAGTATGACATCAGTTGAGCAACACAAAATAGCTCAATGTTTAAATGTTCTCCAAAGAGCTTTGAGAGAAAATGAGACATTAGGAAAGAGATGGGGCTCCATTACATTGTTGATATTGGTCAGAAGAGCCAGGGGGCCTCTAATCTTGTGGGAACAGTGTTCTTAAAACAGAGCAAATGTTGATTAAGAGATGGATTTTAGGTTGCTTAAGAAATCCAAACCTTTCAAGGCTGTCTCCACATGTGTTCAGCCATGGAGCTATCATCTCATTTTTCTTGAGCTGCATGCATCCACTGCCAAATATTGAAGGAGCATATTTCCTCACTGATCTTTCACATCAAACACATTTCCTGTCAGGCTTAACAGTGTGACAGAGCTCTCTGTTCTCCACCTTCTTCACTTTCACCCCCTAATTTCTGTTTCTCTCACACACTTTGTCTCTCTCGCTCCCTAAATCACCTTAAAATATATCACTCCATCTTTATTCCACGCACACACGAGCTTACAGAGACTGCCCCCTAAACCAGGAACTCCCCCTGTTTCAGGATCAAGTCGACTTAGAGGTGTCACACAGCTCTGAGTCCTGACTTCCTGCCCTAACCCCACTGCCCGGGGGCAGGCGAGCAGGCAGCAAAGCTCCGGCACTACGTTTGATCTGTCGATCTGTAAGTGTGTGTGCGAGTATGATTGAAACAGTGCTGTATTGTACAGTCCCCCATGTGTTTCCAGGTGAGCTGTCAGCGACTGTGACGCCATGTTGGCTCTGTCAGGAATGCCCCCACCCTAATCTGCCCCAGCTGTGCTAACAGGCAGGATTAGAGGCAGGCTAATCTACGATGATGGCTTCTGATGTTTGATGGCTTGTGTTTGAGTAGAAAGTGGGTTAAGGCGCTCTCTCTCCATTTCTCTTCCCTTTTTTCATTTCTGTTTTACACCCTGCCTCTCGTCTTCCCGCCTGCTTAGCTTTCCTGAGGCGATGTGCTGTGTAGCATTACTTCTCTATATCTGAGCTGCACACACACGGCATGCCACACTTGATCATCTATGGGAATTGAGACGTGTTTCCTGTAAAGCTCAGTCTTAAGCCAGATGTGAAGCCCTTTTATGCTGCCTGATTGAGAAAGCCTGTTAAAAAAAGAGAGGTTAGAAACCAGGATGTGTAACTACCCGTGTAGTAAACTGAACCTGACATCACATTCCTGAAGCCTGCACGCATGTGGTGAGCTTGTTTGCATTGCCCCTGCTGGTCATGTGACCTAACCTTCGCCACAGAGGAGCACCTGCCACAAGCAGCGTCTCCAAAGTCAACAACTTATCACGACTGTTTCTGTCAGCTGTAGAAGAAGCCACACCTCAGAGCTGTTCCAGGACTCTCTGCGGCTGTTTGTGTGTGTGTGGCTGCGGCTTTCTTCTTCTGTCCAAGAAAAGAACCAAATGTTCCCGCTACGCCCAAGCTGTGATACTGGTGTGGTGACTGTAGCTTTTCCGGGAATGTTGGTGTTGTTTTGCTGCAAGGATAGGCGCAGGGAGTTTGGGACTGTTTGAAGTAGAAGCAGCAGTGAAAGTTAACTCTCTGAGTCCAGTAACAGCGATGGTGCAGCATCGGAAGAGCTGGCTGCCAAAGGGTGGAGGGGCTGTTCTGAGCTACTTCCCAACCTCATGCAGGGATTTCTTCCCCCCATACAAACACATCCTCAATTTCATAAGACCTTGAACAGTCTTTCATACTAACATATACACACGGGCACTGACTACACAGGGCCAGTATAAGGCATGCACATGAACACACTCACTATAAAGAGCATTTACTTATCATTTCTGACTCTAAGAATCAGTACTTTATTGAAATATCTACTTACACTGATTGAGCTGAGCAAAGTTTGCTGCTGCTATGCCTGCCGTGACTTTTTCATGTACGTATATACAAGGGGATGTGTACTCTACCACTCTTCAGGTTTTGGTATTCCATGTAGGCACGTGGAAAGTTAGGGAGCATCCAGAACAGAGCTACAGTTGTGCTCATAAGTTTACATACGCTGGCCGGATTAATGATTTTTTAGACATTTTGAGAGCTTATGAATGATAACACAAAAACTTTTCCTTTACTCATGGTTAGTGTTTGGATGAAGCCACTTATTAACAAACAACTGTGTTTACTCTTTTTAAATCGTAATGACAACAAAAACTTCCAAAATGACCCTGATCAAAAGTTTACATACCCTAGCTCTCAAGACCGTGTATTGCCCCCTTAAATATCAATGACAGCTTGAAGTCTTTTGTGGTAGTTGTGCATGAGGGTCTTTATTTTCTCAGGTGGTAAAGTTGCCCATTCTTCTTGGCAAAAAGCCTCCAGCTCTTGTATTTTCTTGGGCTGTCTTGCATAAACTGCAGGTTTGAGATCTCCCCAGGGTGGCTCAATGATATTGAGGTCAGGAGACTGAGATGACCACTCCAGAACCGAGACTTTATTCTGCTGTAGCCAATGGCAGGTCAACTTGGCCTTGTGTTTTGGGTCAGTGTCATGTAGGAATGTCCATGTACGTCCCATGCAAGAGTGGGGGTTGATTTCCCCTTCAGAGGGAGTGAGTGTCCATGGAGAATGTCCTGTTCCCCCAGGCTCTGTGCTTGGTTCTTTGAGGTGGAGACTTGGGGGTGGCATGCAAGGAACACAGTTGATGGGAAGGAGTGTGATGGTGGAAGAGGGCAGTAAGATAGGAGAGGGCCTTGTTCTGAATGAGTTCTGAATGTATTGCAGTCTATAGGAAGATGTACCATAAAAGATGCTGTTACAGTGATTGAAACAGGGAGTGATGAATGTATGGATAAGAGTTTTGGCAGCAGAGAAAGAGGGGAATGGCATTTCAGGCCAGGACCAGGCCACACCAGGCTTACAGAACAGAGTTCTTGACACATAAAAAGTTGCCCCAAAGAGCACGTTATACTGAATGAATTCATAAGCCTTTTGACGAGGAAGAGCAGGCTGGTGCCATCATGGCAGATGCTGTAGATTTTATCTCTCTTTCACTGGGAGAGTTGTTTTCATCACTTTGTATTATCACGCAGCTCAGTTTTGCATCCAACTTTTTCAAACAACTTGATTACAGAATGCAAAAGAACCTCACACTTAATGTTTATGGATGACACATAAACATGCCCTCCACGCTCCTCGCTGATTTATTTCACCATCTCAACTACACATCGCTCCGTTTCTGATTTATCTACCGTGTTGGAGCTCTCACCACTTAACAGGAGTCCATCCGTCACGGCCCGTCTCTACTTGTTGCCTGTTCGTTTCTGTGTTGACGTGTGGACGTGCACATGCTCTGTCATTTTAGTATTTGTGTGTCTGTGCTTATGTGTGAGCAACAGCGGTTGACATGACAAGAGGTGACCTTTCCATCCTATTCCTGTCATGGCATGTAGAACCCAGGTCTCTGTTGTCATGGTGACAGCAGTGATTGACAGTTTCTCTGTCCCTGGAAGACAGATTTTTGTGAAGCTCTTTCCTCTATTATCTGAGAGGCTTTCCTTTGGTTTTCAGTGGGGAGAACAAAGTACTGAATGTTAGTCTCCATTTTCATAGCTGTGCATGGCTTTGTTTAACCTCTACTTACCCAGGGAGGGCTGTAAGCAGCTGCACTCACTGCTTTTCACTCAGACACTAACACAAGTTGACAACTTTCTGAGCAGTTAAGTCATTGAAAGACCTTGAAGACAGTCGCCAAAGGAGAAGCAACTTTGTAATTAATTGTTTTGGTGGACAACGTTGAGCATTTAACAAAATATGCAGATGAAGGGAGGAAGAGTTGGACATTTCCTACCCCAGGCTTTGGTATTTCATTTAGGCACATAAAGAGCAGAGAGCTGCCATAACACGGCAATACTGCCAAATATAACTAATCTGCTGGATGAACTGAATTTAAAGTTCTGATTCTCTCGAAATTAATCTTCATCGCCAGTTTGTTAACAAATCCTGGGGCCCAGATATGGAGTGTTTTTCACGGTGGAGTGGCACAGCTCCGTGATTCACAGCTGTTGGTGTGCAGCTCCAATGGTTCCCATCATGTTGAAGCCCCACAGCTCAGATCAATAGTCATCAGAGCCCATCCAGACGCTGCTCTGCCATTAATAACCTACACTGAGTGGCTGGATGCTCTCGCCTTGACCAACAGTTATCTTCCACCTCGCTGGCAATGGGACAGAACTGTATGTCAACAAAGACAAGATAGATGGAAAGATGTGGAGAGAGGCACACATAGAGTGCTCTGATTGATGTTCTAAATGTTGTTCTACATTTTTAATTTTCTGGTGATTATATGTAAAGATGGATGGCATGTCTCGACTTCTCCCTAGTCATCAAAAAGTGAAAACAAAATATCAATACCCTGTTACATTAGGCACTGTTTACATGACAACGTTTCACCCGAAAACTGAACCGAAACAAAACCGAAATTATTAAGTCTGTCATAATTACCATTAGGGAAGTTAAGGTGCCACGATGAAAATGTAATGTGCCTGCACAAAGCGGAGCATGACGTCAGTGTTTCCCCTGAAAACTCCTGCTGTGGTCGCAGCTCTTTGGAAGAATTCCCCTTTAGAGGCCATTTTCAAAAGCTCCAGCCATAGGTGAAGTGCGAAGTGCAGAAACACAAGCATTTATTTGCTTAATCACACGGAGATCACCGTGATAACCATTTCCTTGAGGTAACACTCAGCAGAGAGGAGGAATAGGCAAAATAAAATTATGTTATTAATCACGTAAACAAATGCAATCTTCTTCTACTGCATTTTGATGCTCTGGTAGGTTGGTGTTCGCAATACACCGCCCCCCCTGCAGTTTGAGACTGGAAGCCAACAGATGACGTGTTGAGTGAAAAAAAGTATAAAAGCCGCACACATTCACAAGGGTAGATCTCGTGTATCTTTTTTCCGCGCGTCACGTTCTCTTGGAAAGTATAACCTCGCCTTTGGCACTTCTACTAGCGCAAACACACGCTTACTTTTCTGTTTAAATGACAACAAATCCTCATGTCAGCACAACCTAAATACTAACAGTTTCTATTGTTGGTCTGAAGTGTTCATCCCAGAAACCATGTTAGGGATGAATTCATTTGAGGGCCTACCCTAGCTAGTGAAAGGTTACATTAAAGATGTTTTGGCCTCACTTTTGGTGACTGTCCTGTCATCCATTGTTTTCCCTCTAAGAAATTCATGCCAACAGGAACATAAAAGTTGAAGGCACTCTACAAAATCAACCAAAAAGTCCAGAGGATCAAACCACTGTAGTTAAAGAGCAGGGCCTGTCTATTGCATGGCCTTTTTACTCTGTCATTGCTGCATTGCGGTGTGACTTTGTACTGTAGTTATAGCTGCGTGTCATGAGGAGTGATGGCAGAGAAGAGACTTAAGGAGTCTACTCACACCCGCCTCGTTAAGGAACTATTCAGACCTCCCGTTCATCAAACATACGCACATGCCATCTGTTTCAGGTGCAGGTGTGTACGTATTCGTGTGTGTGTGCAGATATGTGTGTCTGTGAGTCTGTGACTGTGAGAGTGAACCATTTATTGCCAATTAGGGATGCTTTATATTGTCCAAACCTGTCCCCTGACTATGCACAGAAGCATTAAAAGACCTTAAAATTGGACAAAATCATCTTTTTCACCATAACAACCTCTATTCACAGTGGCCAGGCCTGACATCGTCTTGACTCGCCGCTAAAGCTGGAGCTGAAATATGCCAAGCTCAACCTGCCACATTAAATAGGTTAACTAATGGTTACTGTAGGAGGGAAAATCTTATCATATTAAATGCTCTTGTTAAATCTAATTTAAATTCCTTTTGCAGTCCTGCAGAGAAATATAACATTTCAAATAGACGTCTTCCTTTTGACAGGGAGATTTTGATACTGCTAATTATCTCCCGCTTCCCTTCATTTGCTTTCACGCGGCCCTCACAGGTGAGTCGGCTGAATAAGTTAATAGGAGAAGGAGAGGCGAAGACAAAAAAAAGTGCCAGGGATAAATTGGTATGCATGGTTTCGATTCACAAAGGGAGAAGGTCACTTCAACAATCTGATAGGCCCCTCTTTGGACGATAGCGGGTCGAGAGAGGGAGCGGGCGAGTGACAGGAAGGTGAGAGAGGAGAAAGAGGGGGATGACACAGAGAGGTAATGTGGTAATGTGTCAGGAAGTCTGGATATGCCGCCTCACCCCGTCCTGAGTGTGACAGCTCCTGAAGGTGTGATAACCTTAAATTCACACGCACATACATATGAGCACACGCTAACATCCATCCCAGGGCATCCTCCCGGCCGTGTGTGTAGCGTCGGTGGGGGAGTTAATCACCCGTGTCTATGGCCTTTAGCTGCTCTCATTAGCGGTGAGCGGTGGAGCCGTACCCGATCCATTAGCAACGCTGCCGGTAATGACACTTCACCAGCACCGCCGGGCCCACGGCCAAGAAGAGGCTGCGTCGACTGCCACAGCCCCTCCATTACTGCCTCCTGCTGAATTCTGCCGCCATGCTTTTTAGCGGTATGACTGAAAAGAAAAGACAGAGGAGAAAATTCTGCTTCCTTATTTCTGTGCATGGTCCAGGAGAGAAGCAAGAAAACGAGGAAAGGCAGAGAAGCTGCCTGGTGGCTTTTATCGGGGATCACATCAGTTCTGCAGCATTATCACTCCAAGCCTCTTTGTCTTTGTCTTTGTCCGTCTCACATGGACTCACGCACACACACACACCCCAGACATGTACGTATGTTCCCACTCACATGTAAAGTTGATTATCTTTTATGCACAGGCATGTGCTAATTAAAAAAGATGAACACACACACAAAAGCAAACCAAGCTTATACTTGCATGCTTTCCAAAACACACACCCCCACCCACATACACACACAGAGCAGGTCCCGATGAAAGCCCTACACAAAGTGCCGTGTCCTCATTCATATTGTATGTGAAAGCCCCGTGGCTGTCATGTAACAGAGCTTGTGTCACGCCTGTGAAATGGCCATCATGGAGCGAGCGGCCACCCAGTTAAAAGCCGGGCCAGGTATGACTAAAGGAATATAGGCCACAGGCAAGAGACCTCCTGCTTCCTCCTTCACTCGCCTTTTTATTCCCTTCAGCCCCCCACCCCCCTCTTTTTTTGTTAACCTCTCCTCAGCTGTGGTCTGGTGCATTAGCCTGCCTGTGAAGTTTGGTTTAACAGCAGGACATCTCTTCTTCCTTCTTCTCCTCCTCTGTCTGCTTCACTCACTCTGCTTTGCGCTGCTCTGCTCTGCTGAGAAAGCACACATATTCTTTCAGCGCCCTCTGAAGGAGACAGAGGACACTGCACCTCTCCCATGAATACTTCAGTGAAATGAAACTTGCAGGAAAATGTCACAGCAGTGGTTCGGTATTTCAGTTCATTGCAACAACACAGGCACAGGACGCAGGCAGACATACAATAGGAACAGCTGAAAATTATATTTGGATGAAATTAATTTAAGTTGTAAAAAAAGAAGTTGAAAAAATAAATAAAACTGAATAAACCATGATAAACTAAAATTTAACAAAATAAAATTACATAGTACAAACTAAAAATGGTAGAACCACACATTTTCAAAATGATATGAAACAAGTTGGGATGAGATGAAATTTAATAAAACAATCAAATTTTATTGACTGTTATCTAACTTAATCATTAAATAAATTAAAATTTAATTAATCAAAATGAAAATTACAAACCAAAAGTAGATGACCCTAAAATTTTCAAAATCACATAAAATATAAAGTAATAAACAAAAATTGAAAAGAAACAAATTTAGATGAACTATAATATACTTAAATTAAACAAAACGAAATTACATAGTATAAACTAAATATTTTGGAACCTAAAATTTCCAAAATAAAATTAAAAAAGGTGGTATGAACTTAAAATTTAACCATATTAAATCAAGAGTATTAAAATGGAACAAAGTGAAATTAAAAAAGAAAATAACAAAAACGAAATTGGATTAACTAATATTTAGCTAAATAAGTGAGTAAACTAATATTTGTCAAATAGTGTTGAACAGCATAAAGCAAAAATGTATGACCTTCAATCTTTCAAAATTAAGTTACATAAACTGGAATAATCAAAGAGTTTTAAAAATCAAAATTAAATGAAAAATATTGAACAAAATAATGTAACACAGTAAGATTGAAGAAAACAAAATGTATCAAATCAATATTGAATTAAAAAGATAAGAAGAAAATAAAGTAATTCATTTTGAACTAAATACTCAATAAGAACCTTAAATTTTCTGAATGAAATAAAATTGTATCGAATAAATTAAGAGGCCATCCATTTCCAGTTGTTACCCCAATAAGATCAACATTAAAAGGGTCAGTCAGCAAATGTGGCACGTTACAGTGACAGTTCTAAATAAAGTGGATGTGTACAAGGTGCAGTGTGAGGTCTAGAAAAGGAGAGCAGTTTCTTAGCATTATGAAAGTAATAGATATCCATTGTTGTTTAATAGTCTGATGGCAGTGGGCTTAGACTTTCAAACTTATTATGTCTGCATTTAGAAACTGTCTCAGTGCATACATTTCTATAGGTCTGGATTTTGATGTGTGTATTGTGTCTTTGTTTGGCCTTGTTTCAGTACATGACTGCTGCAGCTGCCGCGGCGCCTATGCAAGGGACCTACATTCCCCAGTACACTCCTGTGCCTCCAACAGCCGTCCCTGTCGAAGTAAGACCCGCATGCACACACACAACTACCGAAGATTCAGGAAACCTGTCAGTGTTCACCAGAAAGTGGACATCACTACCGCTGACAGCTCACTCTTTTACACCCACACACTGCACTTTGCCTTTTCTATTCCTGCTCACCTCATCAACCGATCAAAACAGTCATTAAACAGACAGATTACATTCCAAACAGGCTGTAAATTGCTCTTATTCTCTGGGAACAAATGGCCCTGCACCAGCAGCAAATAACAAGGATGGAAAACTGCAAGCAAAGCAAGATGAGTCAGAAGTTTTATAGTATTTGGGAAAGACATTTGAAGTGCAGTGCAGACTTTGTCACTTGTTCGGCGGCTGTCTGAGCGCCGGCAGGTTTTCAGCGGTCCAGGCTGAGAGATGATGAACGTGGAAAAGCAGGAAGGGGCCGGGCGAGAGGAGCGGGGCCGGCTGTCTGGCGGCTGACAGTGCATTCGTATTCAGATGGACTATCAGTCGTGTATCAGGTGACAGGAGCTGAAGTGAGACACAGTGCCGGCAGTGCTCTCTCACCCCCTTTCTCTCTCTCTCTCTCTCCAACACACACACACACATACACACACATACACACAGACACACACACACACACACACACACACACACACACATCCCTCAGCCACACAGCTCTGGTTAGCCCACCAGCCATGGACAGTGACAGTTCCCCCTGACAGACCCATTAGTCGCTCCCCCTCCCTTCTCTTTTGGACCCCCCTCCTTACAAAGTTCCTCATGAAGGAGTGGCACAGAGGAGAGAGATGTAGTTGCAGTGTAGCCTGCGGCGTCTCTTACCTATTTCATCCTGACCGTCGTTCTTTCAGTGCCGGCGTCAGCAGTGGGGTGTACATCACTGTTTCAGCGTGTGTCTTCAGGGCTGATGTATGGACGGAACGCAGTCTCCTTGAGAGCTTGTTAAAGGTGATTGAGAAGGCTCGATGATGGGGGACGATCAGTAACGCCGGGCACAGAAAGAGGCAAAGACTTTGTTGTGATGAATTAAATGTTCAAATCCAACTTTAAAGTTGCTTTTCACCTCAAACTTTGGTGTAAAATTTTTGCAATTTTCGGGGCGCCAGCTTAGCTCAGCAGTTAAATCATGTCCCCAAAGTACAGAGGATACAGTCCTCAAATCGAGCTGCTATGTGAAGCACCAACAATATTAACATTCATAATCCTATTCACACACCCACTGCACAGCACCACGGCAGGTCTGAGTGAAGTGTCTTGGCCATGGAAACTATAGCAGGACCTAAAATTTAGCCCCTGATCTTCAGATTCTACCACTGAGTCTGCTTTGGCATTCCTTGTACATGTGAAAGGGCAGGAAGCATACAAATTATAAATGATGTTTGACAAGATTGATTCTGACAGGAAATGGTTTCACCATTTTCTTTTAGTAAGTAGACATTCTGTTATTGTGGAAAAATAATGAACAAGGATGCTGAGAAGATGGTAAAAACTGGTTATAAGAGACTGACAGGACTTTCCAAGTGATCTTGAAAAAAATCTCATATCTAGACATGTGCCTGATAGTAATCCTCAATTAAGAATGAGGTTATCAGAATAAAAATAGGATATTTTTAAATGCTTATTCGTAGTTTCCCTATGAGGACTGGATGGGTCGGACTGGACCAGGTTGATTCATGGCACACCAAAGTCTCTATGACAACACTATGCTGGCTGACAAAGTTTAGCCGTGAGAAGAAAGATCTGTGTTTATCTCTGCTGAAAACCATTTCTGTGATTTATTAAGCTGTAATATTGGAAACAGGAGCTGTACTGTGTGACAGAAAAGAGATAGAAGAGCAGAAGAAAGCTTAACAGGAGATTGAAAGGCTAAAACACGAGCTAAGCGCTAAAACATGGGCTAAAGGCGAAAACAGGGGCTAAGCTATTCGAGTAAATGTTCATTCCTACCCACATGCAGCAGTTACACTGCAGTGATCTGTTCAAACCTGAGAGTCTATCAATAAAATGAAGGGTGACGTTACATTGGCTCTGCTTGGGAGATGAGCACTGGTAGGACGTAACTAGGGTGCACTAGCGTTACATGTTAGTGATATGTCTCAAAGCACTGAGTTATGAGTAGTGCTAAATGTAGCTTCCAAACTGGTACAAACTCACAAAATTTGCTTGCTGGCATGTTTCAAACAACAGTGCAATACAAGTGTTGTTAAATATATTACTTTTTCACGTTGTATCTGCTAAGAAGTGATTTTGGGAAAAAAAAAGTATTGTTAAAAAGAAGGGAGTCACATTAATCTCCTTCATAAGGATTCCTCCTCACAGCCACTTAAAGAGCAGAAGTCTGTGGCTGACTACTATAAGATGTTGAAGGTATGGATGAGATTCCATCAGGGAACCTTGCAGCGAGAGATGGATCACACATGGCAGTTTTCAAGACGCAGCTCATTTATGTAGGACGCCACTAAAATGTTTGTATCAGTCAGCAGCCCGTCGTGAAAAAATTGATTGAACAAAAACAAAGTGTTTGCAAGCATGAGAGGAGCAGAAGTCAATCTCACAAGAGGGAGACTAAACTCCTGCTCTCATCACCATCACCATCAGCCCCTAAATTCTCTTCAAACAGGTTATCTGGCTTGATTTAACAAATTTCATAGGTACCCTGACTGTTCTGCTGCTGCACAAACGAAGTGTATGGACATGTGCCATTTAGATTTTCTTTTTTTGTCGAGAATGTTCAAAAGGGCTCTTAACAATGCATTTTAAACTTCTTAATTTCACGCAGCTCATAAAATTCAATATCAGAAATAATCACAACATGAAGCAAGTTTGTGTTTCCTGTGAAACCTGTAGGATGTAATCAGAACTCATTTAATTTTTCTCTAGAATAATATCAGGGTGTTTACTTGGCCCACTTCATCCAAATACATCCTGACTCAATGATTCATTTCTTCTCCATTGAAAACAAAAAAGGTAAATATTCCTTAAGAGGTTCTTCAGATCATTTCTGTTTTTTGTTTGGCTGCACCTTGAGCAAACAAACAACAATTTATGGCGTATCCACCGGTGCTTTATGTGCATTTCTGTCATAAAGTATGGTGGTATCTGAGTTGTCAAAGTTTTATATTCAAATGAAGTTCAATGGATGTTATAAATGTTTGTTTACACAGTGGTAGTTTGGAGTGATGAACCTGTCAGCCTGAAAAGTTCACAACATTTGTTTCAATGTCACAACAGCTGACATTTATTTTATTGTATGTTATTTCAGAGTTGCTGTCTTATTGTTTCAAGGGCTTTTAGAGTGTGTCTATAAGACGGTACAGTTAAAAGTTAAGCTCTGATCTGTGTGGCTCCAGTGGCTGTGACAGTTTTCTCTTTAGGGACAGGAAGACAGGCAAGGTAGAGACATCTTTGGAGAAAGGACTGAGGTAACAGGAGGAGAGTTTTGCTCCATTCAGTCACATGTTTTTCAGAAAAAAGTGCCAAGCAGTGCAAAGAGACACACTTGTTAAAGTTGAGAACTGACATGTTTCCTCCTTTCTGTGTGTGTGTGTGTGTGTGTGTGTGTGTGTGTGTGTGTGTGTGTGTGTGTGTGTTCGTGTGTGTGTGTGTGTCCAGGGAGTGGTGACGGACGCCTCCCCACAGACCGTGGCTCCCTCGTCACAGGATGTGGCGGGACAGCAGCAACAGATCCAGGTGGACAGCGCTGCCGACCACGTTCCTGCTTACTCATACACGTCCAAGTAAGTCAAGCGGGGGAGTTCCCGTCCACCACTTTAGCTTCTATTTAGCAGTAACTTGTTGGTAGTTCTAAGTATATTTATTATTTCCATCTTTATGTCTATATCGTCCCCCTCAAAGTGAGATATGTTCACTTATACTTGGCATAGTTGGAGTCTAATAATGAAGCAATATTCAGGCACTATCATCACCCCCTGAATAAATCTGACTTGCCAAAGCAAGCCTTTTCAACAATACAACTGGCAAATATGGTGCTAGAAAAAGATTTTTGTGCAGTTTTGTGCTTCAGTAATAAAAGCAGTCAATTTTCAAGGGATTTCTTTTTGACAAATATTCTTGTTAAGGCATTGATTCTAAAAATGAAACAAACTGAGAATATTGGGACACAGTTGTGCCTTTATTACATGAATTAAATTATTTGTGGCCACTGTTATCGTTTGCTCATCAAATCGGCAGTACTTTTTGCCTCTCTGACCCAATCGTAGCAACTAAAAGTGCTTCATTTCAGTTTCGAATGTCTGACAGAGCTGTCAGCTGTCAGCTCCATTGCTTTTTTCTACATTTGCACCACTGTGCTTTGATTACAATTGCACCACACCCCTCTCTGTCTCCCTTTCTCCCTTTTTCTTTCCCCGACTCCCTCCCTCTCCCTGTGCTTCCTCCCGTTTCATCAGATAGCAACGGCCTGAGCGAATGTTCCTGTGACAGCGTTGCCTTGAGACAGAAGGTGGCTGCACTGTGAATGTGAGGAAAAGAGAGAAGAGAGAGAGATTGCTTCCAGATTGCCCAGGCACCAAAAAAGAGACACTTTTTTCATTTCCTACCTGGCCTACGAGAATAAAAAAAAAAAGAAAACAAAAGCAAGAAGGAGGTAAAGAGTGCTGAGGAAGGAGATGTGGGAAAATTGCTGGGCACAGTGCAAAGAAGTGAAATTGTTTGGTCTGGGAACCTGCCTGAAGGGCTGGGCTGAAGCTTGAAAAGTTTCTCAAAGAAAAATCTCAACTAATTAAAAAAAAGATGAAAAAATTAGTAAAACTGACAAAAAAAAAAGGTTGAATGCGCAGGTAGGCGATGAAGTTTATTTTGTAATTAGAAAAGAGGAGTCAAGTTTGAGATACACACAGAGATTGTCTTCCTCAGATATTAAGCTACAATTTCTTTTCACTCTTTTTTATGTTCTAGTGTTAAATTTTAGTTTTCTAGATATATTCAAAAACAAAGTGTTTTTTCTTTCTTGAATCTTCATGGCCTTAATTTGAAGGGCGCCAGAAACTTTTTACAGAGTTAAAGTCTGACGTCTGGTTAGGAAAAAAAGCAAACAAAATCAGTCTCTTGGACCCCCTGGAGGGTACAAGACACTAGATGAGTTGTTCTACAGAGGAAAAAAGAATCTATCACATAAGCTGTACAGATTTAATAGAGAAGAGCTTTTTTTGTTTCTTCATTAGAAGAAAACTTTGATAATTATTATGTCAGAGGTAACTAAGTGTCAGAAGAAAAACAAAATGTCTGTTTGGGGAAAAAGACTCATGGAGGGGTTCAGGGTGGGGTTGGGTGGGAGGGAGAAAAAGCTTTGAAGAGATTTTTTTCACCGTGAGGAAAAACATGAAAACATAAGAAAACATGCTGCATTGTGGATGCAGTCTGTTGCAAAATGCTGAACTTGTTTTTTATTCTCATGATTATGATTTTACATGGCAAAAAAAGAGTTGCTGTCAATGACATTAGTGCTTTTTATCTGCCACATTTTACCTTTTTTATGAGCTTTAAGATGTTTTTAGCCCGCTTTGCTTGTCACACTGCGAAAAAGAAGAAAAAAAAAGAAGAAAAAATGAGAAAACAAACCAAAAAAAATATCATGGAAAAAATTCTGGCAGTGAAATAAAAACAGTAGATTCAGTAGGAGCTTACGGTTTAAACCAATCAGTGCAAAGCAATAGAAGAAATTGTTGACAATTTCTGTAGTCTTTCCTAGTTGTGGATCAAATGCAGCCCATGGATGGCCATTTTTATACCAAAGATGAAGAGACACTCTGAACCAGAGTTTTTGTTTTGTTTTATTTTGTTTTTCCTTTTCATTTTTCAGTTTGATTTTGTTGTTGTTGATGTTGTTGTTGTTGATGATGTTAATGTTGATATTGTTGTTGTTGATGTTGCTGTTGTCGTTGTTTTTTATTTGACGTTAATGGCCGGACCAGTCCTTACTATCCTTCTTGACATCCTTTTGTTTTCCTCACCGGGCTTTAAGCTTGTTTTTCCACAGTTGTCCAAGCTATAACACACTCAAGCACACAAATGCACACACACACACACACACACACACACACACACACACACACACACACACACACACATACACATACACATACACATACCTCTGTATGCACACAGTGACTGTACAAGCTCATAGACACACACAACAAACAGTATTTCAGTTGTGACTCAACCAGTGGCAGTCCGACAGGAAGTCTTTCTTCCTCACCTCTTTTTTGTTGTATTTACATTCTTAAATGTCTCATCAATTTTACTGATCCTTCCGCGGGTGCATTCCACCTCTCTCTCAGATGCTGCAGGGAAAACTTTTTGGGAATGCTGCTCGCTACGCTCCGTGGTTGCTCACACATTGCTTCCAGCTGTGTTCTCTTTGTCGATCTTGTCCTCAATCTCCTCATCTTCTTAACTCCACTATGACTGATACAGAAATTACTTAGCTAACTTAGCTTCACTGTTAAAGTAGGAATTTCCAGTTTGTCTTATGACTTTGACAGAAATGGCACCAAATACAGGTCTATTCTTTGGGTTTTTACTTGCCAGGAATATCAGTTGAGTGTTGTTTGCTGCAGGTGAGAGGTTATTTTAAAAGAAAGAATTCGATGATTGCATAAACAGCATGTAACAGCACTGATATAAGCTAACCACTAGCGGCTTGCTAGCTTAGAACACACAAAGACTGGAAGCAGAGAGAAACAGCTAGCCTTGACCTCTTGGAGACAACAAAGTTCCCCTACCAGCACAACATATGCATTTTGTCTTAGAGCATGTTTGGGCCAGATCAAGCCATAGACTGCAAAGTAAAACTAGACATTGCATTGGTTGTTGATTTGAAGCCTAAGTTCTGCATATGCCTATGGTAATTTTCATTGATGAACCAAAAAAACAAAGTTAATGTTGGATTCCTACCTTGGTGACAGGCAGCAATAATTGTTGATCATTGGCAGCCATGCCCTAAGTAAACCTTGCAGAGCTAGACAATATCTACCGTGTGATCTTCATGCTGTGTTGAGGAAAAGTTTTGGAAAAAATTTAAACAGAAAAGTCATAGAAAAGATAGATCTGTATCTTTAAAGAAGGACTTCAACAGCCAATGGAACATGACCTCAGCTAGCCAATAGGAGAATTGCAGGTTTAAGAGATCCTGCAATTGCATTACTTTTTACATTATAGTGATGAAACTCGACATGGAATTTCTAAGCTGTTATCTATACTAATTTTTTTTTTTTTAATAAAAACTAGCATTGCATTGCTACTCTATGAACACAAAGTTGGGCCATAGTTATTCAGAACAGTACTTGAATCCGCTAAGACAGGGTGTTTTTTCCTTGAATTGGCTGGCAAACAGCAGATAATAGAAGAAATTACTGTAAAAGCCATCCAGACCCTTAGCTTGTTCGATCTGTTTGCAGTGTTGAGACCACCATTACTATGTGACACCATCAAAAAATGGGAGGAGTGTTTAAAGGGTATAAAAGGATCTCCTGTCTTGAACACCTCCCTAATCATTTGGGCATACATCGCAAACAAGAAAGGTCAGCACACCTGTGAGAGCTAACCAGACTCTTCAACAGCCATAACAAGACGCTGATGGCAGCTCTTTCTTCAGCCCGGCTGCTGAGTGTCAGTTACACTCCTGGATGTCCCAATTTGTTGCACAAACAACCCCGTCTGTTCTTATCCCGTCTTTCCATCCCAGAGCTGTGGAGGCTTTCAGTGATTTCATCCCTGAGGATTGTCCCCAAAGAAATTGCCTTTGGGACAGCAGCCATCTCTTCCCCCCACTGGAGCAGCCTTTGTGTGTCCGCTCTGCTCGCCCATGTCTGTCCGTGTAGCTCCACTGTGTTGTTTGAGCGCTAAAAAAGACCCTTTTTTTTTTTTCATCCCGCTTCACTGGCACCATTAATGTGCCATGGCCAAGTCTGGCTCTTTTTTGCTCTCATTTTCCCTCATTCTCTCCCTCTCTCACAGAGGTTTCTCCTCTTTATTGGGTGGTGCAGAAGCAGAACCACAAACCAATTTCAGTCACTCTCGCAATGAGGCTTGACGGGCCCAATTTGTCTCCCTCCGGGGCAATAGGATCCACTCCAGTGTCCCTCAAAAGACCCCTTTCTTCCAGACGGAGAGGGAGCTTTTTGTTTGGTGACAATTGCTATTGAGCTCTGGCAGTTCATGTGACTTGTTCAAACCCGAGTCGGACACTGCTTTTTGCGTTACAGGTGAGGTATGTGGCGATGTTTGTACCCAACAATCAAAACGTACGTTGAGTGCCTTCAAATGAAGCTTCCAATTGATGAGTGAGAAATAAGCACACAGGAGAGCTTGGTCGATTGTGCTAAAGAAACAATATTGAAACCACTCTATGGTGCTACAGAGGAAGCAGACTAGGCCACTGTTGATCTTCTGGCCTTGTATCCACACTCACAAAGGAAGAGAAAGAGGCATGCAGACTTCTGTTCTTCAAGTTGAAGCCATGCATATATGTCTTTCCCTTCAATCACAATGGAGATCCACATTCCTCTCCACGGAAGTCTAAAGCTAACTGTGTCATTCAAACTGTCTCTCAATGACTGCTCAGCCACTCATCATCCAATCGAATCAACACCTGCCATTTCCATTTCATCTCATCTGCCACTCAACATCTGCTTTCACTTTCCTCCAGGCTAGGATTCACTTTCATCTCCCAACTCTCTGCTGCATTACTGTCTTTGACAACTGACAAATGTTGGCTTTTAAAGCTCCCTGGTCTTTGCTCATCTGTTTGAACCCACTGTTATTCCATCTCTGAATCATTCCAAGCGTCCTAATTAAACAACAGAGCTGCTGAACTTTAACTCAACCAGTTTTAAGCTAGTATGTGTGTGCATATGTGTGTGTGAGGAGTTGTTCTGCTCAAAAGTTCAACTCTTTTTAAAGTTATGACTCAATGTTGCTTTTACAAAGTTCTCTAGACTTTTACAGCTGCTGTTTTATAGAGTGAAGAAGATAATTTTGAAAGATAATAGGACTCATAACACAGAAACCTGCACATAAGAGAGTAAAGTGTTGTAATAAATGGCTTGAGATTCAGTTTATAAGGCATTATTGGACATTGGGTTACAAACAGCTGAGAGATCATATAAGAAAGTAATGCACAACAATGACTATTAGCTCTAATTTGCTGCTGGAGACTCCAGGAGGTCAAGATTTTAAGGCTGGTGTTACTTTTGGTAAACCAATATTAAAGACCTGTAAAGACAGGCAGCGAACAAACACAAAACTGCTTTATTTTATAGCACAATGACTTAATGTACCTTTTCAGAATACCAATACATTTGTGCAAGTGTACAGATGGCATGCCTGCAATTTTAAGGAGGTTGCAGCAGCTTCCAGTCAGCTCATGTGTCAGCACAAAGCAGCTTCACTAAGAGAGGAAGAGTGTGTGACAGGGAGGAAGAAAGTAAGAAAGTGAGGGGGATCATTAGCTCCTGTTGCCGGGCAGATGTAGTTATAGCCTGGAGTGTCTTCTCTGTTACCTATACAGGAACGCATATGGAGGTGACCTGCTTGACCCATCGCTAATTTGCAACACAAGCTCTTTTCTCACTGCACCATCACACCAGGGTGGATTCTGCACATTGGCTTATCATTTTCCATCTTTTTAAGCTTTCTTGTCAGTCTTTTTCCATCTGACAGAGCGTCAAGTCACTTCTATCATTTACTTACTTCAGTTCCAGTCCTATCATCTGCTTCAAGTCCTTGCTGGGAAACAAAGGTGCAACCAAAGACACCTGGAATGCATCCATAGTGGTGTTATCTCACCTGCTTTTGAAGAATAAAATGGCCCTCAACCCAAAATGAATAAGCTACGATTGCCTATATTCCCAAAGCGACCAGTTTCTTGTGAAGTCACACTTAGGGTGGAAAAGCTCAAATGTTATCATCTCTTACTCCTATGATCCAGAATGTGAGTCATTTCAATGAGGATGATTTGACAAGTTGTGTCATTTCATTACTTCTTTTTAATGAGCAGCCAAAGAGACCCTATTCGCTAGCATCAAAATACAGCTAATAGTTGCATTCATTGACTTTCTGGTCGACAGTTACCTTATGAAGTCAGAGACAAAACAATAAAAGTGACATTTTTGCCCATGTAAACTGATAATTTCATGGCTACTAATTTTGTAGCTCTACCATGAGTTCCCATCATATTTTACTTTTATTTGCTAGCCAACAAAACCATCATCAGGTACTTTTACCTTTTGTCATTACCTTCAGTATCCTAGATAATGCATTTATTTGACCTTCCTTATAGAATCTTGGCAAACTATTTTCTTCACGTGTTAGTTTGTATAAAGGAAATAGCTGATACACAAATAAGATCTCTCATCCTAGTAACAGGTTAATACTCTTGACGACGGAGGTGTTTCAGGTTAAAATTTCACCTTTGTATTTGGTAACCTTAACTCAAATGCTTTAATTGCTGTTCGTGTTGCAGGCTTTGAGTATAACAAGGTCTCTTGTTAACATTTTGTACTGAGATCTGTCTAAACAACTTGCACTAGCGAGCAGGCTAACGTGAAGCAGAAACATGGAGTAGCATATACATTGTGCTACCAAAGAAGTCAGCTTGGTCCTTTTGTTTGTATAATTTACTTGTCTTTCCGATTGGATGAGTGGTTTTCAGAGATATTTGTAGACCGCAAAGTGGCTGAATGCTAACTGAAATTAGTTATGATGTTGGCTAATCACAATCCATTGTGTTTGTGCTGCTACTCACCACCCAGGAAGAAGTCTGGGTTTCCTAAAGATGAATACAGAACAGACTTGAGACATCATAACAATAGTTGAGCGTTTCACAGAAAGTGTGACATCACAAGACAATGGCCACCATAGGAATATGGTCCATTTTGTAAAATCTAGCTGGTTAACCATGTATGTCCATATAAGGGTGTTGTTCAAACTTTTGTGAGTAAAAATAAAGGACATGTTGCTGTTAGAGTGCTGACAAAGTTTATGCAATCATGGGATTGATATTTAAAGATACATTTTTGTGAGGCTTTCAGTTTAGTTTTAGGATCCTAAGGTACAAAAATGCTGTGAAGCCTTCTCATCTGGTGCCCAAGGACAGAGTTCGAATTCTTTGATTTTCCTACATTACCTTTAAAAGCAGAAAAGGGAGGACAACTATACATTCAAACCTCGTAGGAAATACAAACTCAGGTTTTCTTGAGCTTAAAATCTCTGAGGCACCTGGCAATTACATACCCTAAGATTTTCCATAACTGTTTTTCTCTGGGGTCAGTTGGAAAGGCAAGGTGCTCACTTCACTGCCTTTTTAAAAACTGCTCCCTCACTCCGTCCCAACTCGTAGTATCCCACAACCACTGCCGCCATATCTGAATCTGACCTTAACCAGAAGTCATTGATGTAGTAAAGCTCCCCTCCTGTCAGCGGAAGAAACTCATTACTCATCGTAACATGTCATACCAGGCTGTTGGCTGATTTATCCCTCTGAACTAGTCCGCATTGATCCCTGTGTGTTAGGGAAACAGCGATTCAGAGTAACTCTCACAGCCCGTCTCCCACTGAGTGCAAAAGGAGAACCAGGGCTCAATAACTCATCACAGACCAGCACACACTCTCACTCTCATACACTCTCCACACACATAATGCAGTGGGAAAATTGCTCAAACTACCCCCTACAAGAGCAAGGCCCCCGTGCTTTTTAATTGATGCTTCGGTCCACCTTTGATGAGAGCTATCGATTGGCCACACAACCCCAGGAGCGCAGCCAGCCAGCACACCCTGCCAGGAGTTCACACAGCTCCCTGAGAAACACAAAATCCAACAATCACTAGGAAAATGGCCGACCAAATTGTTTAGAGAAGCCGGCACAGAAAGTGTGTTAGGCGTAGGAATCAGTGGAACTATTTATTCGGACAGCAGAGCGGTTTTAATTTCTTTTGATTTGAGTTTTCTCTCTTTGTTTGTGATTTTCTTTGTTTCGGCGCCGAGGAGGACATGGTCACGCCTCGCACACGCTGCTCAGTGTGTGTGATCTTTGAGAAACTCTCTGTACATCTGTGGATGTTAGGATTTGACTTGGGTTTTATGAGTTGTTACATTTTTTTTTCTCTCTCTCTCTCTCTCTGATGAAGCTTTCAATAAAAAAAATGTGGAAAAAAGCAGCAAGGATGGGCTGTCGTGCTTTAATCTGCATCCTGAATGATTGTATTTCATCACAACGAGCTGTTTTTCCCTGCATGTCCTGGAGACGTTATCATGGAAATATTATTATGCAGCTAGTATTCTCTGTAGAACACACACACACACACACAAACACACACACAGAACACACCATCCTCCACATAGCCTATTATCTATATGACTAAATTGCAGCAGGAAGCAGGAGGAAGCCCGATTATTATCATCCCGCCTGATGGCACCTGCTGCGCTTGACCTTGCTCTCTCACTTCCTCTCATAATTACAGCCTTCGCAAATGGAGCTAATACCTCTCCGTGGGATTTCCCACCATCACACCTCACACACACTTGATTGGGCGTAAAGTGGTCATAATCAAAGATGGAGGAGCCTGCTGGAGGAAGGAGTGGATCAATGGCAATCAATCTCCCTCTTCGCTCTCATTTAGGTCCAATCAATCGCTGTCCTTGTCACCTCCCAGGGACGCCTGTTCTGTCAATACCAACGGCTACATGACCGCCAAGTTTCCAGCACCTGAGACATCCCTGCAAGATCAAGGCAACAAGGCCGGCACACTGAGATGAAGTACATCTTAATAGAGAACAATAACTGCTTGGATCAGACGGGTATGCTCTTAGGTGGCTTCAAATTCTGCCTCAAAGCACCAAAGTGCCTGCAGAGATATCGGTCTGTGCACTACATTTACAGCAATTTCAAACATTTTCCTGCTCTAAGAGACTTCTCTGTGGTGCTGTGGTTTTTCCACCAAAAACTAAATCTGGGAAAATACAGTCAGGATCCTTTCTCAAGCGAAATGCCACAGATTCAATCTCACACCCTCGGAGCCAAGCAGCCTCCTTATCTGGACTCATAGAGATATAGCAGCCAAGCACCACAAGGGTGCAGCATACCAACACAGATGTTATCTGGTGTGTTTATTTCACCGAGGAGGGAAAACCTCTCCACATGCACACATGCACCACCGCTGCGAAAAGATCAAGGACATCTCCACGTGGTGAATCTCAATACAACAAAGCAACCAGGCTTTCCGTCAGGCACAGATTAAGAAATAAGATTGGGGAGGAAAATTCTGAATGTGCATCCTTCACAAGGCACAAAAACTGTGATTGATGAGCATTCGTGTTGGATGAACGTGCACTTTGACGGCTCATGGATGCAGGATTTGGTTTTAAAAAGGAAGCTGATGGCATATCTTGGCAGGAGCATCACCGTGACGACCATGGAGTATACTAAACATACCAAGTAGACAAATCTCATGACAATTTAATAGAAAATATATAAATAGAGTGAATCATACATGCTGAAGATAAATGCTGCAGGAAATGATTTGGATGTCTTGTTTGGGTTGAAGACACAGCTCAAGTAACTGACAAACATTCAATGGACAATCTTATCAAACCCTTTTTTTAATGTATGAGGCCACATTTCATGTTTTCTAGGCCCTTGAAAGTGACTCATATGGCTCAGAGAAAACACAAGTCATTAGTATTTTCTCTTTCTTATGTTCTGGAGTACATCCAACAAGAAATGATCTGCTAAGACCTCAAGGGGTGACCAGGTTTCAGGTTCCACCTTGTTGAACACAATTGATTTCTTTGTCCAAAACAATCCAAACACAGGATTTACTAAAATTGAATTTGATTGGTCCTGGGACCTCAAACAACCCAGAGCTTCCAGGTGCAGTCCAGGCTCGCTCTGAAACCAATCAAGAATCTGTGAATGTCAGCATCTTCAAACGCACCTGGTGCTCTCTTATGAGCTTACACTTCACTAAGAGAGAGGCGTAATTAACCGAAGGGGGGATGAGCACTGCTGAGCTCAAGTCTAAATAACACCCATGAGGGGTTTGACGTGTTTTGAGGGGGAATTCATTATTCGCTTAATCTAGTGATATGTGAATGCAACATTAGATGACTAAACCTCATTACAAGCAGTTAAATGTGGGTATGTCATTAGTCAGGACATGCACAAGTCATAATTATACATGTAGAGCTATTAGACTGAAATATGCACCATGTCTGCAATCTTAACAAGTTGAAATTATTTTCATAAGATTCTAGTTGATTTCCACTGGGGTCCCAATTTGGTTGTTTTGGTCATAGATCCAATCACTATAACAAGACTGATTCAACATTGAACCTTTGAGATGATAAATTGCAGCAACTTCACAAAACAAATACTCAGATAAGCCAGAAATACAAGCAGTCAGGGAATGAGTCCTGGTTCATACACCCTCCAGTTTAATCCTATTACATATTTTGAAGTATTTAAAGGGGGAGTATTGTGCTCTTCTAAGTTTATAAAGAACTGACGCAGTGTCCATGTTAAATGTGTGCAGATTTTTGAAGTACTACATGTTCAAATGTTGTATCTGTGACTGCTCACAATGGTCAGTTATAAAACATTGCACAAAATCTTCTCAAGATCTTCAATGATGAGGTCATTGCATATGTATCCCCTAACTCGTTCATAATACACTGTAGCGACGGATCTCAACTCAAAGCTCTACTCCAAAAATAGGCCTCCTCCTTCAAGGGTCGGCCAATAAGAAGTAAGAGGGTCTGAGGAGAAGGGAGCCTTAAAGAGACAGCAACTAAAATGAAGGGTTCTGGACAGAGGTTGAAAAAAGAGTTTTCTGAAACACTAGTGTGAGAAAGCTGGGTATTTTTTCTAAGCTGTAAATCATGTCGAGCTCCTACAAGGTTACCAAATGGATAGTACAAAGCCTAAAAGAAGCACAATACTGCCTTTTTCAGGGTCCACTGACCTTGTCGTCTCTTCATGCATGTCTGTGTATGTTTGGGTTTCCCCTTCCGATGAAGCGATTTTAATAGGCAAAGGGTTGGTTGATGATGAAATTAATGATTAACATTGCTGCAATTTTGAAGACTAAACAACTTCTTTGTTAGTGGGATGACTTTTTTGCGAATGACAAACCAAGAGGAACATATTCCCTGTGACTTCACTTCTCTCTGCTTGCAAAGGAAGTTTTAGCTTGAGCTCATAATGAGTTTTAGCTTATGAGCCCATTGTTTTGGTGCACTGGTCATTTCTGTATTGTTTTGGTTCACTTGCACTGCTCAGCAGACTGTGGTTTAACAAAAAAAAGCTAGGAACACCACTGCACCTGACTCACACCAAATGGGGGACGAACAGTTGACAACAAAAGCTGTCATGAAAAGTGGAGCAGGGTTGATACACTAAGAATTGTTTTACTCAGAAGAGAAAATATTTTACTTTTTTATTGAAGTCAGCAGAAAAACAAATCCAGTAAAATCAAATTTGCTGTCTTTAGCTATGTCATCTCATTTTGGGCTCACTGTTAAAGTTCTGCCCCCAAGTGGCCCAAAAACTGTAGTACAGCTTTAAATCTCTACATGGACATTCCCCTACCTGCATTAAAAGCCTTTAAATTTTAGTCTCCCTCATGTACTAACAAAAAAGGTGTGAACATCTTCACCAAACGTGCTCCTTAAGCTGTTGGCAGAACAAATGAAAAACACAAATGTCTTGCCCTAAATCTACAATAGAGCTCCCGTGGCGACACATTTAATCAGACAGCAGCTCCGTTTCAATATTCCCATGATGAATTACTATCATTGTGTCGCAGAAATTGGGAACGCGCCAGAGCCTATTGAAGTTTACAATGACATTAGTGTAACAATTGTGTCCCTGGAGATCCAGAGGGCTGCTATGAAGGAATTGTTCCCCAGGTGGCACCGCAGCGGGTGTTTGCCAGAGGCCCAGCTCTGCTCTCAATATGAGGGTGACAATAGGTGCTAATAGAGGATGCGAAGAAAGCAGCTCATGGCTTTTATAACAATATACCACTTCCTGGTATTTTCCCTGTCTGACTGGAAACAGGCTGTTGGTAACCCAGGGTTAGACTCAATCATTCATGTGTTCTAGTTTCAAAATTCAGATACTGATATGATGGGAATCTTCACTTTTTTTNGTGTGTGTGTGTGTGTGTGTGTGTGTGTGTGTGTGTGTGTGTGTGTGTGTGTGCGCTTGTGAGAATATGAACATGTTTGGACAGGAGCTTCCTAGGAGGCCGGACACAAGTGCTGACCTTTTCTCTCCCTCCCCCTAAAACTGAGATCATAAAAGACAACAATAAGAAAACTTTTAAATATGTGTGTGAGAAGGCGCGTGTGTGTGTGTGTGTGTGTGTGTGTGTGTGTGTGTGTGTGTGTGTATGAGATACAGCAGGAAGTTTGCAGCAAAAGTTATTTGGAGAAACTTACAGTACTCTAATGACACATAAGCTAGAAATACTCTCCCCACATGTTCCTGCACTCCTACCTCTTTGAGCTTCATAGAAAAATGTTTTTAGACTGTTTAACTTGTTGTTTCATAGCTACATTTCACAGTGTTGTTTTGATTAATAGAAAACACGAAAAGATTACAGTAATTTTGAGGGGGAAGTCATGGGAAGTCTCTCACACCTGTATAAATGATTGTTGCCTTATGTGCACTTTGCTTGTACTTGAATGATCTGTTGCTGCCTGTTTTACTTTGACAATACACTCTCAGAGGGACACAGACAACTACATATAGCTGAACAGACATCAAAATGAGCAGCAAGGTTTGTTATTTTAATCAGAGATAAAAACCTTATATTGATAAGATAAAGCCAAATTCATCTGCAAACATGAAGAGGAGGTGGGTCATTTCCTGTATCTGTGTTTTTACAGTAAGTCAGAAGGTTTGAACGAAACATTGGCTCTAAAGTGAGCCACCTGCACTAGGGTCTGCGTCGACTGACAAGTTGTTTTTTTTTCCACATGATTACAGCCCCTTTCTTCCACAAAAAAAAAATCTTTTTGCCCTTTTTCTCTTCTTCTTTTTTGCACTTTTTCAAACCACCAAAATCCTGTCCTCCTGACTGGATGCTGGATGATGTTGTGCTGCATTTAAGGTCCTGTTCAGATTGTAGGTCTTGTCAAACTCTCAGTGGCTGTTATCTTATTAACCCAGCAATCTTAGAGAAACCCCACACACGCTGTGGATGCAGATGAAGAAAGAAGCTGTGAGGGAAGAGAGTAGGACAGAGAACACCGAAGAGGCGTTTGAAGAGGAGTTTTAAGCCGCGATCAACTATGTGTGTAATCCAGCAGGAAACAATGATGGGTGGTGACTAGTTGATTGCATGGTGTACTAAAGTAAAAAAACTCTCCCCAAGGGTTGGATGTAAAGGGCACAGCTTCAGTATCTAGCTAGTAAAACGAAGAGAGATAAAGATAAAATTAGGGCTGCACAGTTGATGCATGGGCACGACATGATCTCATAAATTATGACTTAATTTTTGTAAGTTTACAACTTTATTTTGCTAAGTTAATGACTTTATTCTCATATTTTTGCTACTTTATTTTTGTTAGTTTACAACTTTATTCTTGTAAATTTGCTCCTTTTTTTAGCATGGCCCTAATTCTCTGTCATAGGATCCAGCGTGGCACTAGAAAACTGTATGTAACAAAATGGCTGGTGTGTGTTACATACAAAAATCCATAACAGATGGTTAGAAGAAACTGGAGACAATTTTTAAAACTAGCATCAGTTAGCAGCATCATAAGTTTCCGATCATATTGGGTTCTTTTTGTGAAGGTTATCCGTCAGATGTAACTTTATAGCTAGATAACCCTAAATGTATCCGTGCCACTTCAAATCTCACAATTAAGCTTGAGGAAAGGAGTTAATCATTCAGAAGGTCAAGGATGTGAGAAAGTTTGTATAGTGAGAGCAGAGGCCGTTCTGATGAGTTACAGAGGGCATTTAAAAAGAGAGTGAAAACATAACCTTAAATGTTAAAACACCTTTCAACAGGAAATAAAGGGGAGCAAAACAGAGCACGAGGTAGCATGCATTAAGTGATGAAAAGAGATAGCAGAGAAGGAGAGAGAAAGTGTGAAAGAGAAAGAAAAATACAAAGAGAGGGAAGAATTATAAGGTAGAGGGAGGGAGATTCATCATATCTTTCCTGCTCCCCCTGTGGCCTGTCGGATCTTTGGGGCTGCAGATGAGATCCTAATAGCTCCAAGCCGAGAGATGTGATCTACAGCAGCAGTGTGCAGGAGGATAAACAGTCGTCACCGTAACGAGAGGAAGACCACACATGCTCTGGAGGCCAACCCTGCGCCCCAACGCTGTAGATTTGTGGGACTGTAATGAGAACAAATGTAAGCTACTGACACGAGGGGTCGTAAAATACAGCAAGGTCTCCAAAACACCCCAGTCTCTCCAGATGTGACCCAGAGGAGAATATATGACAGGAGAAACATGAAGGTTACTTTAGCAGCATATTCCGTTAAAATAAGGAGCCATACGCTGATTAATGCAGTATCATCTTGACCTTAAGGAGAAAAAAAAGACACTGTCATGATTTAAACTTAATGATTTCTCCCAGAGCTCCTAGCTTCTGAGTAATTTCAGCATGCCAAGGTCTCTTAAGGAGATAGATTTAACGAGATGCAAGTGAAATCTCTGGTAAATATTGCATAATCCTGAGACATTTACTGGTATCAAAATCAAATTAAGTTTTGATTGCTCCATATTTTGGGGAAATGTGCTCATTTTATGTCTTGATGAGAGTTAAATGAAGAAATCAATACTGTGTGATAAACATACAGGATTAGTTTAACTTAGCAGTAAGACGTCAAGGTGAAGTAGCCTGTCATGAAAAACACAAATTTTGAAAGCAGAATGGGACTTTTCTTTTCTTCTTATCCCATTTTTCATTTTGCCTGATATCATTCCATTTTGAAAGCCGTTCCTGTTTCTCATATAACTGGATAGTGAGTTTGCTTGTCAGCTGGATAACCCTTTGCCCTCAGCAGGCTGTGTGCTGTGAGAGTGTGAGGAGAGAACAGTGTGTATACCACAAATGTCATGCCCTCTGCATGAGGAGTAACAATGGAAGGTGGTTAAGGGCAACAAGCAGGGGAAATACCAGGCTATAAATATGTTACAAGTGTTTGCACCAGTCTCTGAAAGGTCTGCGATGACTGATGCTGAGATGCTGCAAAGGGGTGTGGACTCTACAGAAGAGGAAAGGGTTGCTGTGGGTTAGTGGTCCAAGAGCTCACACAAGACACACTCACCCACACTTTGCACCTTCATCTATCCCTTTCCCTTTTCTTTTCACTCTCAAAATTCAGTCTTGGCTGATATTTTAAAAACCCAAGAAGAGGACCTCTACCCAGCCTCCAGGAGATCCTGCAAAAATACCCAAAAATACTCAAAGACTAAAAAGCAGCTTCCTAACCCATACATTCATGTAAACATGTTTTTCTGTTTGAAGCTAAAGTTTTCTATGATGGAAGCATAAATAATGTAAAAGAAGCCCAGTTAAAAATAAAAAAAATGTATCTCATCTGTATCTCAAAATTTCAGTTTTTCATGTCAAAATTTAGCCTTTTTTTCTCATAATTTTGACTCTATCCTCCAATTTTGACTTTTATTTCAAAATTTCGACTTGTCTCGTAATTTTGACTTTTTATTTAAAAATGTTGACTTATTATCTCAAATGCATCCTTTTTGTTTCAAAGTTTTGACATTTTATCTCAAAATTTTGACTATTTGTCCTTTAATTTTTACCCTTTTATCTCAAGGTTTGACTTTTTTCCCTAAAGCTTTGATTTTTTTTTTAAATCTGTTTTCTAATCTCTGCAGAGTTATGCTACATTACACATGTTATGTCTGCAGCAGGCGAACTGTCTGCTCTACTCCACAGAAACTCCACATAGTCAGACAGCTCTCCTAAATACTCCCATATGCTCTGTATTTACCTTTCTATGTGTGCATAAGCCAATGTTTGTTCAGTGCGCTTACATTTTATAGTGCAACTAATTTTTACAAATTAATCCAGCCTACATGGACGAATGACTTCATCCTTGCATTATTGTTTATCCCTGCATGAAAAGCCTCGCATTAGGCCTGAGGACAAAACAGCAAGCAGTCAGAGCCATCAGCAGAGATTAGCCGTCTGAAGATCTTGGCAGCAGAATCGTCTGAGTTGTTTTTTTCTTAGATAAATCAAACAAGTCAAACCTGAGAATAATCATTCCAATCTTGTGACACTCAGTGGGGTGAATTGGCCCTGAGTCACAGAACTGATCCCTTATTGCATCTGCTATCATTTCAGTCTAGACCACTCATGTCAAAATGATTTGTAATTTACAGGCTATCAGTTGTATTTGGCAGCATGTCTCTGTTCTGGAGGCTCCCTACCCCTCCATGTGCTTCTGTGGAACGCAAAAACCTGAGGTGGGGAGAGCATATGTTCCCTCTCTTTGATGTGGAAACATGAAAAGCAAAGAAATGAGAGCATCAACACAGATACAAAAAAAAAGTGCTGGAATGAGCACAAGGTCATCTAATGAAACTTGTCTGCTGAAGTTAGCTCTTACAAGAAGTATGCATCAGAAAAAAATTACCCTTGAAATCCCCAAATGTTGACTTCTATCTCAGAAATTCAACGTTTTATTTCAATATTTTGGCCTTTTAGTTCAGACTTTTAACTTTTTATCTGAAGATTTTTGAGATTTATCACATAACATTGGCTTTTTATCTCAAAATTGTGACTTAAAATGGGCCAATAAAATACCAGACAATACTTAAAAACAAACTGGAGTTGCAGTTAAATATTGTAATGGAGGATGGAGAATAAGGAACATATGTATTGGATGTCAAGGGTATTGATTGTAACATGTGGAAGGAGTTCGATTGTGTTACTGTAGGATCATAGACTGTATAAAACATGGACGTAGTGTCTGCGACGTCACCCGTCTATTACCGTAGCCCCGCTTTGAAGCAAAACGGCTGGCGTGGTCATTTTGGAATTGGGACGAGTGGAGAGTGCCCAAACTCACAGCCATTGGGTGCAGTAACGTTATCTGGGCTCTGATTGGGCAAGTTCTCAATCCAACTATTTTCCAAATGTCTGAGTTCGAAAAAAAATTCACCCCCCCTCCCAGTGTGTGTTGTTAGTGGAATTCGCAGTTCAGACAGGAGATAGTTTTTGTTACCAGGTTGTAAATACCCTAATTTTGGCACCGTAAACAGCTGTTTTTGGCTTGGTGTGTACGTGGCTTCCAGTTCTTCTGAAGCCAGCCTCAAGTGGTTACTGGAGGAACGGCAGCTTTTTCGCACTCCCGCATTGTTTAGTTTTTTTCAGAAAGGAGGATCCGTTTTGGTAGGTTTGGCCGTCACCTGGTCTAGGGGGCGGGGCTTACTGCCCAGGGAGACAGCCAATGACTGTCAAGCAAGTCTCTGATTCAGAAGGAGAGATGGCGCATGCGTGAAGCGTCAGGAGGGAGACGGCAGGTGGAAGAGATGCCGGATGATGAATTGGATTTGTTTACCTGTATGGACGCACGTGTTGTGTCGCCGTTTCCCCGCTGTGGATTACCCTTTTTGTTTGTTGTCGCCTGAATTATGTATATTTAACCCATGAAGGAGTACCTGGAAAAGGACACCGGACTCAGGCCCGGAGGAAGACGCCGGTAGAGGTAAGGTCCGCCTACCTTGACTCAACTGACGGCCAATAGAATAGTTTCTGACAGTGAATGGTGACAACTGGAAGAAGAAGACAAGGTTCTTTAAGATGCCTTCGGTGGTTGCTAATAAACAGCTGCAGTATACTGTTGGAGAAAGACTTGCACATATTTTGCCCAATGTTATTTCCTTTTTGGAAGGGGAAAAGAGGGTGATAGATGAAGTTATGAGGAGAATCAATTTACCATTCACCCCACTCAGTTTCTTTTTGATCTAACTTCTGAAAACATGTATAAGTGACCAAAAGCACCTGTTGCATATACTCTTGATAACTGTTAGGAAGATGGTGACAATAAAATAGATGAATCCACAAGCCCCTACAGTGGCACAGTGGAAACAGAAGTTTAGTGAGGTGTAAGGAAAGGAGGCTTTAACTGCTCATTTACAATTAAGTGAAGGTATCCCCATAATATGTTGTAATGTCCTGGCTATCCAGTAATTTATTTTTACATTACTAAAATGTTTGGGCCCCTTTTCTTTTTTTTGTTTTGGCCTTGTGTTTTGTACTGTCATACATATTAACTGATGTTATCCAGGAGTAATTTTTCTATATTGTGTCTTTCTATGTTCAATAAAAACACAGTTTAAAAAAATGGAAAAGGGCAACAGAAATGCTAAACACCCCAAGCAGTTGGAGCATGTTTTTGTGCATGCTCAAATCCTTTACAGGCTGGTGCATCAGAGTAATGCCAGTAGCCCAGTTCAGCGCTTTATTACAAATATCAATGGTCTGTAGAACAAGCTGATTTTTGGGAATTTTGTAAAATCCCCCGACTTCTATTCCATGTGTTTGTACATTTGCCTGTCTGCAATTTCATAATTATGCTACCGTTTTATATTTCAATATTTTAGCAGGTCTTTGCCATTTCCTAACATGGTTAAGCTAGTAAATGGCTAATGGGAGCTACAGGCAAGCCATCACTAAAAGTCAGGCCAACAACAACAAATCTACCCAGAGCTCCCCTCCATCTCTCAATATTACACTGTTTTAGGAGCCACTCTGGCATTTTAATATGTACTCTTTATTGCTTTACCTCCTGTTAGTCTGTCTTTCAGCCCACTTGTGTGTGTGTGTGTGTGTGTGTGTGTGTGTGTGTGTGTGTGTGTGTGTGTGTGTGTGTGTGTGTGTGTGTCCATTCCAAACTCCAGATATCATTGCAAAGGTCTTGCAGAGCACTGCTTGGTTGCTATAGTATCAGCTGGACAACAAGTGTACACAGTGGTGAAGATTAAGATGTGCATGCAAAGAGCTCTGCTGTGGCTAATGATGCCATATTAAAGTGCCAGCAGGGCATTCCTTACTGCTTTTCCATTACACTTCAAGAGGATTTTAAGAGGAATTTAAAGCAAAGGATATAGAAGAGTAAGGGCATGGGAAAAGTAGTGGACATATAAACTTATCCTGATGAATACATGTTGCTTTAGCAGGAACATCTGGAATCTGGGTTCTTGATCAAAAATGAAACTGAGATGAGTGTGTCTTCAAAAGTTCAAATTCTCTCTCTGGGGGCCTGATGCGTCACCTCTGATAGGAAGACAGGAAAATGAGCAATGGAGACTTGGATGAGCAGGTCATTTTAATCGATCACAGGAGCCAAAAAGGCAAACACTGTTCACGTATTGTCAACACATGCCAGACCCAGAGGTGTTCATGGGGAAAAAGTTCATGTTGTGAAATTTGCTTTTTAATCAGTTTACCAAAACCAAAGTGTGAAAAAAAGAAAGAAATTGGGTACTAAATGAGGTATTCTGGGGATCTCTCCTCAAGGTTTTACTCTGAGAATCTCACCTCAAGGTTTTACTCTTAGTTTTGCACACATAAGAATTACACTCCCCCAAACCTGTCTTATCTTGAATGTAAACTGAATGTCAACTGCAGAATTATTTTTTGGTTTAACCTTTATTTAACCAGGTTGGTCCCATTGAGAGGGGAGACCTGGCTAAGACACGAAGCACCAAAACACAAAGTTGCAGACAGAAATACAAAAACAGACAAGTATGATTTAGAAAGCACAGCATTTTAGGATAAAATAGCACCAGCCATGAGTCATATCTGGAATCAATTGTTCAAGCAGTGAGTTAAAGCATCGACATTAAATGGAGTCTGCTTACATTTCTGTCATTTTAGATTTAAAAACATTTAAGAACAACAGCTCCTTGGGCTTTAAGACATTGTGCAACTGATTCAAGGTTGAGGGTGCAGAAAACCCAAAAGCCCTTCCAGGCATTTGGGATGAGCGAGCATCAATCAAGAGGTCCTGAGATCGCAAAGAGTACTGTCCAGTACCCTTCTTCTGGATAAAGACACACAAATAGGATGCTGGAGGACACAACAAATGCCTGGGCCAGGTAAGGTTAACGACTACACTTTGCTTTTTCTCTGCTTTTGAGGCTTGTGTTCAGACCATCTGTCTACATTAACAACAGGTCAGCCAACAGCAGCAAAGCTTCAGACTACTTTTTGTTTACCTTGCTTTTAAAGCTATGAACTGGTGAGCCCCAAGCAAGCTGGATGTAATTTCTAACTTTTTTTATTGCTTCTGCAAAAGCTGAACAGTCACTCTTCAAGCAGGTGAGCCAATAGAAAGACAACCGTTTGACTGCTATTGTGGCAAGTTCTGTAGCTACGTTATGCTCCCAAAAGGAAAGTGCACTGATTGTAAGAATTACTTTATGACGGCTTTTTATAGATCACAACCCTCAGTTTTTTTTGCTCCTCTATTTTGCATTTCAGGGCAACGATATCTTCTTAAACAAGCTACTTTAATTCAGCTGTCGAGAGTTCTCTCTTTTCAAGCTAGCTGTTGATGTTAATGACGTAGTAAGAATGGGTAAGCTTACACTTATAATTGTTCAAAAAGCTTTTGCTAGCCACACAGCTAACTTCATGTAAGGCTCAAGCAAGCACTTTTTTTATTGTTCTTGAAGCTTCTGCGTTGTTGGCGTTCACATTATCATCAGGTTCGCTAATCACGTAGCTGCTAGCTAGTTTTTGTTGACTATCCTTTAATATTTGTATTAACTTGGATCTACACAAACCTGCAAGAGAGGCTGAGGTCTACATACAACCCGAAGAGCTTTTATCTTCAGGTTTTTCATGATTAAAGGCCTCATTTGAAACCAAGCTATGAGCAGTTGTTCTAGATGAGGTTGTCTCTCAGTAACCGCCTTATTTTAAAGCACTGATGCACCATTTGAACAGTGCACGGTGCACAGTGCACCAAGTTTGCTTTGCAGTGTATCTTACAGCACTAAATGTCATCTTAACTCACTTCAAAAGATCAAAAGATTTGATTAAAGAAGTGAGATTCTGGAAGTGGTTTAAAATGTGAGGCTTTGGCCCAACAAAGGCAGTTCAGAAGTGAGTTTATCATCAGATGATATTTATCTGTTGACATTTTGTGTGGTAGTGAGTCCTCACTTTCTAACCTATAAAACTATCAAGAGCAATCCACTCTCTGTGCTTTGTATGGCAGTGTTCAGTTCAGCTGGTAGTCAGGAAATGATTGGCTCAAATTGGATAATAATGATTTGTAGTCATGCAAACCATTCTTTCCAAATATTTTGAAGAGTTTGACACTACACTTTCCCTCTCTAACACACCATAAATTGTCTCAGACACAATAGGCCCACTTAAATCCGAGAATGGAAAGCCAGCTGTAATTTTGTGGCTGATTTCAGGTGACCGCACTCTTTCCTTTGGATGGCTGTGCCCAAGAGTAGCAGTGATGGTTTTCCTGTGCATACAATACTCCCATGCAGGGCCACTACTGTCATTGTTTGATTGTCTGGCAAGTGATCTGATAATGCAGACAGTTTTTGGTCAGTTGGAAAATCCCTCAATACACACACACCCATACACACTTTTTCAGTCTTATCAGATTGGAAGTGCTCAACCTTTTCACCTCGAGAGGCTCTAACAATGTGCTGAGGACACAGCCATCCTGTGGTGGAGGAAAAATTCACCTCACCCAGCAGCTGCACTTAAAACAAAGAGCTTAGGCAGCAACTTGAGGTAAAAGTTGAGCCACAACAGCGGTGAATTTTAATAAGGTAGTCCTGGAAATAGACGCAGTGTGGTCCATTTACTCTGCAGGGTTTCAGGACAGGGCCTGGTGTGCATGAAAATGGGCTGCTGTGGAGAAAATGGGCTTTTATGCCCAACACATTATGCCAGAATATATAGTCCTGAATGGAGAGCTATGTGGACTCCTCGCCCGCTACCACTCAGAATTTAATCTTAGCACACTGAAAGCACATTTATGGAAACCTTCCTGTGCTAATCTATTATAGCTGAGAGCCGGGCTGCTCTGCCACCTGAGAGAGACACATAAATGTTGCAAATTCAACGTAATATATTGAGTTCTCTGTATTTCAGCCATGGATTTCTTAATCTTGCCTTCAAAAAGCACATCATGAATGTTCTTTCCTACTTGAGAAGCAAATTTCAACACCCATATGAAACATTAAAAGAAGTTCAACTTCTGATCTTTAAAAGTAAGTGGTGGAAAATAGCTTAAGAGAGCAGCTCTAACACAGAGAAGACAAACTCTCTACCATGTCAACAAAGGCCAATACATCTCTGACAGTGTTGGTATTGTGCACGCAGCAGCTGATTATGTTGTAAGACTCAGTTGTTACAATGTGGTAAACACTGTGTTTCTCTCTCCACCACATTTAGTGATGCAACCAGATGCGAAACTAAACAGGAAAGAGTTTAAAAGGGAACAAGAGACCAGGTAGGTTTTTAAGGATTATACAAGAAATACCTCATGGCTGTTTTTTGTTGCGCTTTTTCTGGCTATTTTTAATCAGTGAAGTCTTGGCATGAAGGAACTATTGCTTAATGTTGTTTTAGGGAGTGAGGTTTTAGTTGGATCACCTCACCCAGCCAAATTGTCAGGGAGTCAGAGAAACAGCATATTTCAAACTGAACCTCATGGTGAAATCCAACTTTCAGAAAGCACCCCAGCAGATTTAAGTTTGATAGCCCGTCTTCCTGAAATATCTAAACCATTACCGGTGTCAGGGGAAGTGGTGGGAGCACTAGGCAAGAATAGTCCTTGCAGCAAGAGAGGGAGAGCTGGCAGTTGCTGTGTTTGGATAAACACAGAACAGAATCTGGCAGAGAAAACAACGTGTTTGGCTTGAGATGGAGGAGCGAACTTCATTAGATCAGTTGATAACTATATGTGAAATTGATGCATTTGTCCGAGTCTTATCTGAAGGCGGCACATCAACAGAAACAGACATTAGCATTCAGCTTGACATGAGTAAATCTGTTCAGCTTGTATTCACTGGAGAATATTTGATAATATTGCATCAGCAGTCTGTTCTGAGCCTCATTAACGGCTCTATATGCAGCTGAAGTACCGTGATTGTACCAAACAAAGCTCGCAATGGCTCTATTAAAGGAGCACTGTAATTTTCCTGTCGTTTGCATGCTGGGATGATGCACAGGGCTTCGAGGGAACATAGTGAGATTCAATCTCGCTCTTATGTCATGCACAGTTTGTTTAAAAGGAAGAAATTGCATGCAGGTTTTCCATGATCAAAGTCCTCCACAAGAGCTGAGCTTCGCCTCAATTTTCCATGGAGTGGCTGAGAATAAATGCATGTTCACAGTCACGGTGAATTTAGATACCAGGGAGGGAGAAGGACTGCTTTGGCTGAGGAAAAGCTCATGGAATGAGGCGTTAAATTGAATCCATTTGGACTATTGACGTCACAGTGGTGCATTTCAACTGCATCTCAGAATGTCTGACATATTTCTCACTGGGCCAAAAAACATGCTCACTTTGTGCTCAGTTGATGTGAGTTATATCAAAAACATTTTATGAATACAAGTGGAATAATTCCCCCAAGAACTTGGCAGATTGGTTATCAAACTCCAACTTACAGTGGTTAAATGTTTCACAAGTCTGCAGATAAAAAAAGAAAAACATTCCAGTGTGTATTATTGTCAGTTTCTACTATTTCAAATTACCAAGACTTGAAGTTATACATTGTACAGTTCTGTGATGGAAATATGTGTTGATACAGCTGATTTAGCTCAGTCTCAGTTTGTAGGGACTTGGCCCGGGAAAGCCAGTAGTTCAAGATGACATGGACATGAGTACATTGGGATCGTTTGTTAGAGAACTTTGAGTTCACTTCCTTTGCAATGCTGGGGTGACCTTTAACAAGTCACCTAGCTCGCAGCTACTGGGGGTGCTCATCCATGTGCCGCCCCCTCACTGACATCTCTTCTTTAGTGCAT
Organism: Thalassoma bifasciatum; assembly: GCA_008086565.1. Classification (NCBI taxonomy): domain Eukaryota; kingdom Metazoa; phylum Chordata; class Actinopteri; order Labriformes; family Labridae; genus Thalassoma; species Thalassoma bifasciatum. The sequence goes on along the minus strand of RPOG01000161.1, from coordinate 466,983 downwards.
GTCCAAAGGCTCCTGTGTGTGAATGTTTGTTTTTTCCAGCTCACATGTGAGCAACATGTTCCATAGCAGAGCAAAAAAATTGAATTTCCCCACAGGGATTAATAAATGAAGTGTTTTCTCTTTCCCCATGTTTCCAGTCTTTATGCTAAGTTTTGCTGAGAGTCACTGCAAGTTCTCATTTTGTGGATAGGACCATGACGTGTACTGCTATTTTAGCCAAATTATCTTTTTGACATCTATCAATTTGCTCTAAAAGAGTTAAATCAAAATTCATTAAGGTCAAGTGGTTTTATAATCCAATGTTCTCATCAGAGTCAGCTGCACACAATCAAAATACATGCAAAAAGGAACACACCTTAACTGCCTTACCTCGGCAGTTAATAACTTTGTCTGTGGGGATTTTTTAGCAGGTTTTACAACTCAGATGAGCCCCTAAATACGGAAAAGGCAAGCAACATAAAACCCTGTTATTTTGGGTAAAGAAAGTTTTTAAGGTAAGAGTGGTGCAATTTACTAAGTGAAGTAACTGAAATGGGCTATGGAGCACTGCTCAGTTAACAAAAAAGTACAACAAAAGGAAAGCTTTGAACGAGAATTTGTTAACCTTCATAAATTCAACCAAAACTAAAGCAAGACAAATGAAGCCTACTTATCTCACAACCACAAATAATGTGTCGACATCAAGCCTAACCATGTGTACCAGCCTAACATCTAACATTTATATATGCCCTCTTAGAACTTAGTTATATATTGCAATTTCTAACAACACAGAAACACCTTGTCTCAAATATCAAAAAAGACAAAAGCTTAGACCCATTTTAAAGTTGATTGTCTGGTATAATCAACCTCACCATTTTTTTGAGGCAATAGAAAAGACTCTTTGGTGTATTTATTTCATGGGGCCAGAAATATAAATAAACTAAATATGAACTGACATATTGCCAGTCTTGTATAAAGTACTTGAAAGCAGTACTTGAGTAAAAGTATGAGTGTCTTGACAGAAAATGACTTTTGTAGAAGTTTTAGTCACCTTTCAGAATATTACTTTAGTACAAGTCTTAAAGTACCTGATATTTAGTGTACGTAATTATCAAGCATAATTTCCTGATATAGAAAGTACTTCAGTATTAAAAGTAAATGAAAAAATGTATTTTTATAAAGTGAGCAGTTAGAATGTTGATTGTAAAATTTATTGCGGCTTCCTTTCAGCAAGTTATAGTCGATGGTGACTAACTCTCTCACAACCTCCCTGTGTGTAACATGGACAAGTTTCTCTTGTCTTTTAACTGGCATGAAGTTGTTAACTGAAACTGAAAAGGAGTCTGTTTATCTTTATAGGAAGTTATTTTTCAAAGTTGTGAGATTTCAGTAATACTCTGAAAGCTGACTTCAACTTCTACCAAAATGAGACACTTGTACTATTACTCCGGTATTCCTTCAAGTACTTTATACAAGACTGGTTATCAGAAGAGCCTGCGGCAGGTGCTTCCGTGATGGCATCAATAATGTGACGTGCCCTGACAAGCAGAACTTCTTCTTCACACTTGGTGGTTGACATGACAAACAGGCCTTATGTCACCAACTTAGGTTTCTTCTGAATTAATTTTGCAGTAACAAATATGGCTGGGGGGAATGTATTGGAGTAATAGTACAGATTTTATGTAGGAAATGTACTGGAATACAAGTAAACGTCAGAACTATACACGATATGTGAAAATTCCACTTGGTTAGAAAGTATTTGTACTTTGTTTCATTACAACATCACACATTGCACCTTGCTTAGCAGACAGATTCGGCATCATTTTGCCATAAACAATTGGAAATGACACCCTAAATGTGTTTTTTCCCCCTGCATTTTCACATACTTATTAGTCTTCTCTCCTTCACTCAACCACACACACCAAAACACAGAGAGTAAGGTTTCTCTATTGTGTGGCGTCGTGACCACATGGCCATGGTTCAGCTAATGTCCTTATCAGTGTTGGGTCATGGTGGTATTTCCTGCCTGCAACAAGAGCAGAAGGTGGCACAGGATGAGTGCTGCTTCCTGTGCTGGCACACCCAACATGTACCCACTGGCCTGAGCTGATCTGCTCTGCAGTCACAGGAAGTGTAATCGTTGACCCTAAGACACTGAGCATAAATCCATCTTATATCTCATACATCTGTTTGCTTGAGATCAAAGCTAGTGGGAAGATGCCAAGGAGTGGTTTGCTTTTAGCAGCTTGTTTGCAGTGTATTTGATCTTACCTGTGTTTATGAGTTGTTTTAAAGATATCTGAAGGAACTGGATGGTGAGCACTGAGCTGACAGCAGGGGTTTGAGGATCTGAAGCATAAGAAGGGCTCAAAGCAGCACTAATTTGGCAGCAATCTTAGAATTAGTTGTTAGATCCTATCTATCACAGGGATGATACCAATTACCATCTACAGGCTGGTTTAAAAGACATTGATAAAAAACTTAGTGCAGAATAAAACATTGAAAAAAACATGACTCGATAAAAATGTGAGTAACCCCAATTGGTAAAAAAAAAAAAAAAAAAAAAAACCAACAGTTTTTTAAAAATAGTTTTTTTGTTGGGCTCCCTTATTAAGGGTGACCAAGCATCCTCTTTTGCCTGGACATGTCCTCCTTTTTGGCTCACAATGTTTTGATGTAAAAAGTTGAACTTTTGAGATAAGAAGACAAAACTGTTGGATCATAAAGTTAAATTTTGATGCAAGAAAGCCAAAAATTTGATGTAAGAATTTTAAAAATTATAGATAAAAAGTCAAAGTAATGAAATAAAAGGTCAATTTTCTGTATAAAAAGTCAAATTTTGTGATTTAAAGTCACAATTATGAGGAGAAAAAGTTAAAATTTCTCTGTAAAAAGTCCAAGTTTTGATCTTAAAATAAAACTATGGAGAGAAACAAGAGTACGAAGTAGCCATGACTGCATTGTGCTGCCTGACAAAATCACAATACTCAAAAGAGTAGTTTGATGGATTCATACACTTTTGTCTCCATATTCAGATGTGAAGAATGATGAAAACCATTACAACATTATCACAAAAGTGAAATCCATTAAAAATGCCAGTGTTATGAGTCTGTAGATAACCAGTGTGTTAATTAGCAGTATGATAATTAAAATGAATCATGTCCAAGAGGATTAATAAACCTCAGCAATCCAATTCATTAGTGCAACTCTGACCATACAAACTTTTAACTGTTGTTTTAATGAAGTGCTGGCTCTTTTTTGTTCAACCCTCTCATGAGTCCCTGTGACTCCAGCAGGGCCTCCGTGGGTGAATATGTGAGACATTAATATACCATCATGTAACATTCTGAATGCAGGGAATGTGTTTGGCTCAAATGTTTCATCTCTATCTCTGCAGTTATTTTCCCATGAGAAGTCCAAAGCAGAGTCTTTAGTCTCATCAGGGGAATCTACAGATGTTTGTAAATACGCATGTGGCTGCTGAGACCACAGAGGACCTGCCCTTCAAACAGTTTGATGCAGAGGGTTTATTAGAAGTGGGTTTTTGGGGAAGCCATGATCACTGGGCTTGCTTGCTGAATGTATTTGGAGTGTGGCTTGTTGTATGTCATTTGAAGACATGGTTTTCTCTGCATGTGCCTTTTCCCTCCACCTCTAGGCTATGTCCCTCAATGAGCCAACTGTGAATCAGTGGATAGAGTTTGCATATTACAGATCCAAGCAAACCACTTTAATCAGACATGTACAGAAGTTACAAGGTGGACCTAAAATAACCTTTTTTCTAAGAAAAGGTTTCCATCTAACAGTTCTGCGTACAAACATGTTAACTTAAGCAACATACATTTCTATGTATAGGTTTGCTGTAGGACTGGCAACAAGGAGGGATGTTCTATGTGACGGATATTCTGATAAACTGTTCTTATAACCTCAGATTTTACTCAGTAACATTTTCTGTTACAATCTCTCTTTTTATGTCCATGTTAGCCTATAGCATGACAGTAATCTGCATGTAAAATAGAAGGACTTAGGACTGAGGTATGGGCTAAAACTCTAAGCATTTGGGTGCTATGCTAGGTCTACATGACCTTGGGGCTGGTTTCTCTTGGCTTAACACTGAGAATCCTTTTTGGCCACCAAGTGCAGCACTTATACATCAACTGACAAAAAAAATATGAACCAGGTGAAAGCTAGCTAGCGAGCTTCATCTAATTTTTGAGTGAAGACTGCAGTTCCTCAAGTGTCCACTTGAGGTTGGCTCCAGAAGCACTGGAAACCACACACACACATTCTAAGAAGCTCATCAGCATTGCTAAAATACCACTCAGCACAAAATAAACACTTTGGTCTGCTAAGCTAATTTATTTATCAGCACATGCTTTACAGGGGGGCATTTTTTTTGAGTTTCAAATGATTACAAGTTATACATTTTATACACTAAAAGAACACCTCACATCGACCTTGTTATTCAATGTTTGATCAATTGTGAGCTTCTCCATGTCTGCTTTTCCAATGTAATCACTACCATAAGCTTTAAAATTCCACTTAAGAAAAAACATTTGGTGACATGACAAGAAAGTGCATCATTGTAAGGTCAGGCCAATGAGAGTGTTATATAAATGTGGTATTGTTGGCCATTTTAATATGTATCTATGAATCCTATTGAATGTAAATGCTTTATGAATAAGTATCTTAAGAGTGGCATATCTGGAGAGTGACTGACCAATTTTCTTCTCATAAGAAACCCTGAAAATAAGACAGAGGCTCAAATGTCCTTAAAACAGTTAAGTTATCCTGGAAGATTATTTATACTCCCCCTGTCTTTTGAGCAAACATGAAGGGGGTTAAAAGCTCTACTCATGCTTGTCTGTTGTCATCTTATATTCTGGGCAATATTCAGGCAAAGTGCTTCTCTGTTTCTCCCTATGTGACTTTCCCAGCCAATCGAATTTGCATTTAGGTTTAGCAATTTTTCAGACCCCTTAAAGGACTTTGTGCCTCTGTTCATGTAAATTCTCACTCAACCAGGTCATATTTATTCTGTAAGCTCAAAACCAAGGCAACTGGACTGTTTAGAGTCTGGGAAGACATTTCACTTCTCCTCCAAGAGGTTTTATCAGTTCCAAATAGCTGGTGAGGTAAGAAGTTATATATGTTACTGATCTCACACATACTATCTAAATATGCAGTGCCTTGGGCTTGTAAGTTGGATTAATGTAGGTTACAACCATAGAAAAGAACATTTCCAAAGAACATGGGGGACAGGGGGATGCATTAGTGTATGATGGGATAACTTATGTCTGTAGCAGCTAAAAATGTCCACGAAAAGTCTTGGAAAATAATTATATGGAAGGAGTGCTTTTGTAAACAAAAATGAAAACAGCTATTTACATGGGATATGAGTGTGTGGGTGGGTGTGTATCCCAAGGTTTCTGTGAAAGATGGTGTATGTTCCTATGCCAACAGAGTTATAAATCACATCTTTCATTAATGCACACAGTACATGCTCAGCACGTTTCCTTTCAAGTATGCACAAAATTCTTTCATATGATGTATTTCCTTCCTCCCAACAAGAGACACTTGGAATGGATTTGTGTGTAACCGTATCCTGGACCACATTAGAGACTCATATTGGAACATTTTATTGGGGGCAGGGGGACGTAACCATGTCTTTCTCTCTGCTTAAACATTCTGTTCCCTTTAATCTTGGTTTGATGAATCCAATGGCCATCGTCTTCAGCATGAACCTCCTACGGAGCAATTAAATATTTGGGATGAATCTGTGGTAAAAGCCACTGAAATGGCTCATGTGTGGGATGCTCCAGGGAAAGAGATGGTTTCTTTGAACCTTTTCAATAGAGGAAGGAAGTGTGGGTGTTTTTTGTTCTTTTTCAGTTTGCTTTTCTTCTTTCAACTAGTCGTCCGGTCCTCTTTTTGCAGCTTTTTGATCTTGTAAATTCAAAGGAACTCTGTCAGCTAAACATCATATACCAATTCATAGCACTGCCTTCATTGCCTGACTGAGGCATGGAAGTATAAGTGTATCTAATTTAACCTGATGTCTTTAATGCAACACATGAACCAAAGCAAGAAACAGGATGACACACAGATGGGAGTCACATCGTAGCGTTTTCTCATACGATTGCTTCCCCGCCTTGAATTCTCTTACCTAAACAACCACTGGCACTGTTTAGGACACATATCAATGTTCCACCAAAGAACAATGGCCCAAGTAGTGTCTTGATATCAAAGGTTATAACCTTTGAAGCTGATAAGATAAACCTCCTCTTCCTCTACAGCTTCTGACTAATGCTGTTGGACAAAGCACGGCTGTACGAGGGGACAGAGGGGGGCTGTTGATGTCACACCGTACCATTTGCAACTTCCTTCGGTTTACCAGTGGCACAAAGAAAATCGTTCCAATTCATTGTGTGGGAGAGTGGAAGTTATTGTGAATTACTCTGCATGTGTACAACCATGTGCATTGGCATTGGGCATGCACACAAACTAAGTGGTAAGATGTGGTGAGTCATGTTTCCGTGGTACTTTGAGTGGCATACAGCAAACTTCAAAGCTTTGTTTTTAACTTTTTTTTTACTGTAAATGACCTGAGTTTCTGCACGTCTCAGGGCTCTTGATGATTTAAATGGGTTTGTATGCAGCCAAATGAAGTCGTATTTGTCCTTTTTAGTGCTAACTGGTGATTTATGGTTTTTATGTCTTGCATACTTGAATTTCTTAGACTTACATGTGATTTTGATCTTGACGTTCAAGAAACCCTTATTACTTGAGTCATTCCCTGACATTTGATGTTGGAGTAACCGCAGTTCAATCAATGCTTTGTCCAAGGGTAAATAAGGGTTGTTTTAGTTGTTGTAAGGGCTAAAAGCCAAATGTTAGCTAGCTATAGTTCTCAACAAGATGGCGCATAACTTGGGATGTACTTCACTGACCTCCCATTGGATATTTATGCCCATTGTTGTGTTGCATATATTGCATATTGTAGATGCTTGACATCCCCATGCTAGCATTGTTTTCAGGAGTATGTTTGCATACTCATGTGCAGCACACAAAGCTGCTAGCATGATAGTACACCAAAGTCATGTTAGTTGTGTAATTTTTGAGGGATTGTAGACAAATGACAAAAAAACACCAGCATACTATTTAGTAATTCTCACACAGCAATGTCGTTTTACTAGATTATTGCTATCTATAGACTATAAACTATATATAGCTTTGGTGCACATCACAGGCTCCATGACCAAATAAACTTAGTTTCACAACAATAGTCTGAGTCCATACAACGGCGTGGCAGCCTGCTTTAGTTGTGTTGACTTTTAATCCAAGTTTAAGAAATTACTACAGTTTTAAGTTTTTCAGCTCCTTAGTCACTACATTGTGCTAATGCTTGTGAAGCTAAACTTTGTACCCACCCAACATACAAAGCAACAAAAGTTCAAAGAAATGCTAGCATAATTGCACTAATGTGCATGCAACTCAAAAACTGAAGAGATCAATTTGCTTTGGTATGTAAATTCTGGCAATAGCCAAAGGCAAACTCTGCTGAGCGCTCTTGAAATTAGTTTAGCAGATTCAAGTATAGATTGATTGATTAGTGGATAGATCCCCTCTTTCCATATTACCTTCATTTCACCTTTGACTTTCTGCCCTCGACAATTTCTGCACATTTTCCTGGATCTTCAGATGACACATTCTATTCTAAATCCTGCGCCATCCAGTGTTACTAGAATAGTTTGTAGGATGATGGGAACTCTCCTGGGTGAGAAAGGAATCTGAAGGATTGACGAGGAAAACCCAGAGGCACATGTTCACCTCACAGTTTGACTACTCTCTAAAAATGTACTCAAAAGAGGAGGAAAAGAGCCCTCAATTCACAATCGCATTGCGTGAGCATCTTAATCATGTGCAGTGTGCCTGAAGATGGTTCGGATTCAAATTTTTCCTGATTATTTTATTATTATATTTTATTATTTTTATCATCATGCCATTATTCTCACAAGTCATATGCAAGTTGTTACATATTTATCTCCACTGTATACATGCATGAACTGGTGGGACATAGGTGTCGGAGTTTAATCTAAATCACCTTTCATATGACACAGTAAGGTTATGGCATGAGCTGACAAAAGCATCTCCTTCAAAACGTCCAACTTCATCATTAGAGCTGAGACAAGAAATGTGTGATTCACCCTTAAAAATTCCTGAATGAGTTCAAAGTTCACTTATGAATTATCTTCAAGGTGGCATGTTTCTTTTCTGTCCGATCAGCAAAAACATCCATTGTGTCACTTCAAGGTCATGGGGGAAATTAAAAGATATTCTTCGAGTCCGTCCTGGATTGTTTCCCAAATAACATCTATTATTAAGACCATGCCAGTTTTGAAGCAAACAATAACAACTGTTCAAATTGTCTGGAATTTTTTTGACCAGCTGCCTCTTAAAATTGTGTAAAGTACATTTTTAGACATGTCTGGGAGAATCTAAAGCTGAGATAACGAATTGTATAGACACTTGCAGTAAAAGGAGGCTACCTTTGTGTAATCCGCTGATATGTACAGCTTTAAGTAAGATAAGGATTGCATTGTATGAAGTGAATAATAATTTTCTCCCAATGTGAGTTTCTGCAAAGAAAACAGTAATGTTCAGTGTAGCTTGGCAAAGTTACCACAAAATCTAGATGGGAATAAAAAAATAAAAATCAACCCTGGTAAAGAGAAAATAAAAACATAACTTTTTCAAACTGAACTTCTGCATAATTGTTCGATATTGTTCTTAGTTTTAGCAGCATTCAGCATCTTTATAACTTTGCAGTACCTGCAGTCCCTCAGCTTCATACTGACTGATGATTCAGGTTTCCTCTTGTGGCATACCTCCAGTTGGCACACAGTGCGGGGGAGAGATTGTATAAGAAATGTGCATACAATATATGCATATAATCCTCTGTGTGGGAGAGATGCTGTGCTTGTTAAACCACTTTTCTCCCATAAAAGTGCAGAGAAGGTGCAAAGAGACTGACACCTCCAAATGCCTTTGTAATGTTCTGCAGCGTGTCACTTGTTTGCCATCTGTGTTATCTCAAGGCATGCGTCCAGAGACTTGTCATCGGGTCGCTCTGTTTACCTTTCCACTCGACCAAAGCAGTTTACAGGAACGCCAACCACCTGCTATCGAGCATAATACCACTCAGGATGTTTGCCTGCCGTTTGTTTATCTGTGTTTGCGCAATGAGGTAGGGGAGAGGAGGTTTAAAGGCAGGAGAACACTCAGAAGCTTGTTCTGGGGGAGAGTTTAAAGTAACAGTGAAGAAGGCTCATGGAGAAACATTGAAACAGATCATGTTTGAATAAGCTCTTCTGGGTGTTTCCTGCTGAAATGAAGCAGATAAAGTCACCATTTGTTTGGGAGTTGTGGTCAGCGAGCAGGATGTTGTGATCCTCTGGGATTCCACATTTGCTGAGGTCAGTGGGGAAAGGCTGTTTTGGGCTCACGGTGCTGTCGGGTCTCCACCTTGTGGCTTGGACTCCGTCTTGCAGTGCTGAACAACCAGGCTTAAACACACACATACCCACACTAACACACACAACTGCACATGCTTTTCAGGGCCAAAAGTAAAATAAGGTCAGTAAAATGGGCAGGCAAAAAATGACTCTCAAACATGTGGGGAAGAGGGAGGCCTGAAATTATGTGGTAGGTAAAATACGAGAATATAACCCTTTTATCATTAATACCTGTTTATGCCCTCAAACACTGGCATTATTCACAGCTATGGTAGATTAGAAAATGACTGACTCTTAAACAAAATTAACAATATCGACGTTTGATAAAGGACATAACAGCAAATGTTACACAAATATCTCCTGCTAAGCTGAATAAATATAGCATTTACCATGTTGTGACCGTCAATGGAGACCTTGGCGAGCAAGTGGTTGCACCCAAAGACTGGGAACATGTCACCAATGAAAAACTTGAGAACATCTTTTATCTTTAGTTAGCAGTCGCAGTTGAAGCATGTGCCCCACACTTGCAGAGCCAACAGTTCATGTCACAGCGGCAGCTAGTTCAACTCCCATCCTCTATCATTGCTGCTTGTTGTCGCATAATCCTCAATGTTTCCCATTTTCTTTTTCATCAAATAAGCAGGACTTAAAAATATTTATATCTTTTTAAAAAAGTCTTATTCAGTATTGGTCTATCATTTACATAACTTAAAGTGGTTGGGCTGCACTCTAGCTCCCTCTATTGATCAGTGAATTGTTGAGTGATTTTTATTTTATTGTATTACACTGTAGGATGCACGTTACAGTAATCTTGCTAGTTCTTCTGAGAGTTTGTTAAACAAAATGCTTTTTAACCAGGTCATCTAGATATTGTACTTTGTCATGATGGCTGCTGTTGTTTCATGTTATCGTCCTGTGTTAGCTGGAGCAACTATTTGGGTAAATTTTGTCGAGATTGCTGTTTTGTCCACGTCTATTGTATTTATTGCATTAAAACAGACATTGGTTATATTTTAATATTTTTGTCTGCCACAAGCCTAGAAGAACACTTGAGTTTCTATTTTAGAACACGATAATAGAAAAGCTTTAATTTATTTATTGGTTAAACTTAACTCCATGTAGCTATGGGATTGACTTTGTTAACATAAGAGTTTAATTTCTCAAAGATTTGGTTTCTAATAGAGTGTGAATAGAGTATAAATAGTGAGACTGGATGCTTTCCTGCTGCTTCAAATGCACACATTTTTCTATTAAAATTCCTGTTTACAATAAGTCCATGAATAAACTTTGGAGTCAAGCTCTGCAGCTTTAAGAACAGTCTTTAAACTCCCACCACCCCACCACTTTAACAGGCTCCTGGGCAGCTACATAATACCTGATAATAAAGCTGAGTGAGGCGGTGCTGTAAGAGGGAGTAGACGTCCTGTGTGGAGAGTTATAAGCTCCGGGGTCACAGGGTCATGAGTGAAACCTGACATCACACCTAAAGTATGCAGAGCAAAAACACATGTCTGCAAAGCCCCGGCAATAACGGGTAATTTATTGGTGTGAGAGTGGACTTAACCTCTGTGTGTCTTCAATGAGAACACCCAGAGATATGGAGTGACTCTCAACACTTCTCATGTCATCCTTGATTAACTGAGAGCTTGGCACCTCTCCAGAAAAGGATCAGAGGAATGTAACTTAATGAATACTTTAAGGAGTTTACAGCTTTGAAATTATAATTTTGTACTAAAATTAAATACATATATTCTCCTTTGAAAGGTGTGACTACTTTGAAGTAAATGAGGGTGTTTTCTTTTACTTGTAGCCTATAGGTGAAGCCTCTGGTTTAGCTATTTTCGAGCATGTCATTTCAAGTCCTGGCTGCTCTGCTAGCCTCTTAATGACATGGTTCAGGACTTTGTGAGCCATATGAGCATGACTGAGAGGCAGAAGAAGAAGAGAGAAAAAAAACTGTCCAACCCCTCAGAAGATTTCCTGTTTCATGAAAAGTGCACACATACTGTGAGTCATATAGGGCAAGTCCTGCCTGGTGTGTTTACTTTGCTCCTTCTTCTCGGAGCTGTGAGGGAGTTCAGAGAAGCAACAGGCGGACTTGCACTTTGGATACTTTACGCGTCTGAACTTCTTCAGTTGATGAATGAAAGAAAAGGCAGCGTTTCTAAATGGAGCTACTTCGGTTTTCCGTTTTTTGGTGGGGGACGATACTCTTTGCTAGCCTTCTGCTGGAGGAAGCGGGTGAGTCGAAGTTTGAGTGAAGTTGCCAAAGCTGAACGGCGGCTGCGTCTAATTAAAGCTGCGACGTAACTGTTGCTTTGTTCAGAGCCTGTTAACTGTTGGTGCGCTACAAAATGACCATTTGTTTCAAAGTATTACAAGCTTTGAGTCCTTATTTTGTAACGAGTTTTTTTTTATTTTTAGAGAGAGTCTGTCGTAAACAAATTGTCATGTGTTCAAGTAAATTCTTACCTGGCATTATTATAACAAGTGCGCATGTTACCACGTATCATATTCACTGAGAAGCTAGGACCTAACTTGCTAGCACTTAACCCGTCTTTTTTGTGGTTTGTACTGAGAACTCAAAGCTTCTAACCGGACCTAGCATCTCTCTCATATCACTATCTTATCCATACACATGGCTCATAGGTCCAGCAGCCCCCCTACGGAGCTCCCTATCCCACCTTCTTGTGTCTCAGACTCAGTCCCAGAGGCACCGAGTAGCTTTGGCTGCTCCCTAATCCTCTCTACCCCCCTTCTCTGCAATTATATGCAGCCCTGGGTGACAATTACTACCATTCATCCCCTCCATAGCACCGCCTCTTGGGTTGAAATGACATGCTCTTTCAGGGGATTGCTTTAATGATATAATTACTCCGGCTCAACCACCTTCCTACTCAGTTATCTGCTATCTTTTCCCTTCAGTGTTGATTTACTTCAAACCCACACCAAGAGCATTTCATCTCTCTGTTGGGGAGGTTAGAGAGTGGCTTTCTGGTATCATAGTTTGACACTGTCTGTTTGAGTGCCAGAGACAGGGAGACCATACGTCCTCTTTTGCCCGGACATGTCCTCCTTTTTGGTGGTAAATTATGTCAGGGGGGATTTTTGTAAAATTCCTCAAATTGTCTGGGTTTTTCTCAGCTTGTTCTACAGACCACTGATAATAAAGCACTGCACTGGGCTACTGACTTTATACTAATGCACCAACCTGTCGAGATATTGAGCTTGCACGAGGCATGACACAAATTAAGTCAAAATTTTGAGATGAAAGGCCAGAATTTTTAGATGAAAAGTCAAAAAAGTGAGATAATAGTCAAATTTTGTGGTATACACCAAAATTTACTGAATGTTTACTCCTTCAAAGGGTCCAAAAACAACAACAACAACAAAAAACAAGCATTGTTAATATTTAATGACTAACTCCAATTCTAACTATTTTATCAGGATTTAATGCAACTGTGTTCCTTACCTCTCACAGGTAATGGTTTCAATAAGGATAATTTACACGTTTTTTAAGAAGAGAATACATGTTTAGACTTTGTTTCACCATTTTTAACTGTTGAAAGAGCAACAAATCAAACACAATCATTTTTTAGAAATATTGAAACCCAAAATTAATATTTTTGTACGTACATGCACTGTTTCCAACCAGAAAAATAAACAATATATGTGTTTGTGTGTGAGTGCATGTGACTATGTCTGTGTGTCTCTGTCAGTGTGAAGGTTTGTGTGTTTCCGCCTGTCCTTCTGTGTGCGTATATGTCTGTCTGTGTCTGTGTGTGTGTTTGTGTCTGTGTCTGTCTGTGTTGGTTTTTGTCTGCATCTGTGTTCTTGTCTGTGTCTGTGTGTGTGCTTGTTTGTGTCTGTGTGTGAGTGTGTGTGTATGGCATTTCCAACACCCTTTGACCTCATGTTTGACAGCCAGGTCAAATTGACCCATACAGTATTGTGGGACATAAACATTCAGATGGATCATCAATTTGACCCGGAACATAACGGGAGGGTAGATGTCAAAATACTTACAGGTAAATGTTTACCAAACAGGAAGTGCAGGCTCATGGCTCACAAGCTCAAGGTTCCAAACAGCTCAAAGAATTGCTTGGTGGCCCATTTCAGTGAATAAGATTAAATAAAATAATACATCAGTGTCACCTGTTGTAAAAAAAAAAATCTTATTTTTATTTATTTACATCCTGAGATATCTGAATTCATCAACCAATTTCATATTTATTTTCTTATAAACTCAATGAAATGTTGTTGATGCAAAAAAAAAAAAGTAAAGCTACTTTTTGTACACAAAAAATTCACAGGAAGAACTGATAAGGGAATTACTAATAATCATATCGGAAAGAGCATTGGTATCAATAAAATCTTATCTTGTTTCTGTTCCCAGGTATCTCTTAAAAAAGCTCAATGTTTGATTGAGAACAAAATCTTTTGACATTGTATTTTAAAGGAAATTAGATTAGTCTTGAATGCCTCAATATTTTATGATTGTAACAACCACAACACAAAAGTCTTGTTATTCTCAGCTAACAACATCACCACCAAACTGAAACATGTTGGTGCATATTAAAAATGCATCTTGTGACACAATATCTCTTTTCCATAAAAAAAAGCCAGAAAAATCTGCTTTTAGATGTGTGAGGGCTTCTTTTGTAAACCTAAATGAGCTGGTTCAATGAGCTAACTCGTCTGCTAACTGCCCATCACCTTCTGATTTTTCATCGTACTACATGACAGTAAGGACAGGTGCCATCAACACTGAATATGCTGCAGCTGTTGCTGTTTAACTCTGCAGGTTGTACAGTATTTCCGCTGCTGAAAGCCACAGAGTTAACTCCACCCGACAGCTTTGGAGGAGTGACACAGTAGGCTTTTTGTAAAGGGGGTTAAGAGCACACACAGAAGTGCACACATACACACTTGTAACAGCTATTCCTCAAGTTGGTGTGAAGGCAAAGTTGAACACACTTCTTCACTGTCTCTTCACACTCTTAAGAAGTCTAGTTTCACTCACACTTCCCACTCTGAAATATCTCACTTTGCAGCCATGTGATCAAAGTCACAACTAGAGACATTTCTAGACAAGCAGCTATACCACTTCAGATGCACCACACATTTGTTTACTGTGCTTCCCCTGGGTATAATATCCAAACTACAGTTTGTGACTCATTTTCTCACCCGGTTTGGGGTTCAAGATGTGTATTATGATGCAAAACTCAAGTCTCTAGTCTCTGTGCACGTGGAGAAAACACCAGTGTGGTTATGTGGTTTAGCTGAAGTGGAACTGTCACATGTTTTTTTATTTCCTCTTTTCTTTCTTCATGGATCATTTCTCAATATAAACTTTCAACATTTGCAAAAAGTGAGGTTCTCAGCATGGAAATGTCTTCCTCCCCTGTCTCCTGTGCTTGATAATATCCCAGCAAGGGGCTTGGCTGTCTTAATTGTGCTTCCCAACTCTTCTTTGTGTACACTTGAACTAACCCATCAGAGTCACAGGGGACTGTTCGTAAGAGACATTCTTTCCTGATGATGCCTCAACCACGTGTGCTTGTCTGTTCCTGGGAAATTTGGAGTATCTTCTTTAAGGATCATTTCAAGTTCCCCGAGTCGTGCTGTAATGTGGCAGAGTGGACTCTAATTTAGGAAAAAAGGAAAATCTGAGAGGAGATATGAAACTGTCTAGCTTCCTTCACATTATGGCAAACAGAAGCAGTATGCTTGGCTTATTTTTTTATTATTATTAGCCTCTCAATGCAAGGACACTCACCCACTTGTAAACACAGGAACATACATTTTTTCCCTCTTGACATTCATAGACATGTCTCTTTCTTTGATATTTATGCACAGAGCTGGCACAACAGCTATCAAGATGGGGAGCCAACTCATCGGCATGACAAATTAGAGACTTCTCAGTGAAGGGATGCATTCGCATCTCCTTTGTTTGTTGTTCTTGCCTGTCTGCCAGTTGTCTCCTTAGATGATTATCAAACCCACAGGCACTCATCACACAATCCTGTCTGTCTCACTGATATGGCTCTGCCTGCCTGCCTGCACGCCTGCCTGCCGGCAAAGTCAAGTCTGAACAAGACCTATGAAGCTGGATGCCACTTTGCCTTGCTCTTATTGTTCAGACTTCACAGGAGAGAAATCTGTCTGACCCTCTGGGATGAAATAGTTTGGATTTTCTTGTGGTTTTGATGAAAAAAAGGCTTTTATTTATTGAACATTCCAAAGTACTCCTGCTCTTTAATTCAGTTTTGGAGTTTTATTGCTTTTCTTGTGGATGTATGGAGATACATTCATGTTGATAGGCATGTTTGTTGAAGCTTTAAAGCCCAATCAATGAAACTGAATTGAGTCCTTGTAATGTTGTCTAAGGTATACTCATCAGCTGTACATGTGAAGAGGATTAGGCTTTTTTGGTTTCACAGATAAACAAAAACTGTTGTGTCCAAACTTGGATTCTGTCCATTGAGTAATAGTAGGCAACCGCTCTCTTTGCTCAAAAAAGTCTATTTTCATAATGAGTCAGATGACCCAATTTCTCAGCTGAATAATGAAGCGAGCAAATATTTTTGTGACTTTTTTATGACAACACTTAAGCACTCTTGAACACAGCATGAGTTTCATTACAATAAAGATGGTGACTCTAAAATGACTGGCGACATAAAATATTTTTCCTCCCGTCACATGTAGGTGTAAAAATATTTATTGGCCATCTGACTGTAATTATGGATGTTGAAATAAGAAAAAAAACAGATGAAAACTGAGACCATGTAATTGTATACTGTACAGGGGATACTTAACATATCATTGATTTGATTTACAGTCTTGTCCTTGTCTCTTTACCTCTCTTTTTCCAGAATCCAAGATAATGAAAATAAAAAGACTGTGCAAGTTCTGTGATTTGCGGCCGACCACCTGCACAGGGAAAGGGACCTGCAAAGTTGACTGTGAAATCACGTCCATCTGCCCAGATGACGAGGACGTGTGCGTCAGTATCTGGTAAGTGCCATGATATTGGAAGGTTCTGGATATATAAGGGCATTGGTCATCATATCTGAATGAACAAGTAAAGCATTATAACGTCTTCGTCCAGTCTTCTGGGTGACCTTTTCCTCTGAGCACTCTGTCAGTGAGCACCTTAACCTCTTATCAGCATTGGATCTGACTTTTCAACGTGAGTAGCAATAGGAGGCTGATTTGTGTTGGTGTTTAAAGCTTAAGGCCATGCTGCTGTCTCTCATTATATTAGCAGGATTGCGGGCATGTTATGAGCTGAGGTCAGCAGAAAGCTAATGACATGGACGGCAGCACCTCTTTGAAATGTTTCTCACATAGCTGCTCAGCGGGGGAGTGAAATTTAAATATGTATTTTTGTGCAGTTTCAGGGTTTTTCTTGTTTCCTGTTTGTGATGGCGTTTGAAAATCTTGCTCTTTGTAAACGCGACCTCTGTGTTTAGTCATTTGCATACTGCTGAGACTGTGGACTGCTGAAAGAGACAAATTTGACTTTTACTGGTGCCATTTTATCACTGCATGATTGAGAAATTGCTTTATGTGCACAACTGTCGACATGCCAACCTTGCCCTGTTATTTAATAATACAGATCTGTAAATAGCGAGATTCTCTGCCAAGGTACACAAATCAAGCTTAATCCAGCATTTTCTGCTTCTGTTTTTCTTTCCAAGGAGGAAAAATGACAACGTCACCTTTGAAACGGTCTGCCACAGGCCGTCTGAGAAGCTGCACGGCTTGGTCCTGGAGGATTACAACAACAGCAAGTGTGAGATGAAAGAGAAGAAGGGCATGGGCTCACAGTTCTTCATCTGCTCCTGCTCTGAGGACGAGTGCAACGAACACATCTTCTTTGACTCAAGTAAGTGAAAACACAACAATGCTATCATCATCTCCCTCAAACTCCTGACATGTTTTTTAACTAATGGTGACAAAAAATAACAGTTAATCATATTTAAGAAAATGCTCATGATTTACACGAGTTATATGAGGTTGTCTGTAAAGTAAAAATGAAACCATAGCAAGAAGTTGGTTGGCTTGTACTGTTATGGTATGATACATTTATAACACAATGCAATTCTTTTAGATGTATTATGATACAATACATAACCATCTAACATTATACAATGTTAAGCAATAGATTTGATTTATTGTGAAAAGTTATAATATATTATGGTACATTACCATACAATACATTACAATATGATATATTACATTTGATGTAATGCATTTGTAATGGCTTTTGGTGTGTATAGCTCAGTTGAAACCGTAGAGAGTAGAGGAAAACCACAGGGGAGATACTCAGGTCCACACAGATGTTGGGATATCACAAACTGCTCCTCATTGTTAAGCACACTCCAACCTTACAAAGCTTGGTTGTATGGCTTCTACCGTCCTATATATGAACAAAATAGTCACCAGCACTGCACTATCACTGAATTTTGAGGAGCAACAGAAAACAGGAAGAAGGTGTGTCCCACCAGCATGGCTTACATCTTAACTTGAATCAAACTAAAGGAGGAGATATATCTTATTGTATTATGCTACAATACATAATGATACATTATGAAGTCATATGATACTATGGCACGTTATAAATTTTGATATAAAACGTTATGAAAAGTGACAATACATTATGATACATTACGATGAGATACATTACAATAAATCACGATATGGTTTGATTCATCACAATACAGTACAATGCATGACTTTGTGATAAGATATGCATTGATGCATTAAGACCCAATATGAGGCAACAAGATGTGATATGGTGTTGTGTGTACAAAACAATACCATGCATTATTATGCCACATGATACAACACTTTATGATACAATACAAAAAAATGTGACAGGATACATAACCATTCACTTTATTGTTCCCTTGTAGCACACAGTTCTATCTACGAGCTCTGCGCACATTTAGCTGCTTCAACAGTAGCATAGAGGAGCGGTTTCTATCCCTCCACTTTACATTTGGTTTTAAAGGGAATGAGGTGTTTTATAACCCCAATTATGTCTTGAGTGTGCAAAGTTATGTTTGCTCTTTGTGTGTTTTAATTGCTTTTGCACATGTACAGTTCATTCCTCTCACATCCGGGTGATGACAGCAAGCCTTTTATACATTTAAAAAAAGACTTGTTTTACACATCTGGCCTACAAAACATGGCAATGTCATAGCTATGACTTAATACTATTATGCCACTTTCTATCAGCTTGTCATGTAAGGCGTCATGCATGAATGCTAACACATGTGCACTGTAATGCTCTCCAGATACATGATTACAAACAGACTCAGGAAACATTGACTTTAGAATCCAGTTACAACACTGGCCCTGGATTCAGATGTATTTTGACTACAGCATCCAGGCAATAATAACACTGAGGTACATTTCCGCGACCTGGCTCCGCACCGAGAGCCAAATTGAAAGCATCTGCACCGTGCAAACCACGTAATGGAAATACAGAGACTTGCTGCTGAGAATGTCTGTGCACTCTGTGTAACTTCTCAGTGACTTACATGAGACAGTGTTGTAATGAAGGAGCTTCAGGAGCAATAACTGTGAGGCAACAACACCAGTACATATAGATGAGTTTCGACGGGCGTATGAGTGGTGTGCCTTTGTAGCTTAATTTGTGCCGCTGTTGAACTCTTGCTTACAGAGTTATTTTTCCCATAACTTGGGGATAAATATAGGACACTGAAAAAAAAACTAGGACGCAAGTTGGAGGAAGCACAGGGTTGTTTGTCACATGTCAGCTGGTTTATTTCAGAGTTATTTTCCATTTTGGCTGATTGAGTTTTCATATAAGCCAACAGGATAACATGAGGATAGATTAGTGTTGCTGGCACAAAGGATTCAAGGAAGAGAAGTCCTGAAATAAAGAAGCAACTTTATTAAATGTTAAGTAAAGATAAATCTGTCAGTAAAGCCTGTTGTTTAAGATTAAATGCTGTCCTTGAATATAACATGCATATGCGTAACTGTCCTTTTAACATGAACCTAGATCTAGGATTTAGTTGGTTAAACATAAACACGGGGGATTTTGGCAAAAACAAGCCTGATTGTGCTCAAAGGTTACAAAAGTTCTCAAGCAAATCTCAGAGCTTAACAAGCCATTAATCATTTCCCCATCTGTTAAAAATCCAATTCCAGAAAACTTAAATTGTGATCTCCAGGGTTGTTTGGGCAAAGCTACCTCAGCTGGGAGCAGTGATCATTTGCAGTATCTACCTTAGATTTATTTCATATTGAATGTAAAATACCAGAACCAGTCTATCTCCCTGAGAACAAATTGTGTGTCCTCCTAGTTACTGGGAATACATTTATTTCAGGAAAAAATAAGACCCTTAAATTTTTAGAAAAGAAGAATCTGAAACCGTGTGTTCTCCCTGCCGGGCACAACATCCCAATCTCTCAATCTCTCTCGACACCATAATTCGAAATTTTGCTCCTCACAGAACCCCAACTCCTAAATAGACAATATGTCATAGTTTGTGAGAGGTTTTTGGGCAACACTAAGCGAGTCAAGGAGGCACAGTGACAGATTTGTTGTGAGAAATGGCTTCTCACTCTGTGAAAATAAAAACAAACTGGCTGGGGCCATGTGGAGGATTTCAGACATGTGGTTTCCTGTTTAGTGAAAAGAAAATAGAGAGAAGCAGAGGGCTTGACTGGGAAGTCACCTCTTCCCTCCTTTTGACTCTTCTCTCACATCTGAAGTCTCACATCACTCCTTGTGCGATACGATGAATTTTGAGCTCATTTCTGCTTGCAAAATTAACAAAGCACATGTTTTGCAGCTATTTAAAAATAAAGCAGTTGGCATCGATGCAATAAAGCATCGTATACAAGATTTAATTTAGAGCCCAACAAACTGTGGACCAATTTAGGTTTTGTGTCTAGTGATATAGTTTTTATAGGTCTTCTTTTATGACGGCAGCTCCAAAAAGTGGTCCATAAACACAGCACAACCATGGCCTTTCACTGGTAACCAAACAGTTGCAGCTTCTAGACACACTATGTCTAAAATTATAAGAATCAGACACACTCTAAAGAGAAACAATATGCGGTCGACTGGGTCAGGGTTTGGAGCACTTTGCCTTTGTGGCCCAGGCGCTAACTTTAGCTTCAGATGCTTCCAGACATTCCTCAGTGGGGGGGTCAGGTTGCCGTGCTGCTCTGAGACTATTAATTTTCTCCTAACTGGATGCTGCTGATACAATCTGCTGAGATGGAATTCAGGTTTCATTTCTTTTTTTATTTTGGAGAACAAATTGTTTCATTGCTTTCAAAGTTAATCCACAAGGCACAAGTGGAAAATTATAGTGTTTTCAAAGCAGCTAACAAAATGTTCACACAGAGACAAAACCACAAATTCAGAAGAATTCGAAACAAATGGCAAACCAAAAAGAAACTCTAATGTAGCAGGTGTTCCTGAACTTTTAAGCATTTCATCAGAAAATGGGTCTCCCATATTTATATCCAATCCTTAATTCTTTAGATACTTAGAAATCTCCTTCTGCTCCAGCAGTTGAGGGATTTATTTAGAGCATACAGCTCAGCTATAGAACATCTTGTGTTGAATTATTATAAAACTTTGTTTTTCTATGGTGGAGAATTAAGTTTTAAACCTGCATTACTTGTTTCATCCCAAAAAGGCAGTAACAATGAGCTATCACTCAACAACACATTCATTTAAGTCATGTTTTCTCACCCCTTGGTGAATGCAAACATGGGTGTCTGAAATCCAAAACTTACTGCCAACTCCGTACAACACGAGTTGCATGCAGTTGGCTAAAGAGTGAACTCAAGAGTGAAGATAATTAAACACTTCAGACACTATTTGTTTTCTAATGAAGAGCTAAGTAGAGAAAATTAATAACCAGGTGTTTTTAAGCCATGTTAGGACTTAATAAGTGATCTTGAAAATGTCTCAATCTTTCCTCATCGCAATCCACAATTCAAAATAAGATCATCAGCTCCAAAACAGGTTATTTTTAAATGCTATTTTTCAGTTCCCTTATTGATTTATGGCAGATAAAAGTCCCTGCGACAGCACCATGCTGGCCAAAACTGTTCAGGTGTTGGAGGAGAGACCTGGATTTTTCTCTGCTGGGAAGGATTTCTTAGTTTTATTTTGTTGTAATGGTGGACACTGGAACCAAGCTAAAAGGGAAAGTGATAGAGCACAGGCTGAAGGCTAAAACATGAGCTAATCTGATTATGTTCATTCCAACCCACGTGCAGCAGTTATGTACAACTGTAGGTGCTTGTGCTCATGGGAAACAGAGTATTTGTCCTGGAAATACACTGGCTTTTTCAGATAGTCTTCACAGCCACTTTTGTTTTTTTAACACATTGTCTGTGGGCATCATCCCCATTATCCTCATCATTTAGCTTTTGTCCCCACAGAAGCAGAGTCTCAGGCTGTTGCAGTCATCGTGGTGAGCCTCGTGCCTCTTCTGGTCATGGCCGTCTTCGTAACCCTCTCCTTCTACATTTATCGGGTCTACCGTCAACGACAAGCCAGCTCCAGACGCAAGAAGGGCCCCCCGATGGATTTCAGCGATGGTCACGCCATCATGATCGACGACGAAGGCTCAGACATCAGCTCCACACACGCCAATAACCTCAACCACAACACAGAGCTACTCCCCATTGAGCTGGACGTCCTGGTCGGAAAAGGACGCTTTGCAGAAGTGTACAAAGCAAAACTGAAACAGGGTTCCTCTGTGAGCGAGGAGCAGGGCTTTGAGACAGTTGCTGTTAAGATTTTCGCATACGAGGAGTACGCATCGTGGAAGAACGAGAAGGAGATATTCTCAGATGCTGATTTGAGGCACGAAAATGTGCTTCACTTCCTGACAGCAGAGGAGAGGAAGGTGCACAGGCAGTACTGGTTGATAACAGCTTTTCAACCAAGAGGAAACCTTCAAGAATACTTGATTCACCATATTGTCAGCTGGCAGGACCTGTGGCTACTGGGGGCTTCTCTAGCGCAAGGAGTGGCTCATCTCCACAGTGACCACAGTCCCTGCGGGCGCTACAAGATTCCTATCGCTCACAGAGACATTAAGAGCTCAAACATACTTGTGAAAAGTGACCTGACCTGCTGCCTGTGTGATTTTGGCCTCGCCCTGCGCTTGGACAGCACTCTATCTGTAGATGAGCTAGCAAACAGTGGGCAGGTAAGGCCTTTTTAATCCTAAATATGGCTGATTTTTATTTAGCTTTTCTTGGTTTTTATCCCCACAGCGATGAAAGAAAATCTCTTCTGTTATAATATGCACCGACACCCCAGACACAAACCAATCGAACCCTGTGGTTTATATCTTTGAAGTTATCAGACCGTGAAAAGAGCTGTGCTATCAATCAAACTTTCATTCCTGATCTCATCACTCGGGGACACCATCTCTAAATATTATTCCCTCCCTCTATCTCGCCCCCCGCCTTGTTGGATATCGCTGCTAGAAACTGTGTTGTAAATGGTCTTAGGGTTGATGTTATATTATACTCACATAACAAACAGGCCTGATTGATTCTTAATGGACTCATTACCCTGATGTAATAGGCAAGAGTCATATTACACTCTGTTATGAGAATGAGTCATTATGAGAAGGCTTCACCCTTGCTGCACAGCACACCTAATGCATTGTAATTCCTCCAATGCATTTTCAAGCCTGCAGTGGTGAACTCATTTTCCAAGGTTGTTATTATGAGCAGACAAGGAACGTGTTGTTGTTCACAGAGCTACCTTTGTTTTTCCAATCATGTTATACATCAAACCATTTAATTTCGGTAATATAATAGGACACATTACTACAGCAGGTGACTAACACTCACTGATTGTAAGAATAGCTGTTAACGACAACACTTGTGTTAAATGGAATTGTTGTTGTAACTATCAGCTTCCTTTAACAATAGTATGCTGTTTAAGACATAGATTAGATGTTACACTGCTCCTTAAACACAAGCTTTTTTTTCTGTTTGTCTTCTCAGGTGGGAACAGCCAGGTACATGGCCCCAGAAGTGTTGGAGTCCAGAATCAACCTTGAAAACATCGAGTCGTTCAAACAGGCCGATGTGTATTCCATGGCCCTGGTGCTGTGGGAGATCATCTCCAGGTGTAACGCAATCGGAGGTGAGATGTGAACAAACAAATGTGCATGATTTTACGACGTAACACTGTTTTTCATCAGGGGTGAGTCAGACAACTCCCACTGTTTTACTGCTGCAGCTGTCATCATTTGCATTTGGCTTTGTCACTTCTCTAGAATTTATTTTGCATGCAGTGATTGGGGAGTGATGAGGTAATATCTTGAGCTCTTGATAGAAAGTTGCAGGGCAGGAATGGCAGAATAGAGGGAGTGACAGTTAATCTTATAGTTTATATTGAACATGAGATCGTGTGTGAATGTTGGTGAAGTGATTGTGAAAATGATTCATGCTGCTCATCTCAAGTTGCATGTATGAACGAGCTCACCGGTTGCTCTATTTATGAATACCTGGAGAAGCACAATATAGAAATCGCTGAACCCACACTGCAAAACCTGAAACATTTTCACCCAATTTATTTTAATAAGCCATTTACGTATAGTTGCTATTGACACTGCAGGAAAGATCTCCTTAATAATAGTTATAATAAATAATAATACATTACTTTATTTATGAAGCACTTTTAAATCATTAGTTTACAACGTGCTTTTACAGCAGAGTCTCACAACAAAAATCGACAAATAGTGATTAAAAGACCCAGGAGGAAACATTAGATTAGATTAAGAACCTAACTGAAGGGGAATGAAACCCAGGCAGTACAAGAACCCTACAGCATAAACTGAGACCATGAGGAGGTAGAACAGAGTAAAAAAAAGAAATAGAAACAGTATAAAAAAGATTGAAATAAAATAAAGGAAATAAATCAGGGGATAGATAGATTGAGGAGGATAGAGGATAATAACAGCAAAAACCAAAATTAGAACTTCAAAGAAACTTTATTCAGTCAATTCTTGTCTTGTTTTTTGTTTTGTTTTGTTTTGTTGTGGTCGAAATATCAACCCCCCTCCATCAGATCCAGGGACCATGACCCAAAAGAGACACATGCATGCAGGATTCATTTTTTTGCAGTCTCCTGCTCAGGCTGTGAGCAAGGAGGACTTGTCCACCTTTTAGTGGTTTTGTCAGAGGAGGGTCCCATGCCAGCACCCGCTGCTCGTTGAGAAGAGTAACCTCACTAAGTGCTTTGATGTTAGAGTCTCCAAACTCTCTTGAAAGGTCTGAATAGTCACTAAATATAGCTGCTACATGGTGTACCAGCCAAGACCATTTTTGTACCAGGACATAAAAATGTTTCTTTCTTTTTTTAAAATAGGCTTTTTTTTTACTCAAATGGAGTTTCTTTGACTTTTTGCAACCTGCTTCAAGTGATCTATTTTTTTACACTTACAGATTGGCTTCACTTGGCAGCAGCATCCTATTTTTAGTAGACATTGTCGTTTCCAAGATGCCTCCAGCAGAGCAAATAATCCAATATGGTACCAGTTAGTGAAGACACAACGTGTAGACTGCAAGAAAGTAGAATCAACTTTCTACTCTAAGTGTCAACAAAAATGATACAGGAATAAGCAAAGACTTATTGATTTTTTTCAATACTGTTACCTTTCTTCCTTCACCACTCCCTGTGTTTGTGTATTTGTGACTTTATGATGAGACATTATTTCCAGTTTTAAATATGATACCTCTTAGTACTGCACTAACAGCCTGGTGTCCCCACTGTCTTATAAGTACAATTTATGACCTTTACTGTAGTTAATAATAGAGATAACCACATTTCCCTGCTAAATTAGAGATTAGCTTCAGCCTCTAGGCGTAAAGGAAATCAATAGCAGCACTGATTGATGAAATTCCCTTCGGAGTGTATGTATCCTCAGAAAAACTGTAAAAAGATAAAGCCTGCGTGACCTTGAAGGATACGAGCACACTCAGGATTTACCAATTAGGGGCTCAATAACAGAGTCCACCTTGAGTTCACACACTCGGTGAGTTCCAGGATGTACGTGTGCGTCGTCAATGATCCATCAATCACTCTGGGAACAACATCACGCCGTGCCAAACACACGATCCATCTTGCGGAAGTCTCAAGGATCAGCCGTCACTTTCTTAATGTAGCGTTACGTGTGTTTGTCATACGGTTGCAAAAACAAGGCCAGGAAATGTGCAAATAATAGAAATGGGTGATTATCTGAAGGCAAACCACGGAGCAGTATTTCATGTCAGCAGTCAGCCGTTTGTTTTCGCTTCCTCTTAGTGTCTCTGGTGGTCCTGCATGTTTCTGTGACGGCTCCTGTCTCCATTGTGTCAGAGCACTGATTGAAAGCCGGGTTTCGGGCACCAGCGTTTCTACTTTGGCAGTTTTCCTGTTTTGATCCTCCCAGGAGGCCTCCTCAAAATGTGTCACACGGTTACTCTGCCCCAGAGTCCCCTCAAGAAACAACATGGCCATTTGACCCACAATCCCCCTTTTTTCTTTTCCTTCCAAACAGCAGGAATATGTGTGCCCTGTGGGTACACCTTTGAAAAAGAAAATAGACTATATCCTGTTTTGCAAAGAAGCACAGTCCCCAAGATGTACTGTTCTTAGACTGGAGCTGTAAGTTTGGATGTCGGCTTTAAATGAGGATGTTTGTGGCAGACGGACAGGATACATGTTGGCAGAGATGAACTAACTGACTCTAGTCTTGCTGGATGAAGGCTACTGTGGTTTGGTTTTAGGGACTTTGGGAACAGCAGCTTCATTCATCCTCCTCATCCACCTCCGCCTATTCCATTTCCTTCTCTACTGAACATTTATTCTTTTTTTTTCCCAATTCTTTATTTAGAAGATAGTTGACAATACTGTACAGATGATTGGTCTTGCAGTTACAAAGGGTCTACTATGAAAGTCTGTAGCAAACACAGAGATGATCTTGAAGCCCTTTTCCTCTTTAATGTTCTTATTACTCTCTAACCATTTACAGTCTGTGCGAGGAATGTGTAGTTATATTGATTTTCTTTAGTCTGTAGGGTGGCAGTTCAACATGTTTACAGAGCAGAGGACCCAACAGACTGAACACAAAGCACAGGAAAACAAAACATCTTGTGCTTGGTAAACATACCAGACATCAGCACTAATACACATGAACGCATGGAGATAACAACACGAACAATACAGTTTGGATTAATTTCAATTCTGGGAAGTTTGACTGTGAGACAAACCAGACCCATCTTGACCCGAATTGCTTGAACTTATTCATTTGCAAGCACAGTGAGAAGGTAGTGTTTTTCATAACATATATTCCGTTAAAGGGACTATGAAGACTTTTGAAGTGATCTTGAAGAAGACTCATATCTAGATATATAGGGGGCATCAAGATGTAGCCAGTCCAGTAATAGTTATTTTTTATATGCAGTTGTTAGAACAACAAATAGGTATACATCTGTGTGCCCATCAGTGTGGCCAACTTTTCCCAAAACCATAAGTACAACTTAGATGGTACTTTTGTGATTTTTTTTTTTTTACCAGAAATTTCCAGTTGTTGTACAGTTCTAAAATATGTGCCAGTGGTAGGCATCTTGTCTCCCTCAGTGTTTTCAACAAAACACTTCCACTTCCTCAATGTATGTGAATTAGTACATTTCCACTGTAAGTCACAATGGTTGTGTCATTCTTCTTTTCAGATAAAGAAGTTGCCCATTTTTTAACATAGTCTATGGAGTTTGACTTTTTTTTGTCATGAAGACTTTTTATAGTTTGTATATACTGAACATTTATTTAGAACAAAAACTTTAACATAGAAGCAAACTTAACCCCTGACCCACTTTATACACTACTCTGTGCCAGTCAAGCTTACAGCTCACTCCTTCCACATTTTTCTCCCTCATCCTTTCGTTCTGTCTCTCTCTTTCTCCCCTCAGGCAGGTGAGGCAGCACTTAATTACTCCCCCAACTCCACCACTACACTGTAGAAAGACATCAGGCTTTACTCATGTCAGCGCAAACAGACTGGTAGACCAGACATGCTTGGATTTACTGGAGTGAGGGGAAACAGACAAAAATAGAGATTCTAGATAGAGACAGCTGGAATATATTTTGTAGTTTCATATCACTATCAGTTTTATCTCAACTTCATGTCTCCCCAAGACAAGCGAGGGGGCAAATCTGTGGGGCATCAAGGCCAAAATCCAAGGAGACATTTTTTGTGCATAAAATATTGGATAAACTCAGTCAGCCTTCTTCGTCAACAGACCCTGAAGGAAGCTTGAGAGTGAGGTTTATAAATGAGTAGCAGAAAGTCAGAAATAACCCTCCTCCTGGCAGAAATCTGGTATTGATTCTGAAATCAGAACCTCATGGGAATAAAACTGACGTGTTTACAGACTGGACTCAAAAAGTTTCATGCTTTTACGCGTCGTGTTTTCCCCTGAAGTTGCAGACATGTTCCTGGAAGTCGGTGAGTCACAGTAAGACACCGAGAGAACTCACCTCACATGAGACAAAACGGGTACACAAGTGTGCACCCACTGAAATTTTGGGTGACACATCTCAGGGCATCATTATAATGACTGAGGTGAGGCCCTGGTTTCCTTGTGTCTCAGTATCTGTGTGTGTGAGAGAGTGTAGTAGACAGATGTCTGATCAGCTCGCTGCGCCACATAGCTCCTCGTCACAGCTCCTGAGGCTGTGGTCTGATCTAAGATCTGCCAGGCGAGAAGAACACAGCCGGCTGTCATCAGCGCCCGTCAGCCAGCCACAAGCCATCACTTTTCTGTCTTCATCTTCTTCGACTATAAAGCGAGGGGAAGAGTTGAAACTGAGATATCGACACACCTCAGAGGGAAGCAAAAGCTGGATTGAAAGCCTCAGTCCTTTTTTTATCTCTGCCTCTGTTCCCAAAAACGTCTCTCCTGTATAATTTAGCCGATCCAGATTTAGGGCTTGGAGAGACTGTGAGGGCGTTCCTGGAGCGGGTGGGGCTACATAGGGGGATAATGGTGGAGCGGTGTTGTTGTAGACGAAGAAATGCCTTCATTCCCTTGAGGAAGAGGTTGGGCTAGACTAGAGAGGAGGAGAGGTGAGGGCAGCTGCTCTCCAGATGTTAGACTAAATGTCTGGTGTATGTGAGGTCCACGTCTTGGGACAAAGATTAGATTTCACGCTGTTTGATTGTGAAGAAAAAATACATGGATTAATTTCATTTCTTGTTCTGCATCCAGAGTGAACTAAAGTAATTTCCTGATCTTTCTTTTGGCAGAAAAAGGTGAATATTTTCCTCTGGTTAATGCCCTGAAAGTTAACCATGCTAACGTGAATGCTACATGCATACATCTGTACTTAACGACTTTAACAACCTGCAAGGAACACAAACAAGTGTCACAGCCACCGCAGGCTAATGAAAACCAGTAGAGGCGG
The DNA here is from genome assembly GCA_008086565.1 of Thalassoma bifasciatum. Taxonomy (NCBI): domain Eukaryota; kingdom Metazoa; phylum Chordata; class Actinopteri; order Labriformes; family Labridae; genus Thalassoma; species Thalassoma bifasciatum. Next base: position 438,009 of record RPOG01000161.1, on the reverse strand, counting down.
CTTGGGAGTAGATCAGTCAAGATTTTCATTCCAGACTCTCAGAATCCAACAATGTTATTGTGATCACGTTACTAATTTATTTCCAAACACATGTCGAAGCCCTGCAGGGAACTTTTTTTTCTGCATTATTTATGTGTTTAGGTGACAGGGGTTTACACTCTGTTTTCTGTAGTTGTGCTTTTTTGAGCATAATTAGAGAAGAATGTTAGCTTGAGAGGGCAGCAGGACGAGCATATCAAACAATGATTCAGATGCAGCTATTTATTATGGTAGGTTTAACTGTGCAGTAAAGATCTACAGTTGTTTCTTTTTCCTTTCAGTTTTGACCTTTTTGGCTGCCTCTGCATTTAGATTGGCGTTAGTTCTTTATGCATACTCATACGAGAGATGTAAACAGTCTGGGCGCAAACTATTTTTGACTTCCTTTTGAAAGATTCCAGACTTTTTTGAAAATCATGCTACTTATCAGACATGGTATTCCTGTACCGCAGTGTAGTTTCATAGTGTCCTGTATATGTACGAGGAGGTTTCTAGATTTCTAACAAATGTATTATCTTGCTGCCTTTCACTATTCAATGAGTCACTCCCTGTGAGACTTCACTGTTTGGGCAGTATGCTGACACCAGTGATAATCCCACCAAGCAGTTTGTTAATGCTTGGACCTCACAAAATCCAATCACCAACCCCAGCAGAGACACCACAATCCTTCGCCATGACTTACCGATTTTGATCTGCATAAAGTGACTTTCACAGAAAAAGTGTCATTTTGAGTTCTGGGAGAATTAAAGCTCTTGTGAGAAACTTTTTGGTTTCAGTTTGACAAACTTGTAGCGTAAATAATTCCTCTTTTCTTGTTGTTAAATTTCCTGTATTTGTATGAGTCAAGTTTTCGGGTAAAACTCTCTCCTCTCACTGTTGTGTTGAACTCTCAGAAGGAGTGTTTTCTGTAAAAATTGGCCAATCTAGGAGTCTTAATCTTAAATCACGCAGGCTTCCTGTTCACTCTATGTGAGAAGTATTACAGATATTGTGAAAGCCCAATAGAATGTGAGGGACTTTTTGTGTTCAGTTTTGACACTGAAGTACAATATGCAAAAATAAAATAACAAAGAGTGATACAAACTAAAACTAACATTATGTCCATTTTTAGATTGGATTTTAGTGAAGGGCCAATCCATAGGGAAGCTCTATTTACCTTACTTGTACTCTCAATAACACCAGCAGGTTGGTAGATTTTATTTTTGCCAGTATCAGAGACTTGGGATCGACCAATGTGGAATTTTTAGGGCCCTTTTTTTTATTTTTCAGTCGCCCTTGGCCGATGACAGATACAGGTTGCCTATGGGGGCCAATGTTTGGGGCCGATACTGCTTTTGCTTCCTCAGTTTACATCACAAAAATGACTAAGATAACAAATATTGCAGGTCTAAATTTCAAAATCGGGCACATTTGTTTATTTATTAATTGATTGATTAAGCTATTTTTTGGGCCTTGGAGCCTTTGTTTGGATAGGAGAGCGAGGACAGTAGATAGTATAGGAAACAGGGTAAGAGTGGGGAATGACATGCAAGAAAGTGGCCACAGGCGAGGGACAACCTAAAGGTGGGCTCTGCAGGATTTTCCTGAAAAACAAAACGTCAACTTATACAGGAATAATCCTACTCAGCTGTCATTTATGGACCTTTATACATGTGTGTCAGTAACTGTGTGTGTTTCAACCCCCTCCTCTGCCTGTATGTTGATGTTTTAGTTGTCTCAGGATGTTCCTGGACCTAGAGTGACCCCAGCCAATCACAGCACGCTCAGTGAGCAGGTGACTTGGCGTGTTGACAATAAGCAAGTGGGAAAAGCTATCCTGAGTGGCTACAATAGTGGCCGTAACACAGAGAAAGGATGATACAAAATTTGTAGGATACCTTATCTACCTGCAGGAAGTCAGATGTACGGCTCTTGAGTCTCTTCTTCATAGAAAAGCGCTGAAGCAGGTGCTCACTGTGCTGGTGAGTGTGTTCACATAGTTACAGTCAGAGGCAGTGGGCGCACACTGCTGCTGGCACTTAGCCTCAGAGGAGGAGCCCAGTTTGTGTGATGTGTTCTCAAACAGTAACGAAAATTCTCGCAGGCTTTACCTTTAAGGGAGCTTTTAACAGCTATAGAAAAGGTCCTGAGAGAGTAGAAGAGAGTTGATCACCAAATTGTTAATGCATTAAAGCCTAATGGGCATATGTTGTATTTGTTAAACCCTTAAATATATAAACTTAAAACTACACAACACCTGCATTTCAGTCTGAATGTAGAAATGATGTCTTTGTCTTTATAAACCTGGACTCTGGTGTCCCCTATGAAAACATGACTGCCCTCTGTTGGTTACAGATCATGAAGCTTATGAAGAGTGATGCTTACAGAGAAGTTTCCATCTAAAACTGTCGCTAAATTTAACAGTGTTCCTCTTGGCTTCAGATTCTCAGACGGTCTCCACAGCCATTCCTGTCAAGTCGCATGAGAAACAGACATTAAGGATGAAATATGTGCACACTTTGCAGAACTCACATCTCTACCTGTCAGCTGTTATAGGAGACATAGTGTAAATTCCCCATTGTTAGCCTGCTGAACTTGTCACTGCTTTGCAGAAATCTTGTCAATATGCAGTGTGTGAGTTCTGCACACCGCAGCATTCCTCCCTCGTCTTGTGTTGTGTTTACAAAAAGCTTTTGCAAGTTCAGACTTTAATTTAAGGTTTTGCCTGGAAAACCCATCTTTACTCTTGGAGCAGGATTGACCAATCTTTCCACCCTGGAATACACACTTTTGTTTACACTGCAAGTTCTCGCTGCAATATCTCTTTTTTACTGGAACCATTGTTTGGAGATGAACACACGTTTGCCCAAGAGTTTACAAAGTGGATTTCAGTGTAGATTAGAGTCAGATACTTCCTCAGAGCTGTCAAAACAAAACTTAACATTTACCTCCATCTCACTTAAGTTCCGAGGGATGTTTGGCAGAAACTTTGTTTAACACCACACAGGAGGAAGTTTTCTGGAAAATGAAAAGTGAAAGGTCAGTACTTTGAGTCATGAGTCCCAGGAGCCTCTGATGGCTGTCTGTGGTCTTCATTACTTCCTGAAAAAGTTTTCCAGATAACCGAATGCAGGAGGATCTGCATCAGCACTTTAAAACATAGCCAACACATAATGCATGTCAGCTGACTTGTCGAGACGTCACATGGAAGGGTAACTTGATTTTTTCATCTTTTTGTCTCCTTCGACTGTTCGGCAGTTAACAAAGATTTGAACGAGAAACCTCTTGCTCTGCAATTGTGTTCAGTTGTTGAATCTAATGTTTTTAGCGCACTGACGGAAAAGAGAGAGAGCAGCAGAACTGTCTGAAGCTCACTGACATGCAGCAGGTTAATTTCAGTTTCCGTTTTAGCCAATTTTAATCATCACACATTTGTATTGATTCTCAACCAGCCCGCACATCCCTACTTTTGAGTATGACTGAGCAAATTGATCATGTCCAACAAAACAAGCCCCTGCCCCGTTGTATGTATTCATTAAAGCAATGTAAGGAATTCTGTGAAACGAAATGAATAAATTTAGTTTAACTCAAAAAGAAAAAGAAAACTCCACTTAACAGTGTAATATCAACGTATATAGCACACACGTATATGCAGCAATGATTTGGTGAAAATGCAGCAGTATCTTTATGAAGGTGGTACCATTTGATGAAGCCCATGCAGGACACAGAGGTCATACTTCTCGCTCTAATCAGCCGACAATCGAATAATTGAACCCTGGGTCTAGACCACACACAGCCCACTCCCACAACAACAATCTGTTGTTGCTGCTTGCAAATCTTTGCCTCCACTGCCCCAGCAGCCCACTCCTTTCTAGTTTTAAAATCTTTTCTTTTAGCCTTGTGGGATTATTTTTGCAAATGCATTGGAAAGTAAAAGCAGACTGCTTTGTAACCCAGGGAGCATCCTTGAGCAGAGACTTTCCAAAACAAGTTAGAATATCTAACTTAAATGAACACAAACATACCTTAAAATTAATGTTTTCTCACAAACAACAAGTGTGTCTTTCATGATACAAATAAGAAATATGAGACATCTTTTCTCAAAATGTTGAAAAATACTTTTGTATGAAGTAAATGCTGGTGCCATTATCTTGACATAATGATGCACTTGAGAAAACACTCTAAAAGTGAGTGGGAAAAAATTACAACAAGATGTTTTTGCTTGTAATAAGAAAAAATATTCAAATGGAACAAGTGTAAATTCTAAGAGAGACCTTGGAAATAGCTGTGAAAACTCATTTTAGCCACATGTTCCTGTACTGAAAGTTCTGTGTCTCATAATAATCTTGAAATGAGCTACAGATTTATATGAACTTTGTTTTCTTAATTCAAGCTGAGTCTTTCTCTTGAAACAAGATGATCTATCTTTAACAAATAAATAACTCAGCAGCTTTGAAATCTCATGACAAATAATGAAAGCCTGTTTCAATGGAGGACTGACTCAAAGCAAGATTTTCATGACTGTTTCACTGACACAATATTAAAGATGATCCATCTAGAAACAAGTTCCAGTATCTGGCTGAACTGTTTCTCTTTAGGTAACTGTGTCTGATATCAAGCATGATGAGATGTTTTGATTAGAAATAAGAAGAATGTACTTGGTAAGATTTTGAGTTTTTGTAGTTTAATAGGTGAACAGCAATAAAATGCAAATGCTTCCCTCAGTTGGAGACAAGTCCAGACACTGTAAATGTTTTAAGGATGCCAGATAACTATTAAATCTATAGCATGACTCATTGTTTTATCTCAATCTGTATTGTGTCATTCTAAGTCATCAGTCCTCACTGCAGCTGTAGTACTCCTGACTCAATGAGTAAACACTTCCTTTCCTCATCATTGTGCAATAACAGGTTCGGCCGTCAGGTCATCCACTCATGTCTGAGCTTGTGCTCAAAGCTGAAAGCTGCAACGATAATACACTGCATGCTCTCCAGAAGGATATATTTGACTTAATAGAGAGGAAGTTATTAAAGGTATCTTTGTCTACAGAAACAGACAAAAGCAAAAGTTGTTTCAAAGTTTCGAGGCAGCCAAAAATAAGTAGTCAAAAACTTTATCTGTTTTCTTTTTAAAGTTCTCTGTCTTTGTCTAGACTCTGACTGTTGTTTCATCGGGTCATCTTTTAATCACTGGACTTATTTACTTCAACAATCCTCTCTCAGTCAAATGTCTCACCTTATCAGGGTCTGTCCTGATCTCCAGCAAATCTCTGAAAATTGTGTTTTCTTTAATCAAGCCCTTCACGCTTCAAAGTAAGTTGGAGTTTGATTTTTGTCTCACACCAAGGTTGCCGTAATTCATGAAAAGAGAGCTCATGTGTGGAAACTCTTGACCCACAGCTCTCAAACTATAATGTCCATGCCAAGGCTTTGAAATCTCTCCCAGAGTAAACTCTTCGGCTAAATTGGCCTGACAAGCACTGTGGACGATGTTGTGTAAGAGAGCTGACATAAACCCAAAGCTGCGTCTGTGAGATACTTTAAGCCTCTTGATGCTGAGGGTAAAAATGTGATAATAATAAGTGTTTCTCTTCAGCAAATCTCCCCCTTGGCCTTTTTCTTCAGCAGCACAGGATTCTGAGCTTGTTTGTGCTGCTCCGGTGCTATTTAAAGTTTGCAACCTGCAGTTTTAATTTAGAGCGCACAGTGAATCCTTTGAGAGGTGTTGTTGATATGAGCGCTGTGGGACTCTGCCATCTGATCTAGTTTCTCTCTAGCACCAAGCTGTGTGCTTTAGTAGTAAGGGATCTGTCTTTGAGCTCTACGCTTGTATAAAGTAACCCAGAGTTCACTGCTCAAAAGGTGGAAGACTGATGTTTCTGTACTTTTTTCTTTGTGTGTTTGTGCTGCTCAGAGGTGAAAGAGTACGTGCCACCCTTTGGAAACCTGAGGGAACACCCCTGCGTGGAGAGCATGAAGGACAGCGTGCTCAGAGACAGAGGACGACCTGAGATCCCCAACAGCTGGATCAACCACACAGTAAGACACATCACACATGCTCTACCTCATCTTTTGTTTGTTTGTTTTTTTTTTAAGTTATTTGTTCTGGCTTCTTACACCTTAATTTAGAGAGGACAGGCGAGTGGATAGAGTAGAAAACAGGGCACATGTAAAGTCTTGCAGCAGCCAGTGTTCTGGTGTCAAGAGTTACCATACAAAGTGGTGACCTTCAGACAAACATGTCAGAGATTGTTATGCTTTCAACAGCTGTTGAAACAGGAAAGAGGTCCTGCAATTGCTCCCTAGTTTTTTTATGCATGTTCAAATAAAACCAACAAATCTACATTTTATGTTAACCAAAGGCATTTTTTCTGTGGTGCGCGAGGCTATCCGACTTTGGTTGACCAGGTTTTCCCACAAATATGTAAAATTAACCCCTAAAACCCTCTGTTTTGAAGTGAGTGGTTAATGAAAAAGTTGGTTTCAGGCCACTCAGACCAGGGTGCCTGCACATCCTTAAAAAAGGCTTAAAAAGTCTTTTCAAGGATGTATCCATGGATCTAAAATAAGGCCTTAAATTGTCTTGAATTCATTTTAAATGTTATATGCTGGTCTTGAATACATTTCTCAAAGGTCTCGAATTTGTTGAGGCAGGACGGGTTAATGTTTTATACGCATTATTTCTTTTTTTTCATGGAACTTTTCAAGAAGGAGATGTAGAGAGGCTACCATTGTACCAGCTGCTGATTTCAATTGTTAACTGCATGCTAGCTAGCCTGTGACTATGGATCAGTGCAAATTTCTTGAGGGTTGGCTGACAGAGTCTGTTTGGATTGTAACACAACAGGATCCCCAATCATCACCTATATTTGTTGTGTTTTTGGACTTGAATTTATCCTGTAGACTGAATACATGGAGTTAAAACCTGCTTATAAAATAAATTACTCTGTATTAAAACACATGCACTAAAAAGCAGATACATTACATTTTCAGAGTGAATGATCACACTCTTGACCATGTGTCAACCGCAGTTTTGAATTTGCTATCAAAGTATTTGCTATTACTGTTTCATTTTTATTTACGGTATCATTACTGTATTTTTTTTTATCCCAGAAGTCTTAACTGTTTACAGTAATGTACTGAAAAGACCTGTCTCAGTAAGCTACTGAAGATATAACAGTAAAATTAAAAAGAACAAACCAAACTTTGAATGGTGGGGGACTCGATCTATTCGGTGATGTTATTGCACACCTGACAGGTGGGAAACTGCTTTATCAATACTCTGTATTTTCTTTGTTGAAAACAGTTTTTTACGTGTATCTAGTGTTATAGTGAGGATCTAAAACGAAGAATAAGCAGCTCAAGGTTATGAAACACTGTCTAGGTCAGACCTGCCCAGGGTCCAAGTACTGATAGTCTCCACTGCTCCCCCTGCAGGGCATCCAGATGGTCTGTGCCTCCATAGAGGACTGCTGGGACCACGACCCCGAGGCCCGTCTCACAGCACGGTGTGTCGCCGAGCGCTTCCAAGACATGGAATACCTGGACAAGCTGTCAGAGCGCTCCGTCTCAGAGGAGAAGATCCCTGAAGAAATCCTGGTGGTGGATGAGAAGTAGAGCTCAACATAAAGTGCCGTCCTCCTTTGGCCTGGCAGAGGAATTACTACCAAGCTGACAGGGAGAAGTGAAACTCCAGAGGATTGCTGAAGCATTGTTTGCTGTGAAGACGTCAAAGATGTTAGACAGAAGTGCAGACCAGATATCGTCGAGACGTGGACGCGTGAGGAACGTGAATATGAACACAGTGACTTTCTGTTTTCTTTAACATGCTTCAAAGACTGGAAAAGTCATAAACAGGGAATTTGAAAAGCTTTGTATGACCAAAAAACTTTTGCACTTTATCAATATCTATGCTCAACAATTTATTTGTGTATAATCAGTGCCTTTTTTACTCTTTCAATACTTTTCAGGTAAAGGAAACAGAGAGACAGCATGGATTCAGACAGGCCTGTGAAGGGAGTGATTTAAGTATAATGATGCTTAATAACACTAATATCCTCTGAAGATCATATTTTTGGATACTTTTGCTCCCTTTAATGGCATTGCATTGCATGGATGTCAAACAGACAGTTTTTAAGATACTAATTTGTTTTCATGTGGAATGAAAGAGAAGTAGATGAGTGCAACTATGGCAAAAATCTGCAGGGAAAAAAGTTGTTGATGTATGTTAAGAGCTACGAAAAACAAAGACACCAAAACCAGCCTTTAAGAAAAGGGGAACAGTGATTTTACTTTGTGTGTGTATGTGTGTGTATGAGTGAGAGAATGGATATGTGTATGTGTTTAAAGGAAGCTGATACAGATCTTTTTGTGTATTTAATCAGCCAAAAATCAGAGGAATATATTTGTATACATAAATCTTAAAACTGGAAGCTCCAGCTCACTCAACAGTGTTTATGCAATAAAAACTGAACTTCTTTCTTACATGACATAAAGTCCTGATCAGGTGATCAGACAAATTCATATCATTTCTGTACAGAATTGTGAAGCCATAATTAAAAGTATTACAGTGCAAACTGTGTGTGTGCCTTTTGTGTTTTTACTGCCGTTGCATTGTGTCACACCAAAACCCTTTGTGCGTTTTATGTCATCCCTGCAGGATGTTTTGTGACATGAATGGAAGTGACTGTTGACTTTACATTGTGACCTACTTTTGCATAAAAAATCTGAACTGTTTTTCAGCCTCATATGAAATATTTTTAGCAGCACTCCACAAGTTACAGCAGGCTTTTGCTGCAAAAGGATCACATTGGTCTGTAGAACACAAGAAAAACACATCAAAGCTAAATTATGCCGGTATTTATTTGCTTTTCAGATATGAACTTAAAGGGACTGTGAGGACTTTCAAAGTGATCTTGAAAAATCTCATGTCTAGATATATGCCTGATAAAAATCCCCAATTCAAAATGAGGTCATCACTGTTATAACAGGTTATTTCTAAATGATAATTCCGAGCTTCCTGATCAGGTCAGACTGGACCTGATTCATCTTTTGCAAGTGGAAGTCTCTATGACAACACCACACGGCTGATAAAGTTTAGCAAAGAGAGGAGACGTCTGTGTTTTCCTTAGCTGAAAACCAGGTTCTTCATGTACAGTCTGTAGTCCCCCATTACTGGTCTGATGCCCTTCCCAAATCTTAACTTCACAATATAGCTCTGTGATCCATTAGAGGTCAAAATGGCACAAAAAAAATTATAAATGTAGAGTTCAGTGCAGCTTTTAGCTCAGTTTTCGCTGGATCATAAGTGTATATCACTTCAGCTCTCACAGATGCAACTGTAAAACTGAAATACTGTTTCAATATCCCATGCTTAGTTGGACATGTTGGAAGAGACATTTGTACCCCACAAACAAGTTAAAGCACTTATCATCATGGAGCACATTGGCAAAAAAAAAGAGGAAAAAAAACCTTAATATTTGTTATATTATAAATAAGTCCTGTATATTCACATATACAGAAAGAATGCTGTGAAATTTGTATCTTATAAAGAGACCTCATTATAAATGTGTTCTCTACAACAGTATAATGACAACATACCCTCCAAGTATACTGGTATTTGTTTAGGATGTCCACATTTAATGTACTGTATGTATCTAAAATATACTTTGAGTCTGAAAATAGTGATTTGATTTAATACCAGAGAAGTCCCGCTCTGGTAATGTGACGAGTTGCATAGAATTATGTTCAAGGTCGCCCATCAGTCGTTCTCAGGACTGGGAGCGATGATTTTATGTTCCCCTTCTGGCACACTGTGACACAAACTTTAAATCACTTCTGCATAAGATCCGCACGCATGCATGCCCCTATGTCTTATTCCAGCATGTAAACCTATATATTGTAAACACAATGCATTTGCATGCTTATGCTGGTGCAATCTTTCATACCCACACATGCAAAATGTGTTCACTCTGAGGACACGTACTTTAGATGCTGCAAACTGAAGGTGTTTCTTAAAGTGTTGTCTGGTCTTAAATGTAGCCAGTTCTCACTACACACTGACAAGCAAATGTTTTCTCTTAAAGGCTGTATGTGTGTGAGAGAGTGAGGTGTGTGTGTGTATGTGTGTGTGTTGGATGAAGCCAAGGGTACTGTCTGTAGTCTCATACAGCAGGTGAACACAGCGTTGGCACAGAGTATGTGTGCACAGAATATGATGCTGGCAGACCTTTTATCCTGAGCCCACAGTTGACTCAGACTGGAAAATGTGCGTGTCTGTTTGTGGCTCTCTGCCTACCTGTCTGTGCCACAATTTGCTTGTTTTTTCTGTCTGTAGGTCTATGTTTTTGTACCTCGCAGGCAGCTACTTTCAATTTATCCACTGGCTGTCTGCGTTTGTTTTGCAATGCAGCTTTAAAAAAAAAGAAGCTCAAGAAGGTAAAAACTGTGAGCTTAGACTTAACTAGAAATCATTGCTTGCAGAGAGAACATGACAGTAAGCTTTATGGTTAAATATGTTTCTCTATATGGAGGTGGAGCATGTTCATGTTATTGATGAGTCTCAGAGCAAATGTGTGCTGTTCAATTAATTAAATCAGGACCAACTTCACGGAAAGAATGAATCATGTGCATGTAGGAAGTTAATTTGGTAGTGTGGCTCTGTTCTTGGAGCTCTATGTCCTTCCACGCACTTATGTGGAATGTCCACTACCCCAAAAAAAAAGGGTCACACACTCTAACATCTCATTGGACCGCTTTTAGCTTTGATTACAGCACGCATTCACTGTGGCATTGTTTCGAGAAACTTCTGCAATATCACAAGATACTTCCATCCGTTAATTTTTCACCAAGATTTTGTATTGATGATGGAAGAGTCCAAACACTGTGCAAAGCCTTCTCCAGTACATCCCAAACATCCTTAGTGGGGTTAAGGTCTGGACTGCCAATCCATGTGTGCTGACCTCATTCTTTAATGAAAGTTACATAAGCTTGGGTTAAATAACTTGTTGCCAGCTGAAGATAATTGCCAATGTAGTAATTATCCAATAGGAGGCTTGCGTCTGTTTGCTTGGTTAAAACCAGGGAGCAGTTTTATTTTATTTCATTATTTTTTTTTTGGCCAGGTAGTGTATATACACATATACATATATTACTCCGTAGCCTTTAAATTGTCAAAAGAAGATTTTTTTTTAAATTTGTATAAAAGTCAAGACAGGGAGAGCATCAGCATCAAAGACCCCCAGATGTTATTTTTCACATTGGTCACAACACTTATGACCCTGGTAAAATCACATACAGTTGGCCAATCGGATGCCTTAATGTATCAGCTAAGCTGTCAGCTGATGTTGCCTAGCGTGAGAGCAGCTGATGGTCTCTGTGTTGAGCTTTCCTGAACTAATGCTATGCATGATTTCTGCCTTGAAACACTGATTCCTCCAAGTCATTTCAGTCATTCAGAAAGCATTAACCTAGTCTGCTGTAGCATCACCACTAAAAATGTATGAAGTGTTATACAAATGTGCTTGGGAGCAGTAGGAAAGTGATTTATCAACCACAACAGGCTGTCTTGTTGTCTCATAAGGAGATTTCCATTGCCCTTCCCACATCGTACATTCTCGATTTACATAGACGTCGCCGAGGGCCCGCTTGGTGTGGGCAGCACAACACAGATCACTGCAGGATATATATGCTTATGATAAATGGTTTACAATGTTTGTGTCATAAATGGATTAGAACAGGATGTCAGAAGTAACAAAAGCAACATTTTCTCTTATTTTTCACAATTAAATCATTTGATGCCAACTCGCCTGTGGCAAAGAAGTCAACTTTTCCAAAACGAGAGATACAGATACATGAACATTAATGAGTCAAAAACCCTTAGGGGACACTTTTTTATCATCACAACAATATTTTTTCTTGTCCATGCAGGGATCTTGAAGGTAGGGGGGGCAACAGGGAGGGACAACTGTTGAGTGTTTAGACATGAATCATATGGAAAACAGAGTCAAAAAAACAATAATCCTGTTACGTTTAATCCTTTCACGCTAGTTTACTCTGCAAATTGGATCTCTGAGTTTCTGAAACACACAATTGTAGTCAGTGATGAAAAATCATACATATTTACATTTTCTTCTGTAATTTTCTTTTATTTTTTTAATTTCAATTTAACTTTAGTGTAAAAAAAATGTGTATACCTGCAATTGATTTGATGCTGATTTTTGCTGCTTTCAGTTAACAAACATGGCAAAAGGGTGGACAAAAAGGGTTGGATAATGTGTGTAAGATTTAAAAAGTGAGAATATATTGTCATTTTTTTAAAGCCCAGCAGCTGAAAAGCATATCAAATGTCAATATATGAGTCATGAATGTAAATGTTTAGACTCTTTATTCCCTTCAACACAAGAGTACATTTGCCATACATTCTCCTGTGTTTTGTCTTCACACCAGTAGAGGGAGTAGTGGTTCTACTTCTTCATCACATAAGCCTCTCACTCTCCCTCCTAGAACCAGCTGGGTTTCAGTGCCAAAGAGCAGCATCCAGTGAGCTGCTGTTTGTGCTTGGAGGGTACAAAAAAAAAATTTGAAGAAAGAAAAAAAAATGAAGGCACTGCGCTGTGAAAGTGAAGGGTCTGAGTGCTGGATGTGACAGGTCTTTCCATTACTGAGAGTCACACTGAGTCACACTAACCAGTCACCAAACACTGGAGTCATTTTGTATCCTGGTGGGACCTAATTGCATTTAAACAGCTGCTGTTGGCAAGCATAACTTAACATTTTTCTCCCTCTGATTCCCTCACTCCGCAGAGTCTCTCCACCCCATTTAATTTAACACGGCAGTCTCTGTCACTCCTTGTCACTATGCATCACAAAAGTGTACGCTTAAGATATGAGTGTGTAGCCTTCAGTGAGCACCGGTTAAACTCCACACCTGCAGGGGGCTGCGTGTATTCTCAGCTCGCCGCACAGTCATGATACTTTCTAACCCGATTAACCCTTAGAGTGGGAGGCAGCAGCTTGCAGAGCGTCTCGCCAGGAACAGCTCGTCACTGCTCACATGTATTTATCCCAATACACTCACTCAACCCTGAGGTGGTCTAATAATCCAGAAGGAGATACTCTCCTGCCAAAGTCACTTATCCTTTCTGTATGCTGGTTGCTATGGTGATGTCTCACACATCAATCAAAATTTTCAAGGAGTGGGATGGTTGGTGTGAGATGAAAAAAACATCTTTGGCTACAGCATGTATAATAACAATACTAAAACAAATACTGGTAGTTTCTATTTCCACTCCTGTTCTCTAATAGCAGGTCACTATCTCTCCTTCCATCTGACTGTCATGACCCATGCATTCATGGCTGTTTAGGTGCTTTACAGCCACCACTCTGTTAGTGTGTGACTAAAGTGCCCCACTACACCTGAGTGCAATGCATCATGGAAAATGAGTGTCAAAAAAAGGTGAATTAGAGACCTGTTTTTTAGGCTCTCATCAGAATCTGAATGAGAGAGGCTCTATAACTGACTATTGGGACCTGATGTGGCGATGATGTGAGGACAAAATTTGATGGTAAGTTGGTTGTTTGGTAAGTTAGTTGGTTGATGGTTTGGTTGATTGGTCCATTGGCTGGTTGACTGGCTGATTGATAAATTGTTTTGTTTTTTGTTTTTTGTTTGTTCAGTTTGTTTAGTTTGTTTGATTAGTCCATTGGTTGGTTAGCTGATTAATGAAATGTTATTAGGTGGTTGGTTGGTTGGTTGATAAATGATTCTGGGTTTTTTTGTTGTTGTTTTTTGTTTGTTTGTTCAGTTTGTTTGTTGGTTGATTGGTCCATTGGTTTGTCAGCTGATTGGTGTAATGTTATTAGGTGTTTGGTTGGTTGGTTTGTTGGTTGGTCCATTGTTTTGTTGGTTCCTTTGGTTGGTTAATAAGTTTGTTGTTTTGATCAGTTTGTTTGATGATTGGTTGTTTTGTTTGTTTGTTTCTGGTCCCTGCCTTCACTTTTTTAATTACTATGCTGTCCTGTGCCAGTACTGAACATGTACATTTGCTCAATAAACCGCCCCAGCATCCAGTTTCTTAATGGGTTGATAGTCTAACCTCTTCCCCCATACTCATGAAATCAATCTACAAAATATGATGAGAGGAAACAGAAATGATTAAAAATATATACTATTTCCTCTGACTTTTGTTACTCCTGCATTAGTCAGTGCTCCAGTTTTGTCACCCTGGTCAAAAATGTATGAGCACACCCTTCTTTTCACCTCATCCCCAGTGGTTTACACAACCTATTTCTCCCTATTTCAAAGACCCATGTGATTTAGATGTTCACTTCACATATTACAAAGCAACACTTGAAATGTGTAGCCCTGCTATTGGCAGCAATAGTGGCAGCAGCGGGAGCCACATTTTTGAGGAAACTTTAAGGCCCTGAGCCATGATTGGATGCAGCAATTGTCCAGGGGATGATGTGCCTGTTAAGATAAGAGCAGCAGGCAGCCAAGGCCCGGAGACAGAGAGAAGAGTCTGCTGGTGCATTAGGAGCCATTACCCCTGCTGTCCCCTTGCACATTTTCATCTGATGTCTGTAGACTTGATAGTGCAGATATTGCTTTAATTTCCTTATGCCTGAATAGACTATTGTGTCTCAGCTAGCAGCCTATTCTGTGGTTTAACTGAAAAAATCCGCCTATCAAGGACAAACACAGCTGTGTCACAAATCGCAGAATGTTCAATCTAAAGGTGTTTGTCTGGAGTGTTTTTGCTTACATTTAGCAAGACTAGTGCTTGGCAGTAATGTTATGCTTTCCCTTCCAACGAAAGCAGGAATGATTTGATCATTTTAGCCAACAAGGGCGATGCCATTCTGTTTAATTCCCAGCATCAATCATCCTCTAGTTGTATGTACGGTGTAATGATGATTTGGGACCAATTTGGCTCTGTATATCCTTTAATCTGTGCTCCATATTAATTTGTCTATTTAGAAGTAATTTACTGATTGCTTCACTATGCCAGTTAATGTTGCATAAGAGACCGCAGCAGACGTTAATCTCTGCTGTGAAAACCTGTTTTGACTTCAGAATGTATTTCCTCAGGGGTCAACCAAAGTCAGCCGAAGACATAAGCGACAGTTACGATAAGAGCAGAAGGAAACTCAACACCCTTCATTTACTTTTATCTGCAAAAGTTGAATATGGGATGAGTATGAAAGTGAAACTGTGACAAAATGGTGGTAATGATAATCCATCATTGTTATGAAAGCTTCAATACACTGCTGCAAATTGCATTTATTGTAAGAACATTCTTCAAGCTCTGCAGACATATTGAATTTCAGAAAATTAGAGGTGTATTCATAACATTGTTAATGGCTGCATTCCATTTATAAGAGCCAGTGTGAGGGCTGCGCTGTTGTGCATGCTTACTCATTGACATGGCTCATTGGCAAGCCTCGCAAAATTGAAATATAGTGAAGGTTATCATCCTGCTTTGACAATTTAAATAAGGAGATGTGAAACTGTTGAGCCAGTGTGAGAGTGTAAAAACATGCTTTTCTTCTATTGTCCACTGGTGACTCACTCTGAAAGCACAGAAAACCCGATTAGAGCCCATATTAAAATGACCATTTCTGCTGCAACATCAACATTCTCACAGCCCAATTATTTGCAGTGGTGCTGATTTGACTGACAGGTTGGTGCTGTGTTACAGCTCCAACTCTTTCTCTCAAGGTTCAAGTTTACTCTATTTGTACCAGTACATTTGGTCTACAGTAAGTGAGTGAGGCTTCTAATACACAAACAAACAGCACAGGCTGAACAAAGTGACAACAGTGTCTGCTACTAAAAGTAAAAACTTTCAGTGACAAAAAAAGAAGAATACAATAAGCAAAACAAGAAAAATTGAGCTATCAGTAGAAACAAGGAAAAATAAAAACAGGAAAACTACCACTGAGTCACAGCTGCCCCCAAATGTGCCATCAGTCAGAACAGCCAAAGGAAACACAATAAAAGACCCAGAAAAAGTGCATTATAATATAGAATCTGTATCTACAGCATCAGTGCTGTTTCAATGACACCTGTTGATCTACCTGAAGGCACCACCTAGACTCAGCATGAGTCTAGGTGGTGCAAGCATTTGCAATGAGACCAATAGGTGATACTACTGAGACTTTATCTATGTTTTACACAGTCAGGCAATATTATACATACTGTTGTGGCATGCTTATTCAATGTCTTGCTAAGACTGGAATGAGAAATTCATACTCAACTCATGTTTGTCAACAGATACTTTCATTCCTTTTTCAGATCCCCATCAGCTGCCACTAATGCAGTAACTTCCACACTTAACTATCACATGGTGACAGTTTTATTAGCCTTGAAATAAACAATACAAGGTGGTTAGGTAGCTAACAGCCTGCATACAAGATAAAGTAGTCACTTTATATTATTCCATGAATTGTTGGTTACCATTATGAAGCCTTGCATTAAGCATCTTACCTGTCACTTGCATTTTGACAGACTGTTCAGACACATAAAGAGAATTTTTGATGTCTGATAGTCCATAACCAACTGATAAACGCTGGTTTCCACTTAAGAAAAGAAATTGTGTTAATAGATTCTTCTCATCTCTCCTTGAATGAAAGATCAGTGATGAAGCTTCATCAATCAAATTACCAATAATGAGTGAAAGTTTGGACTTTTTGGAATGTGTCCGCTTTCTGTCCCACTTGACATTTTGGAATTTAATAAAAGGTTATAGGGGGATTTACTCACTTTTCAGCTCAGCCTCTAGTGGCCATTAAAGGAACAGCAATTTGGCACTTGGCACTTAAATAATGAAGAGGCATGTTGTGCTTTCCTTCTAAGACTCTATACTGTTCAATTGTCAAATCTATTGTAGCTTCACTTCATTTATAGCCAAAAGCTCTTTTTTCAGCCTTTTAGCTGCTGTCTCTTTAAGGCTACTCACACCACAAACCCCCTTCCTTTAAATTGGCTAGCATACTGGAGGCCTGTCATGGACAGAAATATGAACAGACCTTGGTGTTTGAGGCCTTCCCCTTCATTGACTTCATAATTTCAGCAAGTTGTATAAAGGTCTCTTACTTTCTTTAGAAAGAAGTTTTCTAAGGTAGTTACAGACAGATTCAGGGATCTCTACAACAAATAATTATCTAGTAATTCAAAAATTTGCACATAGTACAAACATACAGCTTTGTTACTTTACATCAATGTTCAAAATATGAAAAAACAGAATACCCCTTCTATGACATATACTGTCAGCAACACAAGCTGTAAACAGTAAACAGCAGCAATGCTGGCTCTGTAAATAATCTTTCCTAAATTTTTCTTGCCACACCTCAAAAGATCAACATCTGAGGTTTGATGCATTTGTTTGCATTACTGTGAATTAAGGGTATTATTTTATGATCTCTCTGTCTGTAGTTTAAATTCTTTCATATCTAACCATCACTTTCCCATAACTCTGCATTTAAATGAAGAGATACGAGAATAATGCTTCTCTTTTTATGGAGCTCTTTCCAGTAAACATTCTCCCTTTTAAAATGCCATTTGGAGTTTGGCCGATTTGAGCCTTCTATTTTCATTTACACTGACTACTACTACACTCAAATAAGCAGCTAAACTGTAAGTGTGAAATAGTCTTTTCTTATTGCATGCTCATTACACGAGGCAAAGATTTGGGGATTTAAATATGTCTTTTGTTTCCTCTCAGTGCACAATTCAGACATTGTCTGCAATGACATCACCAGCACTAAGCATCCTGCAGCGTGCTGGCGGCCTCTCTCTCTCCTCCACCCTGTCTCCCTTATCATTGCCCTTACTGCAACCCCCCTCCTCTCTGCCCCCTCCTCATCCCATCCAGCTATGTTTAACTTTATTTTGGAGGCGTGAATTTTGTTCTGTCAGATGACCGATTGGGGGCAACCAGGAGGAGAATCGATTGGTCACAGCCTGAGCACAGAGATGCATAGTACTGAGCGAGAGGCCACTTGGTATTGAACCACTTCTTTTTGGTCAGAGAGAAAGAGAAGAGTAGGCTTTTAATTTAATGTATTTGCCCATAATACAAAAGTCCATTAGAACAAAAGGAAAGTCTTCAGATGGAATAAAAGATGGATTTAAGGTAGGGAGGGGTAGAGGGGGGCAGTTAGGAACTGTCTTTTTGAAAAGATGAATGATTATTTTCTTCAAAGAAATTTCAGGGTTTTTCATTCATGCACAATCTCAGAGTAAACTTTTAAAGGAATTGGACGGACATGCTTTTCGACTACAAAAGTGGAATGCCATTGAGTTGTCCTGCTCCTATCTTTTCTGAGCGCCACTGCTGTAATTTTGCCACCAAGTTTCACTGCTGTCATTGAACCAACATCACATAAATCTGTTGTCTTGTGAAACGAGACGGCAAGGTGTCAGCCACTCTAGAAAGTGAAAGAGAGGGGTCATTTGTTAACCAGGGACTGCTGGGAAATTGGGCGACATACTTCAATTGTCAACACGTGAGGCATATTTTTCCTCTCCTGCGGGGATAATGTCAAACCAAGTTCAACAGTTTACGACGGGCAACTACATTTTTCATATCTGAATGGCAGGGCCTCCTCCAAAGACACCACGTAGAGGCTGCACAAACCATGTCGGAGCGGGGGAAATGTTGATAAGGCTGCTGTTATTCTGGGGAGGGAGGAATGCATGCCAACTTTTTTAGTCTGACATTCTGCCTGCAGACAGTTGATATCTCTGTCAAGCTCAGGTTGGTGCCTCACTCCTCCTTATTCTCCCCCTCAATCACTCTTTCCCACTCTTGCTCTATGCATTAAAACTTTTTTATACAACTTTTTTATGCAACATGCTGATAGGATTTGAAGCTTCGCTGCAGGCATCGTCAGCATTGACAGGTTACAATCAATGTTGATGACTGTGGTGAACTGTGGATGTTGCATACAATTTACTTCAAACGCAGTAGTGTGTTCTTCGGAGGTGTGCAGAAAAATGGGATCAAGTAAAAGTTTAATTTCCCCATCAGTGTTTAAGAATGTGCATTAAGATGCAAGAGGATTTATTTTTCCTGTTCTATAATTGCATGATAATTATGTAATTTCACGGGGTAATTAATGTGATTGAAATCCTGATTAAAAATTAAGATGACTGATTCCATGACGGTGTTATTATTTGAAACTATGATCAAGGATTGACGGGAGATGCAGGAGCGTACTTTTTCCTAACGGTGATATATTTCTATGTATGGGTGCATGATGCGAAGCCTACTTTTTCTGTCCAACTGGAAATGTATATCTTTTACCTTCCCCATATACACAACCAGTCAAACTTCTCCAAACATTTTAGTTTCTGGTGTATTATACTTGCCACTTTTGGGTAGCATGTGGGGTAACCGCCCCGAAATGGTGAACAATAAATTTTATCTGCAAATCTATAAGCTTGTTCTTTTTAAAGTGTTTAATAAATTACTTTTGCTTGTTGAATTATTAGAAGTGTCAAAGAAATGCATTAGTTTTGAGCAAAAGTATGGTCGGCCCAAATGACTTTTTTTTCCAAGGCTGTCCTTTTAATTCAACTTTAAAAACACTTAAAACTTTTAACTTTTTTTTTTTTCATAAATGCATTCCAAATGTATGAACAATGGCCACATGTATATCCTTATTTTTTTGTGTTTTAAAAATTGCCCATACAAAAGTCTTAACCATCAGTGGCCTATATCTTTTATCCAAGGTGAGCAACATACCATACAACTTTTAAAGCATGGAAGATTGCACAAATAGAGAAAGTTAAGAACAATTTTTAACACGATAAATTGTTTGATCACACGCACTGAACAATTTCATAATACCAGGCACTCTATATATGGCCCAAAAAATTAATAGGCACGAGGTCTCACAGAAGCTCATGTGATTAAACGTGACTTCCAAAAACAAACAAACATTGAGGATGGTCAGCGTTGTAAACTGAATGAGAAAAGAGTGTGGGTAAATGAAGCCTTTTCTTTTCATATTCCAAATCTTTTTTTCAGTCTGCTCCAATCAGCGATTATTGCAGGTGTTTTATCAGAAGCAGTACAACCAGGAATCATAAAGATTGAAGATTTGTTTTATTATTTATTACTCAATATTGGGGGAAGCTCTGAGTTGGTCCAGGGTGGTAGAATTTTCATGCTGACACTGTAGACTGTATAATATATGGATGTAGTCTCTGTGATGTCACCCATCTGTTTCTAAACTGAGTAATGGGCCAATCGTCGCCAGAGGCCATGTTGGAATTGCTGACTCAAGAGGCGGGCTTTGAGCCTCCTCACTGACAACGATAGAGTGCCAGACTTGTCAGCTCTATCTAGAAGACATTAAAATGACCAGTTTGCCCAATTAGAGGAACAAATCACCTGATTGACAGTACGGATACTACCTCTACTTATTAGCCAACCTATGTTACAATGAGCCTTTAATCAGGTCACTCCCTCATATCACTTTGGCAAATCAGATCCTCTATGTTTGTGTGTATGGCCAGCCTCAGTTTTCAGAAAGAAGCTTCCAGTAACAAGTTTATTGCCCTGATTGCTTTTTTCTTTATTCGAGAGAAAAGTTTACCGTTCTGGAACAAAAAAAATGAAACAATTGACAATCCAAACCATCACTGTCTGCAGAGAGACATAACTTTTCATATGCTTTGGAAAATGACAGATGAACGCTGCAAATGCAATAGCATCCTGAGGCAGATGCAGCTTTATAAATCAAGCAAAAGCGCTCTGATCTGCAGGATGATAGATCACGGTGAGTTCTGTAACAAAATACAGGAACTTAGTGCACTGTTTCATTTCTTATCACAACAAGGAAAGAAGTCTGAGACTGCCAAAGAAGGATGTATTTGATTGGCAAAGTGATGCACTGCTATACATAATCACCTGAGGCCTTATCAAGATTAACAGTCCTATCATATGAGGTGAACATCCTGTGACAGCACACCTTCCATCAAAGTCAAGATGAAGATGTTGTGCTGAGGGTGGAGTATTCTCCACATCGTGTTGCCTGGTGCTGAGTGGGTCATGTTCACATCTAGTAGATTAAACTGCCTCCCTGGGCCCCATTGACTGCAGAAGAAATGAGGCATGCTTAGAGTGAAATGGGGTGTCACTGATGAGGGCACCCAGGTAGCCCTGTGCACTCAGTGAAAGGCCCCACATCCTCGAGCAGGAGTTACCTTAGGTCATTACTCATGTTTGTGTTATTTCTCTCACCCACTGACTCATCACTTGGACTCGTTGTCATAGAGACCAGTATGGGATCTGAATATATTTCTTTATTGAATAACAAACTCCATACACTACATATGCAACTGGACCTTGAGCGGATAATTATGATGCCATACAGCAACTAGCAACAGACTAACTCTCTGTTTGCAGAATCAGGTAAATAAATAGCTGTTTGCAGAATCAGGTAAATAAATAGCTCACCACAGTTCACCTCAGCAGCGTGCTAAGTAGTTTTCTTTAAGTGCTTTCATTTCTGTTAATGATAGCAGTGCAGATAGATGTGTGCAGCGGCGTTCCCCAGACTCTGGCTAATCATTCTCTTCCACTGGATCACACAGACAGATCCCATGGAGTTTTTGTAGCAACCATGGAGAGGAAAGCATCCTGTCCTGACACATTTTTTTGATCTAACACTGGAGAACAACTTTCATTTGTCAATTTCTCTGAGACTGATGTTTCAATATGACACACAAGCAATTAACTAATGTGATTCAGTGGCCAAAGTTAGACCAGTGAAGGCAAACACACTTAGATGTGTTAATTTAAAGTAGCCTGAATACCTGACTGAACATGAGGTGAAAAGTCCCCACAATATCCCCAGTCGTGTATTGCCATACGACCAAAATGCCAAAACTGTGGGAAAAAGCTGTAGAATTCTGGTTGAAGCAGAATCGCATGGCTTTCAAATCATCTGAACTCTGAAAGAAGCTTTGAAAGAGGTGTAAAGACAACATATTCGAAATTTGATGTTGACAACTTATTTCAAAAAAAGTTTGAACGGGTGTGAAGCAGCAAAAAAAAAAGTTGTGCTTAAAAATCACCTGAGGGAACTTCTCTCGACTAATTATGTTCATTTTTAACAGTAACATGACTGGATATGAAAAGGGCATGTCAAAGAGGATGAGACTCTCGGGAGTGACGCTTTCAGAAAAACATTTTCAATGGGAAATTGCTGAGAATTTCAGGGTTTTATAATCTACTGTACATGAATTTGTTATAAAGGTTTATGGAATCTGCACGAATCTCTGGGAAAAAGGAGAAGGCTGAAAGCCCGGAAGCTTGGATTCACTTGTCATTCATCTTGGAGATTTAGGGAGTCACCCTGGCTTCACACGCAATTCAAAATGTTGGTCAATGACATGCACACGTTTCAAATGCCTTCAGTCCAATCAGGTGGCATATTTGGAAGTGACAATCTGCTCAAAACAATCAAATCCTCACGTTTAGATTTCCTCTTCCTCTTTTTCAACAAGAAGATGTTAGATTGAAGATTCCACACAGGTGTGGGAGTGTTTGATTCAGTTTTTATCTTTGTGATGGATTAGTAATCAATCTGCGGCTTTTTCTGCCTTCCACCCACTGACTGCTGGGAAAGGCTCCAACCCCTTCTAATGACCCTCAATAGGACAGAGTGGGTATAGATAAAACATGGATCTATAATCCTCATTTGTGATCCCCGCCCCCTGCTGCCATTTCACAAAGCCTCCTCTGAGGTGTGTTGCAAGGATGTCAGAGATCTGGGAACATGATGTGCCCCGTTTCTCACACACCCTTCAAACTGAAATTCAATGCCTTTTTGAGAAATTACAACATCAGATTTCATTTCCACAGTGCGCTTGATGTACCATCTGCTTTATACTGAAGGCCTATAAAAGTGTACAGCAACTATGTTTCTATCAGAGGCTGCATATTAACGGATTCTCTGCCTTGTCCCACATGCTTACATAACACCGTGCACAATTGATTGAGAGATCTGAGATTACTATGCATCTGAGACAAATTGCTGAATACAGTCAATACAAGATGATACTCTATCTACTTGCAGAATTCACCATGGGTGCGCTATTTTCAGTGACGCCACTAATGTGTCAAAATGAAGTTTGGCGATAATAATTGTCTTGACCAGTCGTGACTTTTCCCCCTCTCTCTCTTGCAGCTTCACGCCCTCGCACACTCAAAGCAAAGAGCGATGACACAGAGAAAGGTGCAAAGAGTGTTTCATGGCAGGCATCTTAAGCTTTTTTAGCACGACTGGCCTTTGGCAAAGTAAAGAAGAGAAGACACCCAAGAATGCCAAGCATAAACTCGGCAAAGTTTAAGATAAGAGAAAAAAAAACGAAAAAAAAGAAGACAAAGCAAACACAAAGAGTCGAGCCCGCCTCCTGAGACGAAAAGCAAAGCTGCCTTGCCTGGCAACAGCCTTCATTTTGGCTGTCTTTCATCTGGGCTTGGCCTTTTGACAATAGATGCAATTGAAGCAATCTTCACTGCCTGCATTTCTATTTGTCTGAAAGGTCATTCATTCAGAAGTTGAAGGTAAAATGTGAGGGGTTAAGGTGCTCATCTGGGTATAAGCAGGCACTGATGAATGATCAAGGAGCTGTGTGCATATGCTGGTGTACATTGGGATGCTTTTATTAGCATGCATGTGGGTGGGATTACATGGGTTTGCATGCTCTAAATCAAATATGCATGCGTGGCCTCTTATTGACACCGGGTGCCTGCATTACACCGCCTATAATTTCTTTATGAATCCAAAACTCTTATCCACTCCTGCCTCTCCACACTCCACTCCACAATGACCCCCATCAATTTTCATAATCATCTTTTTTACTCTCCTTTCTTATCTGCCTTTTATCTCTCCGTCTCTCAAATGCCGCAGTCTCATCTCCCTCTTATCTCCTCCTCGTCTCCACAGAAGATAGCCTCGATCCACGACTGCACTAAGCCGGCTCAAACTTCAGTCCAATTCTTCTACATGAATATTTCATTTACATTTTTTAAACCATCATCATCTTATGGGTGACAGGGTAGCTGTAAACACTGCTGATGGAAAGTAAGGAAGGGAAATTGGGCCGATCTGGGAAGTTTTCAAACTTGAAAATGAGCTGTTCTTGAACCAAAGTTTTGGAGGATGTAATTAACAACTCGTTTGATTTTGTGAACGGGAAAGTATGCAGCTTCTAAATCATACATCTGATAAGTATTTATTGCCTGAGTGTGCTGCTTATGTTTAAACACCCCTATAAATTACCCAAGCAAATGGCATTGAAATAAACTGCAGCACATAAACACTATAAATTCATAATTTTGAACTCATAATTTCATTTTGAATGCCAGTGATTCATTTACACTGCAGCATTATGAAAAGCACTATTGGTTGCTGTATGACCTAAGGGTACCCTAATTCAACACAGGTGTGCGACGGACTAAATCAAGATTAAGTGTCATTATTTGGGAAAAAATGTCAAAGGAGATGAGGATTTTTATCATTATTATTTTTACTTATTGACTTCAAAGCAAAGTTGTCTCTATCTATTACAACACACCAAAGAGGACTGTTGCATTATTGTTTCCCCCCTTTGAGAGTGAATCACATCTCAGATAAATCAATAATACTTCCTGCCTCTGTCTTGTGGTTATATGAAACAGTGCAAGAAAAAAAATGAATGTACTCTATCAATCACAAAACCTGAGCACTTATTTGAAATGTTGGGAAAAAAAATAAACAAAATAAAAAAAGGTGTCTCACTTCTATACAAGCTTTCAATGCTTCAGGGAAAAAGTTGTGAAAGTACATCCTGAGTTTAAGAGAATGATGAATGCTGTGTTCTTGTCGTTGCTGGGGGACATAATAATGATGAGACGCATCAATCTTTATTACCACTCCGGCACCCAGTCCGGAACATCCAAGGGCAACAGAAATATTGCACACACAGAGAACATTTATCTTCACATTCACACTTTACACACCTGCCTATAGCTTTAAGCTCAAAAGGAGCAGATTTCCTCAGTGTCTCCACTGTGAGCACATTATCTTTCTGGATAATATAAGAAAAAATGATTAATCCCACTCTGTAACTCCAAGCCAAGTAATAAGGATTTATTTATAGTAGGCACGAGAATGACTCAATTTAATATATAACGGGGGATTATCCCTATTTCAATCAGACGCAGCCATAAATTACTGACTCTCCATTGGTAGATTCAGGTGACAATACAGTGTGTTTTGCTTTCTAATTTGCTTAAAGATAGAAAGTCCCGCCCACTCTTACCTGTCGATCTGTGAGAGGCCACCAGTGCTTTCCAACGCCCCGCCCACCAGAGCATGTCCCGCCCCTTTTCACCGGCGTTCAATCGGCAGGCAATTTGACTGTTGCGGGCTCGGTATGTGGCGCATGAGTGTGCATTTCGGGATGTAACGGCTGTCTCTTGGAGTACCAGCGCTGAATTTTAACATATATACACACCAGGAGGACTCACAAGAGATAACACTTCCACTGAAGGAGTTAAAGGAGTGGAGGGGAGACACGGGAGCGTGCCAGGAGGGACCGACACCGCACGCAGAAATGGCGGAGCACCACACAGCCAGCGACGGCAAGCAGCACAAAGCGTCCACCAACGCCGGGGGCTCGGTGCACGGGAACAGCAGACCCGGCACCGCGAGTGGAGGAGGGGGTAAAGGAGGCCTGTCCGGCGGGTTGACACAGCCAGCCGGGTGGCAGTCTTTACTCTCGTTTAGCATTCTTTTTCTGGCCTGCCTGGCGGGATTCAGCTCCAGACTTTTCGCCGTGATCCGGTTCGAGAGCATCATCCACGAGTTTGATCCATGGTAAGCTAGCTAACGGCTGTCAGTGCATGGGAACAGTTGCTTTTAGTGGGAAGGGGGTTATTCCTCCCAAAATTAAAACACAAAACACGTCACTTTCCATTATTTGTTTACTCTTTTAAAGTGAGTGACTGTTTTTTGGACCGCTTTTTACTACTTCAGTACACGTTAGCTCCGCATATTCATGACAAACAGTTGTTGTCGCACAGTCTTCAACTGCGGGATTGTGAGGACACACTCCCATTGAATAAGAGCGCATTCTCATCATGTCTCGTCCTTGACATATAAATGAGGTGATCACAAGTTACACGCATCTAGATTGTCAGGTTTGACCACTCTCACCTCCTCATATTGTGTAAATGTAGCTTTTCATAACAGGAAATATCAGCCTCAGTGAACCGCATGAGGACGCTTCATTCAGCTGCAGGTGCAACTTTCTTTGGATGTGGGGGAAACGCGTGGAAAAGGGAGATGTGCGTGATTTCCCTGCACCCTGCATGCGTGTGTGTGTGTGTGGTTTTTTTATTCATTAAAAACCGTGATGGTGAAGTTGAAAAATGGTTGCTTCTGTAGGGATTATCTCCTGACTGATTCAGGCTGTTACTCCTGGGATAGATTCCGTCTGAGAGTTTTACATAACTTGCTGTTGATTTTTATACATTGTGAGTTGGCAGAGAGCCTACCAGCTGTTTCCAAGCTCATCACGGCAGCAGCCTGCTCTAACCCGGAAGCCAGCTGATCCGGTCTTGTCTGTCTGCCATCACAATGGAGGATTATTCAGCTTTGTAACAGTGTCACATGGGGCCCACAAGTGTCCGCCCGCCTGCCTGCCTTCCTGCCTCCCTGCCTCCTTGATGCACATGCACAGTCATTCCCTCTCTGCTCTCCTGCTCACTCTGTGGAGACTGCACGACTGATGCATTCATTTATTAATTTTCAAGGACAGGTGCTCCATCTTGTTCAGGGTGACACTCGCCTCTTCAATTATGTTGATAACTTGATTGCATTTTATAGCCTACAAGGGCCAAGGCTTATGGCTTTCAGGGGTTCCACATGGTTCACGAGAACTTGATCCCGCTCTGTGACTGGAGTTTGCACCAAGGACTGACCTTAGCCCTGCTAATGAGTAGCTTGTCTCTCCATCGCTACACACTCAATAGACCCTGCATTCTTATTGCTGCTTCCACGTGTTGTATTATGAGCGGTCGAGGGGGTCATATCTATCAGTGTGTGGCTGCTGTTCATAGTGAAATGGGGGGCAGTGTTCCTGTCAGTATGAGGCAATAAAGCAGCATCAGTTTTCACAGTTGCTGCGTTAAAATTGCACAGCTCTTCGGCCCCATGTTGCACAAAAGAAAGCAAGAGCGGCCTTTGATATTCCAAAGTTTAAAAGCCTTTGTAGCTGTGTGAAGTTTTCATCTGTTGAGCTCAAAAATATTCTCTTCAAGGATAAAACAAAAGAAGAGCTTAAACTTAATGTGAGAGAACTTCTCATGCAGGTTCATGTAATTAAGGTAGAGAATCGGAGAAGAAAGAAAGGCTTTTATTTTTCAAAGATCTGCAAAAAATATATAATTTAATGCACATTCTGCATTAATAAAACACAGATTCACATCAGGAATAAGGTTGCTATGAAAAATTGATGATGCAGACAAAAATGCAAGTTGCTAGTGAACTTATTATTGAAATTAAGTTGATTATGTCAACACTTAAGTCAATATTTACCAAAACTTGGTTTATGCTTTTCCGTCAGTGAGGTCTGCTCAGCTCCATGAAGACAAATGACGTCATTTCAGAAGCCTTGCTCCTCTCGCACCGTCGTTTTCAAATGGAACATTTCTGCATCGCACACATTCATAAATATCTTGCAGTCACATGTGGTAGATGAGATGAATGGGGGAAAAAAAAGTCTTAAGCTAGTGGAAACAAACGCGAACTTCCTGTACTCTAATTTAACACTCTGGTAAATGCTTGTTTGCGATACACTGCCCATTGCAGATTGGAAACGGATGTGAATTAACAATGCGTGTTAAAAAGTATAAATCCATCTCTGGACACTCCTTCGCAGCTGGTCACGAGATCACAAGAGAACCGCACGTTTCCACTGGAATTGTTTTGTATTGGCTCTACCCAAACTTTATTAATTTTATTCCATACCTCTTCCTTTCTGTTGGTGTCCTTACAGAAAGGATGTGTTGTGTTATATCAGAGCCTTTAAAGTTTTCTACCTTGTAGAATTAACTTTTCCTCGTCCATGGTGTCAGATTACCTCTGGGTTTCACTGACCTGCAATTGACTTCTGCCACCTAAACTGTCAAAATTATAATTGATGAGGATGATATTTTACATAAAGTGATGTAATTTTGATCGACAAGGATGGTATTTTCTCTCTGAAACAAGAAAATTGTGCTTTATTTTGAAATGACTTGATACTGTGGTTGTTTTTTCAGTGTTTCTTTTTCTTGTTAGGAAGGACCTACTTCTGAGAGATTGCATTTCTGCAGTGTACTCTGGCAAAAATAGACTTGCAGCGAAACAGTAGTGAGCAGCCGTTGGTGGCACACGTGATCTGTGTGAATGCAACGATTGACTGTAGTGGACATTAAGTGCAGCATAGTGCATGTCGCTGATGTTTCACAGTGTGCTTGCTGTATGTAAGAATGGTGTGTGAGTGTTGCAAAAACAGTGGCATGCAATGTACCGCAATACCGTAACACTTCTAAAGAGCAGCCTGCAAATTCTGTAAAATCCAACCTATCTTGACATCCTCAAAGTGGGAGCATTTCAGAGTGACGCTACCTCAAAACTTCTTTCTTCAACTGATTATCTTCTCTCTCTCTCCTACTTAGAGGGGAAACAAACTCTTAAAATATTACTCCAGTAACTTTCAGCTGTAATCAGAACTATATCTCATCATTTCATTCCTTTTGGACATCCTTTGACCCTTTTTGATTCTCCTATCAGCTCAATGAAAGCCGTTACCCTATATTTATTCAGTCATTAAGACACAAGGGAATTCTGCTGGTCGTATAGCTGCCATAACACTGTAGAGCTTTTGTATAGATTAACACATAAATGTGACCTCAGTGTGAGCTTTGCCAAGAATACTGAATGGACCATTATGGAAAGATTTATTCTGCCACCTTGTCTTGACTTATAAAAAGATCTACCCGTATCACTCTAAAAAGCTGTTTTTTTTCCTCTCTTAATGCTGCATTGGATTGAATAATTTCTCACCTTTTCTGACACTCAAAGGAGAAAGCTTGCATCGTACCACTCCAAGGCATTGGATGCTGATTGAAAGTGACTGTCCCCCCCAAGCAGACACACATGATTAGTGCTATTTTCCTTTGAATGCTGGGATGCTGCTATTGATTTCTTCCTCAGCGTAGAGCTTCAAATTATCTGCAGCTAACCATTACGTTAAACAAGCCAGCAATTTGAAGAATCAAGATTGGATTTACAAGCTCTGAAATGTCAGGCTTATTCTACAATATGCAAACACTGCATGCTGAAATGATTTTTTAGACGAGTTCCTGATATTACTCGCCTGTTATCTGTCTGAGCCCATTTCAACGCCCTAATATTTGTTGATTATTTCTTGGCGGCATTCAAGTGAGAGTTTTTTGCTTTCATTTTCCCCCATTCAGGAGTGTAATTAGTTTCTAGACGTGTGACCTGACTTCTGAATGAATCTCACATCTTAAATTGTCTTCGGATTAATGCTCCGTTCTCTTAATTGCCAATGAGTCAGTGAGTGATTTCAGCTTGTCGTGATTGCATCTTGACTTCACCTTTTTTGAGATGTGACTTATCGACCCCGGTGGTAAAACTTTGTCCCTTTTTCTGCAGCTGTTGGTGCTGCTATCAGGCATAAAGCTGAGCCTAGGCAGTGAGAAAAGAGACTGATTCTGACTGGGTTTTTGAGTCACGCGACTGATTTTGGAGTCCAATTATTTGCTGTGTGGAGGCGGGGTCACAGAAGCCAATCAGTGTCTGACTAGTTGGACTGATTTGTTGGAGGAATTTCCGCCATGTCCAAGATTTTGGTCGGCCAATTGTGCACTATTGCAGAAAGAAAAAATGCATCCAAACCCCCCCCCCCCAGAGTTTGTGTGCAAAGGCCCTAATTGTCAATGTAGGATTGAAGAAAAAAAGAGTAATATCATCACCATCAGATTTAAGACTGATCAATCACATCATCAGCGCAAGATCAAAGAATTAAGAATAACATCATCAACGTAAGACTAAGGAATAAAGAATAACATAGTCAGTGCAGTGTGAGTTTGAAGTTTTGAGGTTACAAAAACTAAAGGAAGTTTGGTCTGTGTAACAGAGGCTTGGTGATGCAGTGTTACAAGAATTACTCCAACTGCTGTAAAAATCTGGTGATAAATCACATACAGAGCCTCGACTCTTCGGTACCTAAGAAGTAAGCCTCGTAGATCGACCAGTGGCAGCTATAAACCTCAGCGTGATTTTTTAAAACACCAAATTTTCTTTCATAGTTTTCTGGCTGAGTTTTTGCTTGTGCCAGTCTCAGGGCTGCAAAGTTTATGGCTCATGCAGGGACAAAGAGAACCAAGCATAGAAGGAGATCAGGATGAGGGTGTCCTTGTCCTTTTTGGCATCCACAGATTGGCCCTGCCAAGAGCAGAAACATGACGTTGAGACGAAGGAAACAAAAGCTCACCATCTCCAACCACTCAGTCCAAATAAAAACCACGGTTCTCCACAGTTTACATTCAAGACTGAGTCAAACAGTGTGAGCTCACTTTTCACCACAACACTTTAAAATTGTTCGGCGTATGCCAGACCCATCATGTATTCCTGCTCCTTGGCTTGACATTTATACAAATTTCCTGTCCAGTTTACTGAGTCAGATGACAGAAAATGTAACTTGAGTGAAAAGCTGTATGCTCAGGCACATACGTACATGTGAGTGTGGAACTTTCCTTGGAAGCAGTCAAGTATGTTTCCACCTTGGTTATGTCAGAATATACAGCCTGTTCTGGCAGCACTGTGAAGGTAGCAGAGGCGTCTCTGTCAGGCAAATAATGAGCAGGGTACTCGAGTATGGCAGCACTAACTCAGCCTCTGCTGCTTTGCATGACGAGACTACAGCTTTGTTCAGGGTCTAAGTGGATACCCATCGTGTTGCACATGAAATGTTAGCTTTTAGTCCATTGCAGTGGGTTTTATTTCTCTATATCTCTGGAATCATCAGTCGGTGAATCAACACTGGTAATCATTACAGTTACTTATCTTGTAGAAACTTAAAAAATTGCTGCACACTGTGTAATTTTCTTACTTTTAAAGTTTGAATTAGTTTTTGCTGCTTCCCATGAAAGCAAAGATGTACTGATCTAATTTTATTCTCCGCCAAAGTTCAAATATCTCAGCTCAGCTTATCTGCTGATACCAAGTTCTGATACTAGAGCTGCTTCTGCATATATTCAGTGCAAAGCTCAGACAAGAAGCTCAGAGGCTCAGACTTCTTCTTTCTATAGTGACCAGAATCACACAAAATTTCAGCATTAGCCTGAGTAAGACCCATCTATAACATGTAACACCACACCTATCACTGTTACCTGGATGGTCAGTGCACATAAAACATTTCCGTCTTGCTTCTTGTATAAACATGGAGCTAGTACCTGGGGCGCCTACAGCTCAAGTTTGCCCATCTGCAATTAACTTAAATGAAGAGTTATTGGAAAGTCAACCTTGACACACTCTGCAAACAGGTAAATGAGCTACGGACCCAAATCTTCAACTAGGCTGTTAACATGGGGATTTTAAGAAGAGACCTAACAGGGATTTTTTTAGGGTTTTTGTAGCCAGGGAACTGTATTTTTCCAACCTCCACATTAGAATATTGTCTCTACTCCAGTGGTGTCTGTTTTGTTTGTTTTACATCTGGGATAAAGATAGAGGTGGAAATCAAAAGTAAATGTCAACCAAGTTGTAGATCCTGGTATTACGTTATCGCTCAGATACAGACTCAAAAAGCAAGATCAGATATTGGCGGCAATGAATGGATCCATTGTGAACATCCATAGAGTTCATCTGATGAACTCAAGTTAAGGAAATCTGAAGTTACCAAAGCACGATTCTACAGCTTATCAACAAATTGAGTCATAGAGATTGTTGAATTAATACTAGTAATGGATAAGGATTGGTCACAGTTTTCAGATCATTTTACATATTTATTACCTTATTAAATGTGAAATGATTTTCACATATATCCTCTAATGAAAAAAAAATGTTTTTTTCATTGACAATGTTTTTTTACTCGTGCCTGGTTGTAACAAAGCGGCAAGGTCCAGTAAAAAAAAATGCTTGTGCAGAAGTGCTAAAAATATAGTTCATCAAGTATCCACTTAAAGCTGGCTATCGAAAAAACAGAATCCACATGCACACCAAGCCAACAAAGCAGACTTTTACTTCATTGATAAAACATGTTTGCAGCCTGGTACAAAAAAGCAGTTGAAAGTGTCTGAGAGGCTCATTTCTGTTTTTTTTTCCCCCAAAGTCAGTGAATAAGACGATAACAAAATCACAAGCAGGGCCGTGCAATATTAGGAAAAAATGATATGCAACATTTTTGTTTCCTGCAATTTAAATTGTGATATTTCAAGGTTTGATGCTTCACTCTGTTCAGCTGAATTCTCCCTTACTCTCCCTGAAACGATAATAACAGACTCTCAGACAAAGTTGAGCACACAGATCTGGAAGCTGCTGCTTTTAACCCTGAAAGTGTTTAATAAAGCATGTATTTACTATGAGAATCCCTATAATACTCTGCTCACATTCATTCCCTCTCTCTTTGTGGCTGGACCACTCACGCTGCATGTCACTGTACCTGACCCTGATAACAGCTGGTGAAATGCCAGAGTGCCAAGAAGGAACTGTAACTATGTGAGTGGTTACATGTAATGTGGTAAAATATATGTATGCTCATTTATATGTTTTAGTAATGTGATTCCAGGTCCAGAACCCTGAAGAGTATTACAGTACTCCCGCCAGATGGTGGATGTAGTGTAACTCTAAGCTGTTTGCTAACTGCATTACATAAGAGGAGAAGAACAACTAACTGCATCAAATAGCAGGTTAAGATTTGTTATTTGCTGTCACTTTACATCTTAATGTACCTTGCAGCCTTCCAAGCTGTTGCCTTTGCATCGATTGATGCACATGGCGCACTGGAAAAAAATGAAGGTGCACTGCTACAGCACATGAACAGAATGAATCACCGTGAATCACACCAGATAGTGCCAGGTGCCAGATTCCATCGCCATCACCCAATCTTATTTCTACACCAACAAAAGAAGGATTCAAAGGGGATTTTGTGGCCAACACTGAGTGAGTCAGCCTTTCGAGGCAAGTATCTTCATTTGAATCCACACTGAAACAGCTCTTTACAAAAAATAATCTTCCTTGATATTCACCTGATTCGAATGACTACATGAGACTGGTTCTTTAAGAAGTTTGCCAATAATTCTTAAATCCCATATTTTTTAGGTGAGTTAAAAGGTTGTGTTGAGGTTGAGGTAGTAAGGGACCGTAGTTATGTAGTTTTCTGCCATCTGCCACTGTTATGTTTGTTTGCCATCTGTGTTCAGCCTCAACTCTGCAGCGCTGCCAGGTTAAAAGAAGATTTTCAACCCAAGAGCCATTGGATAAGTGCCTAACATGCTCTAAACTTTCAGAATACATCAGCTTATTTTGTCTTTCTTTCAGCCAATCCTGCTTACATGCCGCTTTATTCTAACCTGCTTGAGATTTTCTCTGGAAGCCACACATCAAAAACAGTAAATAACACCTTCTTTTGTGCCATCTACATCCTTATTTCTTGAAAGGCAAAGCTGCAAAAACTGGCTGCTCAACACCACCAAACATCTCTGGAGCTGGTGACATCATATAAAATACGAGGAAAACATTATGTGAAACCCTCCTGCCTTCAATCATTCATCCCAAAAATAGAGAAGTATGATTAAACCCCTGGAATAAAATGTCTGTTTTTTCTGCAGATGCCAAGTACAACCCTGTGCTATCTCAAACAACGCTTTGATATCAGTTAACACCTCAGAAAGCACTCCTGACCCTCTTTGATAATACACTCCTTGCTGCAGAAAAAAGAAAACCTCCCACCAGTGATGTTACCACCTCAGCTTTTTCCAGAAGACAGCAGAAATTAGTGCAGTTAACAGCTTCTGCGTGTGTTCCCTCTTCCTTCTCTCCCCTCTCTGCTTCTGTCTCTTTCACACACAGGAAAGAAACATGACGCCTGTCTTAAAGTAGATAAGGCCTTCCCAGGAGCGCCTGCTGGCATACTGTTGTGGGAAAATGGAGAATAATTCATGATTGATCTTCCTACCACACTCTTGGCTGCAGCTGTGATCCCAGCCTAAAACCCTCGACTGACTGTCCAAATGCTTATGAAATATTCAGCACGGAGACTTTTTCCTGTTACCTGCAGCAGCAACTTTTATTGATTGCTCATCCTTTGTCATAAATGCCAGGTTTCCTAGCCTTACATTAGTTCTTCGCTAATAGATTAAGAGTTACCACAGCAACATATTAGCTTTTTCCCATCATTCCTCAGTTCTGAAGGTAATGACTCTTTTGGCTGCAGCTCTTTAGTCTCTGCTCTGGTGTTTTTTCAGGCCAGGTCCCCTCACACAGAAGTCCCACACAAACACACTTCGGTTTTTATTCTCCCTCACTCTTTTTTTTATTTACTGCTCAGTCAGGAGACCTCATGTCAAGCCCCTGATGATTAAGTGCTATTCCCTCAGGCTGGGCCTCCCAGCGGACTTGCGGCAGGCAGGCAGGCAGGCATGGAAGAAGTGTCTGCAGCAGGAGGTGCACTGCTTGTGTGTGTTTGCGAGATGGAGAGCGACAGATCTGTTTCAGGACACCAGGGGCATGCGTGGATGAGCTAAGGGCCAGGACACCAGTGGCATGTGTTTAAAAGCAAGTTTTTGACTCTGTGCTCCACATAAAATCTGTTTCTGAGAGGCCTGGATCACATGATCACCTCCTTCCTGTCTTCACACCATCCTCTTGGCTGTAGATAATAAAAATGTGCATTAAGCTGTTTTTAGGCAGTACCAAAGGGCGAAAAATGGTGCAAGTTAAGAAGCCCTTCTTGACTCATTCACACTCAATAGAGGAAGCTGATGCCCCAGTTTTAAGCCCACAATTTGCCTGTCAGCCAAATTGGTCGGGCATCTCTGACAGTGTTCGCAAGATTGCAACCTAACAAGAGGTGCTTGTCAGCAAGCCGCAGGCCACACGAGTCACCGATGCCGTGATGGAAGATAATGGCACGGGGAGGTAGCCCAATTTGTTAGCATGATGAATTGCCTCTGCTGAGCATTCAGAGCAATATTTATCTTCGTTGACTCTCTCCATTCGAGGCACAGCATGCATAGAGCCACTTTAAGTGTTTGTTTGATTTTACATTTAATTACACGCTGAGGGTAGAGGTCCAAAATAACCTGCTGCCACGGCACAGTGTAGCCATGGCTATTGTTCACAGCAAATTACCTTGAGTCGCTCCTCCGCCCCACCTCTCTGAACCGCAGTTTCCTCGCTCGTCTTGGCAGGCGCTTGCTAATGAGATTTTAAGAGCATTGTCCTCTGACAGATTGAGCACTGTGTGTTACAACTCTGTGCTCTTTATGGAAGGTAAGGGTTGTGAACCTGTCCTACTATAACTTTTAAGATGTGGCAGCAATGCAGTGTAAGGAACAGCTTATGATCAAGCTTGCAGAGCCCTGCGCAATATTAGGGAAAAAACACAAAATGTTTGCAATTTGTCTAAATGTTGCACCAAAAACAAGGCAGTATGTGGGTTGCACCCATGCAAAATTTGCCAAATCCCTGCCAATGCCAAAAAGCTCAGACTGCTCTTGCTATTGTATATGTATGTCTCTGTAATGCTCTATAAGTGGCCATTTTTTTGCCTCACTTTACCTCACCTGGCTTGTGAGTCACACAGCACTTTACTGTGCATGTGCTGCAGATGTAGTCTCTTTACACTCCAACTCCTTCGATGGAAATGTGCTTTTGCTGTCAGTTTTGAACATCAGTTTTGACTTATTAACTGCAGAACAAGTATAAAACTGTCAAACGTTATTGCAGTTCAATAATCACACAACCACCCACAGCAGCTTCTAGAACATGATAGAAATGCACGACATAACTTAAGCTAGCGCGGCCAGTTTTGTTATTCCACCTGTACAAGGAGTACTGAGGTCACAGACTGCATATAGTATGAATGATGTCGTTTCATTTCTGTGGGTCTTGAAGCCAAAGATCGCCTCCAGAAAGCTGACATTTACAGGACCTGCCCAGATGAGTCCTGGGATTGAAAGTCCCAGTACATTGTGAACCAAAACACAGATAAAACTGACCAATAAAACACTGAAACGCCCTCAGGTGGGCACAGTCCACAGCAGATGAGATTCATGTGCTAATTTAAAGCAGACACTTTTGGTTTTGGACTCTGGTGAAAGAGTTTGTTTTTTTGTTTCACAGTGTTCCTCCCTGACTCTGCCAGTCTGGTACAGAACACTGCAGGAAACTGCAATTGTCAACAAAGTTGTCTATTCTGATGTAGATTGACATACGTGCTACCAATCAATGAAACCATGTTTGAGAAAAGTGTATTTGATGTGTCTCTTAACTTCGCAGAAAGTTGATTTGCATCGCTGAGGTGGGTATACAACTTTGACTGCAGACAGTTGACAGGGGATGCTGTAAATGTCTTAGCTTCACCCTGATCCAAAAATACATCTACTTTAGGGCTCAAAAAGCCAGCACAGGAGCCCTCATACAATTAACAGCTTGACAGTGGTACAGCCCTGAGCCTACACAAACTTTGTGAGGACACCTTTCAAAGTTAGAGAGTCTGGACATTGAGATTGGGCCCCTGTTTCCATGACCACCAACAACCACAATCATACGGTCGTGACACTTGCCAAGACATGTATTTGATTTGAAAGCGAGTTAATGGACATCAAATTTTTTTAATACTATTTTTCGGTGTCCAATACTACTTTTAACAGGATGCAAAGTGAAGTTTAGTGTTTCCCACAGCCTTGTGCTCTGGGACAAGTCCATAACTTGTAACATTAGTGAATCCTACTTATGTCTTACCAGTGCTTATCTACCAAGTATAACCTCACCAAACAGAGCTAACATAATCCGGCTCATCATTTTATCGATAGACTTTCAAGTTTGAATGACCACTGTAGAATAACTCCTGCATATTTTTAGTTTTTTCCCTACACTTTATCACCCACTTGTTTCAGTTTCTTTTGCTCTTCTGTCTTTTTTTCTTTTTGTCAGTCCAGCACCAAAGTCTGACATTATCACAAAAATTTATCCAAGAAATGGTTTTCTTCCAGGAAAAGGACAGATCTGACTTCTTGCTTACGAACTTTGCCAGCCGCTTTAGTGTCATGAAAGGGATTTTTTGGTTAACATGCTATTAATAGATTCTTTTTCTTGACCTGGCCGTAGATGCTGAGGAATCTCATTTAGAAATAACTGATTTTTGAAATGTAGATTTTGAACAGGCAAATATATTAAAGTGAAACCATTCCAAGGTCCTTGCAGGGATTTTACTTGGTCAGGGCTTCTGAAATGTGCACAAACCAACAGCCGATGTTTGTGGAAACCCTGATTTTTTAGAATTAAAAATCTGGGAGTGAACACAAAAAAGTACTGTGCATTGCAGCCCAGCCAGTGAATATAACACAGGTTTCTGTCAA
Source organism: Thalassoma bifasciatum (assembly GCA_008086565.1). NCBI lineage: Eukaryota > Metazoa > Chordata > Actinopteri > Labriformes > Labridae > Thalassoma > Thalassoma bifasciatum. Next base: position 400,331 of record RPOG01000161.1, on the reverse strand, counting down.
TCTTTCACTTTACATGTTATGACAGCTTCACTGTTAGTCTGAAGGACAGTTTGCAGTAATCACTGAACCACTTGTAGCGTGGGCAGACTTCTCGCAGCTGCTGATAGCTGAAGAGTAACACCGTTATTATTGCTGCTACAGGAATGAGCCACTGCGTTGCAAACTGGATTGTTATTCTTACAGCAAGTGCATGTGTTAGTGGCTTTGAAAACATTACCTCAACTGTTGCAATAACCCTCCTGAAAGGTGTTATTGTGAAGACAGATAAGGCTCGCTCTAATCAGGGGATTATGCCACTAAGTTTATGTTGATAAAGTATTTATAAGATAGAGTTTCAGAGTGTGTGTTTGCAGGGACATTTTGGAGAGTACACAAAGATAAAGCTGTATCTGAGACGCTGTTGCTGCACCGTTTCTTGTTCTTCGCAGGCCCAATAGGCTGAGATATAAATGGCAAAGTAGCCTTGTGTCTATTACTGTGGGTTTTTTTGTGGAACTGATCTTGGACCGGGCCCACAAACAGACTGGTGTAGCTGAACTAAATTTATCCCCTGGGCCCTCATCTACAGAAAAAGCTCCAGAAAGCGCAGGATGAACTTCTTGCTCACACACAGTCTTCCTATCAGTGTTTGGGCTGAGTTGAGATGCGTGGTTGATGCTGTTTTTGTCAAGCTGTTTGTTCTGTGTTGTCATGTGCGCTTTGATGTGATTGTTGTTGCATGACCAGCCAGCCTGCAGAAGTCATCCATCCGCGGGAAGAACAGACGGAGAGACGTGTCCGCTTAACAAATGCACAGCTTTAATTGACGGAGATGCTTTCGGATGCTTGTGCGAGCGTGTTCTCTCGTGTGTTTCCCTATAAGAGGAGAGAGTCTGGTCAGCAGTCAGTCTTCACACTACGAGTTCCAGCACTAACATCTCTTCACTCTTCCATTCCAGTGCCCTGAGACGTGGTGTCCAGAGCACACCGGGCACAGTCATGAGATTCTGGGTTGCAGAGTCAGACTTGTATGTGTTTCTCAAGGATGAAAGCTGCAGTGAAAGACAACAACAGGTGAAGATGATGCATCCACAGACTCAACCCTAAAGTAGGGCTTATCCCAAGGGAACACATACGGGGAGATATAGTTGTACAAGAAAACCCAATCCCTCTTTTTTTGTCGGTCATACTGTGGATCATTTCTAGTCAGACAGTTCCCAAATGTTAGCTCAACCTTGGTGTTTTCCTTTCCTCTTGTTCTCATGTTGTGCTTTGAAGAGGTCCTTGATGCCCTCTGGATGGCGAGGGGTGAAAGACGGGCTGAAAGCATTGAGAGCCTTGTGATTATCATACATCCGTGTCCTCTTACTGACAGGAGTCAGCATGCAGCTCTGTGGGCGAGCACACCTGCATACAGAGAAGAGAGAGAAGCAGTGGTAAGATGGTAGGAGGCAGAGAGGGAGAGAAGAAATTAATGCCTGCCAGGCATCCAATCTGAGGGAGGTTTTGGCGGTGGAGCCAAAGAGATTTCATTGTTCCCAACATCTCTTCATGCATTTATTTGTGTGCGCGCATGCACTCGTGTAATGTCACTGCTTTGTGTTTCTATGCAAGGAGGATAGGCTTGATTTATTATTTTGTGGGCCTCAGGTTAAATTGAATGTCTTCTGTAGCTGATAGACTTCTTACAGCAGAGCCTGTTTAATAAGATCAGCTGCTTAAAGCATCTCCGAAGCATTACTGAATAGTTAAAATAGCTCACATCAGCTTATTCGTGAGGAGTTTTTCCTCTCCTTTCAGTTTAATCCCTCCAACGTTTTGAAAGGAACTCCCTTGGAATTCACTGTTTAGCATCAGCAGCAAATCCAGGTAGATGGCAGAGCTGGCTTAATGAAATAAGTCCCAGAGTGGATGTTATTAAGGAGGTCAGGCGGCTGAAGGCAAACTGTTGTTCTTGGGCAGATAAATGAGCTGTTTCATCTTTGAGCCACTGTGCAGTGTTTGACATCAAACATTTTCTGAATTCAGTTCGTATCAATAAATCCAACAGTCACATCTTCTGTTAAATCATCAGTGACTACATGTGTTATCACTTCACCTTCACTCTGGAGACCAAAGTGACCCAAATCTAATTGGTATTCTTTTATAATGCATTCAATCTGAGGCAACTAATATCTGCCTTTTTTATGACAGTTTGAACGGCTCAAGTCACACGAAAGTTGATTAGTTCACACAGATTTTGGCCACCTTCATGTGTGGTCCCAAACGTAAAGACTGAATTTGAATTATTATATTAAATTTGAAGAGAATTATCTGAAATTGAATGTGCTCTGAAAAAATGTATCCATCCTGCTCAAAAATTCAACTTTCTTTGTTCCCTGAATACAAAAAAACAAAATGAAATTTCTGCCTCTTTCTGCCTCTTCTGTTATTTAATTCCATTTTTCTTTTGACATGTCACAGTTATTAAGTCCTGTACTGAAGTCTTGTAACGCAAAAATGACTGTCTCAGAAGAAAACAACGATTAGAACACACTAGAAGTGGAATATTCTTGAATTTGAGGAAAACAGTATAATGATTCAAATTCTGTTACTGGCATCACAATCTCAGCCCAAATCTCTCTACGACACAAAAGCACTTTGAAAAGTCCCCAGAGACTTTGTGTTCACATTACATTACGACCTAATACAGGCAATATTTAAAAGTAATGAACAAAATGTAGAAAAATTTGTGTCCAAGCTTGTCTCATTTGCCTCACTTTTTCTTTGTTCCAGTATTAGCCAGCCTCTTGCATCTTTCTCTTTGATGTTCATAATAAAAAGACATTCTTACGATGATTGACTGTGACTCTGCCTGTGGTGACAGGTGCACTGGACAGACGATGAGTTTGCGGAGCTTTCTACTGCATCATCATCTTTGATGATTGAGAGTTGATCAAAACTGTGAAACATCTCACTAAATATGCTCTCTCTAACTTATCCCCAAATGAAGATGAATGAAGGCTTTGACGGCAGGAAAAAACGCAAACATCAAATATTGATCTGGCTTCATGCTGCTAGCTGGTTATTGCTTCATCACTCACATGCATCAGGAAAAATAAAACGGATGCATTTAGCACAGAGGTGTCAAACTCCTTTTAGCTCAGTGGACACATGCAGCAGAACTCGATCCCCAAATGATGAAACAACATGATGCCTCAGTTTATAATTTATTATGTATTACTGAACACAGCATAAAGGCACACAGCATTCAGTTACAGGTATCTGGAACTGAACCCTAAAGTGTTTTACTTTTTGATCAAAAGAAATTTTTAAGACATGGAAAGTTTTTCAAATTTACATTAACCTCTGTTGTACTCCCAACCACTTGACCTGACAGGCCACACAAACTAAAGTGTGAACCATGACGGAAAATGGTGAAGTTAGTTCCCTGTATTGTAAATGCATGAATTACATAAATCAAAAATACATACAAATACCTGCAGTGAAAAAAAGTCTCTCTTTACTTCTTCATCTGCTCTTTTCTGTGATTTTAACAGTCTTTAGAAAAACATGTTCTATTCTCTATAATGTAAATTTAGCTCGTCATCACCTTGTCATTACAGAAGCAAAAGTCCATGATGAACGTCATTTATTGTCCCAGTTTTCATTAACGAAACTCTCACTGCTTGGATAAAATCAATCCAATCCAAGTCGGTCTCATCTCTTTGCAAACATAGCTAAACCAACAAGTGCTTTTGCATTATTTATGTGGCTTGTTCTCTACCACTTTTTTTCTCAAGGCTACTGTGGAGCTCTAACAGTACTCAGCTAGAAACGTTGGGTCTCATTCACTAGCAAATGCCAGGAAAGTAATGTTCTTCCCCTATGCACAAAAAACTGCCTATGCAAAATTGCCATCGGATCCATGACATGTGTACCAGCCAATTTTGTTCTGACCACCTTGCGTATATTGGTGAATCATGATTATTCCAAATTGACAGCTGTGTGCCTGCAGCCTGCAATCAGCATACTACCATAACCCCAATTCATCTATATAAAGACATCTGTTTGGTACATCATGAGGAGATGACATTAACCTTATCAGGAGAAGCAAGTTGTTTCATGGCTTCATTTAGTTTGCATTTTGAAATTTGCTGTATAACTTTGATTTTTGGCATATTTTTAGTTGTAAGTTATTTAATTTAAAATGAAATACTTTTCATATGATAAGGGTGAAAAGGCATCAATTTCACAACTCATATTTTTATTATTGAATTTTATTGAAGGATTTTTTCTTTTGCTGAAACTAGTTTAAATATTTACCCATTCAGTTAAATGAGCATGATCTGGTCGTTATCATTACTGCATAGGCATGATCTAGAAAAGTTCCAGTTTTATTTGAAGCGTAAGAAGTGTTCAAGCCAGAACTCACAGTTCAAGTGCATATTTGTGCATACACTGTTTGTGAATGAGGCTCATTAATATGACCATTGTCCCTTTAATTTGATGATGATCACATGCTGCCCATTCCCAGATTATAGATGCTGAAAGTAATCCTGCTTTATCTTGTTTTATCAAAGTCTCAGGCAGTTTTTTGACTTTGCATGGCTCCAAGCTACTAAATCGGAATAAAAAATGTATGAATAGTCTGCCATAAACGCCATTTGTCGTTAGATCTATCAGAAAATTTGTTTGTCACAAAATTCCTAGAGACCAGGTGTCATTTCTAGAGGTCTTAAGTTTTTGTTGAAGGCTTTTTATAGCCTTTAGTAACTAAACCTCTATGCAGACAATAATGTTAACTTGAGTCTGCTGTTGAAGACATAGATGTTATGCTGTTAGGAAAAATATAAAGTAGACTGAAAATTGCTGCTTGATTTGAAATGATTTTCTGCTTTTGATTTTCCAAAGGTCTGTGTTTTATGATTTTGTTTTGAAGTAATTATTAGCAAGTATTAAATTACTCAGCCCATTGTTTGCCTGCCAACAGACATCTCTGTCTCCATTATGGCGGTACTTTGTCTCTTGTTTTTCTCCTGCAGATGTGTCCATTGTTCAACTGTTTTTGTTCATTTTCCTCAGCCCATTGAGAGCAGATGACTTTATTGTCGCAGCACTGCCCCTGGCAAGCCCACCTGGTGTGACATTATGCAGCATTATGGTCTGAGGCCATGGCTTTGTTTCTGGCCGCCAGTACAGCTGACTGCCAGGCAAAGGACACAACTGCTCAGGGAGGCTTTTGTTTTGTAGTCAGGCGCAGAGGTATGGAGGAGTAGTGGAGGAGGGGAGGCGTGGGTGGAGGAGAGCTCAGGGCACAGGGTGGGGAGTGACAGATGGACAGATGAAGTGGTGTCAACCGGGACAGAATGGCAGCTGGAATAGGTTGTCAATCTGACTGGCTGAGAAAGACGAGCCTGTCAGGCTGCTGTCATATCACTGTGCTTATCAAGAAGGGCATCTGGCAGCAGGTAGTCTGGGCAAGCCACACCAGCTATGAACCAAGGCGGTCCAGAGGGTTTAGATTGTACTTACTGTGCAGCCTCATACTTTGGTGTTAAAATTGCAGGTTATCAAACTGTGTATATCTGCTTATCTGCAGCAGCATAAAAAGATGAAGAAAATGTCTCCCTTGTTAAAAAACAGTTTCACAACCTGTTTTATGGATTACACTGGCCATTTGACAGGAAAAGATTTTCAGGGATTACATCCAAGATCTGTAGAGCTCTAACTTTGATCTTAACATAAGATTCTCTGCCACTGTCTGTTTGGTTAACTTTTCATGACTCTGAGCCAACTCTTTCATCCAATAACAAGTAAAACCTGAAACTCCAGACATTCAGTGGAAAGTCAGTTGTCCAAATAATTATTAGTAGCTTGCTTAAAGAAACAGCACTGCAGCTGTGGGCAAAACCTGATACCATAACATTTGTTGTTGCCGATACACTTTAAAGAGGGGTTTTATACTTTCCATTATCTAGATATGGATATGTAGTAACATTGCTGGATGTTCATGCTAAACGTGTTCAAATTTTCCAACTGCTTCATATTCAGACCTCATATAAATTACTGAACCAGTCTGTAAACAGCTCTAATTGCTTTGTTCAAAATCATAGCCGAAGATCTTCCTGGAATCTTAATGAGACTTATTGAAATTATGTGGTTATCACATCAGGATCTCTTAACTGGCTCATGACTCATTGGAAGAGATGGGCCTCAAACACTAAGATCTGCTCATAGCTCTGCCTCTAACAGGCCTACAGAGTGTGGGCAAATCAGAGGGAAGGGGTTTTGTGGAATGGGAAGCCTTTAAGAGACAGCTCATGTAAAAAAAAGAAGGGGGTTTCAAGAGCACCAATGTGAGAAAAGAAGAAATGTTTTTGAGCTGTGTAAAGCAACAATGGGTGCACCAGAGGTATAGCATTCAAAGTAAAGAAAATAAATACAATACCCACTCTTTAATACCTTTTTTATCATTGATGCACTGTCAAAAAAAACAAACAACTTGGTCTCACTTCTCCCCTCTATGGCATTGAGAGGCTGAACATACTCTTACATTCAGACTCCATAACTTGAAGAGCTCATGTTGTCTGCACAATGCAAAAACATGCTCAACCTTCACCTCTTTATAGTCACACAACTCATTGATAGAGCTCTGAGTCTTTAAAGCAGCAACCTAATGAAAGCCATTGTTCATGTGAGTTAATTACAACATTTGGAAGGGAACTGTGTGCATGGTTTAACCGTTTGTTTTTAATCTGACAAAGCTTCCCTTTGTTTACTCCATTTATTGAAATTTCTCTCTCTGCTGCCACCTCTTTCCGCTGATTTGATTTCTAAACTATAAATTAGCCGCTGATCTCTGCATGGCAAAGGTGAAGTCTCTGCTTTGCAGAAAATTTGAGGCAAACCAAGATTAAAATTAATCACCTGCAACAAAGTAATCAATAAGGTTAAAAGCCCTTAAAAATCCAATTCAAGCAGTCTAAAACTCAGTAAGAGGTTTAATCCCTTCAATATGGACCTTTGAGATGTGTTATCTTGAGACTTTGGAGAGGATCAGTTGGACGTTACCGAAAAGATGTTTTTGGCTTGAAGTAGACCACAATGTCAAACACTGTTTTTTAGACAGAAATCTGTGGGATACAGAGTTTGCTTTTATTCCAGCTTGAACCTCCAGGTCAGTGTCATTATTTGAACAGCTGCCTCTCGCTATCATGTTGATGGCGGCCGGAGTGACAGAAGGCCCGATGTAATGTGAGTGCCCACAGAGAACAGGTTCTCCCTCATGGAAACTGCGGTCATTGTTGGCATGTGGCTAACCTGCTGCTATAAAAAGTCTAAGGAGCTTTTTGAGACGAGTGTGAGTCATTGTAGCTCCGAGCAACCTACAGCAGACATCAGTGCACTTTCAGGCCACTAGATAAACAGTTAGTCTCAGCCCTAAGACATCTTTTATTTTGAAAGAGGAGCGGTTTCAAAATCTGGTGAAAGATTATAGGCTTATCACAGATTTTTTTTCTAAACCCTATTTGATGGATAAATTTAGAAACTGCACTCCATAAATGGTGGAAGGAAACAGAAAAGGGAAAAGAGACCCAAATATTTGAGTCAGGATATGGTTTACTGAGGCAAAAAATAGTCTCTTTATCTATGTGTCAGAAATTCAAAAGTTCAGCCTTAAGGAATATAAATTATCACACTGGCGCTCTCTTTTTCAGTATATGACAACTTCAACTTCAGTGTCCTTTTTGCATTCCTCTGTCGGTCATCATCTCTGTCATTTACTGAAGCAATCATGTATCTGTCAATATCCTTGTGCTTTGAAACTATAAAATATGTTTCGTGCCGAAACCAAATTCTAACATTTCGGTCTCCATTTTGCATTTTTATAGCTTTAAATCCAACATGACATGGTCCGTGTATTTTATTTTCTCATTCCAGATGCAGTTTCATCTCGCAGTACTCTGGTCTGCAGAGAAAACTCTGCCTACTTGCTGTGACTTTTATGATGCTTCCTCTTGATCTAGTCTTCAGTCTTAAGAGCAAATACGCCAAATTTAAAAATTTAGATAATCCCTCCACCCCAATCTGAAGTTCACTCTTCAGTTTAAGGTTTCCACAACAAAAGAACAGCATCTCCTTCAAAATGCTAATCATGGTCTCCGTTTTCAAAGTCCCTCTCGGCAGCTGCAGCCCTTCAACATTTCCCAACCACGAGATAAGCTTGACCCACTTGTTTCGGAGACTTCTGCTCATCTCCTGGAAATTAGGTGTCATCCTTGGAAGCTCTGGGTTTCATTGTTCGCAGTCTGTGTGAGGCTGATTTTACTTGGTGTTGGAGATGAAAGCCAACTATTCTCAGAGTCCTGAGTCACAGCAGCAGTTTGGCAGCCTAATTCAATGCCTCTCTCTGAGTCAGACTACATATGGATGCCATGGTGATGCCAACACTTTTTTTCTCTTTGCTTGTTTTGTAAGAAACAAAAGGTGAAGATTTTCTCTGTAGGTTGTATCTTACCCAAAACAGACATGCAAAGCAGATAGGCACAGGATCCTGCTCATTTTGTGGTCTGTGTTGGTATCATACACTTTTTATTGTTCGACACATTAGAATTAATTACCGTGATGGAACAGCACTTGATGTCCTCAAAGGAAAACCTATCTCGGTTAGAAATTTTCAGTCTTCTCATCTCACTGTGGTCATTTCAGTTCATTTTACAGCTGCTGCCTGTTATCTGTCACATAATTAGCTGTTCTAGTCACATGAACCCACCATCTGTGACACTCAAAGAAGACTCTTCATGCTATTCTTTTTACAGTGTTAAAGGATTAGAAGTCTTTGCACAGGAAGTAGGTGATGAGTCAAATTGTTTGAACTTATTTCAAATTGAAAGGCAGCTTTGATGAACTTAGTCATTACAGTTACATACAGCTTAAGAAATTGGACTATAGCTTGATCAGCACCTGAATAACATGATTGCTATCAGACTGCAATTGGATGCACAGGACTTTGCATAACTCAGTACACTTTAGCAAAAACTTCTAGCTCCTTGAAAATCCCCTGTCATCTATTTAAAATATCACGGTACATAATTGCCTGGATGGGCCATGACCCTTATCTTCACTCCTGTGTCTGAGGAAGGCACTGCTCGGAGCGAAATGAAACTCTTTTGGTTAAAGATCTTCAATAGGCGTGTCACTGATGGTGGTAATATGATTTTTATCCGCTTGATGCTGCTCTTCAGATGACGAGAGCCACCTTTTTGCTTTGCTTGTGACACTTAAATCAAAGAATGTGAAGTCATTTTAAGCCTGTGACGGTTCATCTCCTCTCCCAGTTCTTTTCATCTCAACCTTTGACCTTCAAAAGCATGTCTCCTTTAAAGCAGGTGCACCCTGGTTAGGGAGATCAAAGAGGATATTTCCGACACTTATGGAGGGAATCAGGCTTCGATGACGGCACCGCTCCATTAAAAATTACTCCCAAAGCTTCATTGGAAAATTTGAAGGAGATCATTAGGCACTTGATATGATTTCACTCAGGAGAGATGAGTGACCTCGGACGTTGACATTTCCCTTGCAATATAGCGCCTGCAATTTGGCAATTACCGCAGTCATTAGAATTTCATTTACCATGACAGCTTATCCTGACCTTGAAAGACACTTTTTCAGTCCAAGCATCAACCTAACAGAGGTACATTTCTCTGTCACATTTCACTTTCTTATTTGCTACTTCTTTTTTTTTCTTTAATGTCTTTGTTCTCTTCCCATGAGCTTGTCTTTGTAACTTAGAGAGCAGGTCTGGTTTTCAAACTGTGATCTAACTCCCATCTGGTCCTCTAAGCTACCGAGAATAAATTTTAAAAGAATGACGAACTAGAAGAAGCCTTGAACAGCTCTGTTAACTTTCAAGAAAATCATTTCAAAAGTGACACGCGCATGGCTGACGAAATACAGCACCTGAAACTTTTCTGAATCCTAAAAAGACTGGCCATGTTTGGGTTTTCAAGGCTTTCTTTCTGACTGTGGTTGAATGTAACTCCTCCCTCCCCCATAGTCACTAAGTGTGCCAGTTAGGTTGTTAAGAAATATTATTATTTGATAATGCTCTTACAGCCGCCATCTGGTGCATCATGCAATGGAAATTCCAGCAAGGTTTTGCTGCCAGAACTCATCTATTTTCCTCTTTGTTATGGGGTTCACGCCATTTAGCTTTTAAAGCTTCAAGTACATCAGCTTCTAAAACCCAGAGACATCAGGACAATTTTGAGACTGGAGTTTGTGTTCTCGAGAGGACAATGTGTTCTGCTCATGAGGACTTTTGTGGATGCTATCTTGTTCTGTATTTAGAGCTGGAATTTTGTGAAATAAATAATCTAATTGGTGGAAAATTATAGGTCGTCTGTTTTCATTTCAAAGCCATTTTCTGTTGTGAAAACTGTTTGACTTCAATCGTCAGTCGCAGTGTGCAGCGAGGCTTAGCAACGACATGAGACGAACATTAGAGACAAACAGTGGCTGCTGTTGTAAAACTAACAGCAGCTGCTCCATGTCTTAGATCACCACATATAGTGTTTGAACGTTGCTGTATATCTCTGCTATGGTGGCGTCTGAAATGGAGACATAACGCACTGAACCTGAAGCTCCAAAAGACGGTGAAAGCTTTGATTTTCTACCACAGAGATAGCCTGGTTGTTCAAAGTGAAGAAGAATTTCAAACCCCTGCTCTGTAATCTCTTTGGCCTTTTTGCGCTCTTTAAGATATTTATCCTTCCTTTTAAAGTCCAGAGTTTGATGCTTTGGCACAGAAGCCTTTTCATCTGGAGCTTGTCTGCACATATTTAATGGTAGGGTGTGTCACATTGGCAGTAGTTACGGATCGGCATTTCAAGTTATGTTATTTTTATATTGGTATGTTGTTATTATGGATAGTTTTTTACTTGATAGTGAAAAATGAATAGCTTTTAGCTCTCCCACAACAGCAGATTGGCCGTTTTAACCTACTGTAGTGAATGCTATCAGCAACTGTTTTCAACACCACTTTGCTTTGTTAAAGACACCTTTTTACTAGATACAAAGTAATGAGGTCATGTCTTTATTTATATTCATGTAGCACTACTCTTGAAATATGACAACAAGCAAACTTTGTAAACTCAGTCTTCAGCATCATTTAGTAACCAGCTACATTAGTCCTACTCACAGCTCGGTGCTCTGAGACATGTCAGTTCTCTCTTCCTGGCTCAGTGTTGTCACTGTGAATAAATGGGGTCCTTCACTACCCAATCACAGATACTACGAAATAGTATTTACAAATACCCTATTTTGGCACTTATTATGTTCTTAGTTTGTGTGTCTGTACACAAATCAACAGATCGCTAACACAGCGTCAAGAGAAGGTGGGGCTCTGAAGTAAAGTTCCAGTCTCCTTGTTTCCTTGTAATACTGCAATATTACAAAGGAAAGCATTTACACAAATTACAAGCAATCCAACAAAAAAAGCAGTAGATGCAATTTTTTTTTAAACAATATATTTATTGAGTTTTATAGATTTTTACAACACAGTACAGACAGAAGTGATGCCACATAGAACAATAAGACACCACAAAACACTCAACAGAATGCTTCTCAGACTGAGTGCCATATTCAATGCAAGTTAGTAGATGCAATTTACTCACATGACTCAAATGGAGTGGAAAAAAAGGTAGAGAGCTTCAGTTGACCACGTAAATGACTGTAGCTTCTCCTGACAGTCTCTAACATGACGTGGACGTGTCATGTAACCAAAACTATCCAATACAGCAACAGGAGGCATGGCATACATTACAGAAAATGTTGTACCTGAAATTGCGTACAAGGGGACACTGGCAACAAACAAAAATGCAAAATAAATACAACACATCATAATGCTGATAATATCATTGTAAATTGTGGATTATAATCAGGAACATATTCTAGAAGTGGGACTTTTTCAAGATCACATAAAAACTCCTCCTGGAGCCTCTACCACAGCTGAAGCCAGGCCATAAGTCATTAGATTACATTAAAAACATAAGGTTAGAGCTGTTTCTTAGCTATATACTGTAAGGCTTCAGTTTTTCTTCGTTTTATATGACTTTAACTGAATACACTTGGTGGAGTTCAGTGAGATACAACATAATATGTAATTTTGACTGCTTGTTGGGCAAATTAAGGAGTTGTCACCCTGAGCTCCAGGACAGCATAATGTGCATTTTCACCTTCTTCCTGACAAGTCAAGACTGATAATTTTATTTGTCATGAAAATAAAGGACAATTTTTCCCCTCGTATAGTTAATCCTGTCATACCACTACAGGCAAAATATTCAGCAGTATTTCATCACTTAACCACATCAGGATGTGTGCATGTTTTTATTTGAATATGTAAAACTGAATCCCCCTAAGGCAAATCTTTGACGATGTAGTACAGAAAGCAGACTGTGCTGCTGCTGCGCACGGCTGCATTATGGTGAGGTCGTAGATTCGGGACAGTAGGTGGCCATTAGCCAGATGCTCTTCCATTGAATGAATTCCTCAGCGGTACTGTTTAGGGATGGTTGGTTCAACCCGATTAACATTATATTCAGGCTGGGACAAGTCGTGCTGCTCTAGTCCAGCTGAAGTGTTAATAAGTTCATTTCTTCCTGAATAAGAGGAAATGAGCCTTTGCAGAGGAGCTGTTGCTGGAGGTACAGTTTATTACTTTGATATCTACAAATACCAGGAGTATGGAGAATAGGTGTTGTACTCTTATCTTCTGATAACAATATATCTCTCCTTGCTTTGAAAGGGACACTCTGGCACAAAGCATTTCTCCTTAAAGGTGCAGCCTGTAACTGCTTGTCACATCAGTCTTGCTGTCTGCATCAGCAGCATTCACTTGCAGAGGAAAATCAGAGGGACGATTCCCCGTCTGCATTTCTGGGCTGTAGTTCAATCAGGAGTCGGGCTGAGAGAGTCATCTGTTTCTTTCCCCTTCTGCCACCCCTTCTTTTCATCTCTCTCTCACACACACACACGTACGCACACACTGTACCTGCAGGTGCTGCAGCCTGAGCTGGCATAATGTCACTATGACACTCCTAGCCAAGGTTGAGCCCTATTTGATGAGGCCCACAAGACAAAAGCCTGAATTTGGCTGCAAATGTACCGCCGTGCCATCTCTCAGGCAAGCTGTAAAAAGGGTGCTGGATACGTCCGCCCCCCCTACTCATCCCCCTACCCCCTCTGGCTGGGATTTGGAGATTTGCTTCCCAGACAAGAGCGCAAGAGAGGAAGCCTTCGCTCTCGTTCACCACTCCAGAATCTATGAAGAGTGGATTCTTCATCCAGGATGAGCTCATTGTTGCTTTTTATGTATTCTGCCTCCCTGCAGCACAGTGTTCTAGCTTAGATGCTATCGCTGTGCATTTCACACAGATGCATTATCTGTGAGTGCTTATGCTGCTTGATTTTTATCTTTCCTGAAGTTTCAAAGTGGGATTAGGGCAAAGTGTCTTTTCAGAGAGTAGATACATGATTTTCAGACATAATGTTCATGTTATAGCAGAGCTGACCACTTGTTTAGCTTAGTTTTTCTGCCTAAATTGCCTTATTGTCTACATCACATTCTTTGTTGTGGTGTTTTTGACATCCTGAAGAGAAAGAGCTGCATGAACTAAACAGAAAGAGGCTTTTAATGGTAAACTGTTTACAATCTTAAACTTTATCCACATTTCTGCACTCAGTTTGTCTTCCATGAAGGAGAAAGTAGAAACAGTTTCCATCAGTTCTCATTCTGTTGCACCAAAATAGGTCACACAGCTGTTTAAGAAAGCATCACATGTTGAGTAGTGTGTATAATTGTGTTAACTCAGGCTGAAGTTTGGACCTTAAAAGCTCTTTAGTCACCGCACAAAACTCATCCCCCCTGCTCAGATACATTTGGAATGCCTCGACCAAGAGGAATCCTTCATCCCTAGCAGTGAAACACTAAAGCGTGGAGGCCTACTCATGTCTGGGGTGGCATTTAATTGGAAGAATAACCGGAGGCACGTTGTCTTTTGTCTTCCTGCAATTTTACCCCCAGCAGACAAATCGATGTCCCCTTCCTCTACTCTAATTAGAGTCCCAGCTATGACGGAGGAGCTTTTTACCATGTTTTACAAAGTTGAGGAGGCTCCCATGGTGATATCTGTATTCTGCATGGTTGCTCATTAGGTTGCATGGGATCATTAAGGGCTCAGACATCAAACAGGCCTTTTTTTTTTGGATGCATGCACCGAGTTTCGTGATGCCTGTGTTGTCTCTGCTCTGGAAAGAAGACCTGATGTGACATTAAATCTTCAAGGAAGTCCATGGATTTTTCAGTTTCTGAGCAGATATTCCTATTTCCCCATGAAAAATGAGATGAGATTTTTTTTTCTATTGCTGCAAATACATAAAAAGCCCTTCAACTGTTTTTCAGTCTATTTAAGACACTCAGCCAAGAGCTTTTAATTGCAGATAATTTTGTTTACTCTGAGTTTGCTCCCTGCCTTACTGAAGGGCAGCATCTTTTGTAAGCATGAGCGATGCACCCTGTCACACAAGTTCACTCGGGTTAAATAAAATTCAAGTGAGCGCTAACACGTTTCTGAAACGAGCAATTGGCTCAGTATTCAGGAGGCGTTTCTGCAGTCTGTCAACAAAATGCTTTAGCCTTAACACCTCTCCTGTTTTTCTCCAAACACAAGTTCACTCTGCATTGTTATGTACAAAGTGTCAGTGCGTGTTTGGAGTGCTGCTCTTGAAGAAAATGGAGCACACAGTTGAAGCCTGGTACTTTGTGTTTTTGCAGGTAAGTTTTGAAACTACACAAAATGCCACAGATCGCTAAGCTTTGTACTTCACCTAAATTCTTGTCTTTTTAAAGACTTTTTGTGTGTGTTTTTTCCCTTCTTTGCTATTTGGTTCTTAAAGCCAAGCTGTAACAAAAGGAAAAAAAAGTGGTCATACTTGTAAGGAGGAAAGATTTTTTTTTTTTATGGCTCGAAAGCTGCTGTTTCACACTCAGCCAGACAGCAGCTTTTGACAAACAAAAAGGAGCTAAAGACTGTCAGTCAGCGTCGCTGTCATACTCATAATAGAGGATCTGCTGCTCATGCTGCCTGTAAAGATAACATGTTTTGATTAGTCACTCTACAGACACATGGATGATTGTAGCATGCTAACAGGTGGAGAGGAGGCTATTCCTACTGGGGCTGCATGTAAAAGTGTATGATACAACATGCAAAATCTGGCCCATGATAACAAATGTATTGTTCCCTTCTTAAACTAATGGCCTGAGTCACTTTTTTTGAAGAAAATGATCATTTTGCCCAAATCAGCTCTTCAGAATGCTCCCAACTCTGGGAAAATGGTCAACGTCCTAATTGAAAAGACATTGCTGTTTTTACCTCAGTATTCTAATGGCATAAGTCATAAGTGTGCTCTATTAGGTTCAGTTTATTCTGGTTCCTGAAAAACTTGAAAATATGGCCATTAGTTTAGGAGGACGGCGATAGATAAAAAAACCAATATGATATATTATGTAATCTGATGGGGAAAAAAATCCCCTCAAGTGTAAAATAGCTGATTGTTGTAGTTGTAACCACTGCAAGGAGTCAGAAAGGAGAGCACTGTTGACAGCTGTTTTTTAACTATTACAGTAAAATACAAAAACTTATTGCCAATAAAATGATAGTACAGTTAGAATATTCTTCCTTGTAGCTCATTTAAAATACCCCCTGTATGTTAGAACTGGTGCCATAAGCGTTCAGTCTGTGGAGCTAAAAGCTTTAGAGCTCCCCCTGCTGACTGGCTGCAGAATAGAACATAAATCCCATTTTGACGATTGTACCTGGGTTCAATCATTCCTTCTTTTCCTTGAGGGGAGAAATGTAATGGTGAGTATTGGTTAACCATGAGAGTGTACCATTAGTACCCAAGCACTTTCAGCCAAATCATATCTGCAAGTACACTTTACTGCTGTAGCGCAGTATATCGTAGGGGTGGGTACAAATATTGATTGATCCATGCATTGCAATGTAACCCCGCCCAATTCAATATTAATTCGGCAAATTGTCTGAAATCGATTCAGCTCCTAGCCAGTGGGAGAATCTCTGCCTGTCGCTCGCATTGGATGGACGGAGGGTGCAATAGACCAAAAAACAAAATGGCAACCAAAGCTAGCATCACCAGCAGAGGGAAGCCAACTCCACCAAACTTTTTTGGCATGATAATTAATATTTAATAGTCGCAAACAGGAACTGTAATTATCTGTGTACTTATACTTCTTACTGAATCGGCATTGAAGAAATTAAATCAACATTGAATCAATATCAAATCAAAATGCAACCTGATGAGTCGAAGGTGAATTGAATCACAAGGTTCAAAACAAACTCCATCCACAGATCTGCCTCCATCTCTTGTGGTCCTGCTACGTGCAGGACTGAATGTGCTGCTGGAGTGATCTGACAGAAAGGATTAAAGCCACGGAGTAGGGATGAAATGTACATGGATCTTGTTGAAGTCTGGCATTAGCATACCTGGAAGGACAAATTCTACTACCACAGAGCCCTAATGAGTGGAAAACAAAATAAAAACAACTAATTAGTCTTCCTAGATATAAATGTGTTCGCAGAGACTTTATCATGTCAATCGAGAACTTGTTTGTTGGTTATAAATCGGTTAAGCCGCCTCGTCAGTGAGTTGGTCTAAGATGGTCTGACTTGTTTGATATTCAAAGAGCA
The DNA here is from genome assembly GCA_008086565.1 of Thalassoma bifasciatum. Lineage (NCBI taxonomy): Eukaryota > Metazoa > Chordata > Actinopteri > Labriformes > Labridae > Thalassoma > Thalassoma bifasciatum. The sequence continues at coordinate 383,604 of RPOG01000161.1, read as the reverse complement.
GAGGTTTCTTACTCTAGAAAGCTGATTGCAAATTCACCAGCCACTTGCTGCTTTTTTTTCCCCATGCAAGAAAAATAAAACCTCTCAAAGCTGGAGGAGTTACTCATATAGCTACAGACTTCATGAGTTTGTGCTTTCAGTTTGATGGAGAGCGGATAAGATTTGGGAATTAGTACCTCCTCAAAGACTCCCTTGTGGAAGAATGAAACACTGCTTTGGAGCCACTCTAGGAAAAGTGAAAAAAAAAGATGCAAGAGAGATGGAGAGGGAAAGGGAGAAGCACTCGTCTTTTGCCTTCTGTTATCTCGTCGCCAAAGAATATGAAACGGCAGAGGCAGCCATGTGTTGGGAAATAATGATGAAGGGACTGCGGTGGTACAGAAGACAGTGTGTAATTACTCAGCTCTGGCTGTAAATTTTGACCCCTCAGGATTTCTGAACCACACTGGCTGGCCCATTCAGGCAGACATGCAGCTTTGGGGCAGCAATAACTTGTGTTATGATGTTGGTGCAGTGTATTTACGATTGTTGAGTTTGCAGAGAGACATTCGTCAAGCGCTCAGTATCTTCCTTTCGACTGGAGTGTTATTGAAAGCCTCGCACTGATGTTTAAGCCAATGAGGCGTAAATGTCTTAACCCAGTTTCTCCACCGTCTCTCACTGACTCTACAAGTCGTAGTGAAGCCATTATGCTCCAAGATTGAGCAATAAGTTTTGACCAAAGGAACCAACGGTATGTAGGCTATGTAATTGTCCACAGCTGTGTTTTTAACATCCAGTTTGATGGTTTCATTTCAGACCATTGTGGTGTTGTAATTGAGCTCTCTCTCCCATTTTTCCATTTTTGGGCAGCAGGTGGATGTTTGAAAGGCCGAGGAGATGATTTTTAGTCTGTGGATGTCTGTGGGCAGCTGCCCTCAGTTAACCCTCACTGCAGGATTTTCAGCCGAGAGCTTCACAGTGGGGGATTCAGTATTGGTAATGTGTAGCTGCAATGTGCTGGTCTTTCTAAGCAGTATAGCTTTTAAGTTGAGTTCCTTCACATCTGTATCAAAGATACTTTGTGAACGGACAGAAGGACATCATTGGGAGTTTTACACGCGTGCTATTGCCTTCCTTCTTTTTTTTTAGTTAACATGGGCTGTGCTTGTCCATAAGAGGATGAAGCACTCAGATGTGAGTTCCTCTGAGAATCCCTTCAATAGAGATCTCAGCCTGTGATGATTAGGCTCCTAATTAATGCCACTGTTTGTCCTCGGTGTTTGTGTTTGCGATATCCAATTGATTAGCCGCCCGTTATGACAGCAAAGCTCTTTGTGTGCCAGTAATTACTCCCTGTGTCTGGGATCCACTGCTGCATGCTGTGTCTGCTTGGCTCTTCCATCGCCTTCCCTATTTTGGGTCTACGGTAACAGTGGGTTTTGATAAAAGAGAAGCCTCTGCCCCAGTGGACTCCTTGGCTAAATGTGGAATTGGTATGCCTTTCATCCATTTCCTTTGATTAATACGCCGTAGCCTGAAATGGAGTGACTGTGTGCTTTTGGGAATGTCACATTCCCTAACCCGCCTTACCTTCAAATCAAACTCAAAGCAGGAGTCTTAAGTTGCCTTTGCAACACTTTTGTTTCAAGGACGTTCAACATATTGCTTTATCCTGTGTTATATAGCTTTGTTTATTGGCCCTGAAGCGTTCAACGGCTTGGGGTTTAGAGAGGAGTGTTTGTGACCTGCAGTACTGACTTGAGAAGTGTTTTTGAACAAAGCTAAAGACGAGTTGAGGTTCCCTGGATCGGACGGATTTTCATTGCCTACGGTTGATCCTTTCTTTATAAAAATGAAAGAAAATAAAAGAAAATGCGCCACAACCTGACTGCAGAGCGAAGTGTCACGAGAATAAGAGCTATAGTAGCACAACCTGTCTGATCCAAGGTGAGGTTTAATGAACAATACTGTGCAACAAGTGCACACACAAGCTTTCTCCAGTCTGCTCAGCTTCATCTGTGCCAGCACAGCGTGAAAAGTTGCCATGTTCCATAAATGAAAGCTACATGACAATTAATTACTGCTTGGTGTGACGGTCTGGTGCTGTTTCGCTCATTCGCTGATCAGCCGTAACAATGTCACTACTGGGAGCTGAAGTGAATAACACTGATTATCTTTTTACAAAAGCACAATAGAAAGTGTTTGGCAGCAAGTGAGCGTTTTGTATTTGAAAGATTTGAACAAAAGTTTGAATGATTTTGACCAGAGTGTCTCCAGAACTGCTGCAGTCAGTATCCTCCATTAGTGGACGGAGGAACTTGATTCCATTGCAACAGAACAAGGAAGTCTGGAGGAACATGACAACAAGATGTTGACATAGCTTCCAAATTCCTCAGAACTCAAACCTAGCATCTGTGGCTTTTGCCAGTCTGATCTGTAGAAGCCAACCCCTGCTACTCAAAGGACCCAGAAGAATCGCATTTTACAACCATGGCTGCAGGCAAAATGCATGTAGGGATAAATGACTGAGGTACTCTGCAAAGAAGACAAAAATAAACATGAAAAGGAATTCGGTTCACCCAGTTAAGTCAGGAAAAAAGGCAAAAGTAACACTTTTAAAAGTAAAGAGAAACGCACATGAGGAGTGTCAAAATGAACTCAGAGGCTTTTTGTGCTTTTAAGATGAACAAGAAGAGAAGCCTAAAAAATCAAAATAAAAGAAATTGATGAATACCTTGGATGGAGATTGGTGCAGTGCATTGTTTAGTTTGAATTACATGGATGTGTAGAATCTGCCTCAATGCACAATGAATGTGCATTGTTTATGAAACAAGAAAAGAAGTAGTCTGGTGAATCAAACAACTTAAAGAAGGGGTACTGTGCTTCTTTAAGGCTTTTTACCCCTGTAGTAGTTTATAATTCATAAAAAAACTAGCTTTTTTCCCCTCTTACACTGGACTCCGGAAACCCCTTATTTGAGCCTTTGTCTAGAACACTTCATGTCAGTCTCTATAAGACATTCTGTTCCAAAATCATATATATAACCATAACCATAATACCCTGATTCATCCATAAAAAACCATCACACACACTCATTTTGGTACTGACCCCATTGAAATGTTTCCTCTATCCTTCAACATTAAGTACACCCGAAAAGCAATTTATTTCATGTCATTGATATTAATATAAAAACCATCTAGTGTCTTCAATCCAACCATTGCATTGTGCATATCAAGAATTTGCATAGCAGCATTTTCGAAATACATGTAGCCACATTTATGGAAATCCAATAATAGCTTTTTGTATTTGGTTTCTATCAAAACACCAGGGATTTTATGGCTTTTTAGTTGATGAATCCCCCACATACAGCAAGATCAGTGACAAAATCAAAGTGCACAGCATTACTGGTATTGCCTTTGAGTCATGTATATTTGATTTGTTAAATTAAAACAGTCACGTGCTTAGCATATTTGATAGTGGTGTGTCTCAACTAAAAGTGTCTATTTTTTGTCAAATTTGATCATGAGAAGAAAGCTACAAATCAATTTCCCCAATGTATGTTTGTGGCAATATTAACATTTTTTACTTCTTGAGCTCTGAGCTTTTTATTTCTACCAAACTGGTAGAAACCGGTTAAAAACACAAGATATTGTTTTGATGGTTTATGAGACACGTTCTCGTGAAGTTGGAAAATTAATTGGTCTGACGCTATCTACTGCTCAGTCATCTTGCTGTCTATTCGGCACTAAGTGTGTCCACATTGCAGTTAGTTCCTCTCATCCTTTTGCATGCTCCTAGTCTCCTGTGTGAAGAACCAAGCTTTTAATTTCCCATCTGGCGTCCATGTAGTGTGCTGAGACTGTCACAGAAACATCTGTTACAAATAAAGTCCACTCATCAGCTGTCAGCGCAACATGTTCATCAAGCAGGATCTCTCAGAGCTTTCCTTTAAAAAGAACCCAGTGTGGATTGAAGGCTTCATGTCTGCAAATTGTTGGATCTTGGCTCAAGCTTCTGGATTTTGCCCCAGAAATCTAAGTCCCTGTGAAATATTAAAAGGCTGCACATTTTTGCAAAATGAAACCCAGCAGTTCCCTAGTTAAATCAGTTAGTAAACAGTTGAAATATAGTTTTTGGGGTTTTGGCAACAGTTGCATTGTATCCTGTTCATTTGCATGCAAGAAATGTCGTCCCTGTTCCTGTCTCTGCAGGTGGAGATACGTTTGGAGAATTTGTGGTGCTGCTCGTTGTTTTGTAGTGTTTACTGCATTTTTCACAAATACAACACAAATACCTTTGGTACATCAATTGCTGTAGGTAAACTCTTCATCCATCTGGAGGATACACCTGTGAATACTTTGCTTTTGAGTCCAATGTTCTCTCAAAAAACATGGAGCTAAGCTTTGTGGAGAATTCATAACATTTCAGCCCACACTGAGAGGAGCTTAAATCTTTTAAAGAACGATAAGTTTCCTTTGAACTCAGAGATTTAGCTGCATTTCTGCAATCATTCCTGGAATATTAAGTCTGATAAGAACTATACTTGAAGACAGATCAAGGAAATATTTGTTGAACCTCCATTTTGAACCTTTTTTTTTCTTTTTTAGTTAATATTTAGCATGCTATCGACTCCAAAGAGTATGGCAGGGTATGCTTTGCTCTTTAATCTTGTGGTTCTCATTCTCCGGGCTTACCTCGAAGTGGTAAATACGCTCCAATTTCTCGTCTTTCATCTGGAACAACTAATCAATATTAACCCAGCTCCACTTATTTAATTGTTTGCCACATGGCCACCTTTGTAGTGTGTTATTGAACAGAGAGAGAACATGTTCTTAGTGCTTCTGTCATTGATGGATTCCCTGCATATCAGCCCCCTCTTTTCCAAGTGCTGATTATCTCGACTTTTCCTGTGATGGGGTGACCCTCGTTCCTTTTGCTACCATCTGATACTGCAGACTACTTTCTGGACCGTAATATTTTATCTCCATTTTTTTCCCATATGAATTAATCAATGGATCACTTTCCAACCGTTTCCAGCCTTCTAAAACCAAAAAACAACATGTTTGGGATTAATAATCTTCACATCTCTTGGAAAAGGCAGAAAGTGTGTTGTTTCTATTTTATGGTCACATCAAAGAGTGTTAATAGTGTATCTCTATTCTGCATATGCAAGCCTTACAAACAGAAAAATCAAGGTTTTTTATGAATTTATTTATTTTTGGCTGCAAAATCATAATCCCCTTGTTGTATTATAAACCAGCAAATCCCTTTGTTTTCATAATCTATGTGTTCTGTTAAATATTACAACACTCAGCAAACTCACAGACAAATGAAATGTCCCAAAAGTATGCTTTTTTTGTCTATGTAATCCTGCAAGTATTTATATATATACCTGACTAACGAGTTCCACATTTTGATTGTACATTATGTAGACACAGTGTCCATGACGCCACCCATTTATTTCTGTTCCTGAGCTTCAGAGATCCATCATGGGCAGATGTCATGTAGAAATAGCTATTCCAAGCTAAGTTTGTTACAGTTGTGATCAGGTGAAGAGGTCGACTTTTTAGCATCTTTGCAATCAGCTACATTGTCTCAGCTTGCAAGTCAAATTAGCCATGTTTGAACACCTCAAAAATAACGAATAGTGAAAAAAAAATTACATCTGTCCCAAACATTGTGAGCCAGTGGTGAAATCAGTAACTCAAATCACAACTACAGATTTTGCACCTTGTGGCCAACATCAAATACATAATCATGCTGCTACACATTCAGGAGTAGTTACCTGAGCCCCTTCAGCCACACCCCTTCTCTGCCATTGGTCCAAAAAGTTTCATTCCACATTTGAGAAATGAGTTGTGTCCTTGGGATGCAGAGATAATGGTTTTCCTGCAAGGTTGTCCCAGATTTCCTTTATGCTGTTGAGAATTAATCCTCGTTCCTGCAGCGTTTTAACCAATCAGAATCAAGTATTGCAAAACGCTGAGTGATAACGTAAATAAAAGTCACCCATGTGACACCTGTAATATCTCATTTCTACAAAACAGAAGAGTTGTCACAGAGGAGAGGCAAATCCTCGGGCTGTGTTCTATTGTGAGCTTTTTGTTGTATTGAATTATTTTGTCCTGTCAGCCTCAATTTATAGATAAGAAAGGACAGACAGTGCAGTTGTCAAAAGAATTTACATTTTATGGAACAGCTCAAGAGAGTGCATACATTAAAAAAGTAGTTTATGTGTCCCCAGTTACAACAGTCTGCATCTGAATGATTATCTTTCCCTTGCACTGCTAACCTAACACCACATAGGATCCATCCGACGATCTGCTGTGCATTCGCTCTGCCCCAACTTTAATGATTATCTGAAAGTAGGTATAGAAATACTTAGTTGTGTTACCAATCGCAAGAGAGCACAATCCATAATTGAACACAGCTGCTCTCCGTCTAGTTTCTTCAAAGGACCTGCCCTAGTTGGAGGAGTGTCTCAGGTGATATTGAGAGGAGCAGCAAGATCACACTGAGTAACCTGCATTGTTTAGATCGCTATTCTCTTTGTAGCTGTTCAATGCAAAATGCAGAGAGCACTGGGGTGTGAAATGGTTTCGTGTTCTTTACTCTCCCCTCTCGAAATCTCTCCTGAACCTCCTCAGCCCTGAGCCATCCTCTAGCAGCAGCAGCAGCAGCAGCAGCAGCAGGCCGCTACATCGTGTCAGGAGGTTAAATGCTCTCCATTTTCTCGCTCACCCAAGTTTGGTGCAGATTTTTTTTAGATAAAGTTTTCATTTGCAGCTGATCAACCTTTTGTGTTGTTGCCAGAAGAGCTTGCCAAGTTGGAATCCAAACTTTTCTACAACTTGTTTACAGAGCATGAATAACAATAAACCCAATAGTTGTGTTAGAGTGAGTAGCTGGAATTATTTCTATTAGACTCCGGAGAGTTTGCGAAGGATGTCAAAATTTCTAATACCTGAATACTTTTCAATACCACTTGTGTTGAGGGATACAGTTGTTCATTTATGTTCCTTTGAAGCAAGCAAAAAAAGGTATTAAAGCGAATAAAAAACTGTATTAAAGCATATGAAAAAAAAGATCTGTATTTACATTTTCAACCTGAGGCTGCCGAGAGAGAGAGATAGAGAGAGAGAGAGGATGAGACCTAAGGAAAGAGGTGCACAGAAAGAAAGTGAAGGAGATGAAGAGGGAGAGGGTGTGGGGAAAGAGAAGGAAGACTGAGAGAGAGAAAGTGAGGGGAACATGGAGAGATAAAAAGAAACAGGTAGCCAGAAAGAAAGTGAGGACCACAGAAATAGAAAGGGGCAGATAAAGTGATAAAAAAAGAGATAGAGAGAGGGAGTAAGTACAGTGGAGGGTAAGAGAAGGAGTGAGCAAAGAGGAAAGTGAGGGGTAGACAAAAAGAAAGCATGAGGAAAAAGGGTAGACGGAGAGAAAGTGAGAGGAGCAAGAGGGAGAGTAATGAGACAGGGATACTGGGAGTGAAAGAGAGAGAGTAATAGATACAGATAGAAAGAGAGCGAGAGTGAAAAAGACAGACAAGGGGAGAGTAATACAGACAGAGAGAGAATGATAGAGGTTCAGAGAGCGATAGATAGTGAGGGGACAGCTGTGGTCGATCAACATAAAAACAAAGCCAAGAGAGAGAGGGTAAAGAAAACAAAGGGGTGAAATTGAAAAGTTGTAAATTATTTTCAGGTGCTTCACACAGCTGTTGCACTCTGAAGAACTAAAACATTTCAACACCTCCACACAGAAACACAGGCGGGAGACAAGTTAAACAAAGAGCTTCAGCAGCATACAAACCTGAGACTTGTACCAGAGTATGTTTGATATTCCTGATACTCATAGCTGACTTCAGCATGACTACGGCAAGCTCAAGGTGCCAAACCAACTCAGGGCATTGTACCATGGTCTACTTCTGTAAATAACATGCAATACAATTGTACACCAGCATCACCTGTTGTGCAGTTTTGACTCATTTTAATTAATATATATTAAGAAATATCTAAATCCATGGACCAATTTCCTATTTATTTACTTATAAACTCAAGAAAATGTTTTTTTTTACACAGAAAACCAGTTAAATTACTTTTTGTACACACAAAATTTAGCAGGAGGAATTGATAAGAGAATGAATAAAGAATTGGATCAATAAGCAGAATCGGTATGGGCATTGATATCAATAGATAGATAGATACTTTATTGATCCCGAGGGAAGTTCACAGTATCCATTGGCAGGATGCAAAGACAAACAAGACATTATTACAATTTTTGCATAACTGTGCATGTGAAATTGTGCATGGGAGAATATCAAATATGGAATAGAATACAAAACTTTGTGTTAAGTTAAGCATGAACCTATAAACGAAAACAGAAAGAGAAAAATCAGTTCTGAAGTTGTGCAGGACAGATATTGCAAAACTTCCCGAAAAAAAAACAGACAGTGCAGAAATTAAGGCGCCATTTAAAAATAGAGGTGAGCATTGAAAGTATCCAACCAGAGATTGACTCTAGGGTCAGCTGTGCAGATGTAGAATGATGTGGAACAGGGTTGTGACAGCAATATATAATATCTTATATCTAAATAAAATCTTACTCATTTCCAGCCAAAGAAAATATCTACAATGATGTTAATAATCCATGAAATGTTGCCTTACTTTTGCCCCTAAGTTTATAGAGTTTTATTTCGAAGAAGTCATTATTTTTGTTTGCAGACTACTTTAATTAGGACCTTTTTCAATCAGAGGAAGAGAACATTGTATTGTTGCCTCATGCTGTTGTAAAAAACGACCACAGCTTCAGCACATCCACTGTGTGCTCTTTTCCTCGTTTCTGTAATTTATTATTCAGGTGTTGTCCAGATCTGCTTATAGCTTGTGTAAGCATCTTGTCTGGCTCAGCTAAGAAAATAGCCTCATTCAGGATCGATTGTTCTATTAGACCCACAGGGCATTATAGGTCTGTGTCACTGTGATGCTATTGCAAAGCTGTTTTCACACAGGTGTGAATAAGAGCCTGGGAAAAGATAATTAGGATGTCAATAGCAGCGACTCTGCTCTCCTATAAATCTGTTGTCAGGAAAATGTAGAGCTTGTTGGCTAATTGCCTTTGGCTAACTCAGACTTAGTAATTCACAGAAAAAGCAGCAAGTTTAAGTAGTGAACAAATCTCACCGAGTCACAAAGTTCCTTTTTAGAATCATTTGGGAGGCACGCATTATTGACACATTCACTGAGCAACATCAAGACACAAGCAAATCTTTATCAGACGGTGCTATGTTTCAGAATTCAATAACTCTGCTCCCAACAGCCCAAACTGTTTTTAAGTGTGAGCCTTTATCTTGGTGGTGAAATCATGAAGGTAGCAGAGCAAATAAACAATGCTTGTTCGTGCCCATCCTGTGTCTAATGGGTCGTCCCGGTTAGAGCTGGAGCGGAGTAATGTGTTTCGAAGCCATTTCCTCTTGCAAGTCAATATTTATGCCATTATGTCCCTTGACCTCATGTGGCATTTTTTATTTTCAATTCTTGTTCAGTAGTTTCAGCAGGAAGCGGTTCGGCTGTGGCACTCTGACAGGAAGAACTTAGACCCCACCGAGGCACAAAAGCGGAGACCATCTGGTTGTGTCGGTTCTGCCTGCTGGCTCATTGAGTAGAAGGGTACATTTTATCTTCTATCAATCCAATGATCCAAATCCATATTTAATCAGCCCACTTTCAATCTTTTCAGCCTTTTCTCACATTTTTTCCCACAATACCTGATTTTTCGCTCCCATTTTTTGTCCAATTTGGATTGTGCAGCTCCTTAAAACCCGCTTGTCCGTGCATTTTCAAACTGTCTCTCCCTCTCTACTCTCAGCATGCATTTGTACCATGACAAACCAGCAGGACAGGAGCATCAATAGGCCTCTCATTTGCAAACACACATCCTATCTCATTCCTTTAAAGCAGGGGTCGGCAACTGGCGGACCCCGGTCCGGGTCCGGACCCAGCAGCCGCCCTGTACGGACCTACAGCCAAACCAGGTTACGTTTCCAAATTTGCCTGGGCGCTTCTATTGTCTATGATTGTGACTGGCGCAGCTCTACTAGTCTTTACGGTACCAGTCTAGCAGATGAGGAAATGCACAGACCAATAGCATGCGAGTCTAGCCGTTCCACGTGATACTTTTCAACCAATCATGCCAGGGCTTTCAATGCCGCGAACATCCCGACAGTAGGCTACAATGTAAACAGACGTTAGGACGAAGTGAATGAATGAAAGAACGGTAGAGAGAAAAAGAAAACGAAGTAGATAAAAAAGGGAGAGAAAGAGACACACGACTGCCCCCGAGAAAGAGACAGAGACAGAGACAGAGATAGAGAGAAGACGACCACGAGAAACTTTTTAACCGGACGACTGTGACGGAGAAAGTGAGGGAGAGGATTGCGAGAAAGGGAGAGGAAAACAGGGACTGAATGGCGCTGTCAAAAAGAAGAAAAGTCGATTGCGAAAATAGAGCATTCAATCCAGAATGGACGGATTCATTTCTGTTCATCCTCCCCCCTGGTAGCACTAAGCCCGTGTGTCTGTTATGTTCAGAAACCGTGGCACTCATTAAAAGTGGGAACGTCAAAAGACATTATGAGACGAANGAGCAACATCAAGACACAAGCAAATCTTTATCAGACGGTGCTATGTTTCAGAATTCAATAACTCTGCTCCCAACAGCCCAAACTGTTTTTAAGTGTGAGCCTTTATCTTGGTGGTGAAATCATGAAGGTAGCAGAGCAAATAAACAATGCTTGTTCGTGCCCATCCTGTGTCTAATGGGTCGTCCCGGTTAGAGCTGGAGCGGAGTAATGTGTTTCGAAGCCATTTCCTCTTGCAAGTCAATATTTATGCCATTATGTCCCTTGACCTCATGTGGCATTTTTTATTTTCAATTTTTGTTCAGTAGTTTCAGCAGGAAGCGGTTCGGCTGTGGCACTCTGACAGGAAGAACTTAGACCCCACCGAGGCACAAAAGCGGAGACCATCTGGTTGTGTCGGTTCTGCCTGCTGGCTCATTGAGTAGAAGGGTACATTTTATCTTCTATCAATCCAATGATCCAAATCCATATTTAATCAGCCCACTTTCAATCTTTTCAGCCTTTTCTCACATTTTTTCCCACAATACCTGATTTTTCGCTCCCATTTTTTGTCCAATTTGGATTGTGCAGCTCCTTAAAACCCGCTTGTCCGTGCATTTTCAAACTGTCTCTCCCTCTCTACTCTCAGCATGCATTTGTACCATGACAAACCAGCAGGACAGGAGCATCAATAGGCCTCTCATTTGCAAACACACATCCTGTCTCATTCCTTTAAAGGGTGACTGAAATCTCACCTCAAACAACCACACAAGCATTACATCACTCTCATGTGTGCAGGGCTGTAACTAACTTTTGCAGGAAATCAAAGCCACAGTAATTCCATTAAAAATTTTGTCGGGCTGAGTTAAATTTAGCCTAATTTCCAAAAGCACCGCGAAAAGGATTAAATTGCTCTTCCTGGACCTCTTTATCTCAAAAGATGAGCTCTGCTCTCAAGATTCAATTACAAGAATGCTCACTGCAGCGTCAGCAAGCGTTCACAAACTGAAATTAGCATATTTTTTTATGCCTGTTTAAGGTTTTCAGAAATGGTAGACCTGGCAGAATAATCACTGTGTTTTTCCTTTGTTTCCCAATGATGGTGTTCAATCAGTTCATGTAATACAGCTGCTCTGGTTTCTGCAGACAGCCCACAACACATCAGCTGAGACAGAGCCTTATTGAACCCACTACATGTTCTGACAGGCTAGTGGATATAACTGCCAATATTTAATTTCATCTTTACCAAGTTGTGTCTTGTCGCATGTGAACAATGCTTCCATCACACATTCACACAAATGCAATTATCCTCCGGGGTCATTGAACCGGCTGAGGCGCAAACACACACACACACACACCTTTCACTGAAGTGACACGGCCGCTAGATGAGGTGCCAAGACGCCTCATCTTGTCAGGTGATGGCAGGCAGGCTGGACACTCAGCACTATCAAAGCTCTGGCAGCTCTCCAATGAGGCAGTTAGTCTGACCCCTTTCTACCACCAGGGAGGTATGAGAGCCAGGGGTATGCTCAAAAACTAACTTTATACCATTATCACACATCCAACCGAAATCCGAGAAGGATTATAAAGGTAAATTCTCTTCTTTTTAACAACTAAATGTTAGACTGAAAGGACAAACATAAACAATATTATCATTTCATAAACCTTTTGGCTATTTCCCAGTGGATTGATTCATGTTTGGTCTATTAAATGTCAGAAAATGGTGAAAGTGCCAAAGTGATTACCCAAGAGACCCATGTCCTCGGTTTGTTTTCTTTTTAACCTTAGGCAAATTAGAAACTTGTCATTCAAGAGTAAATAAACTAAGGGGCTGGAATAAACAAATTTAATTTTTCTTATCTCAAATTGACCTTAAAAACAATGAATTACTTACCATGAAATTCTTTCTCTACGATATACTTTAAATACCCTTTTTCATCATCATGTGTCCATCAGTGCAGATGGCGCTTGGAAATGTGTGTACTATTTCACCCTCACTCATTAATGCATTAACAAGAATTTAAAGGGGGGGTATTGTCCTTTCTTAAAAACTTAAATCTCAGGTAAATCACTACTTTTCCTCACGCTGGTGTTTTAAAAAAAACCCTTATTTCAGCCTCGGTTCAAAACATATCGTTTTAGCAGGGTTTTTATTTTTACACTGTCTCTTTAAGGCTCCCATATCCACAAACCTCCCTTCTTTTGATTGGGCACAGAGCTATGGGCAGACCTTGATGTTTTAAGACCCATCTCTTCAATGTTTATGAACCAGTTTGCAAATCCTTTTGAGAAGGCCTCATCATTTCAGCAAGTCTCGTGAAGATGTTGCACTCTTAGGATGGACCAGTCCAAGTAGTTCACGGACAGATCCAAGGATATCTATGACAAACGATTACATAGCGGTTATGAAATTGCAAACGTTTAGTATTGACATCTCAAGCATTGTTACTTTATACCTATGTTGATTATATGGAAAAGCATCATACCCCCTCTTGAAAGAAAATGCTGGTCCACTATCAAGTAAATACACCTTGTGGATTGTTAGATGAGTTTCAAGTATAGGTGGATGTGACTCAAGTCTGTACCTCACAACAGTTACCTTTTGCCCAGCTTAGTTACTGTAAGTACCAGTTAGCAGGGTTGCAAACACAGCGTGACAAAACAGAGGATGTAATGTCAATACCATTCTGCTTTTTCTGTAAATCTAATGAATGATAATTGTAACGCCATACTTTAAGTGTAATTTTTCAATAAAAAACTGCATCAAAATATCTTGTAATTTAAAAGAAAGTTAAACTAGAAAGAGTTGCACAATCATTGAAAAGATGGTCACTGAAAACAGTCTTGGCTATATTCTTCATTTAACAATAATTCTTCTTTCTGCAAGTTGAGCCAATAAGCCTTATTAGAGCCTCGTATTTAGAGACTGTGCTCTTTGTAGAGAAATATTCATATGGTGTATTTCCCAGTGAGTATACACTAATCAGTGAACCAGACCTCTATTAAATGTATTATGATGCCTTCAGGGGGCTGTGTGGATGTAAAGTGCACAATATGCCGCTTCAAATGATCTTTGGTTCTTCTAGATATCCTTAAGAGTTAATGTAGAGGAGCATTTTAACTTGAGTCTTTTGGATATGAAGCAGGAAGTGTGGTTTTTAATTTTTCTTTGGTTGAAAGACGCTAATGGAAGCATCCATTTGCTAGAGCTTTTAAACTTTTAGCTCTTAACCCTATCTGCCTTATTAAGATCACGTGGGTTGGTGTACGCCTTTCTGATTTGTAATAAATTTGGACTTTTAATATTACATATCATCTTTGTCAGCCTTCAGAAATAACCCTTTGATATAGTCTGTTTATGTCTTCATCCAACATTGTGAATAAATTACATGCATAACAAATCTCACTTGCCATTCGTCTTACCTCGATTGTATTTTGTATACCACTGAAAGTCTGTTCCCTTAGGAAAGAAAAAAAAAACAAATCAGGACACCACGGGGATGCTTAAACCTGTCCGCCTGATTGGTTTCTGGTTGTGTAGAGCTTGTATTAAACATGCTCACTTTTCCCCATGGGTTCCTCAGCAGATTCCCATTCACGGATTATTCATTCAGAGTTTGACGGAAATGGATAATTAGTCAAGGTGGTGATTACACCGCTGGAACCAAAAGCCTATTTTTGCATTCACCATATCGGGAACCAAGGGGGAAAAGGTAGCGATGCATGTGATTATGAAGTCAATACTGAATGAGGCATCGCTGGTTTGTAAACGGCAATGAGACTCACTTAGTCATGCTGCTGGTGATGGCTGTGTCTCTACAGGAAGCCAGTAATCAGAGAGATGGACCTCGATTAAAATGAATTATGATGCCTGCGGGGGACCCTAGTGATCAAAAGTGCATAATACGCCACTCCTAATTATCTTTATTTCTTTGAGGTATAACGAAGTAGTTGATATCAGGGTATTTTTAACTGCTTTGAATGAATCCAGAAATGTTGTTTCTGAATGCTTTTAGGTGTCATCAGGAAGCTCTCTTGGTGGGAGGTTTTGCGGTGGTGTCTCTAGTCGTCATGTGCTCCATGGCGTGAGACCATATTGGCAGCTATGCATTAAATTGCTAATGTGCCTGGCAGAGCTACATTATCCACCCCATCAAAGTGACAAGGGCAGGGATAAAGCACTCCGCTCGGCCGTCCGTGAGATCATCAGAAAATGGGTTTTGTGGATATGGCTTGGCAGTGTGAAAAGTTGTCTTTTTCCGATCCTCCTTTTGGATTTGCTTTGTTCCTTCCCCGCTGATTTGACAGCTGCAGAACAATGAGACAAAAAGTAGCAGGACGGTTCTGTCAGCGGTCAAGGTCACTGTGTGGCAGAAACTCTCTCACCTGGAGGCCACTGTAGCTTCACACTTTGTTGTTCTTGACTTACTTTTGTATGATAAGAGATGGACTCGCATGGAAGACTGCCATTTGATTTGAAATGTGAAGTTTGGCAGTAGAATGGGCTTTAACAATAAGTTCCAATGGACGAGACTTGAGTTCCAAAACTTGTGGTGAATTTTCACTCGTCACAAAATCTGAACTCCGTGTGGAATCACTATTCTTTTCTGTGTGACTCTAGCGTTCCAGCTGGCTGCTTTGTTTGTCCTAGTTTGTACTGTTCCCGGATTCAGCCCCCCCAGGCCTCCGGTTGTTGAGTAATATGATATAATTGCCTGAGGGCCACAATAAGAATTCATGTCAGCTCCACAGTAGCTTTTAAGATCACTCTAAAAAGCCCCATGCCCTGCTGCACGTTTTTATTTTTTCAATATTTTGTCCTGAACACAGAGAATACGGCACATCTCATTTTCTTATCGCACTGCTCCAGTTGACTCATAAATATGTCGAGTAACAAATGTCACGGGGAATTTCGGGGATTTGAAAAGTCACTCAAATGAAGGATTGGTTTCCTCCCCTGGGTCAGTCATTAAACCCCCAAGCGTGGTTAAAAAGTTTGAACCATCTTTTGGTTGCAGAAACACTTTATCTCTTTAAAATGAAACCTTGAGCCTCAAGTTGAACACGAGAGACCACTTGTCGGCGTCAAAATGACTAATGTCTGGCCACCGTGTGCTCTCAAGANTTGCGAGAAAGGGAGAGGAAAACAGGGACTGAATGGCGCTGTCAAAAAGAAGAAAAGTCGATTGCGAAAATAGAGCATTCAATCCAGAATGGACGGATTCATTTCTGTTCATCCTCCCCCCTGGTAGCACTAAGCCCGTGTGTCTGTTATGTTCAGAAACCGTGGCACTCATTAAAAGTGGGAACGTCAAAAGACATTATGAGACGAAACATAAAAGTTTCGAACAAACACACCCACTCAAATCCGAGGTGAGAACACAAAAAATAAGCAGTCTTAAAGCTCAGTACGACCAATCCACCAGGATCCTGAGCCATTCATTCACTGCCCAACAACGTGCCCATGAGTGTTCTCTCAGAGTTGCTTGGATTATGGGTCAACACAAAAAGCCATTTACTGATGGAGAGATCGTAAAAGAATGCATGAGTGCAGTGGCTGAAACGCTACTTGAAGGAAAACAACAACAAGAGCTGTGTGACAAAATAAAGCAAATACCCATGTCAGCAAAATCTGCCACAAAGAAAGGTGAAATATTAACTGAGGATGTGCTAACCCAGCTGGATGAAGCCATTCAAAAGGCACTATGCATAGGCTTAGCTGTTGATGAATCAACTGATGTATGTGACAATGCTCAGCTGTTGGTGTATGTCAGGTTTTACAACACAGACCTGAAAACATTCTGTGAAGACCTGTTAGGTGTCACTCCCCTTCAGACCAGCACAAGAGGAGAAGATATCTACCTGGCTCTTAAGGAGATGTTGGCAAAGAGAGGAATAGACCCAAAACAAGTGGTTTCAATAACCACAGATGGAGCCCCCGCTATGATAGGGAGAGAGAAAGGAGCTGTGGCAAGACTAAAAGAGGACAATCCTGAGCTCATAGCTTACCATTGCATTATTCATCAATCAGTTCTCTGTGCCTCCCTGTCAGATGAGCATGCTGAGGTGATGAACACAGTAATGAAAATGATCAATTTCCTCAGGGCATCCTCTTCTTACCAGCATCGCATGCTCAGGGAATTCCTCAGGGAAGTTGATGCCAATGCTGATGATCTTTTGCTGCACAACAATGTAAGATGGCTCAGCAAAGGCAAGGTGTTGGAACGATTTTGGTCCATCAGAAAAGAAGTTGCGGCTTTCTTGGCAGAGCTTAAAAGTCAGAAGGCAGCACAGTTTTCTCTCTTTTTAAAAAATGAGAAACAGATGGATATTGTGGCATTTTTGGTGGATATCACTTCACATCTCAATGAACTGAATTTGAGGCTACAGGGCAAGGATAACTCCATTTGTGAACTGATGACTGCTGTTCGCTCCTTTCTGAGGAAACTAGCCATGTACATCTTGACTATGTTTGGGTCTACATACAACTGTGAGGCAGCGTTCTCTACCATGAATGTAATCAAAACTAAATATCGTTCCAGGATCACTAATGACCACCTCCACATGTGTATGAGAATGGCCCTGACTCCATTCAAACCCAGATTTAAAAAGCTGTCAGGACAAGCTAGAGCTCAGTTCTCGCACTGAGCCAAAAAAGTGGGGAGAGTGAGACAAGAGGGGAACAGAGTGGTACTGTTAAGTTGTTCAGTTGTTAAGTTATGTTGAGATCGTGAGTTGTGTTGTGTTGAGACCTGTAAAATTGGTTGAGACTATTAAGTTACGATGTGAAACAGGTAAAGAGAAAGTCAAGGTTTTGCTCGCTTTTTTTAGTTTTCTGAAATAACACACTTTATTTAAACATACATAATTCTCAAATTTTAGTTTCTTCTTATTTTGAAATGCATTCCTACTTTTATTTATTCATTTATTTAATGAAAGAACGTGTTCCATACTTGCAGTCATACATTTAGGTTCAGTTCTATGTTATGTAAAAATAAATGATGCCAAAAAAGAAAATTTAACATGACTGGAGTAAACCAAACGTCCGTACTTTTAGTGAGTGGAAAGCCGTTTTAAACGGCAAAACTTTGGTTTTATCCACTCGATGCACTTAGCACCTCTAGGCTACTCTTAAAAAAAAAAAAAAAAACTACTTCCCACCTGTCATTGTGTGTTAGTGTAGTACGGGTATACTACCATTTTACAGTAAATGTCAGACATCAGTGTGAGATCGTGTCATTTACTGCCTCCGCCAACGTTTCATGTCTGTTTCTCCGCGCGCATTCGAGAGTTTTTTCTCTCATAAAAAAATCAGGAGATCTGTTCATTGTTAGCATTAGGAGATCACTCAGCATTGTTTAGGTCCAGCTACATCATACCAGCTTAACAGTTTAAGAGTAGAGCATAAAGACTCCTATGTAATAATATTCTACACATGGGCCCATTAAAGTTCCTTTGAGATGAAGGACTTCATGAATGAGAAATACGAAAAATTACCTAAGGAAAACGTAGTTTTGATAAAGAAACGGATTAAAACTTTCATTTTACAAGTAAAAAGTTTGATTTTCAGTGCAAGGACCAGGTCTAGTTGAAGTGGAGGGACCAGTACATTTGACTTTCTGCTGGCCCTCAAATTGGCTTTAACGTCAACCCCTGACATTCACAGCCAACTGTCTTTTAATTGTGCTTGATTTTTCTATCAAAATGCATCAGATTGATGCTTTTAAATGCAAAATATTCAAAATTTTCTTCCGGGGGAGCATGCCCCCGGACCCCCCTAGAGGGGTTTTGTACTTGTCACCTTTTTCAACCCTGACCCATTTTCATGCCTGGGTTTGATAATTGGGTATTGATTACATGCAGATCTTGATACTTGGATATATATCACAAGGGACATTATTATCTCCCGGACCTTTGCTTTGAGAAATTTTGTCTAACTGGACCTCTTAAGACTACAGTTGAATACCACTGCTTTAAAGGGTGACTGAAATCTCACCTCAAACAACCACACAAGCATTACATCACTCTCATGTGTGCAGGGCTGTAACTAACTTTTGCAGGAAATCAAAGCCACAGTAATTCCATTAAAAATTTTGTCGGGCTGAGTTAAATTTAGCCTAATTTCCAAAAGCACCGCGAAAAGGATTAAATTGCTCTTCCTGGACCTCTTTATCTCAAAAGATGAGCTCTGCTCTCAAGATTCAATTACAAGAATGCTCACTGCAGCGTCAGCAAGCGTTCACAAACTGAAATTAGCATATTTTTTTATGCCTGTTTAAGGTTTTCAGAAATGGTAGACCTGGCAGAATAATCACTGTGTTTTTCCTTTGTTTCCCGATGATGGTGTTCAATCAGTTCATGTAATACAGCTGCTCTGGTTTCTGCAGACAGCCCACAACACATCAGCTGAGACAGAGCCTTATTGAACCCACTACATGTTCTGACAGGCTAGTGGATATAACTGCCAATATTTAATTTCATCTTTACCAAGTCGTGTCTTGTCGCATGTGAACAATGCTTCCATCACACATTCACACAAATGCAATTATCCTCCGGGGTCATTGAACCGGCTGAGGCGCAAACACACACACACACACACCTTTCACTGAAGTGACACGGCCGCTAGATGAGATGCCAAGACGCCTCATCTTGTCAGGTGATGGCAGGCAGGCTGGACACTCAGCACTATCAAAGCTCTGGCAGCTCTCCAATGAGGCAGTTAGTCTGACCCTTTCTACCACCAGGGAGGTATGAGAGCCAGGGGTATGCTCAAAAACTAACTTTATACCATTATCACACATCCAACCGAAATCCTAGAAGGATTATAAAGGTAAATTCTCTTCTTTTTAACAACTTAATGTTAGACTGAAAGGACAAACATAAACAATATTATCATTTCATAAACCTTTTGGCTATTTCCCAGTGGATTGATTCATGTTTGGTCTATTAAATGTCAGAAAATGGTGAAAGTGCCATAGTGATTACCCAAGAGACCCATGTCCTCGGTTTGTTTTCTTTTTAACCTTAGGCAAATTAGAAACTTGTCATTCAAGAGTAAATAAACTAAGGGGCTGGAATAAACAAATTTAATTTTTCTTATCTCGAATTGACCTTAAAAACAATGAATTACTTACCATGAAATTCTTTCTCTACGATATACTTTAAATACCCTTTTTCATCATCATGTGTCTATCAGTGCAGTACATAACGTAGAGAGAATTATAGATGACACTTGGAGATGTGTGTACTATTTCACTCTCACTCATTAATGCATTAACAAGAATTTAAAGAGGGAGTATTGTCCTTTCTTAAAAACTTAGATCTCAGGTAAATCACTACTTTTCCTCACGCTGGTGTTTTAAAAAACCCTTATTTCAGCCTCGGTTCATATCGTTTTAGCAGGGTTTTTATTTTTACACTGTCTCTTTAAGGCTCCCATATCCACAAACCTCCCTTCTTTTGATTGGGCACAGAGCTATGGGCAGACCTTGATGTTTTAAGGCCCATCTGTCCAACGTTTATGAACCAGTTTGCAAATCCTTTTGAGAAGGCCTCGTCATTTCAGCAAGTCTCGTGAAGATCTTGCACTCTTAGGATGGACCAGTCCAAGTAGTTCACGGACAGATCCAAGGATATCTATGACAAATGATTACATAGCGGTTATGAAATTGCAAACGTTTAGTATTGACATCTCAAGCATTGTTACTTTATACCTATGTTGATTATATGGAAAAGCATCATACCCCTTCTTTAAAGAAAATGCTGGTCCACTATCAAGTAAATAAACCTTGTGGATTGTTAGATGAGTTTAGGTGGATGTGACTCAAGTCTGTACCTCACAACAGTTACCTTTTGCCCAGCTTAGTTACTGTAAGTACCAGTTAGCAGGGTTGCAAACACAGCCTGACAAAACAGAGGATGTAATGTCAATACCATTCTGCTTTTTCTGTAAATCTAATGAACGACGATTGTAACGCCATACTTAAAGTGTAGTTTTTTATTAAAAAACTGCATCAAAATATCTTGTAATTTAAAAGAAAGTTGAACTAGAAAGAGTTGCACAATCATTGAAAAGATGGTCACTGAAAACAGTCTTGGCTTTATTCTTCATTTAACAGTAATTCTTGTTTCTGCAAGTTGAGCCAATAAGCCTTATTAGAGCCTCGTATTTAGAGACTGTGCTCTTTGTAGAGAAATATTCATATGGTGTATTTCCCAGTGAGTATACACTAATCAGTGAACCAGACCTCTATTAAATGTATTATGATGCCTTCAGGGGGCTGTGTGGATGTAAAGTGCACAATATGCCGCTTCAAATGATCTTTGTTTCTTGTAGATATCCTAAAGAGTTAATGTAGAGGAGCATTTTCACTTGAGTCTTTTGGATATGAAGCAGGAAGTGTGGTTTTTAATTTTTCTTTGGTTGAAAGACGCTAATGGAAGCATCCATTAGCTAGAGCTTTTAAACTTTTAGCTCTTAACCCTATCTGCCTTATTAAGATCACGTGGGTTGGTGTGTGCCTTTCTGATTTGTAATAAGTTAGGACTTTTAATATTACATATCATCTTTGTCAGCCTTCAGAAATAACCCTTTGATATAGCCTGTTTATGTCTGCATCCAACATTGTGAATAAATTACATGCATAACAAATCTCACTTGCCATTCGTCTTACCTCGATTGTATTTTGTATACCACTGAAAGTCTGTTCCCTTAGGAAAGAAAAAAAAACAAATCAGGACACCACGGGGATGCTTAAACCTGTCCGCCTGATTGGTTTCTGGTTGTGTAGAGCTTGTATTAAACATGCTCACTTTTCCCCATGGGTTCCTCAGCAGATTCCCATTCACGGATTATTCATTCAGAGTTTGACGGAAATGGATAATTAGTCAAGGTGGTGATTACACCGCTGGAACCAAAAGCCTATTTTTGCATTCACCATATCGGGAACCAAGGGGGAAAAGGTAGCGATGCATGTGATTATGAAGTCAATACTGAATGAGGCATCGCTGGTTTGTAAACGGCAATGAGACTCACTTAGTCATGCTGCTGGTGATGGCTGTGTCTCTACAGGAAGCCAGTAATCAGAGAGATGGACCTCGATTAAAATGAATTATGATGCCTGCGGGGGACCCTAGTGATCAAAAGTGCATAATACGCCACTCATAATTATCTTTATCTCTTTGAGGTATAACGAAGTAGTTGATATCAGGGTATTTTTAACTGCTTTGAATGAATCCAGAAATGTTGTTTCTGAATGCTTTTAGGTGTCATCAGGAAGCTCTCTTGGTGGGAGGTTTTGTGGTGGTGTCTCTAGTCGTCATGTGCTCCATGGCGTGAGACCATATTGGCAGCTATGCATTAAATTGCTAATGTGCCTGGCAGAGCTACATTATCCACCCCATCAAAGTGACAAGGGCAGGGATAAAGCACTCCGCTCGGCCGTCCGTGAGATCATCAGAAAATGGGTTTTGTGGATATGGCTTGGCAGTGTGAAAAGTTGTCTTTTTCCGATCCTCCTTTTGGATTCGCTTTGTTCCTTCCCTGCTGATTTGACAGCTGCAGAACAATGAGACAAAAAGTAGCAGGACGGTTCTGTCAGCGGTCAAGGTCACTGTGTGGCAGAAACTCTCTCACCTGGAGGCCACTGTAGCTTCACACTTGGTTGTTCTTGACTTACTTTTGTATGATAAGAGATGGACTCGCATGGAAGACTGCCATTTGATTTGAAATGTGAAGTTTGGCAGTAGAATGGGCTTTAACAATAAGTTCCAATGGACGAGACTTGAGTTCCAAAACTTGTGGTGAATTTTCACTCGCCACAAAATCTGAACTCCGTGTGGAATCACTATTCTTTTCTGTGTGACTCTAGCGTTCCAGCTGGCTGCTTTGTTTGTCCTAGTTTGTACTGTTCCCGGATTCAGCCCCCCCAGGCCTCCGGTTGTTGAGTAATATGATATAATTGCCTGAGGGCCACAATAAGAATTCATGTCAGCTCCACAGTAGCTTTTAAGATCACTCTAAAAAGCCCCATGCCCTGCTGCACGTTTTTATTTTTTCAATGAAAACAGGACTTGTGTCTCTTATGCCGTGTAGAGTAAAAGAATAGCGTGACGAGGTCAACTGAGTATTTATACAGCTCATTGTTTACAGTGCCCCTTAAAGCCCCTAAACTTTTCAGTGAGTTTACTTCCTAACCAAAGGAGGGGACCCAGTCAGTAATTTGGGGGTTCGCACCAATTTTTCAAACTTGGTAGAAAACCTTGCAGAAACACTTTATCTCTTTAAAATGAAACCTTGAGCCTCAAGTTGAACACGAGAGACCACTTGTCGGCGTCAAAATGACTAATGTCTGGCCACCGTGTGCTCTCAAGAATCAAGAGCCGAGATGGGAGGCCCTGCGCGAGGGAGGAGAGCTGTGACTTCAGGTGCGATATGTAGGCGGCGGAGAACCACAAGCCCAGTGATGATTAATGAGCTGCACCTTATGCCAGCAATTTTAAACGCACTGTCCCGATCATGAGCGGAAGTGGCACACACTCCAGCAGCTTTCTGATAACTCTGCTGCAGCCTCTCCCTCTGTTTCTCTTACACACACGCACGCACACACAGTCTCAAACTGAATAAGTACCCAATAAATCTGAAGCTGTGGACGTGATGCTTAAAAGTGAGGAAATAATGTTGATTTGGTTGGAGCTACTTGACAGACCCGCATTTCTCAGGCCGTACATCTTTAGCTAGGGTGATGGTGCTGACATTTTCTTACAGTCCATAATTAACACAACATCAAGCCTTAAATTGTCACTGGGCTGTATTTGCTCGTGACTACCTCAATGAAACAGGATGTTTTTGTCTGTTTGAGAAGAAGGTGGTGTCATTAACTTGTCAGAATAATGTATGAATGTTTTTTTCTGTTAGAAGTATTAACATATTAAATGGTTTCATGTTTTGTGAGGATCTGGATTTCTTTTCGGATCTTGTAATTTATTCTACTCTTCACATTTGCCCCCCTTAATTATGTCATAACAGACTTTAAAGAAACAATTTTACTGACTTTTTCCATAAAAAAAGATCATAAAAACTATGAAACAATACGGTTTTTCCATAGTGGATGAAAATTTCAAAGTGGGTTGGACTGGACAAAATCACTCTTAACACACCCTACACCTTACCACGGGGGAATCAGACACAATGTCAATTGCAAACAACAGACAATTGGGTCTTTGCTGGTTTTGATTGTAAGAGAGAGATTGGAACAAAAATCTGCCCGATAATATTGTAGTGTGTAGCCACCTGAACATTACTTACACATTACAAACTGAAAAGTGATAGCAAGAAAACTTTGTAGACTCAAAGAAAAGTAGTTAAACCAAGTGAATACATTACCTCATAGTGTTGTATCCAACATAAAGTTGTCTCAAACAAAGGAAAGTATTGACAAAAAGATCTGCTCTCCATTTATTTGCATACCAAATTCATACCTTAGCAAGAGTTTTCTTTGGAATAGAGACACGGTGCTCATGGGAAAAACCCAGAAAGTGGCTATCACTGCAATTATGACAAAAATGGATAACCCTCAAGATATGCTCTGAAGGGACAAGGTAATCCAAAATAAAACTTGATCTCTCTCAGTCCACTGTCTCATCAGCAATTCCTTTCTAATGTAAAATTACTTAAAGATGAACTACAAAACAGTCACTTTCTGCTTCCTCAAGGTTTTCCAAAAATGTACCACAGTCCAATTAATATGAAACCAACTCACCAATAGGGACACGGGTTGAAGCAGGTGCTGTCACGCATGATAGCGTTTTAGAATGTGAGGTTTGCACTTAAGAGACGGCTTTAGCCTTGCTGTTAATAGTGTTGCACTACTGTAAACCTGGTGAGGCATTTGTATGATTGTGAGGAATGTGAGGAAATTCACAGCATCAGCATTTTTAAGGCTGTTACTGCAGCAGAGCCGCTACACATGAGGAAAAGCAAACGTTGCGAACATGAAATCAAGGATTTTGAACAGAATAAAAATTAGCTTTACATTTTTTTATCATATCAAAGCTTATGCTCCTTGTTGTCACCGTGCCTTATTTGTTGGCTGTCAGCGCTTACGCTTTATGTAGATTAAGTCAAAGCACTTCCTTTACGTGTATTCTTGTATTGTTTCTGCTGTATCTTGCTCGTAAAGAAGGCCAGAGCAGGCGTTTTTCCCCTGCTCTGCCTTCTTATAGATTCTCCTCACTTGAAGGGTCTTCCATGAGGTATATAGGCCTAGCATCGTACCATAAAGCAGCCGACTTTAATGAGCCGTGCAGCGAAGAAGGTGAAAAGCCGAAAGTGTACTGAACACTTGCTTCTTTCTCTTTGGCAGCAGCCTTCTCCACAGTGTCAGCTATTTCGTTCTCCTGCTTGACAGTGATCCAGCCCCCTCGGCTTACCTCTGCTACAGACTGAATCAAGGCCTGTTTCTACTGATATTCCTTATATTTATTCCCAAGGTGTTCTTTCTTTCTTGTTTGTTGTTTTTCTCTTCTTATTATAGGCTGTTATTTCCCCGTTCCAGCACCGGACTCGTTTTATGCCTCTGTCACCTCAGCACATGCCTTTGCTTGCAGTAGGAATTATCCGTACAATAAGCTGGCTTTGTCCTGAAAATGCCACAGTATGTGTGAGAGCCCTTCATCCCTCCTTTTTTTTTTTTTTTTTTTTTTAACCGAGGGCTGACCTGAGAGTTGTTGGCATCAGCACAAAGGCTCACACACTGAATGGAAGCTTTATCTTCTCTATCCTATCAAGGCAAAGTCTCTGCAGCTCCCCAGTCAGCCCGCCTTCAGAAAATCTGGAAATAAAACAACTCATTCTTTCCCAGAGTCAAGTGTTTATTGGTCTGTCAACACCTTTAACAGTTTGGTAAAATATGCTCTATAAATGGAAATAGATGTTCCTCCTCTGTGTACGCTTCTCTCTGCTTCTTTTATTCAATCAACCTCATTCCCTTTTTCTTCTCTTGCTTCAGGTTCAACTACAGATCGACACACCATCTCACCACGAATGGCTTCTATGAATTCCTCAACTGGTTTGATGAAAGAGCGTGGTACCCCTTGGGCAGGATCGTAGGTGGAACAGTAAGTTTTTATGCTCTAATTGACGCAGTCAGGCTCGTGTTTTACATGTCTGCACGTTTGTTTAGTTGCTCCTGAGTTCCAGGCTGTCTTCACAGGAAACATTGAGAGAACATCAAGTACAGGAAAATAAATGATTGAAAGAAGTTGCTGTAAACCAGGCTCTAAGAAGCTCAGTGCTGTACCTAGCTTGTTTCTCTCAGTGAAAGAAAAGGCACCACATGGGGACAGGGAAGCTCCGCTTGTTGACTTCAGCACTCACTGGGGTGGTGGTGGCTCTTATTGGATTGGAGACTGTGTGTAAAGGTCCAATCTCACTGGGTATCACTGCTGAACCTCACCAGACCCCAGAAGGCACACAGCTTTTTGGCTTAGGCATGGCTCATCAGCTACACATATCAAGAGCTGTAAGTAGTCATTGTTAAAATTAGACTTTGAAAATAACCTGTGGAGGATTTCGATGGAAGAATACCAGCAGTAACACATTCCACTACAGTTTTAACAGATATGATTTCCCTCAAAAGTTTACATACCCTAACAGAATTGACATGCCTTTGCCTGGATGTGATTTTTTTTACAATTTCTTGGTAGCTGATGTAATTTCAACTGCAATTCTATGATATTGCCGATTTTCGATCTTCAGTTCACTTTTTTTGGTGAAAAAGGTGAATGATGATGATAATGAGGATGATGCCTACAGTCTACATCAGGGGTCACATCTCCCCAGAAAACTCACATCACATGAATCAGTTATCAAGATTTATTCAGCAGCAATGAATTTGAATCAGCTGTTAATACTTTCTTTTCAAAAACCTGCTTTAAAGCATTTACATCAGGAAAAATAAATTGATTTTTGACCAAAAATATTAGTTTAAAATTTTTAACACATAAAATCTGATACATATGTGAATTTATTTTTTTCTCCTACCCCTAAATACCAGTATATTATGTCACAAAAGCTTCTTAGACAGTATGTACTCTGAAATCTTTTAGGAGGTGCCCTGCGAAAAATTACTTAACATGTGTTGCCATTGCAAAAAAAAATCTCCCCTGTCAGACGAAGGGTCTATGCAAAACATTGGCAGATGTGTGTACATCATAGCAGTTCTTGGTCTGTTGTGTTTCTTGTCTCTTTTATTTCTTTTATATGCGTGTGTGTGTGGTTCCCTTTTCACCCAGGTTCATGTTGCTAACATAATATGAATATCATCAGCCCTGTGCTCCTTCTGGGTGTAATGTTTTTTGTTTTTTTTACTCAAGGTCACCCCAACTTCTTCCTCTTCATTTTACCAGGAATATTCCATTGGGATGCAAAAAATCTTCATTACAAGGGCTTCCTGGCTAAGACAGCTGCACAAAAAAATTCACAAGGACTGCAAGACAGAACAATAGATGACAAACAGTCCATCAGTTAATAAACTGGCAGCACTGGGCAGTTAAACAAGTGCACAAGCTCATCAAATGATCCTTAATCCTTCTTTTGAAATAATCCAGACTAACACAATTATCCAGTTTTAGATGACCTTGTAGCTCAGACCATTATGAAGGAGCAAAAACACTAAAAGCACTGTCGCCAAAGATGGAGAGAGTCCTAGGAACAACAAACAGAATCTGTCTGTTTGACTGAAGGTTACAGCCAGTGACACCCTTAGGGGGTCAGCAAGGAGCATAAATAAAATGGTAGATCGATTGGTACAGACTCATAAAGAATGTAAGGAAGACAAAGCTACTTTTTCATGCAAGACACGGTGATGTGTACGAAATCCTAAACCCAAGACAAAACGCAAAGCACAGTTGATGATACAGTTTAAATATGATTTGATTTCAAAGTTTGAAAAGTCACTTTTCAGTGTCAATCTCTTTCTCTTCTATTAAAGAACAGGGATTGTTGAATTTGCACTGTTGTTTTATTTGATCAGTGTCTGTATCAGCTGATACCTATTCCCAAGTATCTTTTGGGTATTAGGACATCAAAAGTTGGAGCTGTGCTTCCCTAATTTTTTGAACATTTGTGTATGTGAAAACACCTTGACAAAGATATTTCTTGAAGTGGCAATGGCTCAGTTTCAGAGTCGGGGTTTGATTTTAGGTTCACATGTTGAAACATCTTTGCTTAAGATACTTAGCATCAAACTACCCCAGTAACTGTTCCATTGGTGTGTGAAAATGTGATTGTTTGAATTTGTTGGACATTTTTTTGTTGAACAAGACTGATGAGAGTTTGCATTTACTGGAGTGACATCATTGGAAGTTTCCACAGAGTGATTTGTGCTGCATCAATGTTCCCACCCTGATGAGTTTGATGACTGGATCGAAAGGTTCAGCTGAGATGTTCAGACTCTCAGTTTGGTTTTCTGAAAATTGCATCCCATACGCTTTGTTGATGATAATGGCGTTGGCTTGTTCATGCAGTGACCTCTGACGTGAACTGGCTTGTTTTTGCATCACATGGGGAATGAGAGTCAGCAACTCCAAAGTCTGAGGCCTTGCTACTCTGAGAGATTGCCTCCCTCAGTTTGACCCTAGGTGAAAGAGTACAAGTTGGTTGGGAACTTGTTCAAATTGGTACCGCATTGCCAGTCATGAGGGTTTTGTACTTCACTGTGGAGGGGGGCTAAGCCTGAAGGCAAATCTTTGGATTTAGAAGTTGATCTTTCACCTGTGGTCATGAGCTCTGGGTAGAGTATGAAAGAATAAAAACACACTCAAGCTGCTTTAATGAGTTTTCCTACATGAAGTTTCTGGACTTCCTCTTTGGGACTTGGTGAGGAGCTCAGACATATTAAACATAAACCCCGCTGTTCAGCTCCTCTGTGTGAATAAAACAGTCTGTTTGGGAATCTGGTCAGAAAGCCTCCTTTTACCCCTGCTTAGTGAATTAGTCTTGGCTTCACCACTGGGGAAAAGATCCCAGAACATGCTGAAGGGATTTCACATCCATCCTGACTTAGGAGTACTCGGGAATCTCACAGGAGGAGCTTCCAAGAGAACTGGATGGATCTGGTCCGCCTTGCTTTGCTTTGCATGCTTCCACTGTGACCCTGACCTAGTTGAAAGGCAAAAAAGATGAAGCAGGGGAGACTTTTTCATCAGCACAGGGCAGGCATTTGAGCAGAATCTAAAATATCTGCAGTCCCAATCCATTTTATATTAAAGGATATTCAAAGCAACAGTCAAACAAGCTGCAGTCAGCCCATTATTGAGAAAGTCGGGCATCAAATTATACTTTGATTGAATCGAAAGGCAAAAGAGTCAGAAATATCTGAACCTGTCGTAAATATTCATGAGCACAAAGGGATTTCTCATATACATCCACATGCAGTTTGTATAAATGTTCTCAACTGTGCAAGGGAAATGCAAGGTTGATCTGGGGTCACAGAAATCCTTACCGCTGACTGTTTTTGGGGGGGGTTTGAGGGCTGGTTGCATGAGGTTAACTGGGGTTAGGCAAGCCAGTGTTGGGATACCAAAGAGCCCCGTAAGCCCCCACCGGGCAGCTCGGATTTGAGTCACAATCCAGTACCAACAGTGAGCTGTTAACTTGACAGATTCCCCTCTCTGCTCCTGGCTGCCGTGCTTACAGAAGCAACCAGTGCTGTGAAATATTGCCCACAGGAACATCAGTGAAAAATCCAACATGTCAATTCCACACGATTTATCCCTCAGTTCCTCTACGCTGTGCATCTGTTCCCCTGACCTTATCCTCTCCGCCTGCTGCCCTGCATCCTGTAGGTTGTGCCCATCCATCCAAACACCTCTTCCTTTAATAATCCCACTGGGTCTTTTTTCTCTTTTGACTGAGCTCTATGGACCTCCCTGGGCTGGCACTGAGCTGTAATTGCACAAACTAATGATGCATTAGGATTGCATACTTGATGTCCTCAGCCTCTCATTAATGTGGAAACGACTCCAAACATGTTTCTATCTCTAGAGTCTGTAGAGGGTCAGACCCACAGTCACTTTTCTAGCTCCCAGTGCAACTCTGCATTATAGTATTTGAATAAAATATGGCTGTGGTCAGGGGTGTCCCTATCCAATATTGATCACTCTGATATCAGCAAAAAAGTATTATCCTGAAATCTGATCACCTATGTTTGTGGGTTTTTGTCAATTTTTTGTCAATGCCAGGGGCTCTTTGGCATGGCTAACTTCTTTGTTGCAACCTGAAAAGTTCGGTGACCCTTTACTGAGGAATTGATCCATTGTTTGAATATTCAGGTAGTTCACATTCATGTTTTATCAAAGAGAGAAAATCAGTGTTTAGAAGTTTATTTTCCCCTTTGTCATTTATCACCTCAAATAGTGGACAGCAGCAACAATTTGTCAAGCCATGATGTTCGTGTGACTTGAATAACGACATAAGAGAAGCACAAACTAACTACAGTGGAGTACTTTGTGTTTGTTTTTCCAGGACACACATTGACAACCAAAGCACATTATGACAGGCAACAACATGTAATAATCTCTGAAGGCCAGCATTTACAAAAGAGAGGTAGACGGTTTTTCATTTTGTAAAATAATTTTCCAAGCACAAAAAGAGTCTAGTTTCACTGTTTTACTGCTCATGCAGCTATGATTAGATCTGGACTCTGTACTGGTTAATGTTCAGAATTAAAACATGGGATCAGGGTCATAGTCAGAAATGCTGATCCTTGACATCATCCTGTCTTCACATAATCAGGGCCAATTTAATGTTTAGATGTTTCTGCCTGCTGTATACCCACAGGAACTGTTGTGGTCGGTGTGAATAGGGCTATTTTTGTTAATGACTTTATCAGAATTTCATTTTTTATTGTTTATATTTCTTTAGCAGAGAAAGGGGCAAGATGTCAACGATGTAGTGCGAAGAGGTGATTCCCTCAGTGCATAGTCGGACTGCACATGTACAAGATATCACCATCTGTTGCAGGGTTTCTTTGATTTTGGAATCACTTTTGTACAGATGGTGCACTGTCCATCTTCATATCCTATCAATTTGTGTGCAGTCATCTGGATGAACTAAATGCAGAGACTGGATGCTGTTTGCAAAAGAGCTGCAGCATTTCCTTGTGCCACTCTGAGGGTCAGTTCAAACTGAAAACAGTTGAAAATTATCTTGAACTCTGGACCTTATCTTTTCTCTTTTTCCTTTCTTTACAATCCCCAACACTTAGACCTGTTACCTTGCCACATTTATGATTTAGTAATCCAGCTATTGGCCCTTTCTTGACAAGTCTGTGTTGTCTGTTGTAGTTCCTGTGCACAGATGAGACAACAGAGTCATGTTTGTTTTCGTAGCCATCAGCTGTAGTTATCATTGCAGCATTAAGCAGATGGTGTAGGGCAGGAGCTGTAGCCATGCCACATGCAGATGTTTGAAAATAGTGTTTGCCGCTGCCCGAGACCACAGGATTTGGAATCGAAATCTCATCCATCAGCAGTCTACTGTCATATGCAATTACCATCTGCTCCTGGTAATTTCATATGACAAGCCTGCCTTGTAATAATAGATATGCTGGTTATACTATAGTACATGAATGCAGGGACAGGCCTTGTAGTCAAAGCGAGGGAGCTAAAACTCCTGATTAGACTGGTAATCGACAGAGGAAGGCATGCAATTTAAAGTGAATTTCAATGACATTTACAAGATCCCTTGGCTTCATGATGTATTGTCTTTTGCATACAAATAAGCATACACAGCTCACATCTTTCCTCTGTACACTTGTCCTGACATTTCATGAATGCATGAGTTATAAAACAACAAACAACTGCAGCGTTATTCACACAGTTTCTTTGAAAAGGATCATAGAGTGTTGCACTGATCTTTTCTCAGCTCAAATTGAGTTTCACATGAAAGTGATTTCATTTTCAATTAGAATATCACTTCAGATATTTTGGTGCGCTCAGCCGGCTGTCCTCAAACTCGACCTGTCTGCAAATAGAGGACAAAAGAGTGCTTCTGCTCTATCAGAGCTCAGCTTTTGTTTGAGGTAAGAAGACAATAGGTGCTTTGATGAGTATCAGAGGCATTTATAGCCTCCTCTCTTTCCTGATCGTTTCATTAGTGAATATTAACTTTGTTTCTCTGAACATCAATTTCCTGCCACAATGTCTCTAATTTATTTCAGTTTCTGAATTATCTTTGTGGTCCACTCAGGTGAAACTGAAAATTAGCTCAAGTCTTACATGCCTTTATTACAATGGAAATAATTTCGAAATTCAATATTGCACCATTGATCCAATCTGTCAGCTGGTAAATGATCTTAAATCAAAAACAAATTGAATAGCGAGGGCAGATTTGAAGTCTAACCTCTAGGATGTCCTTCTCTGGTGTGAAGCTGTGCTGTTCCAAAGAGGGTGAGGAGAGCGTTTCAGTGGGTATAATTTGTGGAGTGCTTGCCTGGCCGGGATATGCAGCATTTACCGAGCAATTACATCTGTCATGTTGACCTTGCAGCCTTTGTTATCATTTCACACTGTTTCTGGGTGATCCCCTCAGCACTAGCTACACTAAGACAAGTTGCTATACAAATACTTGAGTTGTAATTCTGGAAGGGTCAAGGGGTGACAATGTGCATGTCGGAAATAACTTGGGCAGTTTGCTGAAATCTTGCTGCAACCACAAGGGTTGAAAAATGAAGCCACTGATGAAGAAACTCCAGTTCCTTGAGTGTCCACTCAAAGGGCAGAAAAAGAAATACTAGTTTCCCTTGATCTGATAAGTCTCAGAGTTATTTATGTATACAGTTCATGACCTTCACTCCACCTATTTGTTTTTTCTAGATTTACCATAAGTTACTTGAAATCTTGGGGGCACAGCAATATGCAGACCTCAGTGTTTGAGGCCCGTCCTCCCACCTGTCATGAACTAGTTAGGATGCAGTGACCTCATAATTTCAGCAAATCTGTGAAGATCTCGCTAAGATTTTGTGCTATTTTCAGAACAGACTGTTTTGAGCTGTTGAATGACAGATCCAGGGATTCCTTGAGCTTATGAATTCATATTGAAAATCTGCATTTGTTTGTAATAGACTTCCATGTTAGTTATATGGAAAAGTATCATACCCCTTTTTAACCTTGCTTTTTCCTATCTCACTAACAGCAGATTTATCCACTGCTGAAAGTAATGTATTGTTTACTCCTGCCTGAGTGACATTTGCTTAAAACTGCAGTGCCCATCTGCTATGTGAGTTGACCGCAGCTAGGTCTCCTAATAACCCATGTTTGACTTGGAAGGAGTTTAGCGGCAGATGGTGAGTTGGATTTTCTCTTACAGAGTTCACAGTTATTTCAATAGCAGGTGGGAGGGTCATTCTGTTGGCCGTACTGGATGCAAATGTCTTTCTATGACATGTAAATCTATGCAAAATGCAGTAAGATGTAAGAACGGGTGAAGTGATGAGATCTGACAGAGTGACTGCAGACGCTCAAACAGCCTGCTCACATGTAGACTTTTACCTGCAGTGTTTATACATCAGTGGGTACAATTATCTCTTGCCTTGCCCAAGGGCACCGTGACAGCAGTTGCTGGAGTAACTGAAAACCTTACTCATTAAATGTGTAGGCTAATTGTCAAAATCCCACACATTTGCATGACTGAGCTGAATGTTTTCTGAGCAGAGACAGGCTTCAGGGAAGAAGGGCATTTAGTTTCCTCCCACACTGCATTGAAAAGCACAGAAATGAATGTGAGAGAGCTGTGTATTTGCATCAAGCTTATGCTTTTAAAAACACGCAGGGTCGCAAACGAGTGTTCGGTTCATCTCCGGTTGGCACAGTCCATTCCATAGCCAGCAATGCACTCACAGCTCATGCAACCTTTGTGTGGAAAAGTGTCGTTGAATTCCATCCTCGTTGCACCAAAAAGCTGTCTTGACATTTGAACAATGTCAAAGTCTTTTCTCATGCTGAGCGGTGGTCTGGGACCCTTCTAGCTCCAGGTGGAATTCATAAGAGCACCTTTGCTCTGGCTGACAGCAGTGACCATGCCTCTTGTCTTTTGTATTCAACCTTTTCCCCGCCTGCACACTGTTGAACACACCCTCTCTCCCTTTTTAGCCATTATACTTCCTCTGGCCGTCTTTCAAACCGTTTTATCTTTCATCATCTCTTTAACTGTCTCTGCCTCCACATTTTTTGAATGTCTCGCTGTCTCCTCTCACCATCCTCACCATCACCCCGCCTCCCTCTTTTTATTCAAAAATCATCATCCAAATGATCCTGACAGTCCTCATCAATTGTGCATGATAGCGTGAAGTCTTTCGGCGCATGAATGGGTTACACCTTTTGGAAGATGTACAAGGCTGAATCAGTATGTATGACACTTTTGTGCTGGTGTGCCTGGACCAGTCCAGCTGCCCTCTGTGTTTTTAAATTTCCCTTTTCGCTCCTTCCCATCCTCTAGTCCCCTGAGGACAACTGTCTGCTGCTCTTTCTATGAGCCACAGATAAGGAAGGAAGGCTTCTCTAATGTGACAGTCTCTAACAACAGCGGGCTGCCAAGCCAATCAACCACTCTTTGTTGCCATAAAAACAATGACTCAGGGTCTTTTAGGGTAACAGCTTTTGTCAGCTCAAGATGATATTTCCATAATGAACACGCAACGTGATGCACTCCTGAATGCCAATTTTGGACAAGTGTTTATAAATTACACCCAGAGATTCTTATTAATCAAGCTCAAACTCCATGCGAAATCTTCTTGGCTGTGATGAATATTATCAATAATCAGCGCAGTCTTTTGGAGACTTGCTCTTTACTACTGCAGGGTTCAAAATGGCTAATAATTACAATAGTACTTTTGTAAATGGCATCCAACGCACTCCAATCCTCAGAGCAAAGAGGCCAGACACGCTTGATTTTCATAACGGTAGATGGGTTGATGAAGCTGAAGTCTCCTTGGCTCTAGCTAATTAGAGTCGTGAAGACCTGAGTTTATTAGCTGCAAGGCAAAGTGCGTGGACCGGGGCTGCAGTGAGCATACATCAGGGACATCACTCACGCGTTAAACACAGCCTCTTTTTACTACAGACGCCCTGTGAACTGGAGTGTTCTGCACAGCGCCCTAATTGGATCCACTCTCTTGTATATATGAGACGCAGCCATGATGCCTCGCCTGCACACGCTCAAGCTCCCACTGAGCGTTGGCTTTAATTCATTTTATTACAACGCTTTGTCGAATGCTCAATTCTGTTTAGTCAATTACAGTGTTGTGTGCCTGGTTATTTCTTCAGAGCAAACTACCACTGTGAGTAACAGACCATTGCTGTGGATCCTGTTTGGGTTGTAATGTGTGAAGGGCAAGTCCAATCATATTAATCCTTAGGAGAAAGTGCAGTAATTAAAAGCCAAAGGGAAACAAAGGAGAAAACAAAACAGGTTAAAGGACTAAAGAGCTCTGAGACAAAGAAATCGACAATATTGAAAATGACACATGCAGTAAACAGGAAGGAGACCCCAGTATGGATTGTAGCAGTGTTTAAAGACTTCAGCTGTGAGTCTTGGCAGAACACCTTAATTAGGCTTATACAACCTGAGCAATGTTTGCCTCAGAATGACAGCGTAGTTATTGCAGTGGTGGGATGGGGTGTCAGTATTTCAAGAAATATATGAATATATTGTGTTGCCAATAGAGAGATCACTGTAAAAATCATACTTTATCCAGCACACCTTTATTAAGAATGGGAATTGATAGGATTTTATTGATACCAGTGCCTTTGTTGATTCCTCCTATCAGTCCAGTTCTTTATGGATCCTATCATCAATTCTTCCTGCAAATTTTATGTGTCCAAAAAGTAGGCTTTATGGGTTTTCTGTGTCAACATTTTATTGGGTTTATGAGTAAATAAATGTGAAGTTGGTCAATGAATCTGGATACATCTGGAAAAAGTATTTTACTTCGACGTTAAACTCTTTGCATGTTGTCACTGGATCCTGGATCCCTGGATGTAAATGAAATAAAAATAAGTTTAAAAAAAAAGGAGAAAAACATGTGACATGACATCAATGTTTTTGTTATGTTTTATTGACTGGCAAAGGCCACCTGCATGGAGTGTTTTGGAACCTTGAGCTTGCCATAGTTGTGCTGAAGGCAACCATGAACCTGCACTTCACCTTCTTTTATCCTCCTCATTGGAAAACATTTTCTTGCTTGTATTTTCACATTAAGAGTTTTCAGTATTTTCCATTTCATATACAGATGTAGCATTTGCAGCATTTGTATTTTGATCCAGAGTTTCTGTCACCAACAGGGTCCTTGCTAGGAGTGCTGAACTCAGTCCCACTCAATTTTGAATGAGGCAAAGAGGCGGGCCTTCATTTTTTTTTTTTCTGCAGTAAAGACGTTATTTTTCTTTTTCTTTTGGCTTAGTGTGTATGTGGGTTCTTGTGTTTCTGCAGCAAGCTGTAAGTAGATTCTTAGAGGACTGCAGTTTTTAACACTTTCTCATTGGCTTCATTTTTTTGGACTAGGTGTTGCCAGTTGGGTGTGAATTGATAACAACAGCAACAAGCTACTGACATGACGTGACTAACTGAAATCAATGTATTTGACAAAACTTAACAGCAGGCATCTGCTGCTGTCCCTGACCATTTACAGGGAACACAAAACAGAAAGAAAATGTGCCTTAGCCAAACGTGTCATCTTTTTGTAGGAAACACTTTGTATCATTCCAGTCTTTAAAAGGGGTTGCCAAGTTCTTTTTTTGTCACTGACACATTTCCAGCTGTATGGTCCATTCCCAAAGCCAAGTAAAACAGTAATTTTTTGAATTGGTACATATTTCTGAACCACTTCTTTGTCAATATTTTTTTGAGCTGGATAATGAATAGGAGGTGATATGATGAACAGTGAGAGCTTTTAGGGTTACATGTTATCATGTCGAAGCATCGCACAAGCCAAAACATTTCTATAATGATACAATTATATTTCTTTCTGGTGAAAAAGTAAACCAAAAAGAAATTGGATCCGTCCTCAGTTATTCCCTCAGTGACCATTTTTTCAACAAAAAGCTAGTGAGAGAGAGCTGTTTAACAAACCAAATACTGAAAAATGAATAATACACACCAACAGAGTTAATTGATAACAAACATTTATTAGTTGCAGCTGCACATGCTGGTGCCCAGCGTTAATTACTACATCTCTGAAGGCCAATTTGGTTGACTTTGGTTTTTATCACCAATGCTTACAAGTTTTTGTTCAGAATCTAATTAACAATGTTTGTTTAAGGCCCAATGATTCAGTAAAAACTGTAAAGTGTATCTGGCATTAGCTCATGTTCCTCTTGATCCATGTTCCTAGGTGATATGTCTCAGAATTTCATTATTTAGAAATCATTCTGCTCTGTACTTTTCATGTTATCTCTCTGGTCTGTTTCTATCTTTCTCTCACCAATCAATGCTTTTGTGTTGCGACTTTAAAAGAGACTTTTTATTATCTGTAATTATTGGTGTTTTGGTTTAAAAACAGGTTATGCCTCTCACACTTTCCTACAGCCTAAGTTGATGTCATCATCTGAGATCTCACCTCTCTGTCTTTCCCTCTGTGCTTCCTCAGGTATACCCAGGGTTAATGGTGACAGCCGGCCTCATTCACTATGTGCTCAACATGCTGCACATCACCGTACACATCCGGGATGTGTGTGTCTTTCTGGCACCAGTCTTTAGTGGTCTGACCGCCATCTCCACCTTCCTGCTAACACGAGAGCTGTGGAACCAGGGTGCAGGGCTGCTGGCGGCCTGCTTCATCGCCATAGTCCCCGGCTACATCTCCCGCTCTGTTGCTGGCTCCTTTGACAATGAAGGCATCGCTATTTTTGCACTGCAATTCACCTACTACCTCTGGGTAAGAACTCTGAGGAGAATTTCTGTGTATGAAAATGTTATGTACATGTGTGTTAATATTTTAACAAACTTAAAAACATTTAATAGTCACTGAATCACAGAAGAAATCGGTTTCTTTTTCAAGTTCATACTGTGAAACTGATCCAGAGTAAAGCTGCTATTCACAGTAAAACCAAGACCTTTTTTAATAACACCCTCCTCCACAGATGTTTCATCATTTAAGTTTCCCTCTGTAATCAAATAATATTACAGGTATATTTATAAAATACATAAACACGCTGAGCCCCTCTAGTCTGCATACGAGACAGCCAAAGACAGCCCAACATGCAGAGCAGATTTGCAGTCGCTCTTCGAGTTTGTCCTCCTCCTGTGTTTTGCCTTTTTTGTTGGCTTGAATATATATCTTATATATGTCTTATATTATTTATATATCTTGAATAATATCTAATGAGGTAAAGTTGATCTTAACAAATAGTCACGTTCTTAGAGTAATTTTTAGCCTGAAAACAATGCAAAAGATTAAAAATAACTTTGTGTAAGGCTACGAACATTGCATATCTTTAAAGGAAATGGAACAGATCCTAATCATGTGGTCAACTCCTTCTGGTGAGCCATGAAATCTGTTAAGCCCAAAGAAAAATGTCAGAATCCCTCTCCTTTGTGAGGACTCCATCCTTTGTTCATTTTTAGGGCATGGGCTTGATGTAGCCTGAAAAGTGGACCTATTTTCAATCCTACCAGGCCTCACACGTTGAATTATTTATCCGGAGCCTTGAAAGGCACACTGGGCATCTTTGCAGACCGTGTGGAGGCCAGGAAACTGCACGCTGCACCGTAAACCCTCATAATGCGCTGACCTTTTGGAGTAGAGTAGAAATGATCTCAGGTTAAAGGTTAGATACCTCCCTCTCTTTAACTCTGCTTTGAAAAAGAAATACACAAGAGAAGAAAATATTTGTTTTTACCCAAGAATAAGCCTTATTAATTTTGCACCCACTCTGTTGTCATTGTATTTTTGGTTTGAAGAGTAGTTCTCTCCTCAGAGATTAAAAAAAATCCTTTCTTTGCTACCTTTGCTCTGCTGAGGTAGACCTTGACACAGGCTGAGGCAGACCTCAACAGAAAAAAGGAACCCACAGAAAGGAAGAAGGTGTTATTTTTGAAAACAGCTTGGACATTTTCAGGAGCTGCAGTGGAAAATATTTGAGAAATGGTTGTCTGCAGTTAGTGAGGGGAGAAGCTTTTCAGGGTGAAAGATGTCCGAGACAGACTGTGTCCACTCTTTCAGCTGCATGGACAGCTACCTTTCTGCCTGCAGCTATCCTATTTTGAATATGATTTATGTATGTGTGTAATTCTTAATGCATTCGTGTCTCTATGTGTCTGTATGTTTGTGTGAAATTGAAGAGCTCTTCTTTCTGAACCTCTGCTTTGTTTATGTAGTCGACCTTGACAAATATGAAAGAACTTTCCTCTCTGCGCTGAGCTGTACCCGTTTAGTGGTTAACATTCTTATTTTTTATTTTCAAAGTCAGAATAAAAAGACTAAAGTAAAAGTGGAATATTTTTGTGAAAACATGGGAAAGACAAACCAAGAGATGGAAAGGAACAGTTACTTTGATGATCAGTTTAAATAAGGTGGAAATAGTAAGCTTTTCTCTTCATCTGGTTTTCCACTGACTGAGGTGGGCAAGTTCAGAGTGTAAAAGCAATTTAGGTGCAGCAACAAGTGTTTTTTCAGTGAAGATATAATTGAATGTGAAGGCACATAAACAGTTTATTTGGAAAATATTGTAGAAATAAAGAATGAAAAATTGGAGTAAAGTGCATCTCTAAATAAATGAGTGTATTTTGCGGCCCTGTCTGCACTCAGTCTGGGCATTTATTCAGTTGCCAGACGCCTTTATCAGACTACAAATAGGGTGCAATACAAGCCATAGTGGATAAAAAACAGCCTTTTAAAATAAGTGCCTCAGCTCAACTTCAAGCTGTTGCAACAAGCACAGTGTTCATCTGTGCATTAAGAGACATACAATCCATTCCTCTGGTATTTCTTCAGCCATTTTTTGTTCAATGGCACCACTAAAGTGAATTTAAAACCAAATAAGGTTGTAATTCATTTTATATAAGCACCCTTTCCCTGCCTTAGCATAAGGGTGTTTCCATCCAAATGTAATTAAAGACATAAGGGATGTGGACTTTTATTTTTGCAGCCCCCCTGAGATTAAAAGTAACAAGACTGTTGGGTGTTCAGCTGTCTGGTGCCAGAAGGTGTTCACTTTTATTTTACAAGACAACTGAAGAAAGACAGGAAGTATGGGCAGAGAGAAAGCACCAAATAGCAACATGATTGAAAGACTTTTCCTAGTGGCAAAATCTGTTCAAGTAAATGTGTCAACTCACACTGGTTTGGCAACAAAAAGTTCCAGCTGTGTCTCAAGACTTCTATTTTTGCCGAGCAACGAATTATCATTTTGCACCAAGCAGATCAAGCAGGCCAGGTAGTCAGTCACTGAACAACATGGAAACATCTGGCCAACTTTCAAAATAAAACACCTTTTTTTGATGCCAAATTTTGGTCCATGTTACTACAACAACGAATGGACATAATGAGCCAAACCAGGAGTCAACAAGATTGAGTTTGAAGTTTAACAGCCTGATAAAAGCAACATGAATGAAGACAAGGATCTGGTGTGACTCCAGCATAAGACCAGTGCAACAAGAATTTTAGCCACTGTACATGGGGTGCCTACTTTACCCAGCGTGTTGAGTTTTTTCAGAGTTTTTGCTCCATCAATTTGATGGCTGATAAGGTGAGAATAACAAATTAGAAAACACCTTTCCTTTGAAGAAGTACTCCAAGGTATCAGGGCCATTTTGAGAAATAAACCAAAAAAAAAAAAAGAATTGAGGGCGAGACCTTGAAATTCTCAAGAAAAAAACTCAAAGTTTTCAAGTTTATAATTTTGCAACTTTTAGAGTTAATAAAGTCACAAGCAAGGGGCTTCTTAAAATTGCAATTTTTTTACTATAAACTTGCAAATTTGTGACTTTGAAAAGTTCTAGATATATGACTATAGATGCTCAGATTGCGAAGAGGTGTTGGGTTTGTAAAAGCAATGTTTTGCTGATGAGTTGTTGATCAGGGAAAGCTGAATCTGTGATTATCTATAGACGAGTAAATATGCTAGTTTATTAAGTGATACATTTTTTTGTTTTCTTTCTGGGATTTTTTTTATTACCTCAAGTGGCCCCGATACGCCATCGTAAAGAGGGCTTTCCATGGCTTACACGTGTCGTAAACTTTACGAAGAAAACTTAATCAGCTCTCTTTAGGAGTTCACCATGATATGAGAAAGTAATTTAATAGAGAGGAGACGAAGCTTGTAGACTTATTCAGCACACACCTTTACCAGATTATTGAAAGAGGAGTGTAAGGAAGTAAATAAATCAAGCTGTACTCACCAGCTCATCAGCCAGTGGAACCAGCCGTCTCGGATTTGTTGACGGCCTTCCCGTTGACAAAAGCAGCGGGCTGATTCTTTAAGTGTACGAAGCAATCCCATCTGCTCAGGCTGAACCCAGGGCCTCAAATTTAATTGAACATTGCTTCACACGACAGCAGGACAATAACCCCAAACATCCTGGCAAAGCAACCAGAGATGTTTTCAAGACCCCAAAGTGGCATGCTTCTGAAAGACTTATTCAATTACCTGACCTGAATCCAATAGAGGCAGCTTTTCACTGAATGACAGCTAGATTGAAAGAAGAAAGCCCCAAAACTAGCAGAAGTCTCATGGACATCATTGTGCAAGGAACCAAGCGTCTGCTGCTCAAGAAGGTTTAACCCTGTATGGCCTTCGTTCCGTTTCATGCTGCCGTTTTTTGCATAAAACTTTTGCTATACATCAATAGAACCTTTTCATCACAAAAAATCAATAAAACTTACAGAATTATGTCCATACTAACTAAAAAGGTTGCTGAAAAGTGAAAGAAACCATAAAGTTGTTTCGAATTTCACACGTTTTGTCGAAAAACAGAGATGTCATGGCGGTTTCCCTCAAAAACGTCTACGCAAGAAACGTAATGACCTGTATTCGATATAGGGAGCACTGTGAACAACCACGTCCTGGGTGGTAGGATTTTTGTTGTTTGCATTTTATACTGGATAACTGCAAACACATTAGTGGAAGCACTCTGTGACACGTTGAAGACGCAATATGAATGTGTAACACTCATGCAAAAGAGTGATCTGTAAATCTTATCTGGATTCAAACTGAAATTAAATATGCAAATCGTAGCACCAGCACTATTCTGGGTTCAAAAGGGTGAAAAACATTCAGCATTCATCGATTGTAGTTCAAAAGGTGCTTATCAAATGCCAGATGAACAACTTTAATATATTATTCTTTCAATATGTTCAATAACTTGTAGTTCTCCAAGTTTCAGGTCTTTGTGCCTACATTAATTCTTATTCAAGCTCCGTTCATCCCGAATTTGTTGTCAATTACCTTAAATTAAAGCTGAAAGTCTCCCCAGAAAGCAAATACTTGTTTAAGTCAGTTTAATTCAGTTCTGATGTGTGGGTGTAGAAATCCGAAATGTTCCATTGTCCAAATAATTATGTAGCTGACTGTTAGTGCCAAGCAAATGATGAGGGAGTATAAGGTGAACAAGTTTCCTCCACTAGGAAGATTTTTGAGTTTTAATCTGCATGCTGGCAGCCCTGGACAAGAGTGCTTTTCCTTGTTTTTTGAATATGTCTCAATGAAAGGAGTATATTACATTGTAATGGAAAAAAAGTAGGGGTAAATGTTTATTTAGGCAATAGCAATAATAATACCTATAAGATTAAAGCTACATTTTCTTGAATGAATCTTCAGGAAAAAGCACTTTGTTGCTGGTACCAGCTGCAATGACTCAAAACCGCTGAGAGATCTGTGTACTGTACATGCATTCATACTGCTGCTCATGGTTAAAGTGTTATTGGCATGTGTCTCATTTATTCATGACCTCGTGGAATTACTGAAGAATATTTCCCAGCAACAAATGTCTCTATGTTCCTGTAGTCTGCGATGTTATTGCCTCACTGTGGCCTGTTATATTAATATTGTAACAGTCATCACTGTTGAACCCCCCTCCCCACCCCCCACCCGCCTGTGCTGGAGCAGGTGTCACAGGATTGGAGAGCTTAAAATTGATTCCTGAGAGGGAGAGGAGAAAAAAAAAGTCAAATCAATTCCAAATTTAATATTGGAGATTGTCGCAGATAACTGAGAAGAAGAAATTGATTGTAAGGATGTTATTTGCAAGTAGCAGCCTGAGCAGTCTTTTTCATACAACCAACCTTGCGAGACAGCAGCTGCCCCCACCCACAAAGCCTCCTCCCAAACACGCAGGCAGTGAAACAAAGGCTGAACAGATACTTCAGTTCTCACTGAAAACAGAAACAGGATTTTGACTGTCTTCCAGAGTAGTTAACACTGTTACCACCTGTTGTCTTTTGTATTCTCAAAACAAAAATTGAAATGCAAATCGAGTGTTGTTTTCATCATTTGTGTCTGCTTCATTGCTTTCTTATTGATACTTAGTTTACTTTGCAAAAGGGGGTACAGAATTTTTTTTTTCTCTTAGTTCCTGTATCCTAGAAAAGAGAATCACTAATAAGCCACATACATCTGTGGGGAAGCAAAGTATATCCAAGTAAAAAAGTTAAAGTTTTATTCAAACCACACTGATTATCATTCAACACAAACCCCATTCAATAAGGAGTACTTGCATATTTTAAATATTCCCCTCTGCAAGTCCAGCATTAAAGCTGTTGTGTATTTGAAGGCTGTACAACGCTGCTCATCTGCATTCAGGATAAACTCTCCCCCTTAGCTGGCAGTTTGGTGAGTCAATTACTGCACAGCACTCAGCTACAGATTCAGACAACAGTTAAGCCTCCACCATTCACACAACAAATGCAAGGACATGGTATTCTGAACGTCACGGCTGTTTACTTGGTAGTCAAGGTTGTTACTTGATGTGCTCCACATGGACTGTTTGTTCTTAAACACCTTGTGTCTTCCAGGACTTCATGTTTATGGTGCTGATGCTGCAGGGCAGTTGTTAAACAGCGTAAGGGAAAGAGTCATCTCTTTTTGTGAATTAACTTCTTCATCTTTCCTTAAATAAGTGCACAAGTTTAAAGTTGATCTATACTCATCGTGTTTATTTTCTTAAGACCATATTTCTAATTTGCATTTATAATGTAATCCAAACTGTCTCCATTTAAAAATGTATTTACTAAATGGATGAGTTACTTCACATTGGCTGAGCTGAATCTTTTACTGGTTCACTTACTGAATGTTTCAGAAAAGTAAATAAAGATCGTTCATTATGCATGCTACAGGCTCTCAGCAAGTGGTAATCGTATCTTGTAGGCTGTTTGTCCAACTTTTATTTTACCTCCCAGGCATTGATCTCCCTTTATAGAGTGTACAGACACGCTGCGCGGCGGACTCTTTTATCCCGGCAGTATAGTGATGCAGGTGTTTCGTCATGCCTCGCTGCTGTCCGTCACAGCGTAACAAGCTTGGCAGTACAGTTGCCCGCCGGGCTGGAAGAGACCCTTTTTTTATCCGTCCAAGGATTCAGCCATCCCAGATTGTGTCACTTTGTCAAATCCTGCACGGACACATCGCTACATTTGGTTCAAGGTAGCGTGAGTCACTCGACTCCATGGCCTGATTTTTAAGACTCGTTGACTGTCACTGATCTGGCAGCAACCTGCAGTTTAGTGTCCAGGTGGCTGGCTGAGCATACACATTGTGGATACAGAGTAAGTCCTGATACAACACAACTGGCTGTGAGACTGTGTGCTGGCTCGGCAGACGGAAACAGAACACTTGACTTTATATCCTCGAACATACATTGCATACTTGGGAGTTATAAACCAGTGATATACATGTACACTCACTCAGGCTATGAGTTTGGTTTAAGAGTTTCATTTATCGTAGGGTTGTGTGAGGTGCTTGTCAACTTAAAGTGTGTTACTCACAGGAGATGACAGTCTGACAAGGCTTCACGTTGCCACGGTTTAGGCCAAATTCAATCTTTCTACTGTAAAATGTAGCTTCTTTTTTCAGGCTCACAAAGTGTTAGAAGCATTTTCTACGTAGACCTTTTGGAATAGAGTAGAAATGATCTCAGGCTAAAGGCTGAGTACTTCCCTCCCTTTACCTCTGCTTTGAAAAAGAAACGCACTAA
The DNA here is from genome assembly GCA_008086565.1 of Thalassoma bifasciatum. Lineage (NCBI taxonomy): Eukaryota > Metazoa > Chordata > Actinopteri > Labriformes > Labridae > Thalassoma > Thalassoma bifasciatum. The sequence goes on along the minus strand of RPOG01000161.1, from coordinate 338,815 downwards.
AGAAGAAAACATTTGTTTTAACCCAAGAATGAGCCTTACCTTATTAATTTTGCCACCCACTCTGTTGTAATTGTATTTTTGTTTGAAGAGTAGTTCAATCCTCAGAGATTAAAAAAAAAACTTTCTTTGCTAAATATGAAAAAATAGATTAGGGAGGTTTAAAACTAAGTTGAATATCCATGAATTGATTTTAAAAACTTGCATAAACGTGTGGTTTTGTTTTCATTTTTATCTCACCCTCAAGGAACAACATAAAGTTTCATATTTTTTTACATTTCACTTCGCTATGATATTGTGAGACTTGACCCTGAAGAGCAAGAAGTAAAAAGGAGTCTGAAATGTAGTTGGCAGGTGGAACATTGAGAGTTGGGCAATAAGGACTACAAACTCTGCTCAGAGCTGCAGATAAGTGAACTATGTAAAAGGTGAACTTCAGGTGAACTGTCTCTGCACAGAAATCTGTAAGAAGTGCTTTATAAAATAATTCTCCCCACTCTCTTAAATAATCTTCAGAAAGTATATCTAGAATGTGATTTTCTTGCACATTTCAGTCTGATTGAAAAATGATCACTCCCTGTTCCAAGTGCTGGATGTTTGAAAGAACAATGAGCGATTTAATTCAGGTCAGGGCCAGTTCAGTTATGACACCACCCAGCATCTTTAATGCTTGTCAGCATCTTTATGGAGATGAGTTTTTTTATTTTTATAACTTGTATTACGTAACTATTAACAAAGCTTTTGGCACATTTTAACTTCACGAGAGCCTTCACCCTTCTCTTCGAACCTATTTTTCTCCTAATATCTCTGAGGGAATTCAAAAATGCCAGGGAGTCCTGAGAGAGTCCAAAATCCTTTGCAAAACTTTCAAGACACACTGAAAAGAAAAATCTCCAGCTTGAACCATTTTGCTCACCTGGTAATATGTTTAAGGGACATCTTTTTCTCAGTGCCTCTTGTCATCCTGTGAGCATGATCAATACATCTCCAAGGTGGAAGGAAGGTTTTTCTCGCAGCAGCCATCATTGCCTCTTAAGGTGATGTGTCATCATCCCCCCTCTTCTCGTCCACCACCTCTCACGTCCCTTCGTTCTATTTGGAAAGAGCCCTGAGAAACAATCATAGCGGCCATGCTCCACTGCTTCCCATTATCAGTCTCATTTACCCACATTTGTCTTTGCGTATTTCCTTTCCTCCTCCCTGTCTCTCTTCCATCTCATCTTTCTTTAATTGTCTCTGTCTTCTTCTATTCCTACCATTTGTTTGGCTCTTGCAGTGCTTTTATTTTCCCCCCAATTCATTTTTTTCTCTGCCTCTTTCCTTTCTTTCTCTACTTATGTGTCATTACTCATTCCTTTTCTCCTCCTGCCCTCTCATCTACACCGCAAAAGTGCGTGAAAGCCGCTCTCTCAAGTCTCAGCCCAATCTTCATTATCCGACTCCTTCGTTTTATCCGCTAATAACCCATTCAACTGCACTCGCTTAATCTGTGTTTACCCCCCCACCAACCCTCCCGACACACACACACACACACACACACACACACACACACACACACACACACACACACACACACACACACACACACACACACACTACCATAATCTATAATTGAATCCTCTCACACCCAAGAGAGCTCTTCTTAACACCATAGCTCTCAGTAACATGAACACACTTACACACATACATGCACGGTCGCCTCCCTGTCATGCCCCAGCCCCATGCTCCATGCTTACATTGTCGTTACAGTAATTCCACTCTTTTTCTCTTAGCTCACATTTAATTAGCTGGACTGCTGTCACACTGTGTGACTTTTGTGTCTTCACAAAGAAAACGGTGGCTGAAATTGTAGCGGGTAGAGCGGGTTGAGGCACCAGTTGAGCACAGCTTGAACATCTCTCTGTATAAACAAAACCAGGCTGCATGCTAGCTTTGACCAGCCTGAGTGGAAATATTGTCTGAAGGAAACACAGCAGCTCTAACAGTTGTTGTCTTTCTAAGCTCTTATTGCCTGTATTTTCACTTTAACAACAGGGTAAACAAAGGGAGCAATGACTCAAGATAGAGACATAGGAGAAGATGACATGAGGACAAGTTCAGTATAGAAAATGAGAGTACAATACAGGAAGCTAAAAGGGATTGAGAGATTTATTTTGCATCTATAGTTTACTGATTTGTTGAAATTTAATGGTTATTGCGAGAAATGGGTCTTGATACGTAATCGAGTAGTTGATATGTGACTAAATGTGACTAGTTGCTGTAGATGGTAGTGGGTTGGTAGTTTGGACTCAATGAGAGGCCTAATCTTTGCAAAGTCGTTTTTACTCTTGTGAAATATCCTTCCTTTGTGACATTTATGGTTTTCAGTTTTGGTCTTTGTTTTTTTAAGTTGCAAAAGGATGCTGACGCACACTTCCTTCTATTACTTTGAGATGTTTTTTTTGCCATTATGTGTGCCCTGTTTCAGTCAACAGGAAGCCACAAGACGAGAAAAAGAACTGTTCAGTTTGTCATTTCACTGCAACTCCACCACGGGTTGTTGCTTACAAATTAACCATTCAGTTTAATCAAGAAGGTCTGTATCTTTTTCAACAGTGGACTTTTTGTTCGCCCTGTATTCTTTATTTATACATTGATTTTTTTTTTCAAAGCTGTAATTAAACTGTGAACACGATATTGGATTTTGATTACTTTGTTTTTAAAGATCAGAAAAAGGTTGGTATCTACAACAGTGTTGAGCTAAATTATCCAGTTCACATCTCAGTCAGTGAATTTGTACTTGACGTGAGGAGTTTTTAAATGATTATGAAACCAACAAAAAAACTGGCTAAAGCAGGTGAGACCATTCAGAAGAAAAGGAAATAAGTTTCTAAATTGATTTTCAAAGTTTAGAATAGCTGGTGGAGGGAAGGTGGCAGATAAGGTATTCAAGTGATTTTCCACCTTTCAAAGACGTTTGATTAATGATACATTTCACCGTTCAAAGAGAGTAGGATGGTACTTGTTTTGGTGCTCATAACACTTGGACAGCTTTATCCACAGAGTTGCCAAAATTGACCCAAAACAAACATCCATTAAAAGAGCTTCTTCAATCCAAATTTCATACTTAACTAATTCTAGTTCCATTATCTTCTCTGGTTATGTTATCTTTCAATGATTTGTGTTGCGTGTGTGATCTGGTTGTTTGTGGCCTTTATTAATTGAGAGGTTTTGACCAAACTCCAGGTAGCTTTTCTTGTTCTACAATTTAACTCTTGAGTATCAAAATAGTCGGTAACAAACTGTGATAGTCAGTATAGTAGATAATGGATTCCGGTAGGTAAGTGCCACAGACTGAAGCTATAATTTCATAAAAAGTTATCTTGATTCCCCAAAGTCCAGAAATACTGTTGCTACCCATTCTCATTCATTAGTTTAGCAAACAGCTTAGTAACCTGCACCACCAGGTAACTTGGGATTTCTCCAGCTTTCATGTGGGTGTTCAGTGTCCTTTAACTCCTAAAACTCAGCAAATAAAGGTGTCCACGCTTCAAGCATCAAGCCATTGGCACTGTTAGAATCACTCTATTTATTTTGGTTGTCTCTTTGAAACCCACAGACCTGCACAACTCATCGTTACGAGTGTACGCTTGAGGTGAAATAGGTGATCATTCAAAATAAGCTAATTTATGCTGCAGAACTAACAGAGAGCTGTAGCCCAGCGTGTGTGCCTTTTTTTAAGCAGATTCTCATGAAAGGGTTGTGGTGACCTGTATCTATGGATGAAAATACAATCATGTGATATGTAACTCATCAATCCCACCACAAATAAACTAAAATATCCTTTTAAGGGAGTGTTTGAGGTATAAAGCACATTGTTTGTGATCAGGATTTTGGGTGTTTGATGTCAGTTAAAAGACACTCTCACCTTCAGAAAATGAATTTGGTGTGCTTGCCTCAAACAGAGCATCCATGCGGTAAAAAGCTGTCATTTCCTACTCCGCTTCATCTTTATTACAGGAGAGAATGATAATCAGGTCACCCACTTACTGTAGCCCACCTCAACACAGGAAAAGCTCTGCTCGAGGACTTTTTGTGTTCAGGTTTTTCTGCATCTGCATACAGGTTTCAGCAGTGCTGGTGTTTTTATCTGTACTGTTGATTAATCGAACACTGGTCCACTGGTTTGTCCATGATGCTCTGCTGGGTGTTTAGGTGGTCTAGCAACCATCGATTGCCCCTCATCAGAAAGCCTCACGCTGTATTGGATGAGCTCAAGCTTCCTCTCCACTTCCTATCACTGATGCAGCATCTGAGTGCTGTGAGTTTTAAGGTCACCATAAAAATGTATTTCCTATTTGGTGCTTTTTTTTTTTCAAAGTTTTATTTTGTGTGCTTTAAAAGTTAATGTACTTGTCTGCTTTATCAGCCTGTGGCGAGGAAGCAGAGGTTGTTTACAAGATGTTTTCATTGGTTTAGTCTGAGCAGCTCTCCTCTCATCCTGTTTCACTTCAGCTGGCTCGAGTATCTGCTCTGATTATCAAACTGTGATTATTAAACTGCTTTCAAAGACACACAAAATGTGCATCATTGTCTCCTTTCACCCCGTTCTCCAAAGTGTAGAAGATTCCATTAGTGTTTTCAAAGACGTGCCTTTACTAGCTCTGAAATGGTGAATCACAATGAAAGCAGAGCTTTTAATGGGGCTGTATTTGTTTTATGGTCTTCCCCTGCTAAAACACAGAATGAATCTTCAGCTGAGAAGACTGCTCTAAATCCTGTTTTTATTTATTATGTTGTTGTAACCTGAATAAGAACATTGTGTTACTGTGATGTGAGAAATGCATCCTGTGGTGCTTGTTTTCCCAGATTCCTCACCAAGCAATCTTAGGATTTACGTGTCTAATTTGTTGAAGTATACACTACGTGGCTCATTATTTTGTATTTTTTTGTTTCTCTTTTTTGCAGGTGAAATCAGTGAAGACAGGCTCTGTATTCTGGACTATTGGCTGTTGCCTTTCCTATTTCTACATGGTAAGTACGGCCGACAGAAGTGAGCATCTCAGATGAAAAAAGACTCTTGCGTTTTTAGAAACTGCTTGATTGACTCCTGTTCTAAAAATGCAACAAAAAACACCCAAGGAAAAAATTTGAGTTTATAACCTAGGCAGAGTAAGCTGTTTGGCATTGGCAGGTAAGATTGGGCAAACTCAGCTCTGCTACTCATCCCACAAATGCATGTTCCTCACAAATGTGGCACCATTTAAATATTAAGCAAATAGGCCTTCGAATGGTGTAGATTTATTGCTACGTAGTATTGTAACAACAAAGAATTATCTTCCTAACATAAATTGCCTTTCTTTTTATTGCATTTGTTACATTATGTCATCAATTCGGTTTTATGGTGTAGTTAGTTTTTACATTTATTGTGCTTTTCTACAACTTCTTTTAACCATACTGCATAAACTCAGACTGCCTGTTGGCTGCTCCAGTTTCTGCCCTCAGCCTTGTCAACCCCTATAGTTTTAACCAAAAATGAGGCTATTACTATCTATTATTCAAACATCAAAGCTCATCAGGATCATTTCTTTACAAGAAAGGTTGAAAAGACGTGTGATCTCATAAAGATTATAGTTCACATGCATGAATAAAATATACATCCCAATCACTCTTCACTTAACATGCTGTTTGCCGTTTCTATACAAGAGTGGTTTTGGGGTTAACAATCCAATTTGCATTTAAAACAGGTCCTCGGTTTCCACTGACATACTGCAGCTATACACCCCCACACAGAGAAACGGGAGGAGATCACCTCCCTCACCCTATTGTTGTATGATTAGTAGAGTTATGATCTTAAGGCCCTCGTAAATTATGACTCCATTTTGCTTTTATAGCGGTTCCGGGGGTTTGTCTTTTGTGGAAATGATCGTGTTTATATTGAAAGAGGTGCTTCGATTTCACACTGACATCAGACGAGTAGTGAGAGAAGCAGAAAACATGGCAGGAAGATTGCAACAGGGAACATTCTGCCTGGCCTGGTGTAATGTAAAATAAAAATAGCTTACCAGTGACTGGCGCCGCTCACATCACTTGACTTTGGGTAGCATTCCACTTTCCAAGACAAACTTTCATTATTAAGGCTATGAACAGTTTTTTTTCTCTTATTTAAGGATCAATACTGTAGTTTCTTTCATGGATTTCCCAACGTTAGGAAATTTCTTGGAAAAAGAATGAAAGGGGCTGTGGGTATTCTGCACAAAGTGTTCCTTTCCTACAGGTCTTATGCCAAAATTTCAGGATGTATAAATTTTCAAGACGGTATCAGAAATATAGCTGATACAAAGTCAATGCAGCCCTCAACTTATCTTATCTGTCTGTTACTGCTGAGATACACACTTAGGATCATCGCCCTACATTCGCTCTTTTCTCTATCCTACTCTTCTTTTTCTTTCTTACATTCTGTCCCTCGATTATGCTGTATCTTCTTCTCTTTTGCCCTCCCTCTTTCTCTTCATTTCTTTCATTCTTCATACACTTTTTTGTTTTCTCCTTTTCTCTCTCTCTCTTCTCTCTGACTCTTTATCTTCTCTCCCTTTCTTTTTGACACTTCCTTTCATTTTCTCTCTTGTTCTCTCTTTTCTCTCCCTCCCTCTCATTCTCTCATTTTTTCTTTCAAATTTAAATTTTTTCTCCTTTACTCTCCCTCCTTTTTCTTTCTATCTCCTGTTCTTTCTCTAATTCCTCCCTCTCTTGCTCTCTCATTCTCTTTTGTGCTCTTTTCCTCTCTTTCTCTCTCAATTTTCTGTCTTTTTCTCCCACTCTCTTTTCTCTGATTCTCTCACCCTTCTTCGCTCCTGCCTATCTTTTTCTCTCCACCTTTTTTTTTTTTTTACACCCTTTTGCTTTCTTTTTCCATCTCCCTCTTTATCCCTCTCCCTTTCTCCCCCTTATCTTTTTCTCTCCAGCTCTTTTCCATTCTTTCCCTCTTTCTCCATCTTCCTCTCCTTCCTGTTCTCTCTTTCTCTCCCTCTCTCCGTGTTCTCTGTGTTCTGGGTTTACCTGCATAGCGTGTTCCAGACTCTTCAGGTCATCAGACAAAGGGTGCAGAGAGAGGCCAGAGATCTAAATCATTGATTGCAAATGGCCATCTTAAAAGAAAAATGTAAAAATGGACTGAAAGTATACCTGAGAGGCCCAGGTATTGCGTGTGTGGGAAACACGAGAGAGGCAGCCTACTTCTTAGTCCATGCGGGTCTCTAATATCCACTCACCAGAAAGTTCCCCACAGGAGCTCAGATTGTGTAATCTGATTTTTACACATTTGTATAAGCGATGAATGTAAATATGAACTCTCTTGTACTATGTTACTCATTCCTTGCTGTAAAATTGGCCACTGAAAAGAGAATTTTTTTTAAGATCACTGACAAGTGTTCTGTGTTATTACTGTATTATAAATTCTGGATTTTCATCCAGTTCATCTAAAGCTTTTTCCATATCTTGTTATATGAGTCAGACACGATACCAAAATATATGCAGCATATTCGTGCTGGCATAAACAATTAGTGAGTCATCATCAGCAGCAACAGATTTGGTGACTCCTTTCAGTTAAAAAGTTAAATCCTGGAAATATAAATAGTGATTATTTGGCATGCTTAAAGAGAATTTACTGTTTTATATTTGTCTCGTGATAAGTAGAACAAGCTAGTAAAAAAACAGACTCAGTGGCAACACAATTACAACACCGGACATCAAACATGCTGCAATCGCTGCAGGAAATACTTTGTCATGTCAGCCTCTTAGATTACTTTGAAATTATTGCCATGTATTGCAGCTGTTTTTTGTACGAGTCGTAGCTGTAGCCTTTCATACAGTCCTCGTTTAAAAGCTGCTGGAACCACAGGAGGTCCAGACTTTGCCTTTAGGAGTTGATAAGTGGAATTGGATGGCTCACTTCTTCATTATCAACCCCACTGCTGAGATGGTGGATGTTTGGGTGATTCTCCTCAGTCCAGAATAGTCGTGGCGGTGCATGGAGATAGTGGACGAGCAGTTCAGCCAGTGTTTCCTGCATTATTTATAAATTCAGGCCTGAGCCCATCAGAGGATTGATGGGAGAGAAGAGATAAAAAGATGACTCGGGCACACTGCCTCAGAGACAGATTGTTTGCATGTGTGTGTGTAAGGGAGCGTGAGCCTCTGTGAAAATCTGCAGCTTCTTGCTCATTTCGAGTTTAATCTCTGTGGCCGGCCATGAGATGGATATCAAATGAAACAGATTACCCAAATCCATCATCGATCACACGCGGCCACAGCATCAGAGGACTGGAGAGACAAAAGAGAGGAGTGATGGAAAGATGAAAAGGAAAGGAAAATGCTGTGAGAGATGTTGGGAGAAACGGGAGGAGCTGGACAGAGACATTAGAGGAAACACATGATAACAAGACTGGAAGGAGAAAAAATTAAGATGTACAACTTTTGTTCTGTCCAAGAAGTAGCAAAAGGAACACTCTGTCTCCGTGCTATTTTCTCCTTTTTCCTTCTTTCTCCTCCACAACCTCTTCTCACTGTTTCTGCAGTGATGAGATGTCTCTGTGCTGTATCTGCAGCCCACCCACTGGAGCAGCAGCTACAAACTTGGCATATGTACACCTCCAGCCCTCCCCCTGTCTGCTTTTAGCCCTGCACACCAAGTTTAACTTACACTTGCTGACCTGTCCTCACTTTTTTTTTTTTTTAACCACTCCATCACCCTCTACTGTCAATTTCATCAGGATATCGCCAAGACTCGTTCTCCCTCGGGGCTTAATCAAATGTGACACTTGTAAAGTAGCTATGGGGACAGACGGAGCGATATCTGCAGCCTGCATATTGGCATAATCAGAAGAGAGAGGACAGAGAAGGACAAGATTAAGAGCAGGATCAGAGCAGAAGGACCTGCTGATGGACAGGAGCCACAGGAACCTTCCTGCTTCACCAGCAGCAGCCTCCTGTCCTCCTTTCATCCCCGCAGGGTGGAGGGTGAAGGGAGGAGGGTAATTCAAAAGTAGATGCATGGATCAATTGCACTGCACTGCTCACTCCCAGTGCTTCCCTTACTTTTGCCTTTAACCCTTGACAGTCCCTTCTTCAACTCCAATTCTGAAGGAGTCTGGATGCTGTAAAGTGTGAATAAAAAATGAAATTGATAGTTTGCAAATCGTCTAAACACTATGACTACCAGTCCCGATGCTGATACTGATCTTGCTGTGGTATCTACTCATACTGAGACTGATCTGGTCCAATACCAGTATAAATCTTGCTCCTACTGTAAATCTGTTGGTATTTTCACATCTAAAAAGAAAAAAAAAACATTCAAAACTGAAATGAAATTGTACTCCTACCTTGAATGAATAACAGTTGCTTCAAGAATGTACATGTACAAACAAGTCAATGCATGCGTATGCACAGGAGCAAGTATACAGGTACTGCATATGGAACTATAGCAAAGCATTAACGATTGCTCAACTAGTCAAATCATCTGGTTTTCCTGGAGATTATGCTTCAAGGAGAAAAAGAGAGAGCAAAAGCTTCTGCAGTCTATGATTTTGCTGATCTTTGATGGTCTGGAGCCAGTTTCTTCAGAGAAAAAAAGATCCAGGGTCAAATTTGTGATGCTCCCCATGTCCTCATGTCCTTATGACTTTGCTATGCCAGTGAATTTTCACCGAGTGCCACTTTTGGTCCAACATTTGTGGTATTTATTGAAAGCTGTAACAAACAATTTGGATAAATTTCTCTTAAAAGTTGTTGCTTTCCAGGTGAAATGCATACTTTAGGGTCAAATATCATCAATAGAAAACAGAAAGTGCAAACAAAGTCATGTTGCTTTTTTGATGCAAGCAATTAGTGTGATTCAGAATGCAGTGTGGGCAAAGGTCTGGCCAATACAACCATACAGATGTGTTACAAAAGAGTCTCTGTGGCAACCTGAGCCTCTCTGATAATGAACCAGAGAACACAGTCAGTGAGTATAAGCACAAAACCAAAATATGCACAACAAAAGTTTAAAGACAGACTGAAAACAATTCAGCACACGTATACGCCGCACCCACAGAGCAACCTCCTTCTCCCTGTTGCATGATGTGTTCTTTCTATCTTCTCCAGATTGGCCCTGAGGTCATCAGATACGCCCGGTGTGAAACGCAGGGAGCGATAACGGCAAAAAGACTTTGCTCCAGACGTTTTCTGATTCCTGCCCTCAACTGTTAGCCTGTGGCTTGGTCACAGGGCTGGCTGTTAGAACCATTATTTCGCACAGCTGTTGGTTTTGTCATGGGCATTCGTCTTTGTATGGTTCAGTAATCTGTTTGGATGGCAGGTCTTTCCCATTCTTCTTCACCTAGTTGATGTACGCACTGCTGGTGTGACAATCTATCTCGCTGACTCAAGAGGTTAATCTGAAACCAAATTGCATCCGAGTGTTTTTCATCTAAAAGATGATACCTTCACATCCTATGGCATTTACTGTAATGGCAGAATCTGGGTTGTGAATAACATTCAGGTCAGTGATGAGTTTTTATGACTGGGTTTCTTACTTTTTAGGCATCTAACTGCTATTGTTTAACACCTTTGGGACACCCCAGTTTTTTTGCTATTGTATCTTGGTGGAAATTCTGTTCCTAAAAGCTACAATCAGTTGTCCATTAGGGATAAACTCATAAGATCTACGTAGTTTCTTTCGTGCTCGAAACTTGTCTGATTATTGAGACAGAGATCCAAAACCAGGAGACCTAAAAGCTGAAATTTGCCCTGCTGCCTTGATAGTTTCAATAAAAACCATTGTTTATTTTTACATATGGGCCATTGGTTGCCTCCCTATTTTGTAGTTTTTGCTGGCTGTTCAACAAATTGCTTTTAGAGTAATAATGAAGTCCCTAATACTGAGTCCAACATCATTTATTGTGAAGAAAAACCCATTGCAAGGAGCATTGAATGGGAGATGTGTAAATCAACCAATTATAAACATCCACATACATCAGCCAATCATCATTCTAAATTAATATGTCTGTTAGTTGAGGAGCCAATATTTGGGAATCTAATCATTTTCAACAATAGCCTCAGCTGCACCCTGTGCTCCATATAATACAGTTGTTAGGAGAGAGTGAATTTGGCCAACAGAGAAATGTGATGCAGAAAGAAATGTTCTCCAACTATGTTAATGATGAGTTATTATTTTTAGGGGTTATTAGTATTCATCCTGATTAATCGCAAACACTTGTCATCAATCTTTATTTCCATTCTCTTCACCCCCACCCTCCGACCCTCAACATGACTTGAAGCCACCCACATTGCTGCTTAGTTAAGCATCCAAAAGTAAAAAGCAAACCGTCAGAATAATGTCGAGTTTGACTCTCTGAGTCAATAAAGCACTTCACACATACCAGGGAGTGGAGCTCAGTGGGATCAATAATTTAAAGAGGTTTTTCTTTGGTTAAGCCTGAGGGACACAGGTGCAGTCTGCATTGTTTTTGTGAATTAAAACATGCCATGGTTTCACAAACATGTGTATCGATTCAGAAATGTCTGAGTGACTTGCCCATCCCGCCTTCACCGACTGCTGCAGAGAAGAGTATGTGGATGTCTCCAGAGTAATTCACTTGGCTTTGACCTGATGCAAAATTAGGATTTTCCTGTTTCCTGAATAAATCAGATTTACTCGTTACACATTTGGAAATGGACAAACAAGATGTTACACACAGTTTCCCACACACACAGAAGATAGCCATACAGACTGTGTTTGGAGTGTTAGGTTTTCAATTAGTTCTCTGCCAGCCAGCGACAGAGACTTGATCCACTTCCCTGTGTGTCAACACTCTAAGTGGGTCTCACATTGAAGTCATCTGGTATTACTCAGTTACGGTTCACATGCTGGTAATTAGCTGCCGCCATCTCAGCGAACATATGCAAACGTCCGCCAGAAGATAATTGTACCTAACCATTTTTTTCCTTTCCATTCCCTCCTTTTATGTAGCATATTAATGGTTTTATCAATTAGAAATGATGTGCTCTTCTTCCTCAGATTGCGTAAGTGTAATAAAGGCTCTTTTCATCTTGCATAGCAGGTGCGGTGAGGCTCTGTCTGACAAGCTGCCATGAAAGGGATCAAATGACTTGCTTACATGCTACCTTTTCTGTTTGATTCACTCTCCCCCTTCAGCTGTCTTTCACTCTCTCCCTCTTTTACTTTCTAGGACATCTCTCTGTTTTTTACTCTTTCCAACATTCTTTTTCTGAAAGCTCTTTTTTTAAACATTCTTTCACTCTCTTGTTGTGCTCACCTCTCTCATGTCTAGTGCTCTCAGCATTTACATTTGCCCTTTGCCGTAGTCAAGTGCAGGCAATTGAAAACTTGTCTGTAGTGTTTTTGTGGAGTCTCTTTACAACCCTCTTATTCAACACTGTGATACTTAGTGGACCTCAGAAATGGTTGATATATAATTTTAGTGGAGCTTTTAAAATTATTGGTGCATCTCACATTTTACACCCAACATGTAAAGTATGATTGCCTGGCTTTTATAGATTCTATATACCTCCACTTTTTATAGCTATGTGCTTCAGTCTAATAGAAAGGAGGCAGTAGGATGTTTTTACAGCCATTCTTAAAGGAGTCTACTCAAAGTGTGTGTGTTTTTTTACTTATAGTTCTGGGTATTGGGTATTTTATTGCATCTACCCCATTTTATTTCATTACTGCTGTGTTGCATTGAGAGTAGAGTTGTTCTGATTCTGATACCGGTCCAATACCACGTAATTTAATAAATTAGAAATCTAATGTTTAGCTCTGTTAAACTTTGGCACAGTTCTTAAAACGCTGCTCTTAAACAGTAGCGCTGTGCTACAACTTGCAGTCTGCTTGATCACGTTTGCTTAAAAAGTTGATTTTGCACTAAATTTTTTTTTAAAGAAATCATTCAAGTTGCTGTCGGACTCAAAGCTGTTTGCTAACTGAAATAACAGGTGAAGAAGTCAACATGGGCAAAAAATGATCCTGAAAGTTTAGGTGTAATGGTTTTATATTATTATTTTATATTATACAGTCCATGGTTTAGTGCTTTCAGGTTCTGAATAAATTGTGGGGATTGAGCACAGCTGTAGAATTTAAACAAACAAGACATTGCTTTGTCACAAAAACACTTGCATAAATTTCAAGACAGACACTTTTCTGTACTGCTACCACTTGTATCAGCTAAAGAGCGCCATCTCATCCTGGTGCTAGTTAACGCCACCACCACCAGTTAAAAACAGGTTGTTATGAGTTTTCTCCCCAGATATCTGTCAGACCACTGCAAATAAAAAGAAAACATTCCCCCTCAAAGTAAACCTGTTCTTTTTTTAATGTCTCCCTAATGTTCTTGCCTCTGCTGCTTTTTTATTGCTTGTTGTATGACCCCCGTGAAATGATTGGTTGTTTGCTTTGCGTCAGTCATCGCAGCTTCATTATTAAGGATCCGCCATGAGTGGCATTAATCCAAACACAAGCTGTTAATGAGTAAGGGATTATCTGATATGTGCTCTAATGATAGATTGCTTTGAAGGCACTTAAGTGAAACTATTGAACAGTCCTTTATTGCTATTGACGAGAACCCAGGCTTGTTTTTAACACATGAAACACGTTTGCTTAAATAAATCCAAAGGGCTAAAATAAAGTTTGTGGGACTGACGCAAAGCTAATTTGTTGTGTTTAATTCAAAAAGTTAAATCTTTAACATTGATTAGATAGGCTGACTGTTTCAGGATGATGTTGTAAAGACAGTGGTATACTAGACAGCTGACTGATGTGTTTTATATGTATGTGTGTGTGTGTTCTAGGTGTCAGCATGGGGAGGTTATGTGTTTATTATCAACCTGATTCCTCTGCATGTGTTTGTGCTGCTGCTGATGCAACGCTACAGCAGGAGAGTCTACATTGGTAAGGTGCACACACCCACACATGCAAACACAAGCAATTAAAGCAGACCCTAGCTTTCAGCGTGTGACTTTGTGTTTAGAACTCCCCCACATGCAGTAGCCTGAATGTAAACCCAGTGTATTCAGAACCTTTCCTGTTGGAAAAGAGATGCACGAACAAACAGACCAACTAAATCTCCATACACTCCGTACTGTCGCTCAAACATTTGACCCCTTAAACAAGCTCAACTACCCCACCACGTCTCTCAGCAGAGCAGACGACCACACACCTACACGCTACTTAACGCAGCAAACATCGCCACCTGCAACGTGATCCTCCTTTATTTCTTTGTTTAACTGTATGTTTTGAAAATACCAGGAGTGGAGCGCTGGAGAACAGGAGACGGGCATCAAGTTTCACACAACATCCCAGTTTCTCAGAACACGAGGCAGCTCCAGCTCATTATCCTGCAGCTCTGAGAACTCAATCCCTCAGACCCTCCACCCCTCTTCTGTCAGCTTAGCCGTGAGCTCATCGTCGAGCTTGTTGTTGTCAAGAAAAATGAAACCATGTCAAGTATCATTTACACACAATTTTTACGTGGTGCTCTTTGTGTCTTCGAAAGCGCAGCCTTTTGAGGGCTCTGAAAACGAAAGATAACCTCCTCGCGGCGAGAAGGATTCGACCTACGTGTTCTCCATCTCGAAATGCTTCTTCAACAATGAAATTTTACTTGACAATGCAGGGCTGTTAGATGAAGTGGAAAATTCCCCTCCTCCCTTATTGTTCCTCAAGGATGTGTGCAGCCGGAGCAACCTTGTGCACCTTTTGGTAGCAAATGAGAGGTGGAGAAATGTATTTGTAGTCGTATTCTTCTGACAGATACAAAATTAGGTCCTCAAGTGCTTCCTGTACTCCTCATCCCCCCTCCCTCCTTTTTTGCATCTCGCTGCTCATCTCTTTCAGAGCCAGGTGTCTCACTGTCGCTACAAGGGGTGAAAAAAAAAAAAAAATCCCAGTTAATAAAATACCTTGTAGTCTATTTTCCCTCACAATTCATCTCCCTCTGTCTTGAGTCAATAGCAGACGCGTGAGAAAGAGATTGCTGAGGGCGGTCGCAAGTACTTCAAAAATGAGGCGCACTCTTCAGGAAGAGTATGAAATCTTAATTAAGCCGGTGCGTCTGTGTTTCGCTCCCCTCCAGCTATAAAGGTGGGAGTCGCACTGTTCTCAGCACTGTCGTCTCACTCCAGGCCTCCCCTCCACACCGCGCCAAGCCAGCTCCCTTTTTCTCTCTAAATGACATTAGATTAGGTATTTTGTGTTTACTCCTTCTGAGGGGTGACAGTGAAAATCAATAGACTCTAAATACCTCCATTGAGGTTGATTTCCCTCAGTGGGTCCCAAACGAGAATGGTGGCTGGGAATAATGCTGTAGTTTATTTTGATTATCTCATTTCTTATGTGGTCTACTCAATCTCTCCTTAATTTTCCTTTCTGCTTGTCTTGTCTCTCGCTCACTTCTCCTCAGCCTACAGCACTTTCTACATTGTGGGTCTCGTGCTGTCGATGCAGATCCCGTTTGTCGGCTTCCAGCCAATCAGGACCAGCGAGCACATGGCTGCAGCCGGTAAGTTTCTCTCTCTGTCTTGAAGCTGTGTGACTCTAATTCCCTTTGAGCAAAGTTCATCATATAGTCTATTGAGAGGGCAGAGATTAGTCAGTACTTCTTTTGATGTATGCCAGATTTTTCAAGATATGACTCATTTTTATCTCAGAAGTAGAGTAACCTCCCAAAAACACATTGTAAGTGTTGGTTGAGTGAGTCAAGTTTTAACATTCAGGTTACCTACCGGTCGTCCTTCTGTTTGACAAAAAAAAAGACGTGCAGGTTATAAATAGACAGGTGCTAAGGTTATGACACATCAGAGTTTTCATAGTTGGGTACCACTGACTCAGTGTTCACATTTCTAAAGTTTTTTAAAGAATTTTGGAAGTGGTGGAAAGGTTGCATGGCTTGCAGAAATGATCGACTCACTGCTCTGGCAAAAAAAAAAAAAAAAACTGCCTCTCACATTCCTCATCAGGATTCTCACCAAAGAAAGTATACAACCTTTGACTTGCCTGTCCTCTTTTGGCTCTAATCCTCACTACTTATTTCATACCACTGACAAGTCAGGCAAAAGTTTTTGAAAGTAATCCTCATAAGAAATATAGAAATGAAAGAAAAGTAAATAACGAGCTGTAACACCATGACCACTGACAGGTAAATGGGATAACATTGATTATTCCTTTGAGGTGACACTTGTCATTGGCTGGGACATGTTAGTGAACATTTTGTGTTCAGAGTTGATTTGCTAAAAGCTGGAAAAAATAGGCAAGTGTAAGGATGTAAGAAACTCTGACAAGGGCCAAATTGTGATGTCTCTTACAACTTTGTTGAAGCATCTTACTTTCCTTATCTCTTAAAAATGCTTTCACTGTATAACTTAAATTAATGGCTTTTATTTTTGTCAGCCTGCTTTTATTTGAGACAGGTCTCCGTAAGAGACAGCCTCTAATTTTTTTTCCCATCAGAGATAAGGTTTCATTTCTATTTAAGTCTTTATTTCCATAAAGTTTTAAAGCCTTGACAAGCAGTAAGAACCTCCCTCTTTGGGACAGACATTCCCTAAGCCTCCCTCCTGATCAAATTGTGTGAGGCTGTAACGCAGATCGATAACATTCTTGCGCATGGATTCACTCATTCACATGCTACAACGGAGCGTTAACCCTCCTCCTCCTCTGGCCATTCTGCAGTCAGCGGCAGCATTACAGTGTGTTGTGTAATGGGCTGTGTAGCTGCAGACCCATCAGGTGTGCCCATGCTGAAAGTGCCCATAATGAGCACATGAACTTCAAAACTGGGCTAGAGAAAAAAGGAGGAAGGTGGCTTCAAGGAGCATGACTTCAAGGTGTTGATCTTGCCCTTGGATTACATTCATCTCAATCCGTACAAGCATCTGTGGAATATACTGGACAACCAAGTCTTAACCCATTAAAGAACCGATTTCTAATAGTCAAGGTATAAGGATTCTAACCCTAAACAATAATTGATTATACTGGGTTATGGCTTCATCTGATTGTTTGCTTCTGTATCCTCATGACAAAAGGAAAAAGCTTTGGGGGGATTTTAAGTTAGATTTAAGCGTAAAACCTTAAAATAATGGTAATTGCTTCTCAACATAAGGTAAAAACATTGCAAGAAACAACCTGGTCACACAAGTCATATAAAATATGTATAAAAACAAACATATTTGCGTTTGTTGGAACAGTTGATGACAGAAAATCATTCTCACTTGAAATAGATAAAGATAATGCTAAGAAGTGTTTTATTCAACTTTTATCTGCATTTTTATTGAACTTGTTAAGTACAACTATTTTAAGGAATATGCATGAGTCAAATATTTTTTAATTAACATTTAAATGAAGTCTGAAGTACCTCCTGCTGTTCTCCGAAGGACCCCTCAGGATACTGTTGGCTGAGAAGCGCTGCTTTGAATTACAGTGAAAGTGTTGAACATTCCTGTTTAAAGTCACATAAAATTTTAGAACACAGTCTGTCGGAGTCTCAATTTTACAAGGACACTCTCATTCAACACAGATTTTATTTTAAGAGCCCTCATGTCAACTCCCAACCTGCCCTGATCCCTGCCAATAAATTAAAGCCTGAGAACAGCAGAGAAAGGTTAGAGCTGACTGTTGTAGTTCATGTATTAAAGGTGTGACTTTACATAAGCCGCTTACTTATAGCGCACAGTTGAAGAATGGCTGAGCTGAATCCCCGCAGAAGAACACAGGGGCCACTCAGAATTCATTTGCAAAATAGAAAATAAGTAAGCAGCCATATGGGTCCCGCACTTTTAAGTACTTTTCATTTTTGGCTTGTGGGTACTTTATTAGAGCTTGTTCAGTTTTGCCTCTCAAGACTGGAGAGTGGGCCCATCTGCTGCCCGATGGCTCGGATGGGTGCGTATGTATCTGCATGATGCTTGTATCATTTACATCCAGATTGGAGGAGGACTGTCGCCGGCAGCTTGAAGATACTGAGAGCCACCTTTTCTCTTAACACCGCAGCAGGTGTATGTTGAAGTGTCCCTGTTTTCCTGGGTGACTACTAAAACAAGCAGCATTAGAAGAGGCTTTGAAGAATGCACCACCAAGAAAATTATCTCTTCCTCTCTCTCTCTCTCTCTGTTTTTGGCTCCCCGTGCTCTCCATATCTCAAAGACGGAGTGTGTTTTCGTGTCGCCAGGATAGCAGCTGCTCGGAACATCTGGTGGTGGCTTTCAGGGAGCACAGTGGGAGACAGGAAGAGAGTGACAGAGCCGCGGTTGGTACCCTTGAGATGTCGGCCCCTGAGGCAGGCAAAGCAGGGTGGCATGGAGTGACAAGCGTGTTAGCACTGTGGCCGCTCTCCAGGAGACAGGCAGGGGCTTAACCTTGGAAATGGTCGAGGCCTGCTGTGGGCAGCAGTGGGTTATAGAAAAGCAGGATGATATCAAACAAGGTTGTTTGTTAGAGCATTAGAGGTGAAGACATGAAGAAGAAACCAAGCGTCTTTTCAATTTTTTTTATTGATTTCACCATACAAACAAAAAGGAGCACTGAGAAACGCCAGTGGAAGAGCAGAGAAAAGTGAGCAAAGAGGCTGCGTGAGGAAGACGAGGCGAGGGGGAGAGAGAAGAGCTTATTCACACAAATCTGTCTCATGCATTTGAAATGTGTTGTCCCGCAGTATTTGTCTTTCACATCTGCATGAACAGCCAAAGGGGATATCACGAGGCGCTTTGTCAAGAATTCTGCCAAACTGACAACGGCGCCTCTCTAACCACGTAGACCCGCTTTGTGCCCTGCAGGAGGCGACATGAATGAGGACTTTCTTCAAACATTCAGCCTGCGTTCCCCTTTTCTGTGTTTGCTCATTCTTTTGTTTCTGTCTCTGGCTTCTCTCAGGTGTGTTTGCACTTCTCCAAGCCTATGCCTTTCTGCAGTACCTGAAGGACCGGCTGACCAGACAGGAGTTCCAGACACTTTTCTTCCTCGGGGTCTCTCTTGCTGCTGGAGTGGTCTTCCTAACTGTGATCTATCTCACATACACAGGTCTGTTTCCCTTATATTCAGTTTCACTCTCATTTAAAGCCCGTAAACCTTATTTATTCTGTATGCATATAATTAGACCTTAATCAACTCCTTAACTGAAACCATGAATTGATTATTTGTAGTAACATAATAGTATTTACTCAATTATGCAACAGAAAACCTTCCAGACTTTTTTTGTCCACCACTTTACATTAAGTATTAAAATTGAAGTCGTACAAACAAATGAGATGAATTATCTCAGACTCTGGGAAATTTATTACAGTGTGACATTTTAAAATCTAAGTGGTGAAAATAATCAATAGATTTATTTAGCATTAGCAATTACCATTTGTTGCAACTAATATCACTGCCTGGCAGTTGATCAATAACTGTAATACTGAGCATAAACAAACAGCAGATGCATCAAAGAGAAGAAAATGCATTTTAGATTGATATGGAATTGCAATCGTGTTGATAAATGGATTTATTATCTTTTAATGACAAGCTGTCCTACATGTCATATAAAATAACACGGCTAATGGTTGTTTTTGCATATATATGTATCTATTTCTGCTAGAAAAGCTGATAATTAGCAGATTAGATGAGAATTGTTATTCCTCTCAAAGTCAACATTAAATTTGAATTTTCTCTTTGTTCTATAATTGCACACTGAGGATCAGTTGAATAAGCTGTATTAATGTTTAATCGGCTTTTTAAGAGTCAAAATCAGTGTCAACTTGTATTACTTAAAAAAAACTCATAACAATAAGGCTCCATATTAAAAGAGAAGATGGTGTTTTTATGTTTTGATTTTTTCTTTTTGAATAAGGTTTTCATAGGTTGTTGTCAATGGGGAGCAGCAAACAGCATTGTCAACAGGAGACTTTTTTTTCGCTAGAAGACTACAGGTTGAAACCACATGTACTGGGCAAAATCAGCAGAACTGAGAGACACCAATTTTTTACTCACGCAAACCTCTTAGCAAGTTCTAGGGAATCTGACCCAGTTATTAACATAGGTTTAACAGAGAGACACCCCACCAACAGCCATCGGGCGCCTGCCTGTCAGTGAGCTGAGCTCAGTCCCTGATTGAGCAAACTCGCCATACCTCACCTTAATATCTTCTATACTGCCGATATAGACAACAACTCATCCCCTGTACAATGTGTGCGAATAGAGAAATCATCTATTTAAAAGAGGGACTTTTTTGTACCGGACTGTAAGGGGTGGGGGGTATGGAAAAAATATCATATCACGATTTTTTAAAAATAAAATCACAATCCTGATTTTATCACAATTCTTTCTGACATTGATTGTCCAGACTAATTTGCATGTTTGAGCATTTTTTCACAATGTTAAACATATAAAACATGTGTATCTAAACATGTAAAACCCTAAAAGAAAAAAAGCCCACATTTTGAGCTGAAGAAACTTTCTGGACAGTTTCTGATTTAAATAGGGCAGTTTTTATCAAAATGTGCAATGAATGTAAACATAAGAGGTAATGAACAACAGTAAAGTGTACTTTTTTAACTTAAAAACTAAACACACCAAATCACTTATTGGAACGGGTCAAATAAAAAAGGAAACTGAGGTAACTGGTTATCTCTCAAAGTGCAACAATTTAGAACAAATATTATCTAACTGCAGTGTCTTATATCTGAGTGAATAATAGCGCTGCTTTCGGACAAATTTTTTGTTCAGACATCTTAGAGCTTTTATCTTCTTTTAAAAAGAAGATACATTAAGTCAGGTGCGCGTACTAAGCATCTCTTGGCCTGCATAGACGATTTAACGATCTTTCTGCTTTATGAGATTGTCTCCACGTTAGAATCCTTAACAATCTAGTATCATCATATTGCACACCACGAACTGTAAACGTGTATTTTTGCAGTAAAAATCGTCTTTTTTTTCTCCATGTGTATGTGGTTCTCATTGCTTCCAGAGTCAGCTTAAAGCAAACACTTAACAAACTGCGGTTTTTAGAAGTTCAGCATTGCCTTATATATTTTTCATTGGAAGTTGGCACTCGGGAACAACACAGACATGTTCCTCTACCTGCAGTGTTCTGATCAGCCGTTTGTGTCTACAGGCTTTGGAAAGAACAAACCAAACCAACCAAACTAAAAAATGAGCAATTTTGACACCACAACCACGTTTTATTTACTGAAAACAGAGGACACTTTTGACTTCAAGGGTTTAGAAAAGAAGAAGAAGACTGAACAGAAACTCCTGCACTAACTAGAGAGCAGGAGAGATGTCTGGCTCCCTGGTGGTGCAGGTGTGTAAACTGTGAGTCCATGCCCACTAACAGAGAGAGCTCCAGCTGTCACCAATGGGACTCGGTGACAACAGTGTTTCAGGACCTTTTTCAAATCAGAGGTCACCAGTGGCTCAGCTGCATCATTCACCCTCCAGAGTTTCCTCTCTGCCTGAGTGCCACTGTTTCCAAGCTCACTCAAACTTTTAATTAACCAGAAAACCAGGAAAACTAAATGGAAATGTGTCTTCAAAGTACTTTCACAGTGACACAAACCAAAATTCATGCTTCCATACTAAGCTAGCTGGATAAATACACTTACTATTGACAAATACCTCTGACAGAACCATCTCTTTGTTGTTTCCCACCCATCTGTCTTTCCTTTTTTAGCACATTGTGTTGAAATTTACCCTGAATTCACTGCGATTTGGCTGAAAACCTGCCTCTTGTGTGAAGATCAGTTGATTTGATTTTGATGGGGATCCAGAGCTGGGATTTGAGCCACTTTAGATTTTGTTTTGTCTTCCGAGCCAAAAGTTGCAGTGTGTTTGCACGCTAACCCTCAACGGTTTCCTGTTCACACGCCTCCCCTGTGAGCGGGAAATGATGGTTCAGTTTGTCTGGAAACTAAACCTGGAAGTAAAGTGATGAACAAATATAAACTGATATGGGTGTTAGAGCTTTAAAAGTTGGAGAAGTGTTGAGCAATGAGGGATGAACTTGTGTACGAGCTCTTTCTGACTGCCCCGACTGAACCCCAGTGCACTCATTCAACCGGTTGAACTTTGTGCATGTTCATGTTTTCTTTCTCTCCATGACTTTCAGCCCAGTCTGGGCTCGTGGCCATAGTTGGAGGCCCAAAGGTTTAAGACCTTTCAAATGTTACCTCCTTTTTATTTATCGATTGTGTTTCTTTCCTGCTGAAGTGTTAAGTTTTAGCTGAAATGCTCACATCTTTGACCTATCCTTGATACACAGTCACAGCTCAGCATCTTGTCTTATAATCTCCAACTGAGGGAGAGAGTTAGCACAAAAACAGAAGCCATTTTAAAACCTTTTTTTACAGCTTTGCTTCCTTTATCTGGTGCTGTATTACTCTAGACTGCTCCAGAGGAAGCTATTATATTTTAATGTGTAAGAAGAGAGCTTACCTCCCCCTCAGTCTGTGTATCCACACCTTTCTGTTGTGTGTAATGAGCCTTAACAAAGAATGTGACTGTTTTACCCAACATCACATATTGGATTCTTTGCTCTAGATAGGAAGCAGATTATTTACTCTCCCTTAACCAACAATGTGACACTGTGTCACTCCGGATTATGATGAAAAAATACAGCCAGGCCTTTTTTGCCCTTTGTAAAAAGATGATGGCGTGTTTCATCCACAGTTTTATCAGTGGCTTTAGATTTGTTGCTGGCTTGCTGATCGCACATTGTTTGGGTGCAAAAGCCATCTCTTGAGAGCTCTGACTTCACATAGATGTCAGCGAAATGTTTTGATCTTCTAGATGCCTGAATCAAGCAGTGAGTGATGTGTGTTTGCCAGTTTTTCAGTGAAACAGTGCATGTCCTTCAGAATTTTTCACCCTCTAAAATCCTCTGCAGCACAGTAGCCAGTGGGTTTCTCCAGCCTCTTTAACACGAAGCCAAATATTGATCTGTTAAATCAGTGTCATCCTTAAATTCACCTCTAAATTATCTCTTTCATCTTCCTTTTTCTGACTGCCATGGTTCAGCGTTTTGCACCATCTTTTTTTTTTTAAAGCTCTCCATTTTTTACAATGTTGACAGTGATTATGTCATCATCATTATGACACTGATTCGGCTCAGTCTGTTAAAAAAGAGCATCAAAGGACGTGGTGCAGCCATAGGTCGGTAAAAAGACTATTTAAATAACACTTGTGTTCGTGCTGTCTACTCTATGCACACATGTGTGAGAGGCTGTGAAAGCCTCCAGGCAGCCGTTCAGAGCTGGAATATATTCCAGATCAAAGCCTCACAAAAATAAGACGTCTGTACGCATGCTTTTAATGCCCTGCGCAGTTTCATTTGCAGCTTAAATGGTTTCAGTTACATTTGTAAACAAGTCAATTCCAGTAATTAAGTGGCATCAATAGAGTGCAATTCCAGCTTTGACACATACGCGTATGAGGCTTTTTGTTGGATTTGAACTGAGGATGGCAGAAATCAGTTTTGTACTGTTCAGTGGCTTGACCTCTTTTGAAAACTCAATCTTTCATCTCAGTCTTAGCTGTAGAGGAAGAAGCGAAGGTCTTCTTATGAATGCGTGTTGGCTTCGTGACTGCACAGACAAAGACTAAGAGCTGCTTTCTCTGTCCTACAAGTTCTACCCATAATGAGGCCATAGACTGCTTATTATTAAAATGACAAAAGTCATCAGGATCTGTTCTTTACAGGAAAAGGTGGAGAGGCATGTGATCTCCTTTGGGCTATAATTAATTCATAGGAATAAACTATACAATCTGATCAATCTTCATTTATTAGGAGTGGCTGCTGGGGTCAAGCTTTTAGGCAAAGATCTGATTTACTTTAAAAAACGTAATTTGTAAAAATGTAGCGCTTGCCGTCTATTTTGGCTGAAATCCACATGCAGCCAGGGGAAAAAAAACAAAACTCCAGATTTTTGGCACGTGCTCACTGTCCAAACAATCAGATCTGTTGACATACACATTGACATTAGAATCATGCCATTCAGCAGCTATCACGCAGCCAACACGCATCCAGTCTGATGCAAGCCTCAGTGCTTCTTTTCAGATTAATCCCAGGCATTGAAAACAGCTTCAATGAAATGATCAGTGCTGTTGCTGATAAATGTTTGCTTTTGTTGCTGATGCAGAGGTCTCTGTATTATTTTTAGCCTTTTTTTATTCTTAATTAAAAACCCCTCACCAGGGCATTAGGGCGCTTTGCTAAACTGTCTTTTTCTTCTTGAGTGTAGTAGAAAAGTTCTTCAAACTTTTTCTGGGTTTCCAGGTTCTTGGACAAGCAGATGCATGTTCATACATTATGCAGCATATTCACATTAAGTTTCTTACTAGGAATGTAAAAACTAGTGTAAACATCTCTGGTGATATCTCCAGGCTGTGTTTCCTACACTTCCTTACTGGCCTTTGGGTCAGCGGGAGTTATGTATTCAGGCTGCATGGATAGGTTGCCGTGTGAATTATTAAGCTTTGCTGAAACAAAGGAGATCCCATGAAAATATTTTAAAGTTAAATTTTCCTGGGATTTACAAGCTTCTTGTGATTGTTTTCTATTTACATTTTGATACTCCCGGGTGCACATTTGCTGTTCAAGATTGAATGAAAGTGCTCAAAGGCAGACTTTATATTTTTACTATTGATTGTTTTCTCCTTTTCTAGGATACATTGCTCCGTGGAGTGGACGTTTCTACTCTCTCTGGGACACCGGGTAAGCTCTGCTGACCTTCACACTCTCTCTCTATCGATAAAACACTTGTTCAATCGAGTGCATGTGTGTGTTTTCCAAGACAGCTATAAACCTCCTGCACCATCCCACAGGGAAAAGCGGAGCAGCACAGACTCTATGTTGAGCTATTGTCTTACTTCCAAATTGCAGCAGGCACCCTGTGTTCTCTGAACGCACTGCAACGTGTTTGATATTTCAGCACAGCCAATCAATTCTCCCCCCGTTTGCTGACTGAAGCAGTATGGGAGGGTTTTCTTTTCTTCCTCTGGAGGCTGAGACTAATTCCTTAATGTGCTGTGTGTTTTCTCTTTTCCAGCTGTAATCACAAAACACTTAAGAGAGAAATATTTAAAATCGTATAGAAACTGCTGCTGTGTCAAAGCTGAGGGAGCCGACGGATGAAGAAAAAGTAACAGAAACAAAGAGAATACAACTCATCACTAATGCTAGATTTGTTCTATCGTAACATAAGCATTCTAGGAAAGTAAATTATCTTTTGCTGCTCATAATTCAGGAGTTAATCAGGAGGATCTATTGTATAATTTGTCTCAACACTCCCAATGCGCTAAACGCAACATGAATTACATCCTGTCTGTCTCCCTCCTCCTCTCCTCCTCTCTTCTCTCTCCCTGTAGCTACGCTAAGATCCACATCCCCATCATCGCCTCCGTGTCAGAGCATCAGCCAACAACATGGGTCTCCTTCTTCTTTGACCTGCACATCCTGGTCTGCACATTCCCAGCAGGGCTCTGGTTCTGCATCAAGAACATCAATGATGAGCGAGTGTTCGGTAGGAAGTGTGAAAACACATCAGCTCCTCTTGTGTGTTTGTAAAAGATGACTGAATGTCGGGTAGAGTCAACATCTCTGCCTCTTCACACTCCTAAAAAGGGGACAAAAATACGAGATTTAAAAAAAAAACTAAATCTGATCAAAAAAATTCTTAGGATTAGTCAAATACTCTGTCTTTGCAGTAAGTTTGTCTTACTTGATGAGAAATCTTGAAATAAATAGGCCTTGATGGGTATTTCTAAGTGTTAAAACAATACGAATACAAAACAAATTAGAATACTTAAAAATAAAATTCCTGAAGCACAGTTTCAAGTGAAATATACTGAAAGTAAGCAAATGAAAGTCTTATTTCATTCTAATTGGAATCTCAGTTTTAGCACATGAATGCCTAGGGACAAGAATAAATATTATTTTAGGTTAAAAAAAAAACTTGATATTAGAGAAGTGTGGTAAAACATTGAGACATAGTTTCATATAAAGTGTGTTTGTGACAAAAATATATTTTTTTGTGATATTATTGCCCATAAAAGTGGGCTTTAAGATGCAGAGGTGGTAGTAAGTCACTCATGTGCAAGTCTAAAGTCATAACCTAAAATTGAATTATTCTGTGTTTACTGCTGTTAGCCTTTGCCTTGTGCTTTGCATTGTAAAACAATGACAATTTCTAATGTCATGTAACTTGAAGTAGAAATGCATATATTCAAATTAAAGTAGTCTAGTACTCTCAAGTCATCTGTTTCAAGTCATGTAGACCAAGTCAAAGACAAGTCCAGTCTTTTATCAGTGTTAGTCAAGCAAGTCTCAAATCCTCAAACTTGTGAGTCTGACTCTAGTCCTGTCATATGTCTCAAGCCCCCTACCTCTGTTAGGAAATGTAACTGTAACAGAAGTTGAACTTTTACATTGTTTGCAGAAGTCTGAGCTATTTAATTGGCTCTGAATCTTGAAACAAGTTTTATTTTAATGAAGCTTTTAGTGTGAGAACAAACTCCGCTTGTTTCAGATATGTTCATGCTCAACTTACGATTATCCTGTAAACTCAAAGATTGGAAATGAGTTAACAACCTTTAAAACAACTTTAGATATCTAACATGTCTGAATATAGGAATTTAAATTGTAGTAAGTCTCAAATAATTTGCAGAGCAGATACCAGTTGGTGATTCCACTGAGACTGCATGGTTTGAAACAGTCTGTGGTTGGCATGCTGTAGTCAAGGATTTACTATAGCTCAAAGCAGCAACGCTAATGAGCGGCCTCATCAAGCTGCTAGCATGTTGAGAGCCATATCTGTTTTCGGTTATCTCCCCAGTCCAAACATTTTGCACCAATCAACTAAAACTTTCTGACCATGGATGTGAAAACACTCAACCAAACAAGACCTTTCTTGAGATATGAGCTGGATTTTCAGCTTCATTCCAACTTGTTACAAACTTTTGATTGTCAAACTTTATTTTCGTTAAGAAAAACTTCATCTTTAATGAACTCAGGTTTAATCTTTTTACTTTTTCACAAGAGAAGCTGTCGATGCTTTTTATGCTCATGATTCAACCTGAAGAGCTTCATGCGTGTCCCGCCTTGGCGGTGCTCCAGCCATCAGTCACTGAGTATTGTCTATGGAGAAAATTAATGGGCCTTCCACTTCACAACTCCATTTTTCTCATTCTCCATTTGTTAGCTTAAGTGGATGGCCCTTTAAAGGCTAATTGTTCTGTTTTTACTGTCATTCATCTAATTGGTTATAATTAACATGCATAATTTGTTCAGAGTTGATCAAAGGCCAAATAAAACAGTGCTGATATGATGATGCACTTAAAACTATCTATTTGTCTGGGTGTGAAAGCTGGGGAGACTACTTTCTTTAAAAGAGCTCAAACTAAACTTGATTGTTGGTGTTAGTCATGATCATGGGCAGAGCACCTTGGAGTGCTTGAATCAGTCCTTCAACACTCTTTCCTCCTCGGACTTAATCAACCTATTACAGGCATTGATTAGCCATGCACCTGTTGGATAGGGTTTGCCCCTTTCCAAGGGCAGAGAGCAGCCGCTGCTCTCTCCATTCAGACTTTGACTTCTGCAGAGCCAACGCAGACTGATTACGCTGCCTCAGCCTAACAACTCAATTTTTCTTCTTCATGTCTTTATCGCCTTCTCTCACTCTCCGCCCCATTTCCTGTCTCTCTTTAACATTCACACTGCCTCCCTCTCCTTGTCCGACCTTTATCTATTTTGTGTCCCCTCCCCTCCCACCCCCGCTGTCTTTCCCATTACCTTACAGTGGCCTTGTACGCCATCAGCGCCGTCTATTTTGCCGGTGTGATGGTGCGTTTAATGTTGACACTGACTCCGGTGGTGTGCATGCTGTCTGCCGTGGCTTTCTCCAGCGTCTTTGAGCACTACATGGGAGATGATACCAAGAGAGAAAAGCCTCCTGCTGAGGACAGCAGTGATGAGGATGACAAGAGGAATTCTGGGAACCTATACGACAAGGTCAGTTTAAACTAAATAAGGGTGAAAATCATCTGCAACATCAACAGAAATTTGCCCTGTGTTATGTCTCACCTCGAAATACTTCAAAGCTTGATCTCATTCCTGTCAAATGCCAAAACATTTCAACTTTTACCCCACAGCAAACATGAAGAGACACAAACAACAGACACTGATAAGTCTCGCTGAGCTTCTCATTGACTTAAAACACCTTTTTCAGAGGTGTTTTGTGTGTCTCAGCTCCCTTTCCACACTCCCCACAGTCTTGCTCAACAGTTTTCATAAACTGCGATTCAACTGTGACTCAGTCGCAACTGTTTGATGCTGTTACCATCATTTTAGCAGTCTGGCTTTTTCAGATTTCCATCCTCTGAAAAACCAAACTGTGGCTTTGTCTATTCCAGTCTGTCATAATGGCACCAATACATGTGCAGCCCACAAACGTGTATGCTTTAGAGATGTTGCTGAAATAACATTTTTGGCTTGCGGCAATTTAATCAAATCTGTAAATGCTTTCAAAGTGACATGTTTAAGCCATTATTTGGCTTTGCAGTTTGAGAATCTGTTTTACGTCAGTGCATTAGAAATAACGCAGTTAAAGACATTTTGGCTCATAGGCTTTGCCTTTAAAAGAGGCTGCTGCTTGAGTGTTTTATGTAACAAAAAATAGCGCACAATTGTTGTCCCAATTCTGTTGTTGATGAACCTTTGGTTTAAGAAATTATGATGGACGAGTGTGGTGGACAGACATGACAAATGGTTCATAAATGTATTGATATGTTTCTTAATCTACCTAAAATAAGAATAATAGCCATGAATTTGAATATGCTATTGAAGGGAAATGAAAAGATGAGTGGATGTGAAAGAAAATCCATAGAGAATTATTCGTTTGTCACATATAAGAAAAAATAGGCTTAAGATACTTAATTTAGCTAAGCAGTAGAAAATTGGAAATACCTATGTGCTCATAATGCTGCTTGTCCTAAATTAACCTACCGCTGACACTGATGTTGTTGTTATACTGGCTAAGTCACCTCAGGGTCTTGTGGCAACAAAGAAATGTGGAAAAGAGGTCACATGTTTTCTGTTTGCGTGGTTTTATATAAATTTTAACCAATTTTTGTTTATAATCATATCTGAAATATGCCATTGAACATAGTTTATTATTGATGATAGTATGAGGCATTTGAGGTCCCATCAGCGCGTAACAACCCCTACCCCTGTTGGTATAGACTGCACATTAAAATGATTGCAAAAAAATGTTGACGAAGTGTGAACCATACGATAGCAACAACAAATCATGTATATGAAGAGGATATGTTGGAGACTCTCTGCTATAACTGATTTTACACACTGAGTTATTCTGTGAGTTGTTTACTAGCAATATATTCACAAATCCTTATTGAGATCATAGTCTCTGTATGACTTAAAATAATCATAAACATGGTTAGAATATCAGCAAATACATTTCAGTCTTATGGTGGAAATGATGTTGGCAACTCCAGTTTATGTTGGAATTTCAGTGTTTCTATAGTTCAGTCACAACCAGCGTAGAAGTTTAGGTTCATACTTCCTTTCAAAGTATCCTTCTCTGTCCATGAGACAGTGATATATCTTTATTTTTCTCTACAGCCTAAGTTATTAATGTTAGAGCAAATAATTGAAGTGAAGAATGTTCTCATTGTTCATATCTCTGCTGAAATTGTAAAATAAAATTAAACATCACAAAGCAAGTGAAAAACTCAGGATGCCCTAATACACTTTGCTCAACTATCTCATTCAATAATTTATTCCACTTAATAATTCATCTCCCTGGAATGCCACAGACGCTGCCGCACTCGTCTCAAGTGTTTGTCTCCCCCTGCAGGCCGGCAAGGTGCGTAAGCATGTGTCAGAGCAGGAGAAAGCAGAGGAGGGTCTGGGGCCCAACATCAAGTCTATCGTCACCATGCTCATGTTGATGCTGCTGATGATGTTCGCTGTCCACTGCACCTGGGTCACCAGCAACGCCTACTCCAGTCCCAGCGTGGTGCTCGCCTCGTACAACCATGACGGGTATGATTCACATGTCCACACACTCTCACTGTAGCTGTAATGTGTTAATGCGTGTTAAATAAGCACAGAGAGCCAGGGAGATCTCTAGTAATGGTTCATAATGCATAGGGATTGATGGCTCTACCTTGAATGCAAATGAGCACGTGTGAGTATGTAGGAACACTCTGGACAGCAAGGAAAAATGGAAAATGTGAATATTTCATAAGAGGATTGGGGGAATATTGATATGTGCACCTTTAATATGATTGCTTAACTCGGTGTTTCTAGGTCACAGAAAACATCTGTGAAGTGTCTCTGAATTCACTAAAAGCTGATATATTATTCTCTCTGAGAATCTTTACCACCATAATTATTCCCTTTATGCATCAGGGAGGAAATATTGAAAGCCAAGACTAAATGGTAGACTCAACTTCTCATACATTTATTAATGATGGCACGGCAGCTCTCAGACAATACTTTAGCCGTGCTACTCAGAGCAGAGAAGCTGTCACTCCGGCTCACACACACATTCACACTCTCACACATAACTGCACACAGCTAGACATTATGTGATTACCATACTTGCAGTTAATTGGTTGCCTGGCTTTATATCTGCTCCTGGAGGTAAATTTAGGTCATAATCGTCTGAATGTGAGGTGTTTTTTAACCCTCGGTTTAATGATGCACGGGTGCTCTATTTCCAGCCCCTTTTGCCCTCCTGATTCAAAGTCTGAGCTGAAATATTAATATCCCCCACAGCCATACGCTTGTCAATGCATTTCCCTGTCAACCATTTGTTTTTTTCCTGATAGGACACGTAACATCCTGGATGACTTCAGAGAGGCTTACTACTGGCTGAGGCAGAATACAGACGAGCATGCACGTGTCATGTCATGGTGGGACTATGGATACCAAATAGCTGGCATGGCTAACAGGACCACTCTAGTAGATAACAACACATGGAACAACAGTCATATAGCATTGGTAATATTCATTTATTCTTCTTTTGTTCCTTTGTGAACTATTGTCTTTGTATAAAGTCATTTTGTTTACCTGATAATGTTGTGTAGACTCTTAGTGTTTCCAGTGAATTGTCTCTGAAGGGTAAATTTCTGTCAGGGTCTGTGAGTTTGATTTATCTTCCTCTCCTCCTGTAATGTCATCGCCTTGTAAGTCTATCTGAGCCCAGTACTTTCCTTCTCTTTACCTGCTACCCGTTGTCTCTACATCATTTGTCCACAGGAAATGTAATCTCAGAGGATGCAAGATAGATCTTTTTAAAATGAGACCTGTCTTTTTTCCTCAACATTTCTGTACAGACACATTTTGTGGAGTAAAAGAGACGCAATTAAAGCTCAACTTTCTGTTATTTTTCTCTGTTTTACAGGTAGGGAAAGCGATGTCGTCCAATGAGAGTGCTGCATACACTATCATGAGGTCTCTGGATGTTGACTACGTGCTGATAATCTTCGGAGGTGTAATCGGCTACTCAGGAGATGATATAAACAAGTTCCTGTGGATGGTGAGGATAGCAGAGGGAGAGCACCCCAAGGACATCAGGGTGAGTGTGAGACAGACGCACCGCCTGGCATGGTGGCTGCTCTCCAGGAAGTCATGTAGCTTGCACTCACATAGCAGTGAAATTGTTGTTTCCTCTTCAGAGTAACACACTGAAACTCTTTAAAATGTAGCTCAAGGACAAGCCGAGTTGGTTTCATTGTGGTTTTTCCAGGAAAGTTTCTGAACAGAAGAAGAAAACATTTTATTAGAAGAAAATAGGATTTTTAAATGTTCTTCATTTTGTTGAGTCATTTCTTGCAATAAATCTGACTCTTTTTTCAAAAGATGAATTACTAGAAGTCAAACCCATACATTAAATTTGATTTTTCACTAAAAATAACTGTTTTCTGAAGCTAAGGACAAATATGCTTCGCAAATTGTTTCAGTTTTGCCTTCTGTAATGATATGCGTAAAGGGAGGGGGGTGTCTTTTTTTCCTTTTTTTAGGCATTATACTGTCCCTTTGGTACCCCCATAGTAGTTTTATCTCTTTAACATTGGTGTTTTAGAAAATATTAAAATTCAGACCGTATCTGAAACACCTTTTAGCCGCTATCTCTTAAAGGTTCCCCGCCACACTAACCCTCCCCCTAACACTAAGAAGGCATTTCCGGGGCAGCGCTGCGTGCATACCTTGGTGATTGAGGCCCACCCTCTAGGGATCCTTATGCCATGACCTCATCATTTCATTAAGTCTCGTGAAAATCTAGTGCTATTTTGAGAACCAGTGTGTGTGAGCAGTTTACAGACGGTGCAGAAGCCAAAATATGTTTTTTCCTTTGTTTTATGTCATTGTGTTGATGACATCATTGAATGGACACATTACGCTGGTGTTTATTCCTTTTTCTTTGACTTATTGTGTGTGATGGCAGGAGTTAAGAACAAAAGCCTGAGGAGCTCTAAGTATTTTGTTGACCGTCATTTCACCTTTTTCATACCTCATTATTATTTATAGATACTCCTGTTTTGCCTTTAACTGCTTGTTGACTCCTTTGTGATTTGGACTTCTGTTGCAATTAACATTTTCAAGCTGATCATGGACCCTATTTGAATCTTTGCACAAGTCACAAAAGAGAAGCTTACTCAGCAGCTCAAATGTTGAAAGGCAGCCGCAACAGACAGATTCAGGGATTTCTAGCTCTACTGGTTCAAAGTCTGCATGTTTAAAATATGGAATAACCTCCCTTTAAAGCTTTATCCATCTATCAAGCCCTCTCTGCAGGAAATCTTTGTCATGTTTAGAAGTGAAACCTTGATTATGGGCCCCATCTGTACTGGAGCCACAAAAAAACTCTATTTTCTCATGAAAGAAAATGTTTTCTCGACCGCGATTAGAACCAGAAGCTTGATTAAGCCAAAAAATTTCAGAGTTTTCTTTAGTTTTTTAAGGTGTTAGAAGGGGGTTGCTGCCACAGACATCCAGTCGGAATACAAACCAGAATCAGTGGCTGTTGTGCCAGAATCCAATCTTGGCTCTTCTCCTCACACACTTTCATCCTTGTCATCTTCAGGAGAGCGACTACTTCACCCCTCAGGGAGAGTTCAGGGTGGACAAAGCCGGCTCACCAACTCTGCTCAACTGCCTCATGTACAAGATGTCCTATTATCGATTTGGTGAAATGCAGGTAAGGATAGACGTATCAATGAAAGAGTCTGTGTTAACTCTTGGCCAGGATACACATCAAAAACCCATTCACGTCTGCATCTCTTTGATGAAGTTTTTGATCTTTAGGGAGGTCAGGGCCAAAAAGAAACTCTCTGCTGAATTAACCAGATTTTCCTCGGGGGTCATGATCCGATTTGTAGGCACAAATAACTCCGGTTCCAGCTCTTTTCAGGGATCAGAAAGTAACAGGCAGCTGCCACCACTACAGAAGTAGTAGCACGGCTACTATATATAATCCAGCACGCAGCTTTACCAAAGAATAACAAGCAGCTGCCACCACTAAAGGTGTAAAACTTCTTGCGACTGTATCCTTAAAGCAGAGCAGGCTGGCAGACAGGCAGAAGAGGATTTAAGGAGGTGCCTTTGGGAGCTCCTGAGGTTCTGAGAGGAGGCTGTTAGCTGGAAAGAAAGGATGGAGGAGGAATATGAAGGATTGGAGGAAGCTTTGAAATGAGCCACGGTTACTTCTGGCAGGTAGCAGAGGAGGCATGAGAGGGATCCTTCTTGCCGGGGCCAACAGCTCAGCTGAGATGGGGGGAATCAATGCAGCCGCCGTCCTTAGACAAACAGCCAGAGCTCGGCGTAGCTCACTCTGCTGTTTCAGGGCAAAGAGATAGAGAGACTGCAGCACATGAGGTGAGGGAGGAGAGGAGGGAATAAGCTCGAGGCAGAAAGAAGAGAAGAGTTGCAGGAAGGGGAGTAGATTAGATTTACAGAACAGGATGTGACAAGGAGAAACGAAGGCTTAGAGGACATCAGGAAGAAGACAATAGGTAGCTTTTGGTAGAGTATTCAGAGTTGCTGTGTGTAGAGATTAAAGGATAATACTGACAATGCATTACACAGCACAGAATAGTAAGTACAAAGTGCACTTTTCCTAAACATCCCCTCATTTACTTCATCTTCTTAGATTTTAAAGCCTTGTTGAGCATCGCTAATTAAAACAAGTCAGCAGATTAAACTGTTGTGACTAATAATTTAATACTGTGTCCACTGAGGCTGTTTAAAGGCATAAATGAGGTATTATAGGAGGAAACACAACAGAGGAGGGAGAGCGGAGACAGAGACGGAGGGACGGTAGGAGGAGCTTTGAAATCAGAGATGATGAGGGCAAAACCTAAGTAAGAAAAGCAGCTGGCAGCTTTTACAGTACAGTGGTATGAGTGAGAGGATGCTAGTGGATTTTACTAAGAGGGATATTCTCAAAGAAGGGCGGACACTCTGACTGTTATCTAAGAGCTGTCAAACTTTGGTTGTCTTTTTGTAATTGTGTTTGCCCAAGTCTTTATCTGTTGAGTGCATATGTTCTACAATGGGAGCAGAGAAAAATTAGATAATGTTAAATAATGTTAACTCACAGCTAGCTAGCTACTGACAAATATTGATAATGCCTGTCTCTATCTCCAAGCTGGACTTCCGGACGCCTCCCGGTTTCGACCGCACACGCAACGCAGAGATCGGCAACAAGGACATAAAGTTCAAACACCTGGAGGAGGCGTTCACCTCAGAGCACTGGCTGGTCAGGATCTATAAGGTGAAGAAGCTGGACAACAGAGAGCCGCTGGACCACAAGCCGCGCAGTGTAGTGCCCAAGCAGAAGTACACCTCCAAAAAGGTAGAGGGGCACGTCGTCTTTGAAGCCATGAAAAGATGTTTCATTTTGACCTCTAGTATGAGAGAGGTTTAATTTACAAGCTTCAAACTCAACTGAAATATTGTTTTTATTGACATATTAACATGCAGAAAGATAGAGGAGGGATACCAAACATTTTTCTTTGTTATTTGACCATCTTATTTGATTGTTGTTTTTTTTATTCATGGGTGAATAGATGGATACTGTGAGTTAAAGTTTTTTACATTGTTTGATCTTTGTTTGATTTTTTTCAAGTTGAATTTTTTTTTTATTGAACATTTCTTTGCCTAGTTGCATGTATTAATAAAATTAAGTATAATTTCTTGCTGGTTGTGTTGCTTATGTTGTTTTTTTATTCTTGCATTGGTTGCTTAACGTGGTCTTATGATGTCGTTGTTTGGGTTGTTGGGTTGTTTTTGCTAGTAGCAAAGCTTTAAAGGTTGCTTCGTGCGCACCAGACACCCTGCTGGATGCCTTGAGAAATAAATTAGCAGCATAAATATGTTTCATTTCAATCCAAATTACATCACAAAAAAACATTTTTCTTCTTTTTTTCCTTTCTTCCAGACCGCCAAGAGGAAGCGAGGACACATTAAGAACAAGCTTTCCCTCAGGAAAGGCAGGAAACTACAAAAAAAATAATGATGACCATGAACTCTTCTAGGAAAACAAACAAATGCGAAGAAACCTCGAACAACCAATGAAGAAGAACACAGAAGGGCCGTTTATCTGGCACTTGGCACTCAAGCGCTTCCTATAAGAGAGCGCCCCTGTGTGGTGAGGAAGTTGGAAGTGTCATATCTGGCTAGTTCCAGACTTGTTGTCTGTTTTATCCTGAGGATCTTTGTCTTGCTCATTTTTTTTTTCCGGAATTTTTTTGTTGTTTCATTTTTTTTTAACTTGAATGTGTGGCAAGGCATAGGGCTGCTCTACTTGGTTCTGCGTCTATTATTTTTCGTGGTACGTTAAAAAAAACTGCTTATCAGTGCAAGGACTGTGAAAGGGGGAAACAAGAGAAGACTAGGAACATTTGCACCAAAGACCCATCGACCTTGCTCCATGGCACATGTGAACTCATTATTGAGTGAGGAGGCACAGGAGAGAAAACTGAGGACTTGTTCCTGACACGTGTACAGAGGAGAGTATGCGGCATGGAGGAACTTCACTGTTTAGGTACAGCTCATCTGTAATATTAACCCTTTTATTATCATCATCTCCTTTCTGTCTGCCTGGCTCCCTGACCTTCTTTTTCCTCCAATCCCTCAGAAAATTGGCCTAATATGTAAATATGTTATGTAAAGAAAATGTCTAAAAGGATGATAATATATGGATTATTGTGGTGATTTTTTTAATGCTTTTTTTCCTCTTCATTTCTTTTTTTGTATGACAGCAAATAGAAAAGTGAATGCAATAATTCTTGTATAGTGGGGCTTTTGAGATTTTGTTGGAAGAATGAATGTGAATTTTTACAATGTCCCCCTCCGCCTCTGGCCCTTTTTTTTTCATAAATTGCGTAGATTGTACATTTCTGCTGCTAGGGTTTTAAAGACGGAAGCAGGCAAGTGTGTATAAAAAGTAGTGATAATTAATTAGGCCTCCCGTCCTGCAGGGAGCGCCCCCTAGTTCAGTGTGCAAAGCCTAGTGCCTCATCGCTGGTCATCAACACCTCGTTTCTTTTTAACAATGTTTTTTTTTTTCCTTTTTTTTTCTTTAAACTCATCCTGTAAGTGCTTTGCCAGACTAAGGCTTTGGAAACTGGACTTTTTTTATTAAGATGTCTGAAAATATACTGGTGAACTGTGAAGAAGCAGAGTTGACACACAAGCACTGAAACAAGATGACAACTGAAGACAGACAGTTACAGTAAACTTCCATCATTGTCTGTGAATTTAATAAACTTCAGGCCATCGGAAGAATCCTTTAGAGCTGAGTCCCAACCCCACACTGAATACAACCCCCTAAGTAACAAAGCATTTCAAGAGATACTTCTGTCATACCTACAATATCTATTAAATATGACTTGAAAGACTGGGGTTCTCTGTTAAAAAGAAAAGAAAGAAAAAAAACCTCTCATGTGAGACAGCCATATTACGTTTTTTCCATATATACAAATAATAAAATACAGTTTTAACTGCACTGGATGGAGGAACCTGACCATGTATCGTTAAGTATTCCAGTTTCTACACATAGCACCATTTTAGAAAAGCAACTAAGTGATGATTAGTTGAGCATATCTTTTAGCTCACAGTTTGGACACAGCTCTACTGGACAGTTAATCTTCGACTTGTAATTCATTGGACACAGGAATGTACTTCATGTGTCTGGATTTTGGAAACACTGAAGAAGTTTCTGACTGCACGCTTCAGCAACTTTTTGTATCGAATAAGTGACACATCAAAGACTAACACATCAAACCATTGTACTTGCTTTGTCACATCTCACAGAAAGTGACTTTTTTTAATGAGTATCACCTATTTGTTTGTTTTCTTTACACTTTTTTTCTTTCTGAATTGCTTTGTTCTTTTGTCTTTGATCTTCCTTGAAACTGAGTGTTATCACTTGTAGGCGCCAGACCTTCAACACAACGCCACATTGTTCTTGTATCAGGCCTACGCCATGTCACGTCCTTTGATTTCTTATTTGTCAAACCGAGGAGAGAGTTCAGACTAAGCCTTAATGTGATGTACAGTTTGTTCCCCTCTTTTTGTTCTTTCTTTCATTTAAGGTTCATTATGAGCAGCAAAGCGGTTCTTTTCTCTACTAAGTTTACCCATCTCTTAGTAGCTCAACATCGTCTGTTCCTGACCCTGTTTTTGTCAGCTGAACCCCTCTTTCTCTCACCTTTGAAAGTTTACATTTTTACATTTGTTGTTCTGTTCAGCCATCTTTGAATATACACCTTAATGAAAAATCTGTGTATGTTGTCATTGATGCATCCTTCTCTTACTAAAGCTGTTTGTAAATGAAGACAACACAATCCACAAATTTAAAGAGACAGTACATAAAATATGTTTATCAATTCAAGCCCAAGTGAACAGAGAGCCCACCACTTGATGGCAGCATTAGCCCTCAGAAGAAGACAAACTTCTGGAAGAGCATAAACTCTCAATGTGGAGAGGACAAGCAATGGGTTTCATAAGTACACAAGTGATTTAATGAGCACCAAGGAAGGGTGTGTAGTTATTCTTTTTCTTTACCCAAAACCTTTTCTGTAAATTTCCTGGGGGTATAGTTAATGTATGTGGAAGCAGAAGGTCATAATTCAGAGAGTGTGAGGGGAAATTCACCTTTACCAAGTCCTCGTAACGTTGCATGACGTCTTTACCCAGGTGAGTACAACAACGGTTAAGATTGGCTTTTAGCACCGAGCCCATAGCATTGGAGTACATTCCGTGGTTTTGATGCTAAATCTAGAAAGTGAACGTAATAAACGTGTCACGGGGATTTTATTCCTTAGCTTTCAGGATTATTGACAATTTGAGACCACAAGAAGTCGTCGTTGTAAGTCTCCGCCATCATTGTTTCTGCGTAGGAGACGAGTTTTAAAAAACGGTCGACCGTTAGCTTCGTATTAGCATTTAGCTCTAGCACTTTTAGTTAAACTCTTCAAAATTCACGATATCTGCTTTCTGTTGATTTAAAATAAAATTCTACTTGCTCTAGCTGCATTTAAAGGTGTTTTTCAACTAAATATTTCCCAATGTACCTTACTCTTAGACCAAATAACGTCCACTTCGCTTTTTATTTGCTCTAAGACGCTTTTAATTATTTCACCTAAGTCACTCATTCCAAGAAGAAGTATTTTAGTTTTTATCTAATCAAGTTATTATTGTTTATAGTAAAATTTTGAGCATTTAAAATTAAGTAGTGGACATAATGATTTGTAGGCAGGTCTAACTTGAATAAAACTATGACAGTTACAATTGTGGATATCCAAAATGCCAACTTTTGACTCTAATATCAGATGGTTTGATGTTGTGTAGATTGTTTTGTGTGTTTGCTTTTTTCCCCAAACTGAAAGCCCAATAGTCATAAATGGCAGAACTTCAGTCATTTTAGAGAACATTGTTGTGGTAGGCTATCTGAAAGAAGTGTTTTGAGCCCAAGTAGGCTGAAAGATTCCTGAAAATATCCAAATCATTTATCTTAAAGTTAGTTCTCAAAGTTACCCTCATTGGCATGCTAAGATAATTCTGTTTAAATGTAAAACATTTTTCTTTAAGAAAAACTATCAATTTACTGAACAAGTCATAAATATGTTTGAGATGAAATGTAGAGATACTTTACTTTGAAAAGTAAAGCTATGGTAAAAGGTGTTAACGAAATGATTCAATAACAATGCAATGCACTGTGTTAACAAAGTATAGTATTGTGCAACATGATGCTGTATTCTTTTTCAATTAGATAGAATATTATGCATCAAGAAAAGTTTCATTTCCAAAAAATAGTTGGGTAATTTACATTTGTGTGATTTATATCCACACTTTTACATTACATGTTGAATGGCTTTTCATTAAGACTAATTATGGATTATAGAATTGAATGGGAGATTTCTTTTTTATATGTTCTTTGTGAATAGGAAAAAAAGCCATACACATCCTAAATTGAAGGCCTGATGCACATTAGTTGCCAAAGTGATGTGGGTATCTGAGGCGATTTTGTAGACTGAGGAGAATTGAATTACATATCTTAAAGAAATCCCCAGCTTTGAGAAAAAACAGATTTGAGCGTCACAATCTTTGACACGCGTTATAGGATGATCACAGATCCTCTATCTTTTGTAATGAACCAGGAATGTATACTTACGATAAAGCATCTGAGATTGAAGCAGATAAATGACACTATGTGTAAACATTTTTCATAAAAAAAGTAAGTCTTTATTTATGGACAGTCTCTCTTATCATGATCACTATGTACTTAAGTGGATCCCTTCTGAATATAAAAAAAACAAACTAAGTTTTATGTAAGGCGAAGTGTCATAAAACAGTAATGAACAGTGGTCAGCTGCAGGTTCTCTCGATGGTTGCAGGTCTGTTCTTTATGCTGTCATGTAAATGCATTCGCTACAAATAGGCATCTGGTAATATCACCTGGCTTTAAATACTTCTTGATGTGTGAGTGAGGAAATAACTGAAATAAGTGGACAGTGAGTGAAGAACAGTACAAGGAGGGATAAATGTTCGAAACTGTTATTTATAGCCTTCACTTTGAAAACTGGCCACATAGTCTGTGAAAAATGGGTTGTGAAAATGTGAGTTTGAAAATACATTTCCTTTTCCGTCTGATAGGCTGGTTACCCTGCTCCCCAGCGATTTTTGTGCTGGTAGATTACCCGTTCTTCTTCACAGAAGAACCTCCCCGTGATCCGGTTTGAGAACTGTGTTCATCTCCTCATCCATATTCACCACCACAGCAGCCGGATATCCTAGGTATGAACTCCGGGAGGTACAGGCTTCCTAATTACACAAATTACATCTTCCGGGCACAGATACAAACTCAAAAAAGGGTAAAGGACTGAAAGTTTAGCCACAAACAAACTGCTGTTGCCTGTTTTGGAATAATGAGTGGCTAATGGCTGGAAAAGCTGACTGAGAGAGGTAGTAATGGAAATGCAAAAGGTCTGCATCTGACTCAAGAGCTGCAATAATGCTTTTGTAGAGACCTTCAAATTAAAAGGCAAAACATTGTGTAGCAGTAAAGGTAAAAGGAAAAAAAAGGAGCATCCTTTTATGTGTAAATGTGCCCAAATACATTCATAGTGCAGACAAAACAATCACTTTCTAGTAACTCACTGTAATGTACTGTATAATAATACATACTAACACATAGTATAATTTTAACTGTTGATTTATACTTCATGTTTTTTTATTTTTATTTTTGGTAAGCTCTGAGAGACCACCCTGATTGATAAAGCCATAGATATAAAACATTTAATTTATTTCTATGGGAAAAGTGCCTTTATAAACAACTCATTTACAGCTACAGTATAATGTGTATCAGGAAATTCTTTTAGCATCATTCTAACGCTGCATTTTCAACTAAGAGCTCAAAACCAAACAAACATTTATAAGAGATAAACAAACAGAATGTCTGTGGCAAACTTCATCACTGTGCGTGTGCAAAAAAGGCCTTGGCAAGGTGAAAAATAGAAGTACTCTACTTTGAATAGTAACACTATTTACTGTATAAAAATCTATGTCTGTTCCAAGAGCTCCAACCACTTGGTCCTGGTTAAAACAGTGGAGATCCCTTTGGCACCTTGCAAGTTTTCTGTTTGTTTGTCACGCAGAGGGTCTTTATAGTTCAGCATTTATGGCCAAAGGAGGACGCTGCTCCTTTTCTGTGACTCCCTGACCTTTGACCTCCATGTGGAGACACAGGAGTTCAGTTTGTTGTCCATGAGAGGAGAGAGTTCTGCTGTCAGGCCGACTTCCAAAGTGGGCTCTTGTAGGTCCAACCGTCTCCCTGAGGAAGAAAACATTGCATTCAATCCATCTTTATTTGCACTGCACCAAATTGATACAAATGTTATCTCAAGACAATAAGTTAAACTCAGGAAAGAAAATATAGAAAAGTTTAAAAATGTGTGTAATGCTAAAATTAGATGAGCAAATCTAGAAAAACAACCTTGTTTTTTTTACAACCTCAATCCATTTTATGGATAAATCTCGTTGATGTCTCTTAGACTAAAATATAAGCTTTTCATGACTGAACACAACTACTATTGTTCAATTTTGAATCTAGATGTTGTTGCAGACATCTACAATAACTTTATCTGGAGTTAAGATGACAACATATTGGGGTGCTTGTTTCAATCGTTTCATTTAGATGTTGACATGGAAAAAAAAGAACTGTTTGAAAATCTGAACCACATTTTTAAGATCAAGCTCCTGGACCTTCACAGAAAACCTGCTGTCCATCACTCTTACTGTCTTCACCTTGCTTTACTTTACCTCTTTAATAAAATATTTGGGAGTCCAGGGTTTGTTATCAGCTGCCCTCTGTCTCTCTTCTCCTCTCTGTCGCTCTTCCAGTCTGTGTTTGTGCTCCGTGGCCTCGTCCATGTTCCCTTCCTTTAGAGACTTGGTGACATGTTGCCATAACCGCCTACACACACAAGTAAATAAAGAAGTGCATCGAGGGTATTACAGAAGTTTAAGGGCAATTTAATGCCATCCAAAACCAAAGTCAACAAAAGCCTCTCTTTGGTGTAAGGGAAATGAGTTTCCCACCTGGACTCTGTCCTGCTCTGTTTGTCCACAGGCCGAAGCTTCTTCTTAGTGACCGGGAGCTTTGTTGTGTCGATCACTTTGGTTTCCCCGCTGCTGTAGGTGAACTCCAGCGTGCCGTTCCACTCGCCCTGAGCTTTGCACACGATGGTATTTGTGGGGTTGTGTTTGACCTCTGCTGTCACTCTGAGCATGCCAGAAAGTTTGTTGTTAGTTATATGGTGGGACACTTAGTCCTTCTTAACGGATAACTCAGTTCAGTTCAGTTCAAATAGTTTTATTAACCCCAGCTTGTCCATAAAGACAAAAATGAAGCATATAAACAGAAAGACAAGAACTTTAAGAGCTAAACATACAAAACAACTCTTAGTGTCTGCTGTCCACCTGAGAGAAATAAACACTCACCTGTGTACCTTCCCTCCATAAAACGGTTTGGTGTGAAAGGTGACAGTGGCAGAGTAGCCGCTCTTGACACAGTTTATGGAGACTTTACCCCCAAGCTCCACCCAGGGCACAGTGAGGATGGAGCGAGCGTAGGCACAGGGCAACGTAAAGACATACTCTTCGTCGTGTTCCAGGAGGCAGAGGACCCCTGAGAGAAGAAGAAGGGGAAAATACAGTATTTGATCAGACCCAAAATGCTACTTCCTTCGCGGACAACTGGTTCTTGTACTATGAGACGGGTGGACCTCAAACACCAAGGTCTGCTCACAGCTCTGCCCCTGACAGGCCCTCAGGGGGATAGCCAATCAGATAGGAAGGGAGTTTGTGAAGCAGGGAGCCTTCGATAGATAGTAGCTAAAATGAGACACTCCAGACAGAGACTGAAAAAAACAGTGTTTCTCACACTGTCTTGACCCAAGGACCCTCCCAAAAAATCAGCTAAATAGCACCAGAAAAATAGCCAAGACAGCAAAGTGATGCACTATAAAATTCCACCATACATGTCACTTGCACCGGCATCAGTGTGGGCTTCCTCAGTGTTCCCATCTCTACAGCTGAATCATCTCACCCTTACACCGTCTTCCAGCCAGTGTTCAAGGTTTTTCTATTCTTCATTTCATTTTTTCCAACTGTCTTCAACTTAAGCCAAAGTTACATGATGATTTTGAAAATTTTAGAAACACTAGTGTAAAAAAATTGTGCCTTTTCCGTGCTGTATAACACACAAAGCTACTGCAGCGGTACCAAAGCAACAGTATTAATAAGGCCACACACGCACACACAACCACATACAAAAAAAGCACAATGCCACCTTTTGGAGTTTAAAGCAGTTACTATGGGTCATGCAGGCTGATCTTTCTGCAAACTTCCTTCCTCCTCTACATCCATAATTAAATATTTGAGTCATTAGCAATAATCTAATCCCAAGGCCTGAAACTCAGGGACCGGTACCTGATTTATTAAACGCTTTATGCAGTACACGAAAGTTTACAGGAACACACACTTCATACTGTTACAAAACAACATGGGACTAAACTTTTGACCGGGCTACATACTGAACAGCACTTCTATTAAGAGACAATATGTG
Organism: Thalassoma bifasciatum; assembly: GCA_008086565.1. Lineage (NCBI taxonomy): Eukaryota > Metazoa > Chordata > Actinopteri > Labriformes > Labridae > Thalassoma > Thalassoma bifasciatum. Next base: position 295,156 of record RPOG01000161.1, on the reverse strand, counting down.
CTAATAAAACTGTCAGGATTACAGCCAAGGCTTTAAATCTTCAGTAATGTTGTGATTAAATTTAAGTTAATACAGTGCTTGCCAGTGGTTTCCCACACCTGTTTGTTTAGTAAACTCTTCTTTTTACAACTGGCTGCACAGACGCTGCATTAATTGCTCTCTATTACTTTAAATCTGTGCACACCGAAGTCCCATTGTGAAGTGCATTATATAAACCAGCTGATCCATCTCCTTCAGGCAGTTTGTGTTACATCTCCCGGGTGCGTGAGAGCCTAAAAGACTCAAAGCTCCTGAGTGACTCTGAGCACGTTATTCATCATCTGAGTCACTCAGTCAGTGCATAAATGGATTTATGCATCTCACATGTCTGTGAATGGCATGTGTTGTTACACTATGATGTCATGTGTTTACGCAGGACCTTTACATTCAGTGAAATAAACATGTTTGGTCACAACACTGCACTGTGGCCATGTTTTGTTTCAGGGAATGTTTCAGTTTGTTCTTAGTCTAAGATTCAATCTAAAAGAAAAATGCTGGATCAGTCTCAACACATGGAAAGCCGGGGATTCAGTTCATTTCTTCTCAGAAAAAGAGGAAATCCTGGGATATAAAATAGTCTCTGAGTTTTGGGGTGTATAATTTTCCTTGAGTAAAGGTTCAGAAGTTTTGTAATTAAAATGTACTTAAAGTATCAGAAGTCAAAGTATGAATTATGCAGCAGGGCTCCTCCAAGACTGCAAAGTTATGAAGCTGCTTAAGTCCTAAAGATGAAAAAGGAAATTCATCCTCAGCACTTTCATTAATATAAGCAGTTTTTATGCAGCTGATTGAGGCAGAGGAGGTTTAAATGCTCACTTATGACCCACCATCACTTAACCTGATTTCACCTACGTACAGGACAAACTCTCTTATGCTGCCACTGGGGAAAAACATGAATTTCATTTTTTTTGTTTTGTTTTAAAACACCAAATCTGTCCCAGCACAAGTTTGAATGATGGAAACAAAAGCCTGAGCGAGGCTATTTCTCCTTGAATCAAAAAAAGTGTTTCACATTTCATGGTGCAATCATATTTTTGAATGTGAACTCAAAGTCACAAGCAACTTATTCCTCAAAATAATTGTAGCAGAGTTAAAGAAGCATTCAATGTTCTTGGACTTTTCGGGTGACTTAAAAAAAAGATACTTTAATTCACGTTATTGCCCAGACTTAGCTCATTAGAAAGGATTCAGTTCTGTGAATGAAGCTTGTTTCACATGCAGGTTGCTAACGTTTAAAGAAACAAACCACGCTGAAACCCACTCACATTGTTATCTGTGTCTTGTATAATCTGAAATGAAGATTAAAATAAACAAATCTGTTTGTTTTGTAGTCAGGATTGTGGGACAAACTACTTCTTGGAGGCCAGAATTATTGGAGGACCCTGGTGTTTGAGGCCCACCCTTCTAGCGTGTCATGAAGCAGTTAGGAGATTAAGATGAAGTCATTTAGATCACATAATACCAGGTATGTTTTATATTTTAAGGTTTATGTAAATGTCACATTTAGGCTTTGGTTGCATGAAGATCTAAAAAAGTCACCAGTGAGCCTATGACGTGATCAGATTGTCACACAGGTCAAATCAAATTCCATCACACTGCTGTTCTTCTCTTCTTCCCCTGACCTGCTGACTCACTGTCAATCCATCAAGCCTGAGCTGTTCATAGAACACTATATCTAACACCATCAGGAAAGCAGCCACTGCCAAAAAAACACACAAAACCCTAATCAATATTTCCTGTGCGAGGGTCACAGTGTTCTCTGATGGCAGTACAAGCCTCTGCATGCGGTGATGAAGTACAGCGTCACGACCTGCTGACAGGTATTCAGAGAAACACCGAGCTGTGGTGTCGGAACGAATCAGGTCATGTATCTGTATTCAGTCGATCAGGCTCAAGGACTTCCTGTTCCTCTGCTCAGTGTGACTCACTCAAATCAGTCTGCGACACACGGTATGATGGTGCTGAGAGGAAGGACTGGATCATTGATTGCCATGGGAGAGGTCACATGCTCTTTAATCAAGGACAGCACTGTGACAGTTTGCCTAAAACTTAGATTTTTCCTTGATGATTCATTGGCATTTGGCTTGTTTTTACAACAGACTTTAAGACCAGTCATGCAAAAGATAACCTTTGCTCATTCATGTTGAAAAGTGAGCAATGATCCAAATGGAAAATCCTTTTCTCTCTTTTATTTGGGGTTTCTTAACGCAGTGTGAGGACCTTCAGTTTGTGCCCCCCATTGACAATATGGGGTCACTTTTATTTTGCTAAGTTCATTTTTTATTGTTCCTACAAAGGGCAGAAGCCTTTTAGTCAGAGTGTTGATTTAATGATCCAGTTCTCGCAATCTCTCCAAATAAAATCAAAACTCACAAACAAAACTTTTAGACCTAATCATTGTTGTGTAGGTTGTGGTTCAGCTCACCTTCTCCCACATTGGACACTCCTATCGACATCCCCATGAACTTGCTTTTGGTCCACACATGAGCGTTGACGCACATCCTCCTCTCCGGGCACTCGCAATAAAAACCTGACACTGGTGGATGATGGGAAACCTGCTCAGCCACAAATCGAACCCTGTAGCAACCTCCCTGTGAATCGTCACCCTGCTGTTCGTTGTTGGGGCCTCTGCTCGGCTCCCACGAGGACCCCTGGTTGGATCTGGCAAAAGGTTTGACTTTTTCCTGAGGCACCTCCCAGGAACAGTGGAAGGTCTCTCCCAGCACCGGGTTGTATGGCTTCTTGGCCACCGCACCTTTCCGTCCCTCGTGGAATGACGTCAGGTAGTACTCCACAAAGCGGACGATTCTGTCCTCAGCAGTGGCCCCATTTGTGATCGACAGAAACATGTCAGGGTGGGCCATGAAGTTCGCATACATCTCTAGAAGTGATCGCTTTTCCAAAATAAAGGTAGGTAGAACCACCTAGAAGGGAAACGTAAAAATTTGAGAACTATTTGGGGTAAAGACTTACAGCCTTCACCTCGAGCACCTCCTTTAATGCTGGTAATATTATAACTGGAATTTCAAGAGTAATGTGTTACACTACTCGTTACTAGTAAATATAATATTGCCCAACACAGGTAAAGAGTCAGTTTTAGTGACGTACCCGCGTGAGGTCCATGCCCAGTTTGAGCTGGGAGAGCAGGTGGAGGATGATGCTCCGTTGGTCGTCTAGGACACCCAGGTCCTCCTCTTCGTTGTCCTCCGAATCTGTCACCTCTTCAGTGGGGCTGATGTCTTCAAGCCCTGGGTGGTGCTTGGAAAACAGAAAAAAAGACTGCATATTTTAATTTCTTTTACACAATTATTGTTTTTAATTAATGAAAATTCTGCTGTAAATGATGAATTAGAGCTTAGGATGGAAAATGCAAGTTTACTGGGAACAACAGCAAAGTATGTGATAGTTGGTTCTTAATTGTATTTTTTAATTCAAGATAAACAAGGGACAACTACATCAAAGTTGATATAAATTTACAACTTTTTAAGTCTCAGCTTGAAGCACACCAGGTTCAACTGTTGGCCAAAGTCTCCAAAAGAGAAAAATGTTTGGGAACAGCTTTGTTTTGTTAAAGCTACAGTCTCCAGGATTTTCTCATGGTTTTGGTATTACAAGGCTATACAAAGCAGAAATAGAGAAGCATATCAGATTTTTAAGACCCCAAAAGTAGAACATAAAACAGAAATGGCTAATTTCTTTGTTCGATTTACTGATTGATTTCCCAAAGTTAGCTAGAATTAGCAGAGCTAGCATTTTACTGTACTGGTTCCACATTTCTCTGGTCAAGCAATTTAATCAGGTACAGCTTGAACATATTACATAATATATTTCCATTTTCTCAATCAAAACATGCTAAATTGAATCACTCTACAATATGTCAACAGAGCTTGTTTGTGGCTGGGTATAATTTTTAATAATACAAATTATAATAATTAATTTGTTTAACCAGGTAGTAATTCTGGTCTCAAACGCTTTAATTCCTGCATGATAACTGCCATTTTGAGTGTATGCCGATCACACGGAAAGGCCAAGATGACAGCTGTTCTTTCACCTGTCAATATCTACAATAAGGTCACCCAGCTCATTTGGAGGCTGAAGTCAGACCTTTGAAGAGGGAAACCTATATATACCAAAGGACACAACCTCATTTATTTCTCACAGCAGCACACTCATACTCCATTCAGCCATGTCACCCCACCTTTCAAGCCTCTTACAGGGTTTTGTATGAAGCACCACGTGTCTTTGAACTGCCTGAGTGCATCTTAACAATGAACCTACACAATGCTTTTCTGGGTGGATAACACACAGCACTGGTTATAGTTGTGTTCCAGCATTCAACTGGAAATGGATCTAGTCAAGGTTAAAGAAGAGCTGATGCCTTTGATATCTCCTACAGCTACTTGGAGCAGGAAGGAAGATGGAAAAAAACAAGAAAGAGGCTGATGTATAATGCAGAAAGTGCTTTCAAGCCTTTGGGCAACAACAACTCTCTGTGCACCCCCTTTGCCACATTGCTCTTTGTCCTACGTTCAAATCCTGTTTAGTGCACACGTGTCCTTTATCCAACCTAATTTATCTCATTTTCGAGACGCTGCTGCTTCAAAGACAAATAAGAGGGAATAATGAGGGAATTATACTTGCATAGAGTGCTTCTGCAGAAAAGGCGAAGAGCTGCAGAGAACATTTCCCACACTGGAGTGCCCGCATGAAGTTACCTGAATATTTCATTCCCTGCATGTGTGCAAAAAGCTCCACATATCTACTCCCTACCAAAACATGTCACACACAATACTGAGGCACACACTTGCACAAACACATGAGAGGGAGCATTCTTGAACACACAAGCACAGGAGTCCCTGATGCTGGTTTGTTCTCCAAGCAGAATGATATTGAAGTGAAGAGGAGGGGAGAGGAGGTACTGAAGAGGGAGGTGTGTTATGATTCCAGAGGTTCTGACTAATTAAAGAGGCTCTTGTCAGAAATGGAAAATTACTGGTGAAGAGGTCAGAGTATTCTACAGAAGAACCCTCCAGTGGGTTCTCTGGTGGACTTGATGATTGACATTACACACACAAAGACAGTTTAATGCAGTTTAACTTGTCCAGAAGTCATTAATAATCAGTCTAGAATGATAAATGAATGCTGAGGGGCCACCTGGGATATTACTGTATGAAAAACTGACACAGGAAGCTTTTTAATCAGTGCTGCTAATGATCATGATTCAAAACCATCTAGTTTCACATTAAAGCCATTGTAGGGAACTTTCAGTAACTTTGGGCACCTCTTGTGGGCAAAGTGGAACATTTCATGTCTTTGCGGGTCTCGTCTTTCACACATATGCATTACATCTCAACAAAGAAATATGTTTATTCAGTTTCAAAAAAGCAGTTACTTCATCCTTGTGTCAGTCATTGGGTCTGACCTCTGCCCCCTCTCAGCAGGTTGAAGTATTACAAAGTTACATTTCAGAAAATGATTATTTTGACTTGATTGGTCTTTGGTGTTTTATATACATCACAATCATGCATCACTGTTTCTATCAGCTGTATTATAACCAGCTAAAAAAAAAACACAAGAGCTTCAAGTTTTATTGTACTGTATTTTCAGCACTAATTTTTCTCACCATTTAGCATATTTCAAAGATATCACATATTCTTACTAACAGGGTCACATTTTTGGCTGAGTTTGAGGTTTAACGCTATCACCTTTTAGGAGTTTTTTAAAGTAAATTCCGGTCATAATAAGTGCACATTACAGTTACCTAGAAAAACACAAGGCATGAATAATTCACTGAATATCAGATTTTTCAACTCTCACATACAAGTAAACAAGGTGAAAAAAGCGTTGCATTAATGCATCGAACTCACTACATTTGCACTGCCTAGATATGAACTTGCATGTACTCCCATCTTTGCACTGATTGCACAAGTAATTCACTCATGTGGTTGACAGGAGATTAATTAAAATACTACACATAATAGAAACTCTTGATGTCATTTTTGTTTGTGGACCAACAACTTTACAAACTGTCATTATGTTACAAGTTAATGACTTGATGGGAAGTTATGTACATTTAACAGAAGTCAGTTTGCAAATTTGTTACCTGATTTGATTGTTCTCCAGAAATATTACAAACTTATGAACACTAAACCAATGTTAGTTGGAGCACAGAAAGGTGTCCGAGTCTTTGAAAGCAATCACCTAAAAACAAGGACGTTCTTTGACATATTGTTATGTAATATTTTTATTGGTTTATATTTTTTCTTTTCGAATCTGGAAAACATATATTCTAAGTGACATGATTACATAAAGTTCCTGTTTCCATGGGTGTGTGTCCCAGAACATTCCGTTTTATTTTTGCCCTTTTCCGACTTTGTTCAGCTGACTTCAAATGAAGTTCAGTCTGTGGCACAGTGGAAGTGAAGGGGGGGCAGTTTTAGAAAGCTGTCTTCTGTTTGGCACCAAACTTAAACAGGAAGTAGACAGGAAGTGGCCTTTTAGAGACTTTTCCCCTGGAAAATGGTCCCTGCACCAGCTCAAGTTGGAGAAGCATACAAATATCTTCTGAAACTCTTACTAAAAAATCTCAAACCAGACAATTTATATCTTTACAGTCTGAATCTGTGAACCTACCAGGGAATTTAGCCTTTCAAAAAGCAAGAAATACAAATAGCATAAGTAAAACTTGGAGTGGCAATAAAGAATAGGTCGTGAAATTCAAACTATATCATAAAACAGAACAAACACCAGCAAGAAAAACTTTCAACGACCTGGCAACCAAGCAAAGGTTCTATCAACCCCTAATGTATGATCAATAAGGCATTAGTCTGTATTGATTCACCAACTAGTTTAATTACAAAGTTGACCCAGTTCATCATCTTATATCGTTTTGATTTCCCCTTCATAACAGAGAGAGCACCTTTCATATTTTTTAAACTGATTCAGCAACTTTTAAAGATGCCGACCCTGTAAATGTTTACCAGCAGAGCTGGCCCTGACGGTTAGTTTGTTCTAAAATTCATGAAGTCGACAAAGATTCCCTGTGTCAGAACTGCTTCACACAACAGATAAGTGATGTTTACTGCTAAAATGTATCCGAGTGCATTCTGGGTAACCCCTAAGGCAGCAACTTCCCTTTTCAACCCACATCCAAAAACAGATGCAAGGACTAGCTGCACACCATGTGAAGAGACGGGCACAAACACAAACATCAGCTCGTAAACACTCACACTGCATTGCTGTGTAGCTACAGGCTTGACGGGCATGAAGCTGGATCTCATCTCCAAAAAAGGGAGAAACTAAAAGGACTCAACTCAAGTCACAGAGAATTCCAGCAAAAAGAAGATATCCACAAACAAGACAGAGAGGTTTAAACCCGTGTAATCCCATAAAAGAAGTGTAGTCTCAATAGAAAAGTCTGTCAGAGAATCTATCTTCTGAGAAGTTTAAAATTCTGATAGGCACCAAAGATGATAAAAAAAAGCTCTCTTCTCTTCTCCTCTCTTCTCTTCTCTCCTTCCAAACAGAATTTGTTGCCTGAGCGAGCAGCCCTCTTAAAGGGAGTCCTGAGTCTTGTTAAAGAGACGTAGAATGAGGCTGAGTTAAGGTGGTGAGCTGCTGTGCGTGACTCGCCGTCTCTCCCACCACCCACTCCGACAAAGCGGGGAGGAGGGGGAGAGGGAAAGGCTCAGGGAAAGTCCCAGTGACGTTTCCCTCTGCATCCTCCCATCATCCCTCTGGCGTGCTTCCTTACATCTCTTTCCATTTTTACCTCCTCCCTACTGTCCTCATCACTGGTCCCTGTGCTCTCCTCGCTCTGAAAAGCTTTACTCTCTTTATCCTTCATCCTACACCTCCCTTTACCTCCACCATTTTATGTTTCACATAGATTTTCAATAGATAGTGAAGCATTTTTATTGAGAAAAAGGTAACATTAATTTAATTAAAATTAAAATGTCGGCCGTTTTCCTCTCATATCATACTCTTGGTATGAATATTCTGCTATAAGGTTAGACAATCTTACATAAAATTTGTGGTTAACAAGAATAGTGACCACATCGAGCCGTATTTCAAGTAAGATGTATTTTTAATCATGGTCCTCGTTAGCTTAGATCTAATGGCTAACATTAGCAGCATACTACTTTAATATCACCTTTTGACTTTTTGAATTTGGACAAAAAGTCCCAAAGTATTGACTGTTTAAAAGATGTTTCCATGCACACAGTTCAATCTCTTTACTCAAAACAAACAATATTATCCACAGAAATGGTTTATACCTTCTTCCAGAGTTAAACATTTATTTGGCTTGGATGTGGTTAAACGCTAACATTAACTCACTAGTAGTTGATGCAAAAGAACATTTGGCTATATTGAAAGTTAAACAATCTTTTAGCAAGAACAGGACAACAGTTGATATAAGCATCCATCCGCTTGAAGCTAACATTCACTAACATTGCCACAAACATCATTAACAACATTGCTACATCTTCAAAGTGTTCTAAAATAGATAGACAATGTTAAATTAGGGTTTAATGGTTCAGTATGTGCAAAGAAATTGCGTATTTGAAGATACCTTCTTAATCAAATTTGTTTCATAAACCATGCATTCTGTTTAGCTACAAAGCTAAATGCTAGCTTAGGTTGTCAGGGAGCAACTAAGTTATCTGGATAGACATCAGGGCCAGTTGTGAGGAAGCAGGGATGCCAACATTAGCAGCTTAATCAGAAAAACAAGAAAATATTTATCAGTTTCTCCATGTTTTAATTTAAAAACCTGAAAAGCAGCAGTGAGAAATTTGTAGCGGTGCTGTTGTTTCGCACAGAGCATGATGTAAAGAAATCTAGCAGTGGTGTAAATATGGTAAATCAGAGTCTATCTGACTCATCAACACACTTAATCCCCTTTTTATCTCAAACACGCCTCTAAAGCTCCTATATTTACGCCTCTTTCCATAATTTGTTTCAGCGTCACAATATTCCTTCCAACCGACTTCAAATTCATGTTTGATGGATTCTTTCTCTCTTCTTCCACCCCCGCACTGTCATCTCTGTCATTGTTTCTTCCATTCACCCTCTCCATTCATGGCATCTGTTATTCTGTTTCATCACAGCCTCCTTCTTAACTGTCTCAGTATGGCTGATTCCCTGCTTCCTGTTCTTTCCCCTCTCTCTCTACCTTTCTACCTCTCTTTCCATCCCACTCTCTCCCAGCAGGCTTAGGTGGGGCAAGTCTGCTCGTGTTCCCACTTCAAAGACTCTTTCAGCTCCACGGTTCAAACAGGCTAGTTAGTTTATATTTGGTCAAAACATCACCTGAGAGGTGAGGGGATAGTGTACTCCAGCTACGGTCCTCCAACAGACGTGTCCTCTTTCAAACTCTGCTTTTGAAGTTTGAGCAAAGTGGATTTCTCCTTACACTCCTCTGGGGGCAGTGAATTAAGAAGTGGTGACTTGCAGTATAAGTCATTACAAGCAAAGGGAGGACGTATATTTGTCGGTCAAATTTAATTTTCCCATCAGAACCTTTCTTGTACTGTTTTTTTTTTAATTAGTTAGCTGCATTTCTTGCACAGATGGTAATCAACCATGAATCTGGAGTCTCGAGGGGCCAGTCAGTCAGAAAGGCTTTGGCTTTGTGGTTACAAACAAAAGAATAGTAAGATTTATTTAATGCATATTTGTAATAATATGATCTGTGAATTAGTGTCCTGAATATGTAGTTGAATTATGGATTATGGTATTTGATATTCAAGACTGGTTGACGTATTAACATGAAGCAGAGGCAATACATGACAAAAGCAGGTATTTTATTGCTGAAAACTACCACTAGACTAGAGAATGATACCATTTCAAAATCAGACCTCCCAAATTTCTCCTACCTCTTGCAAAAGCATGAAGCAAGTCACGCTGAGACGTTCAGTCCTTGCACTTCATTTATAAATTATAATGAGCTGTTTCATCAGCACAGCCTCTAATGAGAGGATGTGAGACACAGCCAGTGCAGACACAGCACTTATCATACACACCCACACTGAGAAACACTTGAACATGCACAAAGAATTTTTTAAAAAGGGTATAACCCCTAACCCATATCAAAGAGGGGGTTTGATCCTTTTCCGTGTTTCAAACAAGGATAAAAAGGAACAACGATGGATGTTCATACTGAACATTTAGAGATTTTAAAATCACTAGATGCTCAAATTTAACTCAGTATACTCAATCTGTTCTTAAACTGCCTGAAACAGTTTGTACTAGAAGATAGAAAAATATCTCACAAGACTTTCTGGAATGAAAAGGCCATTGCATCAAGATCTCCAAACTGGTTCAAGATTTGCTGGAGGGGTCAGCCTCAAACACAAAGTACTGACTCTATACCTCTGCCCTCAACAAGCCTCTGGCCAATCAGACGGATGGAGGTTTGTGGAAAAAAGCCTTAAAGATACGGCAGCTCAAACAAAGCGTTTCAGCACAAAGATAAGAAAAATGGAGACTTTTATGGAGTTGCAAGTCATATAAAGCTACTAAGGGGGTACAAGAGGAACAAAATAAATGCCAAAAAAGTACCATATCTCCCTCTTTAAACTTTCTGTTGAGGGATACTGAGGTAATACATGGGTACAGCATAAGTTTGTTTGATGTCATGAAATCAAACTCTTCAATTGTTGAATGCTCTGCAATAAAAAGTGCAGTTGTACTTCTACGAACTTTTACAAGCATCAGGTGGAATGAAGATGAAAAACTCGAAACTTTCAGGGCCAGAGTCAGACAATCTTTGTTTACAGCTAAAAGGCTCAGGCTTAAGTGCCACATGAATCACAAAGCATTGGAAAATCTCTTTAAATTCAACTATGAGGCGACATACAGGGTATATTTTACCATTTACTTTTTTTTTTTTTTTTTAATATCTGAGCTACTACTTCTATTTCTATGTTGCTAGCATGATCCAAAACAAGTACATAAAAAACTCCAGGACATTTGGATGGAAAAGTAATCAGAGCAGTTTTTTCTGATCATAATTTCCTTAAAACTTTGTGCCTGTGATTTTCAAAAAGAGTGTAGATTTGCCTAAATCTCCAGGGTTGGGTCTCCTCATACTATAGCGCAGTACGAGACACAAGAGAAAGTATTTTCCTACAGCCGGTATTTTCCAGAATCCCCTAAGTAAATCCCGAGTTCAATAAAGAGAGTGGATTAGAGAGCTGAGAGTGAGTCATGGGTTGATATTTTCCACACTGAGCTAAGACCTGAGAACACCCAGCTCTTTATTGATGTTATTCACTCTGGGATGGACAAGACCTTTGTGCTGGTGAATAAGACTTAGGTAAAACCGAGGCCTCATCACAGAAACCTTTTATTGCTTTGGCTGATTAATGAGATTATCAAAGCTGTTCTGACTAAGTTCAGAATAAAAACTTAACACAATTACTTTTTTGCAGGTTGTGACCCAGAACTTAATGTACAAACACAGAGGTGAATAGCTGCTGATGTATTTGCCACTGTTCATTTAATTTAAGTTGTGTCCACATGTAGATGTATAATGAAGCAAAAGCAGCATAGTGGAGGACTGTGCTGCCCTCTGCTGGAATAAACGAGGAACAATGACTCAAAGAGGGGAAAAGCTGAAACATCAGGAAACAGGAGAGAAAAAAACATAACTAAAGACTCATCGAACTTACTTGTAATGTATTTGCGGATGTCTGTCTGAACTTCTGTGGTGTGTCTACTTCATAGGATGAAGTTTAAGTATGAGATGAATAAGATAAATATTAAATATAGACCTGCCATTCTGTTACAAATGCATTTAGCTGACTGATATGCGTAAGCACATGCAAGTTTTCCACCATTTCCTTCCCATCATGCAGCAGCCACATGGCTTCCTCTTGTTTTTGCACAAGGACTCAATATCAAACGCCTCCATGAGGCTAAATAATTCAAAAAGCTAACCTTTTTTGTTCTGGGCTACTTACTGTCTTCCTTGCACTCACAAGATTACAGAGAAAATATTCACCTGGCACACATCCGAGGTAAGAAATTGAAGATGAGCTCAAGAACTGACCTTGAATAACGCTGGCCACAAACATTGTGTCCATATTTTAAGCTGAGTGACAAATACTGGAACTGGAGGTGAAGAAGAACATTTCATTACAGCCATTAATAATTCAAGAGTGCTCTCTGCTTTCTGTCATTGGCTGCATACTAAGAATAATGTCAAATACTGTTTTCAACACAGTTTGGGTCAGCAGACTCTGGGTTCTTTCACCACTAGGTGGCACAATATCTGTCTCACAAGATCACCTGGAGGTAGAAATGATACCATCTTGATAGCCTGATCTGTGTACTTCACTGAGTTCACTCTTTACCTCAAGTGAGTCGATGTAAAAGACAATCAACTTCACAGAGAAGCAAAAACCTTCATCTCTTTTGAAAGAGCATAATCAGGCGGAGATTAAACTAAAGGATGAAAAACTTTGCTGCCAAGCTCGACTAATGCACTCTAGCAATCTGCAACACATCTTCTCCATGTCACTGTCCTTAATTCTTCAAACATTAGCCAGAGCATCTTTGAAGACTCAAATGAAATCTGATTCAAGCTGCAGGGCACAGCGGACAAACAAACAGCAGTAAAAGTGACAAATTTTACAGAACAGGGACATGGTGAGTTTTGAAAATAAATACAAATGTCACAGAAAAATAAATGTGGGCTTAACTGTTGTAAGACGCTAAACTTACACAGAAGAATAAACTAAACTGTAAGCAGACTGCAGATGAGTGAGCAGATTGACCTTTTGGGTCCTTTGGGTGTTATTACTGTTTGTCTACACTTGAGTCTACATGTAACTTATATTCCCTTTAGATATGTTGGGAAAATTTTGAAAGTGTTTTACTTTCTGGAAATCAATAGATTTAGCATTTCCCAGTCTGCTACCTTCATACTGAGTCTATATTCCCTTTCACTGCTGCAGATTAAGGAAAATGCATACATGAGTGATAGTTATAAGAAAATGTATTGTACCTGTGTTTAAATATGGTATATATAATATGTATGTTGTACATGCTGAGTCGCTGAGATTAATTTCTTTGTCATAAGAAAACAAAGATTGATGTCATCAGTAGCTAGTTTCTCTTTTTAATTGCTCAATTTAGCAATGTTTTAATTTTATAGTGTTAGACTCAATAAATTGACGTTGAAATGCTGACTCTATCCTATATTTCATGAACTTTTGAGCAGTAACAAGTCACTGAAGTTTTTTCTACACTTCTGCTTTGGCTTCAAGACCCAAAATAGCTAACTTCGATCGTGAGCTTCCTGTTTTTTTTTTTTGTTTTTTGTTTTTTTTTGGGGGGGGGGGTATGATGTTATTGGGGCCAATTAAAAGACGAGTAGTCATGTTGCATGTCTTAAAACTAAAGAATGAACGTAACCAAGCTTCACCAAAAACCTGAGATACTTTTTACAAAACTGCAATTTGAAACCCTGTTTACAATGCTTGACAACTATGTTGCTCATGGAGGTAAAGCGAAAGTAGGTATTCCTCTATACCCTCATGGCCCAGTGTGTCATCATAGATAAAGCTCACATTAACTTCAGATTTGCTCTAATATATGGACCTTATTTGATTTTAAGCCTGACCGGCTAAGTCATTAGGGGAGCACAGTATCCAAATGGCACACTTAACTGGGCTGACATACTGACAGTGGCAGGAATATTAGATGGTTGGCCTAGGCCTTCTGAATTATAACTGCCATAACACTGTCGAAAATGTCTAAAAAGGTGCCAAATCACCATCATAAGCCGCTCTCTCCTCTCGGTTCCTAATTTTGCACAGTGAAGTGCACAGGACAGCCTGACAATTAACTTTGAATGGGCTGACACTACAACACAGTAATGCCCATTTCCACTCAGATGTCAATAGAAAATTGTCATTAACATGACAGATTAGAGCTTGGGGCAGTGTGGAGCTCCTCATGGAGAGTGCTGATTCACTGCTCACATCAAGGGTAAAGTGTCCCTCCCTGCTCTTTGTACTTTGTTTTGCGGTGAGATTTAATGTGACTGGCAGTGCGATCTAAAATTTGACACGAGGCTGTTCCTTTAATGTTTAACGACTGGGAGTCATGACAAGTAATGATCTGGAGCAAACATTTGTCAAAAGGTTAATTATGAGAGGGTGTGGCACTGAAAGCTGCCTGCTTGACACTTGCACCATTAATCTTGATCTTGTTATTCAAAGATGAGGATTCATCTTCTAATAGTGGCTGAATAATGGGATGACAGGAATGGAGAGCAGAGGGGTGTTACAGAAAAGTGTGTCATGTTTACATGAGGCTGAAACTTTTAGAAGTTCAGGTTAGCAACTGAAAAAACAACAACCAACATTTTGGGACTTAACAACATAAGTGATAACTATCAAGCTACATCAGACAACAGTCATTGATAGAATTGCAAGGCTAAAATGAGCTTGAAACACATCAGATAAACCTAAAGAAAGTAACTTTAAGAGATTAATCTCATAAATTTACTTTTCTTTTTTAGTGTGGCCTTAGTCATCAGTCATAGTTCAGCTCTATTAAAATTTGTAAATAATTAGCTTTTATCCTTATCTCTAGAAGCTAACATCATTTCTGTGTTTAGAACTTGAAAATGAACCAAAGTTATGACACAAAAAGTTAAAGCTCTCTTTTTTGGCCTATTTTGGCTCACTTTGTCCTTGTCTATAACTCTGAGAGCAACAAACGATTTAAAAATAGAGAAACTTCGATAAGAGAAAGAGAGATGCATTTGGGAAAACGATTGGAGCAATTACCAAGGTATAACATGTGTGTCTTGTTTATATTTCACTTCTGTCTCAGATTGATCTTACATGTTTCGTGTTACTGATGAGCTTGTTGGGAACATCAATTTCCTGCCAAGATTATTGAATATATCTGCTTTCCAATTGGGACTGAAACCACAGCATCAGGGTGTCACCACCTCAGCCTCTCACTTTCACACATCCTTCCTTCCTCCATCACACTGACACTCCATTGCATCAGAGCAACCTGGACTCAATTACCACTCTCCAATACGTGGTGGTCCAGACAGTCAGACAGCCGGCCCCTCTCTGGAGTGGACAAGCAGGGCAGGAATTCATAAAGCCTTCTCCTGGGATGGGCTCAGTTCCAGCTCTGTGCTGTGTGACCCACTTATTTGACAGCAGCTCTGTTAAAACTTTCAGAAGCAACGAGTGCTTCCCTCTCTGAGCAACAAAGGCAAACATGAGAGGGCGGAAAAGAAACTGAGGTACAAGCTGCCTCAACATCAGAACTAGCACAGATTTATTCTTGGCTTCAGAGGATGTGAACGAATGAAAAGATGCTTGATTTCATTCATAGTTTGCTTATCATTTCTTATCTTGGAAGAAGCTTTTGACTTTTACTTCCCCTCACAGCAGCAGAGAAATCTACTTAAAGAGCTTGAAAAGATAAGGTTATCCAAAATACTTTATCAGCTTATTTTAATGAAATGGAAAGAGCAAGCACTCTTTTCAGAGAGAAACATATTTGTAAACGTGTTTGTACAAGGGCTTTTGAAAGTCTAAAATCAATTACCCGAGGCTAAACTGCTGATCAGCAACCTCACTTAGTGAAAGAAAAAGACGAAGACATCTTTTATGTCCATGTTGGCTAGTTTTTGTTTTCTGTGTAGAAGTCCCTCCAAAATACTGCTTTAATTGTTGCTGTCTGGGTTTAATGTTCTCGGTCTCCAACAAGCAAGCAATAAGTTGCAGTCGGCTAAAAATCAAGTCGAATTTGCTAGAGGAAAAAGGAAAGATCAAAAAACGCACAATGAAGTGTATCCATGTCCAACACACTTTCAACTTTCTATATCCTGCAATCTCTGTCAAAAACATCCCACAAACCATCAATATTTCAGTTGCAATATCTTCACCATTAACTCCACAGTCGAACAGTGATCTCAGTCCTACACCTGAGACACTATAACATCAGATCTCCAGATGAAGAAGACGGTGTGGGAGGGGAGAGGAGTGAGACAGCAGAGAGAGGTGATAATTGACAGCATGACACAATGTTTCTCACCTCAGCACCATGGGACAGACTCCTTTTCCTGAAGGCCGGGGAGGGCTCGGTTGATCGTAGAGGAGTCAGACCTCCGTTCTTCAGCAGCTCCCCTGAGGGCGACTTTGGTACAGTCCACACAGGAACACCATCTGAAAAATGACACGGCAGCGTCAGAGCTGAGTACAGCTTTGAGTCAACAGCAGTTATGAAGAGAAGGGGGAGACGTTTGAGTTTATTCCTATTTGTTTTTCTGATTGTCATGTATCTATTGCTTTCATATGAGTTCTCATGAATGGCATCACACAGAGGGAGTTTAATTGACATCTGAAGAGTGAGTGTGTGCCTGTCTTTGTGCTTGTATCTCAAAGATCAGGCATTCTGAAATAATTGAAAAGATGATTCATCTTGCTTCAAGGTTCACAAACTATGTATATTCTGTAAAAAGTTCATAACTTTACTTCTAATTTAAGTGTCTCTCACTGCTAACTGAATAATTTGGTTCTGTTAAAGTAGCTCTACAAGTAAAAAAAACCCATCCAAATCTTTTCATCCTCTTCCATCTTCCCTTACAGGGGTAAACTGTCAGATGATGAGTCAAGATCTTCGTCCTATTTTAGGTTATATCTTGCAGCAAAATCTCTTGTGATGTCATTCAGTTTGTTGTTGCAGAATGTAAAATGCAATAATCATCTCTGACTTCTTTGATGTTATGACCTTGGGATTCTTTGTCACAATTTCTGAATACACTGAGGGATCATAAGTATGACTGCATTGCAACGTTTTGACTTGAGATGTAGAGAAAAAGAGTCCAGAGCAACACAAGCAGTTCTTTGAGTCAACATTTCTTGGTTCAGAGCTACACCCTAATGGTAGCATGCTAAAATGCATGCTAACATGCTCATGATGATAACATTGGCATGCTATCTCGAGCACTTATTTACGTTTCAAATCTCCCATTTAAGGTCATTTTCGTAGCTTGTAAGTGCTTGGTCATAGATCAAGTTTTTGGACAACCTCGGCAATACTGGTTCATCCTCAGGGTACATGAATGTTTGAGCCAATGTTTTAGGATTTGAGGGCGGGGCCTTTAAAACTTTATTTGATAGGAAATTTTAAGAGAGGGAAGAAATTAGGGGAAAGGGCTGACATGCACCAAATATTATCATTATATTGAGTCTGTGATGCGTGCAACGAGGGGTAAAGCATCTGTGCATTGGCACCTGCTCTACCAACTGAGCTTTTCATGTAAACAAATATGAAAATTAATTATGTAGTCACTGAAGCTGCTCACTGAGTCCCAACGTGCCAACCTCAAAGATTATACAAGGGGAAAAAGTCAAAATACTTCCAAAGTTATTGGGCTGTATCATCTGGAGACTTTGAACGTCTGTTATGACTAAGTGGGAGAATCAAATCGAGCAGTAGTTGCAATGTCTTTAGGGGGAGATGAAATATAGTTTGTTCAAAGAGTCAAGGAATTTTAAAAGTGTTACTTTTCATCTTCTGGAGACCATGAAAGTCTCTCAAAAGTGTATACCAATTTGCCCATCACATGTCCAATGAAATTATTCCTGGAAAAACAATCAAACTTATTCACTAATGAATGGACCAAGATCAGCATCTTAACATATTTAAAAGTCAGGTTGCTTAAACAGTTCATTTAAAAGCAAGGATTGCGTTATCAAATATGTGAAAACATGAAAGTCCTTCTACTTTCAGTGGAGTTGTATCTCTGACAAGATGGCTCTCTTACAATCCATTTGTTATTTTTTGATTTTGAAAACATTTGCCATATTCCTGTGCAGCAAATATTTGGAAATTTATTCAAGTCAAAAGCCACACTATGCACTGTTGGCAAAAGTTAAACCTTCGATTCCGTCATGCCTTGGGCCAATCACAGGAAGATTGATCACACACCTAATGACTTAGGCATCAAATTCACCTATTGAGATCTTTACATTGTGCTTCACTACATCAAGCTCTAATTGTAATGTGTTGTAATGTAATTTTGTCTCTTGTTTGTACACCATCGTGAGAAAGCTTTCTCATGTTAAAGCCACTGATATCTATCACTAGCAGATCTCATTTCAAAGGAAAGTGACTGGTTCATGGACGTCTCTTATCTCTGGCCTTAAGGCTCAAATTGGGTTAAAAGTCTAATGCACCAAGAGGCTGTTCTTTGATCTCCATTAGTGAGAAACAAGCTGTACTGACTCACGTTGACATGCTCGTGAGCCCGAAGCAAGGCTGTCTCGACAGAATCTGCTTATCTAGCCCTCAGGCCAGGCTCCAGCTCTGGTCAACTGACAGTTTCATTGACTGGAACCTGAAGAGTGTAAGTGAAGCTCCACCAGCCGTACTGGACTCCCAATACAGCACAAAAATGAGCAGAGGCAAGGCAGCCAGAAGGTAAGTGGACATGAGTGAGTTTTAAATGTTGTGAAAGTGGTTTTTGAAAAGGTTATTCTAAAGATATTTTGAGGTTCCTGAAAGTTCATTTTGATACAGAGTTTGAGGGGAGATATTTCTTGAAAACTTCCATGGGTTTGTGCTTCTTAAAAGGATTTCCCTCAAGTTATTGGTAGGTTTACAAGAAAGGACAGGTTCATCTAAAGATGTCACAATGAAGCACCAGAAGTAGAAATACTCAGTGAGCAGGGGGTGTTTGGACCATTGGATAGAGGCATGCAGGTGAAATATAAAGGCTGTCGCAGTTCAAACAGTGAAGGGACAAACTTTCATGCAATAGATGTTTCCAATGGCTTTACCTTCCATTTCTGGGCTGTGACATTGGTAAAGATTTTCAAAGGCATTCACAATCAACTCTTACCCTTTTCTCACTTGTACTCTTCTTTTTCACTTTAGCAATGTTATATTAGTCTTTAAGTTAAGCTGAAAGGAAAGAAGTTCGCAAAGTTAATTTCCTTTATGGATTTTTATTTCCTTAAAGGAAA
This sequence comes from Thalassoma bifasciatum, assembly GCA_008086565.1. NCBI lineage: Eukaryota > Metazoa > Chordata > Actinopteri > Labriformes > Labridae > Thalassoma > Thalassoma bifasciatum. The sequence continues at coordinate 276,104 of RPOG01000161.1, read as the reverse complement.
AAGTTCTGCATCACGATTTGGGATTCAAGCTTTTATGGCAGAGAAGAGGAAAGGAGGGATCCGAATTCAGCTAAAGCAAGTGCCAGAGATCCTCCAAGACATCAGCTGATAATATGCTGCCTGGTTTGGATTGGCAGGTTTTGGGCATCCTTCAAAGGTTGGGTCAAAGTCAATAAAGCTGGCTGCAACAAACTGCTCTGGTTGAACAGGAGCCTGGAGGGACTACCAAGCCAGCCAAACTCAGTCCAACCTCATGCTTGGCTCTTTACCAAAAAGTTGTAACAAACATGCAGTGGTGAAAAGTTTTCCTGTGTTGGTGTGAAACCATTCAACCAACCAATCAACCAGCCAACCACTCCCTTTATCAGCTACATCAAATCTGGATGCTGCCCATGCCAATATGCCATACCACCCATCACTCGGGAAAACCGAGGATCCTAACTACAACTCTTCACTGATGTGTGGGGGGTACATGCCGAAAGCGGGGAGCAGATGGACCCCCACAGGACTTATCAGCCAAGCAGCGGAAGGAAATAGGTTTGTACTTGCGGCCCGGTGGTCCCACTCCACACCACCCCCTGTCTGACGAACAGGTACAGGGCAAGGTGACTGTTGGCGCAAAGAGAAGACCAACAAACTGTGAGGACCGGTAAATTGATTGGAACCCAAACGCAAATCCCATAAGATCTTTCTGAAGTCAGAATTGGAAGCCACTCCACCAAAAACATGGCACTGTTAGGCTTTAAGTGATGACAAATGTCACTTTTAGATTTACAAGAACTACAACAGACTCCAACAGTGCCCAAGACTGGATCAAAACCATCCATTTTTCTACACTTGTGCAGCCTTGTAAGAGTCTAGCGAGGTTCGGCAAGGTAGATATTTGTTCTGCTCCTTAGCCACGTCTGAGCTTTTCTTTGGGGAACCCCAGGAGTTGAGATAAATGGTCCTATCTACAGCATCACAGGGGTTTGCCCCAGGTTATGCTCCCAGTTGGATGTGCTTAAAATACTTTCACAGAGAGGCAGCTTGAAGATATTTGAATGTCAAAACCACCTCAAATGTTTTTGTCCCGTAGGTAAGGGAAGAAGTGGTACATTAAGTTATTTTACAGATGTTTTAACTCCTTAAACTAGGGCCATAAAGCGACAGGGAATTTCAAAGCATGAAAAGTAGGTAACAGATAGACATTAGTGTGTCAGACAAAAGGAGGCAGAGAAAGTGCAAAACTTGGATCTGAAGAACTGCCACATTAACATCCATACAGATGCTACATTAGCAGCTAGAAAGATACACCTGTCAAATTTCCTTTGATTTCTGTCATAACAGTCTTGTGCCTATGATTTAGGATATTCAGCATCAGACACATCAACAAAACTTCACCAGAATGATTCACTTCTTTAAGAAACTTCAACCAAACTTGGGATCAGTTATAATTACTGTAATTCCAAGGGGTGTACATCTGTCATCCGACCCAGCTCTTTTTAAGCCGAGAGACAAAGAATCTTTGGTAGTTGCTGAGTATTTTGGTAGACTTCAACCATCAAACTGCTCCAATCTTCCCTTGAGTAACACTGACAGTGTTTGATAGATTGACGCAATCTCAATTATCCGCTGAAAATCTTTCTTGTTCTTATCTGAGCTGCCTTCAAATTTAAGTACCTGTTCCTTAATTCGCACCCTTAGTGTGATGTCGATTGAACCACCCACAGGCTACAAATGGTTGAAATTTAACAGCTTTATTGGATCCATAGAGACCTGGCACAAAGAGTGTTAAACATGGCAGAGGTCTAACATTTTAGGCACCAGTGTGGAATCCTTTGGCAAAGACTTAATCCCTTGAGGAGAACTAGAAGTGCATAGTGTTAGTCGTTATAATTAGGTTTACCCATACTCACATAAACCCTGATTTACTCTTACATGCAAATAATCTAAAATACTTTCAAGTATTCTGTAAAAGAAGACTGACAAATTCACGATCATACACACGTCACATTCATGCTTGTACTTGGCACTACCATTGTGAGGATCTTGGCATTTCAATGTTACTAGAGACATTGAAGAGACACAACAATGAATGAAAGACAATACAGAACAACACAAACAGCAACAAACTGTGACAAAAAGAAAACCATAAACCGAATGAAATTAAACCAACAGTTAACACTCAAATGCAACATTCAACAGCATTTACTACAAACATTGAAATTCAAGGTACCAATCAGGCAGGGACAAGAGCCACAGTCAAGTTGCCCCAGCTGAACTTTGCCACTGGTGCCAGGCTCTGGAAGAGGGGACTGGAAAGACAAGAAGGATAAGGGAGATGGAGGGGTCGGGGGCTCCAGTAGCAGCACTGGAACAGGGCCTGGGGCGAACTCACCGGAGGGGGCTCCGTGGGATGAGAGGTTGCGATCGGAGCTCTGAGAGTGATGTGGTGCCTGGCTGTGGCTCTGGGTCTGTTGGAGGATGTTCAGGCACTCTCCCAGGCAGCTGAGTGTGGCGGCTGATGTGGCTTTAAGTAACAACAGGTCCTGGTCCAGACAGGAGAGGGGACCTCGTGTGGGTAAAGAGTCTATGGACTGTACCAGGTTCTTCTGTTGGCCCTCGGCTTGGGACATCACCTGAGAGATAAAAGCAAAGCCCAACATTAGAGATACAGTAAATTGCTTCAGTATAAAGAGACAATTACTCACTAAAATCACTGTAAAGCTACTAAAGAAAAAATTGAAGAAGTTCAATTTTTTTGTGAAAAAACATTTGAGATTGTATATAACAAAAATTGAAGTAACCCTCTAAATCACTCGTTTAGGCAATTTTAGCATATTTAAAGCCCCTGTGAGTAATTCTTCAGTCCTCCATTAAATCTAACAAGATCTTAAATGCACGCAACTACTAGCATGGGGTAGGTGCCAGACAAAAGTAGCCTTAAAACTTTATTTCCTTCGGCTTTTTCTATTTTAAAGCAAAACAACTTCAGTGGATGAAGGCTCTTCTTTAACCATTTAATATAGATTCCTAAAATTCAAAGTTCCTGTGACGACTTTAAAACAGGTTATGAAAGATTAACACTAATGTCCTTTTAATAACCAACAAAACAAAACCCAAGCATCAAAGTTATATGATATTACTTGCAGACTCTTTGCTTTTAAATGTCAATAACTACTGTGATGGGGGTGGGTGCTTTTGTTCTTGTTCAGTAAAAGAATTTGACTTGATGAGAGCATTTTTTCCCTTCAATGCTGGGTGTAATTTTATGGTTTCTCTATCCCTTATTCCTGCTTGAACTTGCACAATGCTCCTTTTTTATCAGTTACTCATTTTATCCAGTGCATACCACCACCAGAGGTTTCAGGCATTAGTAACAGCCAAACAGAAATAGTTTGGATGCTGATGGCCTTGTTTGCTAGCTTCTCAAGAGAAAGCAGTTCTCATTTCAGTTTGATGACGTGAATACTGACGTCTGCAAAACAGCAAAGAATGAGGAAGTTTATAGAAAACATGAATGTAACACTTTGCTTCACGTTTTCTCACATAACCATATTGTTTCATTTGCGCGTGGGAAGTGATACAACTTCAAATTTATAATGGTGGTGTCACCTCTCTCTCTCTTGACTACAGGCAACAACTCATTCAGCGCCACCTGTCCCTGACAGCAGAGCCAAAAACAGAAGCTGTTGAAACTCCACTAACAAAAAAAAACTTTCCCTCAGTTTGTGCAGACAGAACATTTCCTTGTGAGACTTATTTCAGTGTGACTCACCGTAGAGTCGAAGTGTAACACAAAACAATGGAGACAAGTCAGCTCTCACGACCAGGTAATGAAGTACTCCTAAGGCTAATGAATCTGGCTTGTTTATCAGCCTGGAAATGTTGTATTCATTAATATTGTATAGCCCACTCGTCCTCCGTACATCTGTCTCCCTGCTTCACCAGTAGATCTATTTTTCAGTCACTGTGAGCTGGTGTGGTGGGGTTTTCAGAGGCAGGGACACTAATGTAAATGAAGTCACCTTTTTTAATACGCCTATCTCCTCCAACCATTTTCTTTGGTGAGGTGTTTTTCACAGTATGATGAAGCTGAACTTTCTTTTCCCTGTTCTTGTTATAAATAGATTCCTGGTGTTCAGTATGCTGATAGTGTATCATTTTTGCGGCGACCTTTAACAATCAGAGAAGGCTGGTCTTTTTTTTCCACAGTAAAATGTTCATTTGTCTTTTCCCGGGGTGCAGCATCTCATTTGGACAGTTTGGTGTTCTCGGAAAGGTACAAATATTTTTCCTCATTTTTGCCTTTCTCTTTGATGTTGTCACTTTTTCTGTGCTATCATGATGTATTGTCTTTATCTATTGCTCTTTATTCCTATCTATTGCTACGTGCTCTGCTTTGACTTGCTGGGGACTAGCAGTGCGCTGGCTGATTTGAAAAGAGCGCATAGTGGGATTTCTATTTTTAAGAATAGGAAGGCAGACAGGGGGCGCTGTCCCACACTAGTTACGCTCCGTTGCCGCTCACACCGCAAGTCTGAAGCATGCCCAAACCTGTCTCAGAGCCAGAACCAGAATCAGAACATGTTTTTAGGAGCAAGTTTGGTGCGCAGCCGCAGTCTTGGTTTAGCACTGAGCCGTAATAGAAGGAGCTACCAAGAATTTGGCTGTGGGAAATTCTCGTGGCTCCACCCTGTGCAGATGCTCTGCTGGGGAGTATAGATGAAAATTTGCCCTATGGCTAATTCTGGCATATTTATATGTATGCTTTCCTGAAATGTTCTATCATAGGAAACATCCCTTTTCATAAATAAATTTATATACATTTATAATTAATACATGAATACGCTGTGTGAGCACTCAGTCCCGTCCTCATAGCTTATGTTGAAAGCAAATGGTTAATGGTAACAGGTTGCGTTTGTAGCACCTTCTCTTGTTTTCCGATCAATCAAAGCTCTTAACTCACTTTCACCCACTTTCATCCCACTGATGGCAGAGGCAGATATGGAAAGCACCATCAGTATTAACATATCCCATTCACACACACACACAAACACACACATGATGTGATTCCAAGGCACTGAGGGCAGTTATGGGTTAAGTTTTTGCTTTACGACACTTGGACACGTAGAAAGCAAGACCTGCCAACCCTCTGACTGGGAAGCTACTGTATCTTTGCAGAGATGTGAAAATCACACCTTTGATATTAGTACAGTGCTTTTTACCACAACCTGTTTGAACCACAGCATGAGCGTTTGACACCAAATTAAAACATCCTGGTTAGGCTCTCTAGATTCATTCAACGCATTTATGTAAAAGCAGCAGCATTGTTAATATCAGACTCAAAGTATGCAATGCAGAAGTGTCAGGAAAAGAGAAGATTTGGAGGAAGCATGGCTGCATCTGTTGTTCACCAGTGTTACTAGACATCAGGACAGCCTCAGGGTCTAAATTCACTAAAGGGGCTTTTAGCAGGTGGCTCGAAAATTCTCTGAGCAATTGTGTTGCTATGCAACCTTAAGCAACTCTAAAAAACCCATACCATGCTCAAAAATAACATGGCTCACTAAGTTTTACAGTGCTCACTGAAATGTGTCTAAATTTCTAGATGAAAGCAGCACAAGAGGGACTTCAGTGTTGCATGTAGAGCTGATTTTTGTTGTAGAGGAAACAGAATCACAAATATGATATACAAGTAAAAGATGAAAAACTGCGTAGAGAAATAAGCAATTTATGAAGAGACGACCAAAAAGAAGTACACCAAGAATATATAAGGCTATGGAGGAAATAAGGAATCATCTGTCAAAACAGGGACTGAATGAGGACACAAAACACACATCACATTTCAGATCACTTAAAGCTTTCTTAATTTCATACATTATTATATTGGCCATATTTTGGCACAAGATTTGTAACACTGACTTTTTTATATTATTTGATTTGCACCCGTTGACATGGACATAAAAGAGACATAAAATTACTGAAGACCTTTGCAAGAGCCAAGTCAGAGGGCTTAAGGTAATTGCAGCACCACTCACACACACACACACACACACACACACACACACACACACACACACACACACACACACACACACACACACACACACACACACACACACACACATACACACACTCTCTCTCACACACACAGCTCTCTGGAGCCAACAGGACCAGTGATGCTTCCAGAAATAGCCTAACCCCAGTGATCCAGCTCTGCAGCAGCAGCAGGGTGAGTGCCCAGCAGTGCTGCTCTCAGATTCAAGGCGTTTGATGAGTCTACATCAGCCGTGACAAGCTGGCTGGGGAGAGACAGTAATTCGGTTTGACTCCCACTGTCACACAGTCAGAGGAGAGACAGATGCATGCATGGATGGACAGACGGATGGGAGATGACAGCAACGCACTGCTGCCAAAATATATGGATCCTTCAATGCTACTTTTAGCAATATGAGAGAGGGAGGTGTGACATCTAGATTTTTTAAATAAAAAGTTATCTAAAATATAAAGTAGTGGCCAAATTATTGGAATGCCTGGTGTATTTTGCTGTTTTTGTGGAATAGCAATTAAAACACCAATGAAACAAATGATATATCATTAAAAATATCAACAATGAAAAACTGGCTCCTGAAAAAGTTTATTTATTTCAAGGCTTGAATCATGTAAGGCTTCAAAGAGAGCACCAGAAAAGGGGGATACCAGAGAGACAGTATAAAGCCTTGAAAAAAAACTCTTTCACCATGTTTCTTATATATTATAAGCTTTACGTTATGTACTTCTCTGTAGTTGCTTTTTTGTTTGTTTTTCTACTCTATTCTGTAAGATGCTGTACCTGACCAGTACCTTTTTGTTGTTGTTGTTGTTGTTTAATTTTTTTGGGGGGGGAGGTCAAGATATTGTTTCAGGCTTTTTATGCCTTTAATTGGCAAGGACAGGAAATTGGATTGAGCAAAAAACAGGCTGAGTGTGGAGTGGCGTGGGCAAGGAGGTGGATTCGATCGACTGCTCAAGGGTTAGCCTAATTGGGAGATAGACCTCACCGCTAGGCCATACCAGCACCTCTATTCCTTTCATGTTTTAGGCATGTTTAAATACAGGAAAGTGAAATACTCCAGCCAGTATTTTATAAAAAATGTACATGGACACCCAATAGTGAAACAAAATCTCTCATTAGAGAATACAGCTCTATCCACCGTTATACTATAATTATTACACTGTGTCCTGCCTCTTTATGTTCATTACAAACCATAACTTTGTCTCCTGCTGCTTCTGTTCCTCCTCTGTATCTCTGAGTATCCTACTTGGTGTGAGGACGGTTCAGTGAGTTCAACAGGGCAGAGCAGAGAGAGAGAGAACCACTGAGGTGCAAACACTACTTTCCTTTAATGGTATTTTGAAAGGAAAGTTGTCTGCATTTGCTGCTGTGTGGGTATCAAAGTGAATTTCGTGATATTATCAGCAACAGGGAATAGAAATATGTAAAAGGTAGAATACAACATCCCTGGACCGTAAATCCTCTGATTGTCTGCACGCAGCACCTTTCAGGTCTCTGCTGCTTACAGAGGAGAATAAATAACAATGCAGGCACACTCTTTTACTGTCAACTCCAGCATCCCTTCGGCCCTGTGCCAAACCAGTCAGGCAAAGTTATGAGCCTGTGATAAATACAGGAAGAGAACAAATGACATGAGGAGGGAGAGACAGACAGAAACTTATGGTGGATTCAATTCAGGTCACACAAAGCTGAGATTCTTCCAGAACTGTGAAGCTTAAGATAAAACGAATCACACACACACCACAAAGGGCCATTTTCCCTCGCCTGTAGAGGAAACACAAGCACCAAAGGAGTGTTTGTTTTGCTTAATGATCACGCCATCTGCTCTGTATTTACTCAAAGTGTCCCGGGTTCATTCGAGGAGACGCACTCTGCCCCTCAGAGGTGAGGAATGACTCTTCATTCTCCCTGATCGCGAGCTGTTCTCTTTCTGTCACAGAGTGAGTCACTAAGGCGAGATATTCTTAGCGAGACACAGCGTGGTGCAGCTGAATGGGGAATTTAATGACTCGAAGCCAGCCAGGTCTTCAATGAGCAAGAAGGCATGAAAGAAAGATTTTTTTGCGTGAAATATTGATGCTCCTCGAATGGCGTCATAAGAATGACAAGCAGATGAACGGCGGTATAAATGCTGAGTTTTGAATGCACAGTTGAGCAAAGTGGTTCTGCAGTTTATTTCCTACTGCTCCAGTTTTAGGAGAGGAGACATGGCCGTACAAAGGTGCTCAAAACAGGCTGGGAGGGTTCAATGACATGACAGGCCATTATGTAAGCACTGGTTTCCTCTTTTTTTTTAGCCCTTTGGTGCATGAAAACGCTCTATTTGGCAGGCACCATAGAAAAATTCTGTGTCCCAGTTTATGAAAGACCGAAAGTGAGAGGAATCTCCTGTTGGACAGGGGTGAGGATCAGAGAGCTACAGGTGATACGAGCTGTGCGATCATAATAATAGGGAAAATCAAATCAATCAGCATCAGTGCTGAAGTAATGGAAGTCTTATGAAGATACAGATATAAAACAATGGATGTGCTAACGTCCTCCAAATGTTCAAAACTGAAGCCAAGACTAGAGGTTGCCACTAAACCACAACGCACATTCAACTTACTGGTCTAAGTATGTTTTCATTATTTCATATAACCTGAAGAACATATTTATGCTTCCCTACCTGTCAGTATCTCTCTATAACAATAGAGGAAGTGTGTGCTTTTCCAAAAAAATAAATAAATAAATAAATCTCCAGCATTACCGGAACAGCAGTTCACCTTAACTCAAACCCTTTATAAATATAGTCCATGTATTCATCTCCACCTGGTTAGACTACTGTGATGCTCTCTATGCTGAGTTACCCAAACAATCTATCAGACATCTCAAAAATATTCAAATTCAGCAGCCAGAGTCCCAACATGCACAATAAAATTTGATCACATTACCTCGGTCATAGACACACTCTATTGGTTTTCTGTACAACATAGAAACACCTTCAAAATCCGTTATTAGTCCATAAAACACTCAATATTTATGCTGTGTATTTGTAGATATGTGTAAGTGCTTTGTTTTATTTTACTTTTATTTTTGTATTGTTTTGTCCCTAAATCCTGTAAAGCACATTGAGCTTACCTATGATGAAATGTGCTCTATAAATAAACTTCTATTCTATCAAACTTCTGTTATACCGCAAAAGTGTGCTTGTTTTTCTTCTTTTCTTAATAGCTGTTCTCATTTTTTATGTTGTATTTGTTGCATTTCAATATGTTGTGATTGGAGATTTTGAATTTTGAAGAGAGGTGAGGATATCATGTTACTTAATGAGTTATAAATCTGCATCACGACCACTTTATGCCACAGTGTGTTACACACGGCTTCATCTTAGAATGAGTTGAAAAAGACAGGCGTTATAAAATATTGACATTTTACAGGGGTATGTGGGAAAACAACAATATCTTCAACAGTAGCAGACACATCCTCTTCCCTGTCAGCTTCTATTTCTCTTCTTCGTGGCTTTATTGTGTTTGGGCAGAAGTGTTTTATATTTAGAAAGCCTCTTGTCTCTCCTTGTCAATGTTTTATTCCCCCTCCGAACTGTTAAGTCATCTTATCTACATAATTCAGTGGCCAGATGCACAGCTGCTTGGCAACGATCCTGAGAAGCTATTTTCATCTCTTAACAAAAGGCTAAAAGCAAACATTACAGCAGGTAATTGCTCCATAGTTTTTGGAATCAGGCAAACAGCCATGTCTTCATCATGTCTTTATCATTCTCACTTCACATAATCCAACTTCAGGCCTTATCTATTCCAATTAATCAACGAAAACTAACCGCAGACTGGCTCCTCTCTCGCGGATAAGCAGAGACGAGGATGCCTGAGCTGAGTGAATGGAGATGTTTCAGATGAGGACTGAGGAGTAACCAGAAGTGACAGGTCTGGTGACTGAGCTCCAGAGAATTAATGAGGATTTGAGCTCTGGAATAAATCAAAAACTGATTGAGATTTTCAAGCCAACAGTTTGCAATTAGCAGAGGATGTGCTTGCAGGTCTGTAAATTAAATCTCGTGTGGAAAAAGTGGAAAAAAGTATAAAAAGTACACACATTTAAGCATTTATAGGACATCATGCTTGAGACAGTGTTCCATATGGTTGACCACACGTTTATTGTTAATACACTGAGGGACACTTTAATATCTCATTTGTCAAATTCTGCACACTAACCCAACATTCACTCCATCAGATCTTCCCTCTGTCACCAGCCATGTTAATCAGTATTGATAGTTACAATAAAATTGCCAACAAAGCTGAACTAACAGAGAAGAGTGTGCAGACTGCAGTCAGTGTCAAGGCTGCCAGAAAGCCAGAAATATCTGCTGAACTCACTGCACCAGTGTCCCACCTGAGACCAAGGAGCAAGCACTGAAGCTCTGAAAGCACAAAGGCCACGAAAAACACAGAGCAGCTTTTGTCCAGGGTGTGTACAAACAATCAGATCAGACAAACTTTCTTGATGGGCTTAATTCAAGGTTGAGTTCTGTGTTTGTTTAACATTGACACAATATTTTCAGGTCAGTTTTTACATCAATTATATCTGTGATATCAACTCTAAGATGAGATTATTATCAAGATATGGAAAAAGAGCAACATTTAGTTGGGATATATTGTGTTTCAGTCCTGAACTAACGTTTAAAGTAAAAGATGAACGGTTAAAGTAAATAAAGATCTGTTATCAAAATATGTAAGTGTATATGGCGTTGCCTGGTGCCAAAATCCCGTGTCATAATCAGTGTGAGTAAACAGACCACTCTCTGCGCTCCCGGTCTGTGTACTCACACTCGCCTCCTCTCTGCTTGGTCACTAAACGCCCATAACAAAGTCGTTTACGGACTTTCGTTTGTGGACACAGAAAACATTCAATGTTCCTTGTAGCAAGTCAGCAAACCATCATATTTGGTCCCACGCTGTAAAAAATACAGTGAAACAAAAAAAATTGTTGTAAATATCTGTTCCTCAACATATCTCCTTTTTTTCTCTGATTTTCATCTCTATTTTAGATGACTTTTAAAACGATTCCGCCGCCTAATCTAACCGCCGATGTGAACCACCCTACTCTGCCTCAGATTGGCTCTGACCTGGAGACAGGTCAATGAAAGCTTTTTAATTGACCTTTTGTTAACTAAGCAAAGAAAACATTCAACTAATGCAAAAGATTCAATGGTAGAAACTAAGAACAGACACACAGCATTATCTTCCTAAAAATGAGCAGAATTTGCTTCATGGAAAAGGTTTTCATGTTTTTATTCCATATCTGTTCTGTTGACTAATTACTAAAAGTTTCATCGATTGAAAATATTTCTGTATTTGCTGCTTGCAAGAGACTTATGCTGCAGTTTAGCATGTTTGCTCACTTCATCATGATAGCATTCTATGTTTTCAATTGAGTAATGTTTACATACTGTACATGCTCTGTCTCTATCAAATAAACAAATAAAATAAATTCATCAAGTTGTTTAAAAAACTTCCACCATCTCACAAGAATTGCTCTGTGATTACAGCTGGGAAAATACAACAACGAGGAAGAACAGATAATGTGCTATTGAAGATTTACAGCAACATTTGGTTGATTAATTAACCTTTTACACTTTTTTAAAACTTGTAATATTGCTTTTTCAGTTTTGCAGCAATAATTTTAATGAGTTTAATAATAACCAAACTGATCTAACTGATCAACAACGCTGTGGGAAAAATATTTAATCTGGTTTCACAGAAACATACAGATCTAAAATGCCTCTCCCCTACGAATGGTAATTACACACAAAATGTAGGATCACTCTCATGGCCTTGAAATGTTTCTTAGCTTGTAACACCCACCTCTTTGACCTCCAGCAGCCGTCCTGGGTACTGACTTTTAGCTCGCCGCGCAGCAGCCGGAGACTTGTGGTGGGTGATGGTGACGATGTTGCTGGGTGAGGCCGCGTGGCTCAAGTGCCTCTGAGAACCCGGGGATGAAGATGGAGTTAGGTGGGGGAGGAGAGAGAAGCTTCGTGTGCGACCGGAGGAAGAGGAGCCCTGGAGAAAGAGGGGAGATGACACAGAAAGAGAGTAGAGTGGGGTTTTTAAATGTCAAAGGTTGATGATGTAGTAGGAAGAAAGTACACTCTATGAAGCTATCTCATAATAAAAGGTGAAATGAAAAATGTCAGGGTACTGTTTTTCAGAAACATGCTATTAAAAGACACAATGAGATTTATCTGTAAGACAGGAGCTCTTAAGTTTACGTGGCCCTCTAAATACCACTTTAGGTAAAAAAACATTTTTTATTACCTCACTTATTCTTGTATTAATCAAATCATGCTTTTACAAATCATATATGTATCATCTTGAGTTCCCTCTAACTGTTTTACTAAAGATTTCTTCCTTTGACAACAACAGTTCAGCTTTTGTTGATGCTAGCTACCATTAGCCATTAGCTGTTAGCTTTAAAAATGTAAGCCGGTAGTTGCTGTTTGTGTTTCAGTGTTTAACTACTGCTTTTGCTAATGACTTGGTCAAAAAATTTTCAGTGGGGTGCAGCCAGTCATGCTACTTGAAAGTATTGAATTATTAGCCTGTAAAATGTGTAAAAAAAAAGTTTTTAGCTATTACCCAGAAGTTTACATAGAGAGTTTTTTTATTAGTCAAGGTGTGCTTTTACCATTCGTGACTTTACTGCTTGTGAAGGACTTAAATGACCCGAGAAATATACCCATCAACATCCAGAGAACCGACAACATATCCTGGCATTATCAAACATAACATACTAATTTTCAGCTGAGTTTTATTTTTGTGTTTTTGTCTTTTCAGTTTTCTGGGCCACAGCCAGCGTCACATCACATTCTTCACTCTGGTGCCTCCTTCTCTTCTCCTCTGTGACTCTTGTTTCCTCCCCTCACTGACCTCTGTGCTCACACAGGCAGCGATGTCAGAACAGTATCTCTCTCTTTCAGCCTTTGTTTATTAGATTAAAGACTACAGCAGAGGGAGAAAACAACCAGAGATGTATCCTTGGGAAGAGCACAGAGGTCTGGCAGATGATAATTAAATAAGTAACATGTACTTCAGGACAGTGCTCTCTAGGAGGGGATGACCTGTGGTAACTAATGAAGTTGAACCTTGCACACCCATATAATATCAACACATGCATAAATAAGTTAAAATAACTGCATACAAAACCCTATTTAATAACATATTTGCCATTAAGAACATGTTGCAATAGGTTGCATCTACACAGATAAAGTTCTTGGGTAACTATGAAATGTATTACCCATTTAATCAAAAGAGAAATGTTGCATAGTGCATAGCTAAACTGCAAACTGTGAGTAGGCAGGAAAGGAAAAAAGCATTTTCCACAGCAGGAATAGATGAGTGACATGCTGAGCCTGTGTGCTCCCAAACTGGCAACAAGCCCCGGACATTTCAAATTGCACAAAGAAACAAAAGTAAGGAAAGAAATGCAACAAATAATTGAGCAAATGTAGGGGAATACACTAGATGATTTTAGTTAGTTAGTTAGTTTTAGTTTTTTCATTGTTTTGTTTTGTGATTTTCTTTCACTTTACTACCCTCCTTTTTTTAAAATGTTCTGCTTTTGGAAATGTGTTATGATAAAAATCTACTAACTAAGTATTTAATATCTCATTAAAAAAAAACAATTGTTTGCACTGACTGGAAAAACTTTAATTATTTATAAAAAGAAGTCTTAAACTGTTTGGATTTTGAAGAGAAGCTTCAATTAAGGATATTTTTTCTGTCATGTTTGTTCACCATGACGCACTGCACGGTCAAATCAAATGCATCCAAAAAAATACTCAATACTGTGAAACTAATTTTGCCAGTTAATATGAATAAAAGGGTGGGGGGTTATCATATCATTAAAAAATTCCAAATTGAGACTTAATTTTATAAACATGACACAGAAGCAGATTGCCTGACAGACTCTGCTCAGGGGTAAAAGAAATCAGTGCCTTGAGCTTTACTGGTGTTCAGCTGTCTGTGGGCGGACTCTGCTCGGTGTGAAGCAGCGTGGGTAGGTGGTCCAAGGGTCAGCTGCTGACCTGTCATTTTCTACACTCCAGGGAAAAGGGCTAATTACACACAATTAGCTATTCACTAATAAGCTTGGCAGTAGGACAAGAGAGTAGTTTTTAGGTACTTATGAACAAACTTTTTGACGAAGTACTGCTGGTAAAAAAAACTCATAAATTCATAATGTGATAGAAACTGCTTTTAAAGCCCAGGACCGATTAATTCAACAGTAGGTCAGAGCTGGGTTGTACTGTAACAAACTCTTTTTTAGCCAAGCAGAAAGTAAACATCACCAGAACACAGTCCACAGTTTGACTTTGTGCCCTTCCTGTCAGGAGTTGTGGGTGCATGTGCTTCCAATCCAAACACTACGCACATACAAGGCTGCGGGTTTGTTTTCAACATTTGGAGCCAGAAATCAAACAAGTTTTTCCATTCAGGAAATTTTGAGCATCAGACATTTCAGATTCTGCTTTCTAGTGTTTCTTTTCCCTGTTTCTTTCATTACTGCGTGTATTCATGTTGTCCTTTCAATTACATCATTTACAAAACAGGTTTTTTTTATCTGGTAGACAGTGGGCACAGAAAAATACATCCCCATGTTTTTCTTGTGTCCTCTAAGTAGAATTATTTTCACTCGACACCTGAAGGGATTATTAAGGCTGTTTCACCCAAATCTCATTATTACCATGCATGTCAAATACTCTTTTATTATGGTTGATGTTTAAAACCACACAACTACAGTGATTAATTCTCAACAATAAAAAGCGATGCCTGGAGCTTCACATTGTCATATCTAAGTGTCACATGTTTCACCTCTGACTGTTGACACTGTGGCAAAAACTAAAGTGTTTGTTAGCATCCTGAACCATCCATAAAAGTTGCAAGAACATTCAAGTCTCAGGTTAGTCTCTAAAACCTGGTTATTATGACATTTACCGAGCAAGATATAGGAAAAGCATGAGGAAAAACTAGGACCTTCACTTTATCATGTCCTGCAATCCAGGCAACCTCAGCTTGCAACAAAGATCATTTTAACTTAAAGCATAAAAAGAGGTGATAACAGAAAAAATGTCAAAGTTTTGACATTTTTGCTATTTATGCATAAAGATGAGTCAGCTGCAAAGCTCTGAAAAGGGAGAGCTGAATCTGGACTGAACTTTTAACATGAATATTCCTGCAGGGGTCCTGATAAACTTGTCTAACTTCACTAAACCATGTGGAAATTATCCTTTTTATGTGTCATTTCAAAGAATTGTGGCACCCTAGTTGGATAACAGGCTAATCTCAAAATTAACTGCTTACTAAGCATTTTTTGTATTTGAAGTATAAGATTTGTTGAGGATATTTTCTGATTTGGGATACAGGACACAAACCAATGGAGATGGCTGTGTTTATACTGTTTGTAATATTTGTATATTTTAAATTTTGATGTTCTGGTAGATAGAACTCTGGCCTTTTCTCATTTACTTCAAAATCAATTTGTTTGGGGAGGGATGAAAACAGCAAAATCATCCTTACACACTAAGGCTGAGCCACTTTTAAACTTCAATGCAGGCTCCATCTTCTGCTGAACATCAAGTTATATGATTAAAAGCTATAAAAACTGCTATTAACCTTGCATTGAGATAAAGATGTGTCAAATGTTCTATTGTGTCTTGGAGTTTTGCAACTTTACTGTACTCGAGATAAAAGCACTTTTTTGTCTATCCTGAGTAGAAAAGTAGAAAACCAAAATGTCCTGCCACATATTTGTTTGTCCGCCTCATCACTTTCCTTCCAAAGGCCTCCCGAAGTCCACTTTGATAAATGTGTTTACTGCTTCTGTATTGATCAGCAATATAAAAGGTGTCAGCACTCTTTTACACACTTTCTTATGAAGACCCTCACTCCCGGCTCCTTTTCTGTTACAATAAATAAATCTTGTTACACCTTTCCTGTCAAAGAGGTCTGTTATCAGAGATGTAGCCAAGCCTGCACCGCTGGCTGCCTCATCACCACAGCGGCTGCGATAACGATCTGAGAGGAAGACAACGACGCTCGGGGACGGATTAGACCACAGCAGTGGGTACAGTAATAACAGCTGCTGCCTCGGCACAGCCTCGCAGTCAATGAACAGGAACAAAACACCCGTTCAGCTCCGCCTGGCAGGAGGAAAAAAAGATAGATACACTGTCCTCCTTCCACTTTTCTTTGCTTATCCAATTTTCTCTCCTCTTTGATTGCTTTTCTCATCGTGGCTGAGCAGAGTAATTGGACTTTCTTCCTACCCCAGCTGTGCAGCGGTTTCAAGTCGTGAGGATCTACATGTTGAATAAACCTGCTTGATCCATAATGAGGTTGCAGCATTTAATGGTTTTAAAGGACACATAACAGAGTGTTTCTGTGAAGATCAGTCAGTGTAGTTAACAAAACTCTAGTACTCCATTATGGTTTAAGATGAAACCGTTTTTTTTCTATAACTGTAAGCAGATTGGGATTTGAGTCCTCTGAAATATCAGTGTTGATGTGTGTTTGGGGGCTTACCAGCATCTCCTGGCCTCCTCCAGCTCTTTCCACACTCAGGTGTTCATCGGAGCCCTTCAGCTTTCTCACCTGAAACCAAACAGAAAAAAGAGAATGTGATTAAAAAACTCATGAATAAAAAACAACTGAATGAAAAAGTATACAAATACGGGATAACCTGATGTATTTCCTGTGTCAAAAATGGCTGGATGGGGTGAAAATGCATATTAGATTATAATGTACATGGAAAAATAAATGTTAATATTGTTCAATTTTTGTTTTCTTTTATCAAATGCAAAACAGTGACATAAGCATTTTGTATTGGCCATCAGCCAACTTGCTCCCCACTTTTTGCATCTGCAACAGCCCTTAAAAATAAACTGATATCACTTGTTTGTAATATATGTCATAAAAAAAACTGTAATGTTTGCAGCTAAGTAGGAACACTTCTTTACGAAATCAAATTTGATACAACAAAACATCAAAGTCTGACCGTAAATTTATCAAATAATTGAATCAACTCTTCCCAGATAGGGTCTATAAAAAGGTACTCAACTAGCTTCAAAAAGTAAGGATTCACAGCAGGTGAGTTGCATTGCGTCAGATTTTCTATATAATCTGGCAATTTATACATTTGGATGATAATAAACAGAACATGAAAGCAAAATATCAAAACACAAGAAAAGACCCAAAGCTATTTTGCTAAAGCCACTAACATTCATTAACCCCAGTGTTTGAAATCTAAACCTCAAACTGCTTTGATATACTACAGTCATCAAACTGACTCTAAAATCCTAAAAACACAGTTAAAACACATGACAGGAACAGCACTGGCTCATTCAGTTAGACCTGCAGCAAAAATACCAACAGGAAAATGTGCCTCCACTTCTATACACAGAATTTAATTCCAAAAGTTTGCCGAAGAGATAAAAAGTTTGGATTATTACTCGGCCTCATGCACTGTTGGTTTACCTGCAGCAGAGCTCCAGAAGGAGCTCTATAACAAGCCTCATTCTCCACTGACTTGGAGGAATATGGATGTACCCCCACTGAGAAACAGACAGCACAGATAAATACACAAACTAATCCTTGGGGGCCTATGATTTTAAAAAGTGCACATACTTAAATTTTAATCCCTGGAACCCATATTAAAATGACTGGTTTTGATAAGGCAGTTACTATTAACATCCAGCACGGTAATCTTTAAGAAATGAACCTGCAGAGCTATGAAGAGGAGGGTGAAACCGGCGGCATTTAGCTACACTTTCTTCCTTAAAAAGCAGCAGGACAGAGCGACCTTATTTCTCTAAATGCTGAAGTGCTAAATTAGAAAAGCAGGAGAAGTTACATGTGACACTTTGAAGCTCAACTGTACAAAAAAAGAAGAAAGTGCCAGTCTTGGACTTTTATTTTATCCCTTATTTGCCCTTTTAATGGCATTTGCCTTGATTCTTTTTCTTTCTCTGACTCATTGTCTCTTGCTTTGATCATATTTCCTGTCCAAGCTTACATATTTCTTGTCTCATGATCACTTTGTAGACTGTGACAGGGAGTCAAAAGAAATCTTGCTTGAATAACCCTTGAAAGAAAATTATGTTACACAAGACAAATTGAAATCGTCCAACCCAGTCAACTGCTGCTTTCAAGTAATTGAAAAGTCCTTTACAGTCTGTTGCTTTTTCAATAAAAGTGCATACATACTCCTTTTGTTTCCCAAGACATTTTGTTTTCAAGGTACAGTGCCAGATTTTATTAAACTGAATAACTTTTTGTTTGGAAAACATCAGCATTTAAGCTTCAAAGTTTGTTAGTAATTGAAAATGGATCAGTAATTCAGGGAAATAAACATTAATTTGATTGACTGGCTGATTATGTTTGCACAAGTTATTTTGAAGTCTATTCCAAAATTAGTATAAAATCTCTCCAACAGTAGGGTTACCATCTTTGTGCTTGTTTAGGAACAGCTAACAGATCAAAACAATGTCACATACTGATCCTGTTATGTCTTTGCATGTTTCAATCAATCTTATTGCCATGGCTGTTGCTGTTTTGATCAAAAGATAAACATTACTCAAAGTTAAACATGGATTTGTCTGAATTTGTAAATAAATCTTGGTGTGTTGCTGTTGCTTAGTCCAGGGGATTCACAGACTTTTTAGCCCACAATTTCCAAAATGGTGCAGGAGACCCCCCTGCTGTGGGAACACACTAACCAAAAACAGAAGAACATGACCAAAATAGTTATTTAATTTTAGGGATGCACTTAATATTCAGCCCCCAAAAAATACACAAAAGTGTTGTTTTTGGTTTTCAGCCAATAGACTGTTATCACAGAAACAACCAGGACAAAACAGAATGCTTTAATGATGCAAGCCAAAACCTCAGCCAGCAACTTGGGCATTGTGGTGATGTGCCCTGGCAGCACTTAGAAAGGTATTTTCTGCATTTCTTGTTGCGGTTATAACATCATTTTTCCTTACTCTATGTCCACTATGTGGGGTGTGCTCATCTGTGTGTGCATGCACGTTTATGTGTCTGTATACATTGGGGCAGAACTCTGCCATGCAACATACGGAGAACTGAGGAGACTTGTGAACTTGAAACCATATCGAGACAGAAATGAGATCCCATCATGTAAATAAGATCAGCTACATTCTCTAGTACACTCTTTTAAACTCTATTGTGGCTATATTTTCCTTGTGTTGTGGCTTTTGCATTTGTGTTTAGGGAACCACTGGCTTGGTCAGCATAACTTTATTTTATATCAGCTCCTCCACTCTTTACCTCATAAAAACGGCTTGCTAACAGGTAGCATTGATGTTTTATGAAGCTCTTTCATCTGTACGTTATACCAGTTTACTACAGGATGACTGGCGGTTTCTGGCCGTAAACATTTGTACATACTGATGGACTCCATGGTGGAGTAAACATTCCTGTTTATGTTACATTAGAACCAGCTTAACAAGTTTTAACACGTGAAAAGTTGCATCTGTGGGGAGGTTGCTTCGGTATCGACTAAGTGCAAGACATGAAAGAAGTAATATAACATCCCACAGCTGCTTTAAGCATTTTACACTCAGCAGCTACTCTTTAGAAACATCTGTGGAGCATAAATCTCAGGTAAGGAAACATCTGCATTGAAACATGAATGCACTAATCATGTTTTACTTAACTGAAAATTTTGCAGTAATATAGGTAGACCAGAAAATGTGAATGACAAAAGGACAGAGGAAGCTTATGAAATTTGTAGCAGCAGCCTTAAAACTCTACAGGCTGACTTTAAATGAGACTCAGGGGAGATGATGCCATTGAACGAGAAAAGCGGCATAGACTAAAAAAGTCAGACGATGAAAAACAAGGCAGAAAGAATAATCGGAGCATGGGTTTACTGCTCTGTTAAGAGTATATTAACCTGTTGGATGACGCACAAACTGTTGAACTTCTGATTCAGTGCACAGGTCAGGTAAAGCGTCACATTTGTACACAGATATACCGGAGATGAGGAATCCCAAGGGAAATGTCAAGGCTTTTCCACCCACTCGGAGAAACATACGCCACAGGCTTAGACCAGGATTATGTTTACAGCTCTGTTACTCTGTGCAAGCCGGTGTGTGAGTGTAAAGGAGAGAGAGAGACTGTGTTAATGCATGTGGATGTCTTTTACCTTGGCGCTGCTGTCAGAGTGACGTCTGGCACATGCTTGGAGCTGACTGATCCAAAACTGCTGCTCCTTGGCATCAGATGCTGTGAAGGCACAGACAACAAAAGAGGATTAATGAAATTACACATTTTTTACCTCCTCTAAAGACAAGACTTGAAGTAGACACCCTGACATGAGTTCACATTTAAGTCAAGATGCATTAAAGGAAAAACAATCAGTGTCTATTCTCCCATTTCTGTGTATGGTTTAAGGGAATTTAGGGGCTTTATCTAACTGGAAAGAGTAACTGAGGGTATTACCAAAGAGTCATTGTATTGACTGAAGTAGCATAAGCTAAGAATGGCCAATAAGCAGAAGAACAATTGTGTTTTTGCATCAATATATTGTTCTTGTTGACGTTAAGAGAGGCGTTGAAAAGAAATTCAGACCCCTCATTAGCTGATAAAGTGTATAAAATTGTACCATTACCAGAAGAATATGCACAAAATACACTTATTTAGAGCTGCAATTTGTTTTTCCATTTAGGTTTTTTAAATGCAAATGCAAAATTAATCAGCTGAATTTAAAAGCCGTTAAATGTCAAAATTGTATCCCCGGAAAATTGTCTTTTTCCAGGTCCAAATCTAGCAGTATACACAATATACTAATCTTTTGCACCTTCCTGTAAATACCTTTAGCTCAAACACAACCAGAGCTGGTGAAATCAGTCTCTCAGTGACACAGAAGGTGAGTTTTGACCTCACACTCGATTTACAAAGAGGAAAAGTGATGCACTGGGAGGCACAGACACAAACTCACACCTACATGTAGCATTGGGGCAGATGGTGGGTTTTTGAGGTTTCAAGTGCAGCTTTATTCTTATTTTAGGACATAGCCTCTCTTGCCAACAGCCCTTGTTTGCGCTGAAATTGTTTTCAGTGAACTTTCAAGATTTTCAAGCACTCTTATAACTTGGATTGGAAAGAAGACACTTAAAACATTACATAAAAGGATGTAAACCTTGAAGGAATTGAACAATATTTCTGTAAAATTGCTTCTTTTGAATCTTGCCTGCGGTGGAAAGAGATATTTATCACAAGGACTGAATGATACATTGTTGGCAGAATAATTACGACAACTGTCACAGACAACTCAATTATTGCATCAAAACAGCTCAAAATGTGCTCTAAAACAGTTTTTTGACAAAATATTCAGAACATGTGACTTTACAAACAAAAAAAACTGCATCCCCTTATCCAAACTATTTTTGGTTGTATGAGTGCATCAAACCTTTATCAGGCTCTTTAGGGTGTAATTGTAAATTTTGCAATACCACAAGTGTCAAGCAATTCTTGTTCATGTATGAATTCAAGCAAATGAAACTCTCAGCACTGATTACTTGCAATGACCACTGTGGTTGTAAATCTGCATAAGTTTCATCAAAGCATGACTTTAGCAGCTTATGACATCAGTGAGGATGACCTGCTGGTCGTCAGTGATGCAAACTATACACACATTATCATTCATCCTACCAACTCTGTTACTTTCAGAATAACATCTTCAGGGCTGGTTTGACATCTGACCCTCTTCATTTTTTCCTCTTATCCTTAATTGAACATTTAGTATTCGAAACAGCGGTTATTCATACTGCCAGTCTTCAAAGATCACAGGAAGCAGTGTGATACTCTCTGCGTGTGTGTGGTTTTCCCCTTTGGCAGTGAATACAATACACCCTGTTATGTGAACACAAATAGCCAGTTGAAGCCCGGACTTGCTGACTAACAGAGAGAGCAGCAGGCCGTACAGTTGAAGGAGACGCTGACTGTCTGCTTGTGCTGATCCTTTTCAGGTCATACAGGAAAACAATATTCTTCTGATCACATTTCACTGACTAATTATCAGACTGTAATGCCTTTGATGGTACAGAGAAGGTTTAGTTCAGGCTGTAGGTCAGTAGGGGCACCAACAAAACAAAGAAACACAAATGAAGAAGATTAGACCTTATATCTGATTGGTATGAAATTTATGGGCTACAACAAGCATTTACTGCAGCAAGTCTCACAAATCAGTTTGCTAGTTTTTAAAATGATAAACACATAAAAAGTTGTCAGAAAACTCTCTGACATTTATGACTAAGATAAAGCTCAAGTTCTGCCAAAACAACAGATGTAGTTCTGATCCCAACAAGGTTGTAATCGCAGAGAATTGAGGTAGAGACTCGTCCTCACGAACCTTAAATCTCTTTAAAAAGCATCCTCTTCCTGTACAGTTGCCAAAATTCATATGAGAGAAGTTGATGAAGCTTTTTTGGTTACACGCAACCAAAGGAGGATGCCTGCAGACAATGCTCCAGGCTAAATAAAGTCCTATTACATCCCCTCAGTCTAAGAGTGTTTTTAAATGACACGAGTCCCATCAGTGCAGTTAAGACATAATACATTTATCATTTACATTTTTATATTTACTGAGACAGCATTGAGTTATGTTGTTTTAAGTTATATTGTGTTAAGTTACATTGGGTTAGGTCACACTGTGTCACATCACACTGTATTACATTTAACACTATGTTGTGTTACAATACTTTGTGTAGGATATGTAACATTGAATTACACAATGTTACTTTACATACAGTGTTGTACAGTGTAACCTTGCAATTTGCGAAGTACTGCAAGGTTACATTACAAAACAAACAATACGATACATAATGATACATTATGTCATGATTCAATAATTGCAAAAAGATATGCAGAGTTATTTCAAGGTATGGTTAGATAAATTACTACATAATAAACTGTAATACAAGACAAAAGAAAATGGACATGAAATTAAACAATGTGACATAATACAATTTTCTTGTGTCTAAAACATCGGGGAAATTATGTGTTATAAAAAGTCATATGCCAGACTTGAGCTACACAAATGAGCAGTTAGTTTACAGAAATAAAGTCACAGTAATTTAAGTCTTTAGTGTTGTTCCTGTCTTCCACACAAATACTAAGAAGCCTGAATTACAGTTCTCTTTGGAGTGAGATTTTCAATAAAAATCTTCTCTTCATTCTGTTTCTGAAGAGCTTTAAATGCTACAATGATGGTGGTTACAGTAAGTGTCTGGACAATGAGATGGATGGCTCTGTCATATTTCGATAAATTAAGTCACCAGCAATTGAAATTCATGAAACCTGATGTTTGCTTTGGGCACAGGCTTCTCATATAAATTATTCCAACGTATGGCACAAGCAATTCGCACTTGTCAGTCACCGGCTCTGAAGACATCTGCCACAGTAACAGGGGTTAAAAGGCCTCTTTGAGTGAAGAGGCAGCTCTGAGAAGATGAGACTTCACAGAAACTCAGTGCAGCAATCGAGATGTGATTCAAGAGGCTTCTTGACTCTCAGGGAGGTAAGAGTATTCACACAGAAACACCTGTGAGCTGCCGTCTTTCTGCCAAACAGCGAGTCACATCTTCACTGAAATCAGTCCCTCCAACGTCACTCCGACTTCCCCCCAGGGTGAGCGAGCCTCTAAATCTGATGTTTTTCTTTGTGATGACGAGCCTTGCTGTGATTAAGTATAATTAGTTGTCTGTACTGAGCGCAGCACTGTGTGGCTATGCTAATAAGCACCTGTTCACATGGTGACGACAGAGATATACACAAGACTTAGCAAGAGCAGGACAGGCTGTTCCTTTTCACGGAGAATACTGATAAAAATTTTAAAGCAGGTTTTGTGTCACAAGAGCTGCAGACCTCGGGGGAACATGCTGACAGCTCTATTTATTTGATGAATGCACAAGGTGTTAGCTGGAAACCGATGGGATGAACAATAAAATGAGAAGCTGGTCTGTCTTCCAATTTAATATGAGCGATAATAGACACTCACACTGGCTCACATGTTGGATTTAAATGTCAATATCTATCCAGGAGAGACAGCTGAATGATGGTGACTGAGTCACAGAAACCTCTCTGTGTGTCAGTCTGAGCCAAATCATCATCATCCAATTATTAGAGCCATTTTAATTCCAACATAGTAGAGGATGTTACTGGTGGGGATAATAGTGAGTCAGAGAATTAATGCCTGTCAAGGAGCTTAGATTTCATTAAAAGAGATAAGGGAAGTTATAAACAAGGAACTTCAAGCATTAATTTTGAGTAATCATGGTTACAGTGTGTCAGAGACAAAAGCAGATAGAGAAGTGGACCCTGAGTTGCATCAATCTGCCTTTCTCCGTCTGAGTAATATCTTGAACCTGTAACCGTTCAGATTAAATCAGTAACTTTTTTATGCTGTAGAAAATGTACTGTCTCAGCTTTAAAGTGGTCCAGAAGAGTTTCACGCTGGTCATAATGGAAGAAAATTAGTTCTGTGACAAAAAAATGATAAAGAAAACATAAACATCAGCAACAATTTATATTGTGACATGAAAAGGGACAGTAATAAATAAGGCTGGTGTCAAAGTAATAAATAAGACATTTTTTTACCATTTTTACTAAAGAATCAGTTCCATTAAGTTGTCAAATGGCGTAACCACAAAAGTATGACAAGTATTACACATTTCTCCTTTCAAGAAATAATCCATTTATGAAATACCATCCAAAAGTATATTAAAAATGTAATTTCTGAACTTGCTACTGTGGGTTTTTGTTGTACTGTCAGTATGCTGTATACGTCAATATTTCCTCTCTATTTTTGGGTCATTTGGTCTGGAATTTATTTTCACAGTACACTGAAAAAACATATTTATGGTAACCTTCTTGCACAATATTTCATTTTTCATGAGAAACAATGAAAACATCAAATGACATTTATTTTCAACACCAAGTGACCACATCTTTCAGCAAAACACTAACACCAAGTACATCAGTAAAAGAAAGCTGCAACAACAGCCTTTATTTTAGTTTTTCTACCAGCAGAGACTTTCATTCAAAAGACAGAATAAAGTTTTTCATCACTTTGTTCTGGTTAGGCACCAAAATAAATGAATGTGGGTGTTCTCTGAGGGTGATTTTAATTCGCTAAATTAAAGGATGCTATTAACTGATTTCAATACTGTTTATCATCACCTTTTTGTTCTGACTTGACTTTAAATTGATTCATTTTGAGAAGTGCAGGTGTTTGAACAGTTGTATACTTTATTCTTGCTTTTTTTGTTTCAGTGAAAAAACCCGAAACAGCCACTTGTGACACAATTGGATGCTCTGGGGACTTCAGGTAATTAGAGTTTGTGACCCCCGGGGTCTCTTCAATAAAATCAAAGACAGTTTTGTTTTCTCCCAAAATAGCATGATTTGGCATGAAAGTGAGGCATTACAACCATCCCCCACATAGAATCGTATTTATGCAGGTATCCTAACCATGAAGTTTGAGGCTGCTAATACAATCCCTGTATTATCGTTCCAATTTGAACCCAAGAGCAAATTTTTGCATCAAAAAGTTGTAAATACTGGGTTCTTATCATTCTCAGTAAGCGTGTGATGCATCCAAATCAGCCAAAGCACAACTTGACCTTTTTACTGGCTCAATGTCTCATTCGTGTGATCGTTTAATTTGCTGTTTGCAAACTCAGACATGATTTTACTCCCCACACTCTTCACCTTTGCTCTGCAGCAAAACACAAGGCCTTTTTACACTTTCTCTGATGATGAACTCAACTTCTACATCAATCTGTTATAGCTAATTACACCTCACACCTCTAGCAAACCTTACAGCTGTTTTACTGCATAAATAATTCCCTTGATGGAACAAATTAAAGTTTTTTGTATTAATGGGAGATATTAAAACTGTAATACACTGTTGTTGAAAAGGAATTAGCCACTGATTTCATATAATACTTTCAAGTTACCTGTGTTTTAGATAGATAGACGACTGGGAACAGGCTTGATTAAACTGTGTGACTGTAACAGGAAATGATTTTGTCTCCTTTGTACATGCTGGTGGATCAGTCTGACACTTAAGAAGCTGCACAGTGCTGCAGCACCATGTAGGGGATGAGAAATGTTGTGCATGAGAGATGATACTTTTGCCATCATCCTTTTGTCTCTAACCACCTCTACAAGACCAAGAGGTAAGGGTCAAGCCAAGAGCAGCGCTGACCTCCTTCACCAGTTTCAGTCTGTCCCTCTCTCCTGCCATGATGCTGCTGCTTCAGGAGAACACTTCATAAAAGATGCCTCGATCCAAGCACAGAGTTATATAAGATCCTCAGGCGTGCTGATTGCACTCCAATGGACCTTAGTCTCCTCAGCAGATGGAGTCTGCTCAAGCCTTTCTCAAAGAGTTTATTAGTTGTAATTGTCTATCAAAGAGTTGAACTACCAGATAATTGTGCAGGTTGTTTATTCCCTTCATTTAACATTGCACTGTGTGTGATTTATGTCTTATCTAAACAATTAAAATCACAGACTGTATTTAAAAAGGATGGATGAGATGACAGCTCTCCAAAAGTGAGGCCAAAATATTCAAAGCTCCCCTGGCTAACTGACTGCTATATTTTTTGTGCACCTGACAACAAAAGTAGAAAGAAAACAGGGTCATTAAACTTCATGACACTCAACCAACTTGAGTGACAGTATTAATGTTATAGTTGGCAGATGAAGCAGTATCTCAATTTTGCAACTCAGCCACCTGATACCTGATAAACTGACTCTATCTTGTAAAAGAAAAAAAAAAACATCAGCAACGTATTATGACAGTATTTACATTGGGGGTATTTTGGCCTCACTTTCATGTTACTGCAGGAGATGTCCTGTCCATCTATTTAAACAGTAAATGCCAAGATTCTAACTTATACTACATTTGATTTGAGTTATGATGTGTCTCTGACTTTTTTCAGGAGAACTCTCTGGAATAAAAACACAAAAGGTTAAGTTATTGAGTGGAAATGTGTCAACCAAAGAAAGTAAGGTGGTCAGGATATAATCTGATAGATACATTTTGAGACAAAGCTTCAGTGCGGTGAACTTTTACTGCATAAATAAAACTAAAACAAGCAGCTTTACCCAGTGGAAGCTTTACCCTTTTACTGTGAGTCCAGTATCTTCTTTCACCAGGAAGTGAAGGACATTTTGTTCAATGGAGCCTCTTGTGAAAATGTATCAACCTGAGAATAAAGGTGGCATTTAAGCTTCAAACTCAAGTGAGATGATACGCAGCTTACAAGCACTGCCAAAAAACTGAGGTGGACTCTCGCCTAAACCTTGAAGTTACTTTTTCTTTTTTAAGCCCCCGTAAAGACATTCAGGAATTCCCATGGCAACCGGAGTCAGATCAGAGGTACAGTGGCTTATTGCAATCAAGGCTGTTGTGGACTTACATGTGACCAATTTGTTCCCCGCTGTTTGAGCAAAATGACGTTTCTTTGTACAAATGCTGCCTTTCAGCCGGACAGAAAACCTACCCGGCACAACTTTGTCTTCTCTGTGGGTTCATTGTTTGCTCTTTGCTCACGGTACACATGGATGACTGAGTTATTCAGGGAATATAGGCCAAGTTATTCTGATATCCTCCCCCTGGAGAGTTTAAGGGGACATTCCAGCGGCTCAAGTGGAGCAACAGTGAAAAGAAGCCTCTCTCGCATCAGTAGATACAGGTCACACAAAGCAAAGGCCTTCAGACACGGTGACCAGCTGCAGGCTCAGAGACTCAGTCTTAAAGAGATACTTCACAGTGATGCACGGTTTAGTAATTCTTTGGCTGGATAGCTCTCAAGAGGGACGTTTTCTGCAGAGATTTGGTGCACTAACAGTAGATGGGAGGCAGTTTTCAGAAGTCCTTGCCAAGGTTAGATCCCAACCTTAATGTCAAATCTCACTTTCTCCTTGTTCTCTGCTCTTTCTACCATCCTACCATCTCTAAAAAAGGCAAAAAAAAACTAAAATAAACCTAAAAATGTAATCTGACGAACAATTAAGAGAAATTTTACAAGCCTTAGATAAATCAATGCAAAATAAAACAAAATTTTAAAATACTTGAAGTGTGCAAATAAGTTTAGGTAGTAGGGCCGGGTATTGTCAGGAACCTCATGATTTGATTCGATTTCAGTTCTCCAGGTTGTCATTTTATTCGATACCCATTCGATATTGATGTAATTGCTTTGATGTTGATTTGGAAAGAATCAGAAATACACAAATCACTTGAGTTCCTGTTCACAACTTTTAAAAATTCACTGTCATGCTCAGAAAGCATGTGAAGCTGGCTTTACTCTGTTGATGCTGCATGCTTTGGTTACCATTTAGTTGTTGTTTGGTCTATTGCAGCTCCTGTCCATGCAAGACAAGTAACATGTACAGTGCCCCCCACTGTCCAGGAGGGAGAGTGATTCAGAGGATTTGCCAAATTGATCTTGAATTAGGTGGGGTAATATTGCAATGCATAGATTAGACGATATTTTACCCACTTCTATTAGGTGGCTTTGTGAGGAGCTTTCAGTTTGTGTTGTTTGTAGCGCCCCCTAGGGAAAAAAAGTGACCCCTAGCTTTGCTAATTTAACCTGTACATGTGTAATTTTTACATTTTTTTTATCTTACCTCTGATCTATTCATTCTTTCAGTCCTACCAGCTACACATATGGAGAATTTCTATTCCCTAAGAGGTATTTAATGGTTGCGTTTGTTTTGTGAAGCATATAAAGGTCCTGGTTTTTGTTTAAGTTTGGCTAAAACTCATTATAGAACAATAACTGTTACTATTGTGTCAATGGAGTAAACTTGCTATCAAAGAGTTTCATTTCTACGCTATGTATCCTCAATCTAATGACTTTTGAATGACAGAATTCATCTACTTTTTGCTCTGGTTTTGGTCTCTACTAGTTCAAGAGTAATGTTAGGTTACAGTGAAACAGTTAACAGTTAGATGTTTGCCCTGAAACACAACCAATGAGCTGTATACCACTCTCACAAAGCTGAGAAAAACTCAGATGATAGTGTATCAGGCTCTGATGGTTATGCCAGTTATCATCCAGACACAGCGAACAGGACCCTTGCATGAAGCTGAGGATTGGTTTCGATATTAAATGTGTGATCACTGCTGTTATTCTGGACCTTGGACCAACCAGAGGTGTTTAACACAGCTGGGTAGAAATCTGGGTAATAAGACTCTTAAGTCTTTTCATTATTTTTGTGTGGGTAGTCACAACAACAAGTGGCACATGTCACAACACAAAGCCATTTGATCCATTGCTAATCCAAACATAGTAATGTAATCCGCTCTAAGGTTACAATCTGGAAGATTTCCAGTCATGTCAATGTTTGTAACATCACATTATTATGCTGTTTGAGTGTATACAATGGTGATATTGCATGTGGAAGAACACAACCCCCTTATGGATAACAGTGCATTAAGCATCACTCTCTTGTATCACAATCAAGATTCCCCACAAACATTCCCAAAAGCCACACTATGATCTTTAATAATCTCTCTCTTGTATATCCACAAACACAAGACGGAAAGAGTTCATTCATAACACTAGTTTGTGTACACTACACTCAAAGATGCTCCATCATAAAACACACACACACACACACACACACACACACTCCTCTCTGTGTTTGCACCTTGCCATATATGGGCACCTGGAGACCAGGGTGAGGGCATACCTCTGAGTTTGTACAGCTCTCCATTGACAGAATTTACGATGAACATGTGCGGAGCCTCATCGCTCGGGGTTACTGAGGCACCAATCAGGGGCAGGGACCCGCGGGGCTTCTGGCTCCTTCCTTGTTCGTTGACAAAGTACTGCAGCTGTCCTAACTCTGGATCCAACACAAAGTACCTAAAACACAGGAAGATAGAGGGGCGTTAAGAAAGTAATGGCCCAGAGAGGGAGAGGTGGAAAGAAGAAGCACCATAAAGTCACCATCTTTTGTTTTATCTTCTCATTATCACAGTTTGTTTACTGGTAAAACTTTTATTGTATTCCCATTGCAGAATATTTCCCGGATGTGTACGAGAGTATGAGAATAAGAGAAAGGAAAACAAGAGCTGTTGTACAAAAACGCACGCATAACATTCTTAAATTTCACACTTCCCATGCAACAATGCCTGCTGGATATTATTCACCACAGCTCTTGAACGCAGGAAACACCCCTCTGTGCACATTTTACAGCCTGCTTTCATACAGCATCCAACCGGTAGCTCACTTCAGAATTACTCAAGGTGGCAATTAGTGTGGTCATCCCAGCCCGAGGCGTGGAAATTAAACCTCGCATTTCCCCCTTTGTGATTAATGAATCACATTCAATCGTCAACTAATTGAATCCTTCTGCCTCGCTCATCTCTAGCTGAGAGATTCAAGGCCAGACAGACACATAAGCTAAGGCAGATCTGAGGATGACAATCATTTCCTGTTCTGCTTTGCTTCTACAGTTCAGCACATGCCATATTGGTATCCTGTGGTTTTGGCTGACCTTTACCTGTTTGTGTAAAGCGGCCGGAGGTTTTAGGAATTTTCTTCGTCGTGTCTTATGGCCCAGCACGACCTTGTATGCATTGTTCCTTCTCCCCTGAAATTCATCCATGTTCACGATCGATGTTCTTCTTACACGCTGGGATTACAGAAGCTGGGGTATTGATTAACACTCCCTCACAAAGAGAGCTGCTTTTTGTTGCCACTTCAAAGAAGCATGTGATTGCAAATAAAGACACCAAGTTTCACCTGCCCACTCTGGTATCTCTCAGGTGGGGATTTTGTTTCCTGTTGTAGGTCATAAAAATCCATCAATATTAACATCAATATATTTCATCATGACTCGCAGATTTCCTTTCTGGTGCTTTGATTTCTTGATTATTGAAAAGCAAAGATCTATTTTAGTGTGTAACATGATTTATATTAAGAAGCAAATTTCCCAATTTAATCACTGGAAGTAAGAAATGTTTTGATTGCAAAGTGACAAAATGTTAAGATTTTAATTGGAACCCTAAATAATAGTTCCTTCTTTGCAATTGATTGTTTATTAAATTATCTGTTGTAGCATATATGAGATGACAAAAAACTTGAATACCGGTTACTTTCTGCAAAGACCTCTTCTTTTTATCTTTTTGTTGTGGTATCTTGTCTGAACCCAGCAGCATAAAACCCAAACTAATTAAGTCAAAAAGACAGAAGACCAAAGAAAGACTAGCAAATCATCACATCCGAGCAGCATTTTTTTGTAAATATTCAGAATTTTGGCCTTATTAGAGGGATCAGGTATCAGCCAAGCATAACTCACTCAGTATACAGTTTCTCATTAAATGTCAGTCAGTCAAAACAGCCCTCAGCTTGGTCTTTTTAAATAAAAACGATGACAAGACGAGGGAAGTGAAGTGTGGGGGAGACTATTAATTTGGTAAAATAGAGCACAAGGATTGGTTCAGCACTTTGAAATCTGGAGCACTGCAACCCAAATTTTTCCCACTAGGAAATATCTCAAAACCCTATGGCTGCATTCCCATTTTGCTGTTTATTTTTAGGTTGTCTGTATTCTAATCATTCAGACTTCGTTCTGTCACAACCATCATCCAACAATGATTTTGAGCACCTCTTCAGTGGTCAGTTCGCTTGTTATTGACAGACAGTACATGTGTAAGCATACACGTATTGAAAATTGAGTAATTTTCTCTCTTGCATGTGTTATTTTTTCCCATGAAGCCTTCACAGAGACGATGCAGTGAATAAAACTCTCTGAAAATTGATCCCTGCCCCCTTCCGCCAAGAGAGCTCGTGATTTATGTCGACTACAGCCAACCAGGGAACAATCTGCCTGCGTCAGTTTCTATCCAGCCATCTCTTTTTTTCCCCATCACACACACACACACACTGTACTGTTTACGAAGTCTCATCCTGCTTTCAGTCAGCAGTGTTGAAGCTTTTACTGTTGCCCCCTCTAGGCCCTCTTGCCTTTGCAGCTGAGCCACAATGCAGACCTTTAACATGATGGATGGAGCCCAATCAGACCTTGGGCTTTACATTCAGCCTCTTGCGTGATAGCAGCGCTGATAACCGCTGACCTGAGTGACCACAGAGTCTTTGTGTTCACAGTGAACACTTCACCTTTGGAAGCATGGGAGCAGATAACAACAAACCATGAACTCTGCTGCAATGTTACTTCATCTGTTACAGTCTATCTTCATTTGTCCCTCAACAAGTTTCAGTGCTTGTCTAAAGCTCAGTCCACAGTAATGCTTTTCTGATACAGACACCAACATGTCTTAAGGCCTCATTCACACTGGACTCCTGTTTTCAATATTGGCTGAGAAGCCTGAAAGCAATTTGATACCATGACAACCTGCTAACATTTCACCCTAAATTCAGTAATGTACCTGATCAGCTCTACTCCACATGATGGTTAAACACATCCGTTATAACAAAGAACTTCCTGACGCTCATCCATTTCTTTTCTTGTTGCTATCTCTTTGGCTAATATCAATCTGACAAATCACCAGTACAACAATAATCACACGATAAAACCATTTCAGTGTAGGACATTTATCCACATCAACAGAACCACTCTGCTGTTTCCTAATGGCATTAACATTGTTTCTGCAGGAAACAGCCTGTCAGCACACTTTGCATCTCCTCCCAGCTTTTATTTTGGCAGCTAATTGTCACGAATGCTTTCTGAAACATCAAACAAGAACAAAGGCAGAGGAGCACGTAGAAATGAGACAGGGGGTGTTATTTATGCATGTGTAGTAATAAAAAGGTGTCATATTGTAGTGTGTGTGAGTTATGTAACTAAGGACAGTATTTTACACTGCCAGGCCAAAAAAAAGTCACCACCTAGATTTAACTTAGCAAATGGGTACAAGCCTCCTATTGGAAAAGTACTGCATGGATGACTATCTTTCAGCTGGCAACAAGTTATTAAACCCCAGCCATTGCAATGAGTAGCTTCTTATTTCTTAATCAACTATTGCAAAAGACACATCCTTTGGTCATGGAAAAGATGTTAGCCTGCTTAAGAAGGGTGAAATCATTAGCATGCATCAAGCAGAGGAAATATCTAAGGAGAGTGCAGAAACTATTAAAACTGGGTTAAGTTATGCTCCCATCATGCCTAGTGCCTACTGGACAAGCATGAGGGGGTAGTGCTATGATCTGGGGTTGCTGCAGTTGCTCAGGTCAAGGTTCAGCAACATTATGTGCCCCAAGAAATTTGGTCAGCTGACTACCTGAATATACTGAATGACGAGGTTATTCCATCAATGGATTTTTTTTTCTCCCCCAATGGCACAGACATATTCCTAGATGACAATGCCAGGAGTCATCAAGCTCAACTTGTGAAAGAGTGGTTCAGGGAACATGAGACATCTTTTTCACATGAATCGGCCACCACAGAGTCCAGACCTTAACCTCATTGAGAATCTTCGGGATGTGCTGGAGAAGACTTTGCACAGTGGTCAGACTGTCCAATCATCAATGCAAGATCTTGGTGAAAAATTAATGCAACACTGGAAATAGATCTTGTGACCTTGCAGAAGCTTTTCAAAACAAAGCCACAGTGAATGACTGCTGTAATCAAAGCTAAAGGGGGTCCAACAAAATACTAGAGATTTTTTTTTTTTTGTCCATAGAGTATTATCATTAAGTATTAAAAGAGGTTACTGAATTATTTTAACCTCAAAGGGAAAAGAAAACCTCAAATAATAAAGCTTCAGCAGCATTAGGGTGAGGTAACAGTTGGTTGAGTCAAGTATTGACAATACTTTCAACTCCAGTTTGGCCTGCGCCTCCAAATGGGAAGACTTTTGGTGTGCTGATCCCCCAACTTTTCTAACAAAGCTAAAATGATAGGAGTCACTCTCCTTTGTGATTTTTCCAGTAAAAAGGAAAGGTTTTTTTTTTTTTTTAAATCACAGTTCAATGTTTCTGTCTGAGTTTTGATCTATATGATGCTTAAGTACATTCTTGACCATGAAAGCATTGAGATTTCTTTTTAACACAGGCAAAAAAAATAATCATGGAGGCTGCAACTACATTCAAAGCGTAATACCTTGAAAAACAGAGCATCAGAGGATTAAGCAGGCTCATTAAATTAGCAAAAATCAAATCACATATGTTTCCTCCCGCCAAGAGCTGCACCACTTGGACTCACAGCTTTGATCAAAGCAGCACAGCGATGATCCTTTCCAAATAACACATCTGCAAAAAGATGATTCATCCCACCAGACATACTCTCCACCCTATCCACCATTTAGGTAGACAGAAATAAAGAAAAGCACAGATGAAAAAGTTCTTGAACATCCAGCCTCTAACTGTGAAATTATGAGGTGTTGTTGATCTGATGCAGAAACAATCATGAGGCCTGAAAGCAAACCAGTTCAGGATCAAAGGATGAAGGAATATCTCTTATATTTGTTTCTTTTTCATGCTTACTGAAACTGAAACCCAAAACCTTCACATTATGTGCAAAAATGGCAATAACCCAGCACTACCTCCAGTTTTCCATGTTTTGACTGCTTCTGTGAGTTTGTGTCAACAAAAGTCTGGTTGTTTGGAGCGCAGACTAAGAAAAGACTTTCCTGGTCAACTTCTGCATCACTTTTCTTCAGCTTTTCAGTGAACAACAACAAAAGTTGCACTTGAAGGTTCTTCACTTTCTGCACACAGTCATCCCTGAACTTTTGACCTCTACTCCCTGTTTTTCTCATGAATAAAACCACTGCTTTCCGAGAAATGGATAGTTTGACATGTTTTGGACGATATAAACATCCATAACTTCAAAATAGTAAGTTGGTTGGGTATAAGCAATATATGACAAAAAAACGAGTAAATTTAAAAGGCTAAAATGTGAAATACTTTGAGCTCATGTCTTAATATAAATAAATATGTTAGGCTTGACAGGGTCCTCAGAAGTATAGTACATATGGGTGTGTGCACAAAGCACATACACAACATAACAGCACTTCACACTAACACATGGCCTCCCACACAGTGGCAGAATTAGCTGCACTCAGTTCTCTTGCCCACCATGGCATCGCCTGCCAAACACACACACACACACACATATACACACACACACACACACACACAATGTGTTATTACACAAGAAGAATACTGGAACATGACTGACGACTGTAATTACTCCAATACCGTCTGCCACCCATGCACCACTGCGTCTCCTTCCAATGCTTATATATATATATATATATATATATATATATATATATATATATATATATATATATATACACACACACTTTATATCAATATCATCAGCACTTCAAGATATTAACTGTCTGTTAGTGTTGGAAAAGATAATTCACTTCTTTTAATGAGTTCAGGGGAAACTCTGGAATTTTATAACAGAAGCTGTGACCACCAGACTTTTTTACAGCTTATAAAATCTTAATTAGATGCTTTGAGGGAATTTTGTCATTTGTATCAGCTTCACATAATTTATTCTGCACTCGAGTCTGAGACAGAAAAGCCATAAGGAAGTTAACCCGGTAAGACCTACCATGTTTACTTTAGCTTGTAAACATTTTTACAAGCCATAGTGTCATTTTTTGCATTTAACTCATGTCTTTCTTATATTCTGAACTTCAATGAAACATATAGACTTTTGTCCAGATTAAGAAGTGAATTTGAAAAAGGGCAATAAACCTTTTATAGGCAAAAAGAATGAACCATCCATCTTACCTGGTTTCAAATCGACTGTCAATCAAGACTTGGTATGCCAATCATAGCTGGTCCTACACTGGGCTCTCAGCGACTACAGATGATGCAAAAGTGAAACTTTTATTTTATTTCCTCTCACATATAAAAAAGCATTTATCAACCTTCCACTCTCTGCAAATTATATCTACTTCAACCACTCACATTAGAGTTCAGTGCAAAGGTTAAATTCCTGTTAATACTTTTTCAACCAAAAGTTCCATGGCAGAGTGAAAACATTTAATTTCTTTGAAACTCAACTCTTCAAGGACTCATCAGAAAGTGAATTTCAAAAGTCATAATTCAAAGCATCAGACAAATTGCAAGAAAACCCTAGCACTAAGTGTAAAACATACATTTTTATCAGCTTAGAAACGTTGACAGTTGCGTGTGCATTCGTGTGCATATGTTTGTATTTGTGTTAGCACATCCCTGCTAATTCTGACATGTAGACAGCGAGGAACAGGGCAGAGAGGAGCTACATCCATTAAAACATTAGAGCCCTGATTCACCACACCTGTCTGACAGCACATCACGGAGATAGCTTTGACCGCGTTGTAAACAGAAGTTCAAGTAAGGGTGCTGGACTCTCAAAGTTCAGTGGAGAGAGAGTGCAGCAATGCTCGAACGCAGCGCAACGTAACGTAACATAAAAGGAACATTGAACAAATGTATGTCCAGCTGTTATGGTCGAATTTATAAGCATCAACAATATTGTTGTGCTCTTTGAAGAGGAGGTGTAGACTCCATGCAGACTTTCTTCACAAAAGACTACTGGAGGGGAAATGTCACCACCTGATTGCTTATGATATCTAAATATATTACATACCACACATACCATATTTATCACATCGCAATGACAAACAGCACCTGAAAGAGCCTGTCCTGAACTCTTAGACCCACTTTAAAGGAAATGAAATGCTTAACTGACCTGATTGATTTGCATCCACATCACATCAGGATATAACAATGATTACTTAACACTAATTTGAAACATCACAACAATTTCCTGATGAGCGAAAACTCTTGATTACAATCACCATTCTTGGTGGTAGATGGTGTGATATATGTGAGAACTGATAGCAGACACAATCGCTGGGAAACAAAAAAGATTTTCTGTGTAAAGAATAAATCTGATCTACAAGGAGCCCTTATATTGTCTGGCTACAATGTCAGGATTCAGTGCCTGTGTTTATGTCCTTTCAGCTCAAGGCTGCGATGTCTGCTTCAGACAATGATCCAAAGAAACCGCTCTTTGAAAGTTAGACCTTCACCTCAGGGCACTTTGAAACTAAGACTAGACGGGTATCATCACCCAGGGAGAGGAAAAAATGCATTTCCTCCTAACAATACATCCAACACACAAGGAGCAGTCCTTCTAACATCATGTAACTGTTACACAGTTTGATGTGTAGTAAAGAAAGTGTAAAACCCGTCTGAACATGAAAGACAATTTCAATTTCCCTTCATCGATAGTAGCTTCCTCTGACATATGTGACAGGAACATGTATGTCCTCCTACACTCATGTATTCCTGTGGGTGCATATCAAGATGCAGTTCAGTGCATCATCTGGCTGTCAGTTTAATGGGAGAGGATGGAGAAGCTCTCCGCTTCTATCTCCCTACCCCACCCCTCTCTCTTCTACCCCCTTCTCTGTCACATACACCGGCTTCAATCCCACATTATAACTAACACTGTTTCCTTCTCCTCTGCAGCAGCAACAAGTCAGTTATTTTTGTACATATTATTGTTATACAAGACTTATTTCATTCCCTAAATTACACCACAGCAGCAAAATAAAAATCCTGCATAATTCATGTTTAGTGTACAAGAGTTCCACAGCTTAAAGATTCAGACTAAATACCCAACACACAGCTATGCATTCATGCACCAAATAACAAGAGGTGTAAACTTGAGTTACATGATATGATTAAAAAACCTCCTCAAGAAAACTCTCCTCCAGTCTGAGTTGAGTGAATCGGACAGAGCAAAGAGTGAACTCATAAATGCTGCATCGAGCACATAATGAACTGCTGTGTTCTCCACAGTTGTTGCTGCCGAGATGTTGATCATTATGAGAGTGGCTGCAGTGCTCCGAGAGCGGAAGAGTATCACAAAACCAGAAGGTATGAGGACAAAGTCTGTTCAAGGGGAATAGAGTACAGCAACAGTGTGGTATCACTAATAGCAGTGACCTGTGACAAGTTCAACTACACGGTGAAGCCAAACTTCAATTGAGATGGTGTTAAAAGTCAAAAATGCAGGATATATGAAAAGTAAAAAGCAGAAAATACAGAAGAAATCTGCAGTCTGACACAAGAATAAAAAATTTGGGGAAAACATTGATAAGTAAGAAAGAATCTGGAGGTGGAACTTTTAGTACCAGAGGTTTTCTGATTTTTGCTCAAGTAGTTTGGTCTTTAACTGGATTTTTACAAACAATATATCTGGAAAATAAGTCAGAGTGGGAGGTCCAAAGAGGGGAATGCAATCCACCATTGCGCAACCTCAAAACCCACCAGATGTCATCAAATATTTTGGCTTTTAATGTGCTAAATACTCAATTCTCATTGGTCAAAACCTCACAACAAAGGTGATTAATTCTCAACAGCTGAAGCCACACATATACAGCAGTCATGGCACACTTCACTACGTATGGTTTAGTTTTCATTTCTCTCTGGTCTTTGACCGTAAGAAAATAATGAACGTAGACACAAGTGAGAACAGCCTGATAAGCCTCTGAGCTCATACCACCTCTGTTAGAGAAAAGTGAAGCAATATCCTGTTCTGGTATCCATGTAACAGGAGTAGCAGAGCTCGTGAGAATCTCCAAGTCAGTACAAAGTAACATAGACCATAAGAGACTGTGAAATAAGCAGGAAATTTGAAAACTGTGACGTTTGTTTTCTGAAAGCTTCATAAGAAAGAGGAGTTGAATGAGTACATGAGTATCAACACCGATATTTTCTGATTGGCTGTACCATCTTTAGATGATACCAACATGACCCCTGAACTTTAACCTGAACTTCACAAACAGTGAAATGGTTACACTTTGGTTGATGCTGCTACAATTATCTACTTTGGGGGACATATCATGGTTTCAGGGGGAAATATATGGAGTCAACACGGTCAGCTGGAAGCACAATCTCCTGTTCTTGAAGTACAGTCCGCATTTCTGCTGTGAGAGAGCTTCTTTGGAGAAACCCCTAAGGGCAAAAAAACTGCTTGTGATGTCGTCTGGTGTTCCCCATTCAGTTTAGTGTTTGTGTGTTTATTTTGTGTGTTTGTTTTATTTACTGGGTTTTTTTTCTGTTTGGTTTGGTTTTGCATATTTAAAGCACAAACTGTCTCAGACTCTGTGTTTTTACACATTTCTTCTTAGTTGTAGAGCGTTGAGCTTTCAGGGTCATATGAATTGATACACTCTATTGATGCCACAACACTTGTACAATCCATTTAGCACCTGAGAATGAATTCCATCTGTACTGAGTTTTAAAACTTCAACTGCCAGATGTGAATAAATCAACCTGAAGGCAAAATTGATGTATGATTGAAGACGCTCCTAAATATCCAAAATGTCCCATATGGGCTGGTCTCAATTTCTCAAGTCATTTCCAAGTTCATTCTGTGATAAAGCTGATAAACATTAAACAGTGGGTTAAACAAGTATGCCATTAAAACTGAATGTTTCTGATTAATATAATTTAAAAAATGTACTTAGCCATGTTGAATCATAAGTGAAAGATCGTAACATTCACTACTTACTTTTTGACTGCAGGAGTGCATTAGACATTGTACTACAAGGAAAAAGCGATACAGTCGACAGTCATTGCATAATTCTTGCTAGATGCCAGTTGGACTTATTTCATATAAATATATAAAAATATACAAAGGAATGTTGTCGGGCAACCATCAAGAAAACACAATTCTGGGACTTTAATTTTAAAATCATCTCAAGAGGTGAGAATTTTATCAACCAGACACATCTGAGGAACCAAATGAAACACCAAGAAGGTTATTAAGTCTTTCTTATATTGGTAAATGAACCTATTTTTTAACTACTGTACTATACTGTACTAGCCACTTTTTGGTATCAAAACTGTGAAAAATAAGTTTAATTTGTAAATGTATAAGCCTTTCCTTCTTAAACTGTTTACTGAATTACTGGTACTTGCTGAACTATTAGTGATGTCTAAGAAATAAATTAATTTTGAGACCAATTACTGTCGCCTGAAATAATATTTTTAGGCTGTTCTTTTAATTCAACTTTAACAATACTACAATATCTTAACTGGTTATTTTTTTTTTGCATAAATGCATGTGTACATGACATTCCATATGTTTGAACAATGGTTAAATAAATGTCCATATTTTGAGTATTTTAAGATGCCCCATTCAAGAGCATGATCTGTCAATGACCCTAAAACAGTCTTTGTGTTTGCAGTTCATACAAACACAACTCAATCTAGCTCTTTTAATGATACTGGAGTAAAATCATGACAGTTTTGAGACTATCAACCAAAGTTGTATAACTGTTGTTTATCATATTGTTCATGACAACTTTATTTAAAAGAGGACTGTTTTCTTCACTAAACAAGTTTTTATAAGTTTTATGATCTGAGTTAGTTTAAAGTGTTTTTCTGCCTGATAACAGCCAGTATGAGAGTTTATTGAGAGGAAACATATGTTCAGTCATGGCTCTAACCCCCTCACTTCCCCCCTCATCCCCCTGACGATGACGTGGTGGCAAAAGTGCAACGTGGACGGGACAAATAACAACACGAACCCTCCGAACCTGACTCCAGATCATTTCAAAGTAAATTTCCTCTGCCATCTTCGCTCTGTGTGTGTGTGTTTACTCACCTGTTCTGCCAGCCCTGGATCAGGTTAGTGTATTTGCTCAGCACTCCTTCCAGCTGCCTCCTCCTCGTCTGCTGCTGCTGCTGCTGCAGATTCATGCTGTTCCCCAGCAGCACAGCTCCCCGGCCGCCCCCTGCTCCGGCCGGGCCGCCCAGGGAGCTGGAGCCCGGGCTGTACGAGCCGCTCTTCCCGGTCTTCCTCGAGGATGAGTTACCGCGGTCCGAGGAGGAAGAGTTGGATTTGTTTGGCACAGGATGCGGAGTGCAGAGCGTCTTGTCCATCCTGGCGACGGGACGGCAAAGAGGAGGTGGAGGAGGAGGAGGAAGGAGGGGGAAGAGGGGACGNAGACATAATATATATAAAAACACAATATATATATATATAAAATATATATATATATATATATATATATATATATATATATATATATATATATATATACACTTTATATCAATATCGTCAGCACTTCAAGATATTAACTGTCTGTTAGTGTTGGAAAAGATAATTCACTTCTTTTAATGAGTTCAGGGGAAACTCTGGAATTTACAACAGAAGCTGTGACCACCAGACTTTTTTACAGCTTATAAAATCTTAATTAGATGCTTTGAGGGAATTTTGTCATTTGTATCAGCTTCACATAATTTATTCTGCACTCAAGTCTGAGACAGAAAAGCCATAATTAAGTTAACCCGGTAAGACCTACCATGTTTACTTTCGCTTGTAAACATTTTTACAAGCCATAGTGTCATTTTTTGCATTTAACTCATGTCTTTCTTATATTCTGAACTTCAATGAAACATATAGACTTATGTCCAGATTAAAAAGTGAATTTGAAAAAGGGCAATAAACCTTTTATAGGCAAAAAGAATGAACCATCCATCTTACCTGGTTTCAAATCGACTGTCAATCAAAACTTGGTATGCCAATCATAGCTGGTCCTACACTGGGCTCTCAGCGACTACAGATGATGCAAAAGTGAAACTTTTATTTTATTTCCTCTCACATATAAAAAAGCATTTATCAACCTTCCACTCTCTGCAAATTATATCTACTTCAACCACTCACATTAGAGTTCAGTGCAAAGGGTAAATTCCTGTTAATACTTTTTCAACTCAAAAGTTCCATGGCAGAGTGAAAACATTTAATTTCTTTGAAACTCAACTCTTCAAGGACTCATCAGAAAGTGAATTTCAAAAGTCATAATTCAAAGCACCAGACAAATTGCAAGAAAACCCTAGCACTAAGTGTAAAACATACATTTTTATCAGCTTAGAAACGTTGACAGTTGCGTGTGCATTCGTGTGCATATGTTTGTATTTGTGTTAGCACATCCCTGCTAATTCTGACATTTAGACAGCGAGGAACAGGACAGAGAGGAGCTACATCCATTAAAACATTAGAGCCCTGATTCACCACACCTGTCTGACAGCACATCACGGAGATGGCTTTAACCGCGTTGTAAACAGAAGTTCAAGTAAGGGTGCTGGACTCTCAAAGTTCAGTGGAGAGAGAGTGCAGCAATGCTCGAACGCAACGTAACGTAACATAAAAGGAACATTGAACAAATGTATGTCCAGCTGTTATGGTCGAATTTATAAGCATCAACAATATTGTTGTGCTCTCTGAAGAGGAGGTGTTGCAGACTTTCTTCACAAAAGACTACTGGAGGGGAAATGTCACCACCTGATTGCTTATGATATCTAAATATATTACATACCACACATACCATATTTATCACATCGCAATGACAAACAGCACCTGAAAGAGCCTGTCCTGAACTCTTAGACCCACTTTAAAGGAAATGAAATGCTTAACTGACCTGATTGATTTGCATCCACATCACATCAGGATATAACAATGATTACTTAACACTAATTTGAAACATCACAACAATTTCCTGATGAGCGAAAACTCTTGATTACAATCACCATTCTTGGTGGTAGATGGTGTGATATATGTGAGAACTGATAGCAGACACAATCGCTGGGAAACAAAAATGATTTTCTGAGTAAAGAATAAATCTGATCTACAAAGAGCCCTTATTTTGTCAGGCTACAATGTCAGGATTCAGTGCCTGTGTTTATGTCCTTTCAGCTCAAGGCTGCGATGTCTGCTCCAGACAATGATCCAAAGAAACCTCTCTTTGAAAGTTAGACCTTCACCTCAGGGCACTTTGAAACTAAGACTAGACGGGTATCATCACCCAGGGAGAGGAAAAAATGCATTTCCTCCTAACAAACAATACATCCAACACACAAGGAGCAGTCCTTCTAACATCATGTAACTGTTACACAGTTTGATGTGTAGTAAAGAAAGTGTAAAACCCGTCTGAACATGAAAGACAATTTCAATTTCCCTTCATCGATAGTAGCTTCCTCTGACATATGTGACAGGAACATGTATGTCCTCCTACACTCATGTATTCCTGTGGGTGCATATCAAGATGCAGTTCAGTGCATCATCTGGCTGTCAGTTAAATGGGAGAGGATGGAGAAGCTCTCCACTTCTATCTCCCTACCCCACCCCTCTCTCTTCTACCCCCTTCTCTGTCACATACACCGGCTTCAATCCCACATTATAACTAACACTGTTTCCTTCTCCTCTGCAGCAGCAACAAGTCAGTTATTTTTGTACATATTATTGT
Organism: Thalassoma bifasciatum; assembly: GCA_008086565.1. Classification (NCBI taxonomy): domain Eukaryota; kingdom Metazoa; phylum Chordata; class Actinopteri; order Labriformes; family Labridae; genus Thalassoma; species Thalassoma bifasciatum. The sequence goes on along the minus strand of RPOG01000161.1, from coordinate 232,732 downwards.
TATACAAGACTTATCTCATTCCCTAAATTACACCACAGCAGCAAAATAAAAATCCTGCATAATTCATGTTTAGTGTACAAGAGTTCCACAGCTTAAAGATTCAGACTAAATACCCAACACACAGCTATGCATTCATGCACCAAATAACAAGAGGTGTAAACTTGAGTTACATGATATGATTAAAAAAACTCCTCAAGAAAACTCTCCTCCAGTCTGAGTTGAGTGAATCGGACAGAGCAAAGAGTGAACTCATAAATGCTGCATCGAGCACATAATGAACTGCTGTGTTCTCCACAGTTGTTGCTGCCGAGATGTTGATCATTATGAGAGTGGCTGCAGTGCTTCGAGAGCGGAAGAGTATCACACAACCAGAAGGTATGAGGACAAAGTCTGTTCAAGGGGAATAGAGCACAGCAACAGTGTGGTATCACTAATAGCAGTGACCTGTGACAAGTTCAACTACACGGTGAAGCCAACTTCAATTGAGATGGTGTTAAAAGTAAAAAATGCAGGATATATGAAAAGTAAAAAGCAGAAAATACAGAAGAAATCTGCAGTCTGACACAAGAATAAAGCATTTGGGGAAAACATTGATAAGTAAGAAAGAATCTTAAGGTGGAACTTTTAGTACCAGATGTTTTCTGATTTTTGCTCAAGTAGTTTGGTCTTTAACTGGATTTTTACAAACAATATATCTGGAAAATAAGTCAGAGTGGGAGGTCCAAAGAGGGGAATGCAATCCACCATTGCGCAACCTCAAAACCCACCAGATGTCATCAAATATTTTGGCTTTTAATGTGCTAAATACTCAATTCTCATTGTTCAAAACCTCACAACAAAGGTGATTAATTCTCAACAGCTGAAGCCACACATATACAGCAGTCATGGCACACTTCACTTCATATGGTTTAGTTTTCATTTCTCTCTGGTCTTTGACCGTAAGAAAATAATGAACGTAGACACAAGTGAGAACAGCCTGATAAGCCTCTGAGCTCATACCACCTCTGTTAGAGAAAAGTGAAGCAATATCCTGTTCTGGTATCCATGTAACAGGAGTAGCAGAGCTAGTGAGAATCTCCAAGTCAGTACAAAGTAACATAGACCATAAGAGATTGTGAAATAAGCAGGAAATTTGAAAACTGTGACGTTTGTTTTCTGAAAGCTTCATAAGAAAGAGGAGTTGAATGAGTACATGAGTATCAACACCGATATTTTCTGATTGGCTGTACCATCTTTAGATGATACCAACGTGACCCCTGAACTTTAACCTGAACTTCACAAACAGTGAAATGGTTACACTTTGGTTGACACTGCTACAATGATCTACTTTGGGGGACATATCATGGTTTCAGGGGGAAATACATGGAGTCAACACGGTCAGCTGGAAGCACAATCTCCTGTTCTTGAAGTACAGTCCGCATTTCTGCTGTGAGAGAGCTTCTTTGGAGAAACCCCTAAGGGCAAAAAAACTGCTTGTGATGTCGCCTGGTGTTCCCCATTCAGTTGAGTGTTTGTGTGTTTATTTTGTGTGTTTGTTTTATTTACTGGGTTTTTTTTCTGTTTGGTTTGGTTTTGCATATTTGAAGCACAAACTGTCTCAGACTCTGTGCTTTTACACATTTCTTCTTAGTTGTAGAGCGTTGAGCTTTCAGGGTCATATGAATTGATACACTCTCTATTGATGCCACAACACTTGTACAATCCATTTAGCACCTGAGAATGAATTCCATCTTTACTGAGTTTTAAAACTTCAACTGCCAGATGTGAATAAATCAACCCGAAGGCAAAATTGATGTATGATTGAAGACGCTCCTAAATATCCAAAATGTCCCATATGGGCTGGTCTCAATTTCTCAAGTCATTTCCTAGTTCATTCTGTGATAAAGCTGATAAACATTAAACAGTGGGTTAAACAAGTATGCGATCAGAACTGAATGTTTCTGACTAATATAATAAAAAAATGTACTTAGCCATGTTGAATCATAAGTGAAAGATCATAACATTCACTACTTACTTTTTGACTGCAGGAGTGCATTAGACATCATACTACAAGAAAAAAGCGATACAGTCGACAGTCATTGCATAATTCTTGCTAGATGCCAGTTGGACTTATTTTATATAAATATATAAAAATATACAAAGGAATGTTGTCGGGCAACCATCAAGAAAACACAATTCTGGGACTTTAATTTTAAAATCATCTCAAGAGGAGAGCATTTTATCAACCAGACACATCTGAGGAACCAAATGAAACACCAAGAAGGTTATTAAGTCTTTCTTATATTGGTAAATGAACCTATTTTTTAACTACTGTACTGTACTGTACTAGCCACTTTTGGGTATCAAAACTGTGAAAAATAAGTTTAATTTGTAAATGTATGAGCCTTTCCTTTTTAAACTGTTTACTGAATTACTGGTACTTGCTGAACTATTAGTGATGTCTGAGAAATAAATTAATTTTAAGACCAATTACTGTCACCTGAAATAATATTTTTAGGCTGTTCTTTTAATTCAACTTTAACAATACTAAAATATCTTAACTGGTTATTTTTTTGCATAAATGCATGTGTACATGACATTCCATATGTTTGAACAATGGTTAAATACATGTCCATATTTTGAGTATTTTAAGATGCCCTATTCAAGAGACTGATCTGTCAATGACCCTAAAACAGTGTTTGCAGTTCATACAAACACAACTCAATCTAGCTCTTTTAATGATACTGGAGTAAAATCATGACAGTTTTGAGACTGTCAACCAAAGTTGTAAAACTGTTGTTTATTATATTGTTCATGAAAACTTTATTTAAAAGAGGACTGTTTTCTTCACTAAACAAGTTTTTATAAGTTTTATGATCTGAATTAGTTTAAAGTGGGGTTTTTTGCCTGATAACAGCCAGTATGAGAGTTTATTGAGAGGAAACATATGTTCAGTCATGGCTCTAACCCCCTCACTTCCCCCCTCATCCCCCTGACGATGACGTGGTGGCAAAAGTGCAACGTGGACGGGACAAATAACAACACGAACCCTCCGAACCTGACTCCAGATCATTTCAAAGTAAATTTCCTCTGCCATCTTCGCTCTGTGTGTGTGTGTGTGTGTTTACTCACCTGTTCTGCCAGCCCTGGATCAGGTTAGTGTATTTGCTCAGCACTCCTTCCAGCTGCCTCCTCCTCGTCTGCTGCTGCTGCTGCTGCAGATTCATGCTGTTCCCCAGCAGCACAGCTCCCCGGCCGCCCCCTGCTCCGGCCGGGCCGCCCAGGGAGCTGGAGCCCGGGCTGTACGAGCCGCTCTTCCCGGTCTTCCTCGAGGATGAGTTACCGCGGTCCGAGGAGGAAGAGTTGGATTTGTTTGGCACAGGATGCGGAGTGCAGAGCGTCTTGTCCATCCTGGCGACGGGACGGCAAAGAGGAGGTGGAGGAGGAGGAGGAAGGAGGGGGAAGAGGGGACGGGGATGGGCAAGTATCAGCTCCAGGGAGAGGGCGATGTTGGTCTGCCGGACTAAAGCAGAGTCAGTGGGTCTGCACTGACCGTGCTGCGTCCCTCGGCGCGTGAGAAAACAGGCATATTCCCCTGTGGAGCTCGTGTCCTCCTGCTCTCTCCTCTGCAGTGCTCGTGCTGCTGTGTGTGTGTGCGCGTGTGTGAGTGTGTGTGTGTGTAGAGCTGAGTCTCCTCCAGCGTTTTCCTGGTTGGAAGGGGCAGTGGAGCGAAGACACGCCCACTCTACTCTGCACCGCCCCCGGAAATTACTCTGCAAATCAGTTATCATGAAAAAGTCCTGAAAAATACTGCAAACCCTGGAAAAAAACATTCTGGTGACTCATGCATGACGCTGTGACTCGTAGACTATTTTACCACCACATTTTTTCTCACTCTTCAGCATGGTGACCTTATCAGAGGATGCCCAGAATTTGTTTTCTTGAAACAGTGATCTTGAAAAAGTCTAATCTCTAGAAATTTGCCTGATCATAATCCCCAATTTGAAATTAGGTTATTAGCGCAAAAGGAGGTTATTTCTAAGGGCCAATTCCTGGCTCTCCGACTGGAACTGGACAGGTTGGATGGGATCTGATTGTTTTACGGGACATTGATATCTCTAACACAACGCCACACCGGCTGACAAAGTTTAGCAGTGAGAAGAGAGATCTGCATTTTTTTTCCGCTGAAAACAATTTCTGTAGTTTATTTGGGGGACACATGAGCTGAACTGTCCAACAGAAAAGAGATAGAAGAGCAGAATAAAGCTTAACAGTAGGGTGACAGAGCACGGACGAAAGGCTAAAACACAAGCTAGAGGCTAAAATACAACCTAAAGGCTGAAACACGACCCAAAGGCTTGGGTAAAAGGTTACAATATGAGCTAAAAGCTAAAACACAGGCTAAGTTCTTTGTGGTTTCATTCCAACCCACTTGCAGACGTTAAACTTCAGTGATCTTTTCAAACCTGAGAGTCTGTCAATAAAACGAAAAACCAGATTACATTTATTCTGCTTGGTAGATGAGCACTGGCAAGACATAATACAGATTCACTAATATTACATGTTGCCTATACACGATCCACTTTCCCAACAAGTACGAGTCTTACAGCCAAAGGGAGTCACTGCAATCTCCTTCATACGGATCCTCATCACAGCCACTCCAAGAAGGAGAATTAAGTTTAGGGCACAAACAAACCAATACCAGCTGTTGAGAATCTCTCTTTAATCTTTAATCTTTAGTCTTTAATACACATGCCTACTTCTACCAATAAAGCGTCAAACTAAGGTTATATTCCTGTGAGGATTCTTGCATGTTTTGCATCTGTCATTACTTATTTCTCAAGCTGTCATGAAGAAAAATAATGTCTGAACTCAAAATTAAAGGCTCTAAGACAAGGAAATGTGCCCTTTAATTGCTATGCTATTTGATTCAACGCTATGCAGTAATGTATAATTAAAGCTATAAGTAGTCTGTCACAACCAAGCAGCAACCTTTGGTCCTGAGAAAAAAAGCTGTTGCAGTTCCCTGAGTGGCCTCTTGAAGCTAGCTGAACAAGCACTTAAAACCAAGTATACACCAATTCAAATAAGCCCAACTTTACAGCAGAAATAAATGTCTTTATGGCCTTCAGAAACTTAGGTTTGGTCCATATTTCTGATATTTTGGGTGGTAACTTTGGTGGTGCATCACACAAGGTATACCCAAAAATAATGCACCACTCTTTTGGAGATATGAAATTTAACTAACCATGTATTGTGGTGATTTTTATTTGGCTTTAATCATAGATAGCGTTCAGGTTAGTGTTTGAGATCAACAGATTTCACATGATCTCTATAGCTTAGACTAGTGGGGCATCAAAAAGAATATTAAAGTCTTTACGGTGGAATAAACAGACATGTGCTATCATACAATCATGGTAATAGGATGAAAATTACATGTTAATGAATACCAGACTGAAGAGCACTGCGGGCTATTAAGAAGAGGCTAGGATTGCACTGTGCAATTGCCTCGTCTCGATGAATCTCCATTGGACACTTCACAGGGCATGCATAGATTTCTGCTGCTTGTCAGCTGAGGCAGCCACAAAGTAAAGATCAATAAGAGAGAGAGCGAGAAAAAACATCCCCATGCAACAGAGAGTCAATGGTTTGTTAAAAGCTTGTGCTTAGAGTCAAGCTCAGGTCAGCTGCATTTCATTTTAAACGGTCATCGGTTTGACTCAGAGGCCTAAATGCACTCAAGGGTTTATAACATTTCATTTAAGGCAAACATAAATCAGAGACAAACTTACATGTACACATTTGCAGTATAATGGAATTAAATCACAATAATTTTCATCATTCCTACCACCCAGGTTATTACAACTAATCTTACAACTCATCGTGGTCACATGGTTTCCTGCAGAATCTGTGAACAAGCTAACCTGAAAACGGTTTAAAATTTTAGCTTATTCAAAAACTGAAGAGACAATTAATACATGAAATTTGAAGGGAATTCAGCTTTTTCTCAAGATGAAACCACATATTTTAAAACTAGCTGCTGAATAGCCTGTAAGCCTGTACCTTTATTTGACAACATTGCTGTCAGTCAGTTAACTTATTCTTTATCTGCTAGCTATCACCACCATTATTCTCACTTCTAACTTGCAAACATAATGTTAGCTAGAATAAACAACTTTGAGCTTCCTAACATGACTGTAAAAGTTTCCTGTATTGAGCATTATTTTTTGCTTCTTGTTTTGCTCTCAAGCAAAATAACATTACAGTTATATAACAATTAAGGCTTTGCTGTTATAATCTAGTAGGTATAATGCCAAAGTACTAAGTGACCAAATGAGGGCTAAGTTGTCTACTGAATTTTTTAACTGAGAAAGATGGTCAGGTGTAAGTCAAAATTACTTTAAGTCAGACTTCCTGCTATGAGTTTATTATCTTTAAGCTGAAATGTAGAAATACAACATTGAAGATTTAAGCTTTATGTCCCAAGTACGGAGCCCTTAATGGGACATAGGCAGCAAAAATTAAAATTATGTTTCTTGTGTGCTTGAGAAACAAACAAAAAACCAGATGCACAATAGAAACCTGCCAGTCTTCTGTGCTCCTGTAGTGAAGATGACAGTAAAGGACTTAGTTTAGCAAAGTTTTAACCTCGGACTCTAATACAAGGATATAACTGCTTTGATTGTGCACTGTCACAATTATATTGTCTCAGAAAGACATTTAAAATGGATGATGAAGTCTGAGTGTGATAGTGGGAAAATGGCTGCTATGTGCATATGTATTTTGTTTTGCCTTTTTCTCACTCACCCAACCAAAGCAAAATAAATCTGCTACATCAGACACAGCAAAGAAATCAAGTGTTTCTTCACCCCAGTACAGTAAAACATGACAGTACTCACCCCCTATAGAGCCACTCTGCTGCATTTCTTTTCCCCAGCTATACACTGGGATAGCACCAATCTCTTTCAATACAGGCCTGTGTCGGCCTGGTCAGATTTATGGCAGCAGTAGCTGCCTGGGGCAGATCCTCATCATCCTTCAACACCAGTCCACTCGCTGCATCTCAGCTATTATGACCTAGGAGGAAAACCTTGACAGCTTCATAATGATACCTTTTTTTAAGAAACTGAGGACAGCAGCCTTCTGTAACACAGTGTTTTTACTTTTCTTTCTCTTAACTATGCCAAATCATTGATGATCTATTCTAGCAAATCAGAAATAAGTTTTCAAGATTATTTTATGCATCTTTCTCCTCAAACTTTGGATTGCATCTAGTAGTTTTAGCAATGAAGTCACTTTTGTGGATGCAAACAATGTTTGGCTGCAGAGCACAGGTTTGGTCTCTTCCAGTTGCATTCAAGCTGTGTTTAAGTCGTTTTTTTCAGCTTCATCCATTTATCTGCAAATCAGAAGTTGGTTGTTTCATTATCTCAAGAAAACAGACATTTCTACATGAACATCATCAATGGAAAAACATTATTTGCCCTTAAATAGTTGGCTATATATTCACAGTACCAATGCTTCAGCAAGCAATGAACTCAACAACTCCTGAACACTTGACATTTAGATGTTTTACACATTTTAAAGTTTTTAATTGACCTTAGCTTCCCAAAATTACTTTTACAAGTTGCAGGATATGACATTTTGCTCGTTACAGAATGTCAGAGCAAATGATGAGTGCATTATTAGTGCAAGGTTCATTTTAGAGCAGTAAAGATGGAAGTATTTCATCAGTGATCTTATTTGTGATTGGCAGCTTGTTTGACCTTGTCCCTGGCCAATATAACTGCACACTGCTGCACTTGCCAGCACATAAACACAGGAGAGCATATAATCCACGTATCTGTATTTGAGAATCTCACAGTAAAAGAGACGAGACTGACCTCAGTTTTGTTTCCGTGTTCTACTGGTGTTTTCTTTTACAAAGCTCAGATTAGCATTTCACCTGGTCTAGTTTTCCCTGGCAACTACAGTAAGTGAGATTAGTCTGTTTGTTTTGGGAACATTTTATCTGCTCCCTGCAAACTCTGCTTTCAATCAGCCAATGTGGCTCCACAAAGAGTCTCCTGTTCTTCTGCTAGCTTTAAAACTGTAATGTGAAGTCTTAATGTTTCTTATTATGTTTGAATTCTGCAGAAAAATAAGTCTGTGATGTTTAAAATTGACATGATTGACTCTACGAAAGCTTGCATGTATTTACACAACAGCATGCATTATTCACAAAGACCAGCTCACTAATAACTACTTAATGGACTGGAAGAGGTCTATTGACCCTGTGCGCTGACAAGGACAACAGACCGTATGAGTGTGCAAGTGTGTGTCTGTGTTTCTATGTAAGTCCGTAAACAGAGCAGGAGAGAGGAATAATGTAGATCAAGTGAGGTGTGTGCATTTGTTTGTGTCTGTCTGCTTTGCATTTTTGGGATGAAATACAAAATCATGCATTTTAATCAAGGCAGCTTAAGAATAAAGCTCTGTGCTGGTTAGAGATTAATACAGAGAGCAGAGTATTTGTACTTAGATTTTTTAATTTTGGGGAAAGAATAAAGTCACAATATTGAACAAGAAAGCAGCTTGAATGTCACACAGCTGCAAATTAACACTGGTAATGTATTGTAATGTAGGAAATATAAAAATGGTATTAATTTGTTCTCTAACGGCCCTCCAATAAAAGTATGAACAGAAAATTTCAAGCAAACTCCAGCACAATGTCTGTGTCAAGAAACTAAAGAGCTTCTATAATCAATTAAAATATGGAGCCATTGCAGGGGTGTTAAAAACTGCATCTCATCCATTTTGAGGCTAGCTGCAGAACCCTGGGAAAGTAAATAAACAATCATTTGAAAAAATCTATATTCACAGAAAAAAAAACAACAACAAATCTTTCAGATCCTTAGCCATCATGTGACAGTAGTAGCACATTAAAAGCATTCCCACTGAAGGCAATGACTTTACTTCTAAGATAAGATTAGATAATATTCCCATCAAGTTTTGGCTTTCTTTTTAAACTGACAACTATCTGAATATTTACAACCATAAGTCATTCGTATTATGCGAAAAATATGAAGAAAAGATCAGTTCTGCTGTCATTTCATGGCTCATTTTTACCCCTTAATTTCATGAAAATCTATTTCTAACTGCAAGCAAATGACAGCTGATTTAAAGGTCACAGTCTGAGGTGTTTCACTAATGAACCCCACACTTTGAGGGTGGTTTATTCTTCCTTATTAAATCCCTTCACATGGCTAAAAGCATAAAAGGTGAACAAAGACACGGGAAGTCAGTGACAGTCCTTCAGTAAAAGTGGCACTAAAACTCTCTGTGGGCTCAATTATCGCTCACTTTTACAGAGGCAGAAGGATTCTTCCTTCAACTTGATACATGAGTTTGTAAGATGAGCCAGGAGATAACATAGAATGTTCCTCTTGATTTCAGATTTTTGCTGCTTAGAGGACACTTGGGGAGGATACGGGGTGTCAAATGTGACACACCAAGAACAGCCATTTTCCCCTGAAGCTTGTTTCACTGAGATGAGAGCAGCGGACACTGGCAGAGACAACATCTTGTGCCTTTTCTCTACTGCATTGTCATTGCTCACAGCTTTAATATCCTTTCAACACACACACACACGTCACACATGAACACACTCACACAAAGCTTTTGCTGGTTAGTTTTATTACTTTTCCTCTTTTTGTGAGTCTAATTTCCTTCGCAGACTGTGTGATAAAAGAAAATTGCCGTATTACTTACCTTGACAGACGCTCATGCAGATGCACTCAGAGCAGCAATAAGGCCAAAATGGCTTCTTTACAAGCTAATCAAGATTTTATTGCTCACAAATGTCAAGATGCAGAGGTTAAGGGGAGTTGTGGTTACACATTAGAAGCACCAAAAGGCCAACAGGTTGTGTTTAAAACTAATTTTACCCCAACCCACACATTTTCAAGATATTAGAGCACAGTGATGCCAGACAGTGATTTACAGCCTCAGTTTTCAGTGAATGTGGACATATTTCTATGAAGCACATCAGGGACATCTACTGGCAAGTATATTTATCTGGAACAGGATGAGTTCACCTTCAATAGATGATGTAATATCTCTTGAGAGTTTAGGAATGCAGCCTTCAAAGGGCCAAAACACACTGTGTATATTTTTGCACAATGAAAACAGCTATTTTAAAGCATAACTGCTCCAAAACCTAGACTTCAGGTATGAAGTGTCATTTTCTGGTTTCATTTCACTGACCGATCCATCTCTGTTATTAGGACAGGGGAAAGAATCAGTTTAAATTGCCAACAGACTCCTCTGTCCATTCAAATTGTCTCTATAATCACTTTTATAATGCAGTTCATCAGTATGCTAAGAAGAACCGAGGTCTATAGGAGTCTGGATGAGCTGTCGTCATCCTCATCTCTGCACCCCCATTCAAGGACAAAACATTAATATTGATTGTCTCCTTTTAGCACAAGAGGATAATGGACTTCATTCAGTGTCTAATAATGATCTTTCCAATCTCATCAAATTAAAAATATCTAATAAAAGCACTAAACCATCATACCTGGTTGTTTCAGTGTATTCACTATAATTTAATTACAGACCTTTTTATCTGACATAATGCAAGGTATAATGCTAAAATGGTGTTTTGATGGCGCAGCCCTGTCTTTTCAAAACTTCAACAATTCAACATTCATTTTAACCTAATTCAAGATAATTTACTGAAAAAAAGAGAAAAGTCAGCGACAACTACATATATAAGACCACACAAACCAACATTTGTTGATTGAACATTTAGCCATTTCCTAGCTAACATTACAAAAAGCTTGCAAGCTAAATGTTTGCGTTTTAGGTACGTTTTGGGGGCTTTTGGCTTTAATAGTGGCAGGAAGACCAGAAAAGTGGAGACTATCGATGCAGCAAAGGGTGGAGTTGAACTAGTTAAACCCCACTGAACATGGGTCATACTCAACTGCTACAGTAACAGTCTTCCCCTGGAGCAACTAACTGTTGACATGGCTTTTGTTTTTGTTTTTTTTGGGAGGTGCTGCAAAATAGAAAAGTATGTATTTAATTTCCGTCTCAAAAAGGTGATGTTGGCACTTATCTAATTCCTACCTGGCTGTGAGGAGAATCTGTTTGAAGAGGATTGCTGGAGGACTTGGGCAAACTTTCATGATGCATTTATGTTCTTAAAAGTGAAAGTGAAAGTAGATCAGATCTTTTTAACGCTACTACTTTTCTTTGTTCGGGGTAACTTTTTTACTGGCTACAATGCAACAAGGTAACGTATTTATCAACAATTACATGGCACTGTTGTTTGTGAAAACAAGCAAACTTTGTGAGTCTGCCCCGCAGTTTAGTAGCAAGCTACATTTAGGGCTATTCAGTCCAGTGCTATGTATTGGTAATGTGTAACATTAGTGAATCCTTGTTATGTCCTGCCAGCACTCATCTACAAAGCAGAATAAATGTTATCTGGCTCTTCATTTTATTGAAAGACTCAGGTTTGAGCAGATCACTGCAGAATAACTGCTGAATGTGGGTTGAAATGAACATTTTCACAAACAGGTAAGCCTGTATTTTAGCCTTTGTTTTAGCTTTTAGACTGTGCTCTATCACTCTCTTGTTTAGCTTTCTCTCGCTCCTCCGTCCCTTTCCTGTCCGACAGTCCAGCTCCAGTGTTCACTATTATTACTAAGCATATCCAAGAAATGGTTTTCAGCAGAGAAAAAACACAAATACCTCTTCTATCTGCTAAACTTTGTCAGCCTGTGTAGTGTAAAAATTAGCATTTAGAAAATAACCCATGTCATCGTGATAACCTTATCTTAAATAGGGTGTTATGATGAGACTTACATCTAGATGAGACTTTTTCAAGATTGCTTAAAAAGTCCTCACTGTCCATTTAATTAATTGGATATAAACTGAAACACAACAGTATGACATTAACCCTCTCATGCATGAATTATGAAAGTCAGTGTCAGGATTTTTCCCTTGAGTGTTTTTATTTGTCTTAAGGGATGAAAAAAAAGTTTTCAATTTATTCCCCCAATAATTGTAGCAAAGCATTTAACATAAAACAGTGTAAACTTAATGTGAATATATATATATTTTTTGTAATTTCATGAATAATTTTTTTAATGCTTTGCAAAACATTTTAACTCTCTTTCATCCATTTTAACGCTGAATAATTCATAGTGTATAAGCTTTTTCCACCCTCAAATGTTTTTCTCTAACTTTAAAAAAAATATGTTTATATGTTTGGGAAAAAAATGGAAAAAAAAATTTCAGGCCCTAAGAAAAATAAAAAATATCCTGACAGGCTAATCTCAATTTCCACCACATGAACCATTGGATTAAGGAGTAAATAACTAGTAATCACTATGCACCACAGGGTTAAATTGGGGGTTATGATAAGGCCAATACTAGATATGAGACTTTTTCAAGAAAGTCCTCACAGTCCCTTTAATTCATTGGATATAAACTGGACCACAACAGTGTGACATTAATACAGAATTTTGCATTCCCAGCCTGAACATAATGTCAAATAAAAATGGCTGCAGTTGCTGTTTGGAATGAAGTCATCATCATACAGTCAAGGTGATTGAAATAATTGAACTACGCATCCCAGAATGCCACAGTGGTGACTGTATAGATAATGTTACAGGGCCGCTCAGGGATGACTATGGTGTTGTGCGACCGCCACCGGACGGCTGTGTGCAGAAAGTGCAGAAAACGTGCTCTGCGACTCACACACACACACACACACACACACACACACACACACACACACACACACACAGCCATGCAGGCAGCTGAACCCGGAGCAGCAGCAGCATCAGATGCAGCAGCAGAGATGTAAACATGGATTAGAGAATAATGTGCCTCGGCTGTCCTCGTCAACATGTTCCCGGGAGTTTTCTATGCACTGCTGGCGGGTTTCCTCGGGGCTGTGGCGTCGTCATCGGCGAAACTGTCCCTCGGAGCCGACTATCTGAAGGGAGTCTGTGAAACCGGACTCCGGACGTGGGGCGAGCAGCGGAAATTTCGACAGGCGGACGAAACTACCGCCTGTGACCGGGTGAGACACGGTTAAAGTCGCGTTAATTATTAACACCGTGAGGATGGCGGTGGTGAATAATGCAGTGTGCATGCCTCCCTGCTAGCGGGCTAATCTCCTACAGAGGAAGTTGGGGGTTATCCCCGCCCGCCCGCCTGCCTCTCCTCCCTGACTCCTCCAGCAGCATCAGCACCATCAGGGGAACCCATGCGGCAGCTGATGTGACATTGGAGGGCGAGCGAGTGTCGTGTCTCTGCGTGTTATCGCGTTATATTCCTGCAATGCAACTTGGCTTTACAGTGAGATGTTGCTGATAGCGTGGGGGGGGGAGGACAGCATCTTTACGGGGTGTCAGGTTTCTGTTGTGTGACCTTCAGTGTCTTCAAACGTCACACAGTGATGTCAGAAACATCTGCAGGCAGCCGTCACGGTGAAGACGTCACACAATAACCTTTTCATGAAGGGTAATTGGAATAACCAGTTGACAGATTGCAGGTAGATGCAAAACAACCACGCGAGATTTGAATGCGTCATAAGACTCCAGAGACAAATAATGGGGAGCTGTTCCTGCTTTATTGCAATGAAACACATTAATTCAAGTGCCATACTCTCTTTTAACTTTGAAGTTTGACCTTAAAGGTTTACATAAGCTTTGGAAATGTTTTACTTTAATCTACAGAATGGACAAGTATAATCATTGACACTGAGACTTTAAATTATGATTAATTTCAAGAAGTGATTGAAAATAAACATGATTTTGTTTATGTTATAATAACATTTCAAAATAATATAACTTAACATTTATTTCTGAATATATAAAATTAATCAAGTATATCACAACAACATTAAACTGTTTGCACTGTAACATTGCAGTTGTTTTCTAAATTTCTTCAGTATGAAAACCCTTAACTCAAATTAACTGCAACTTAACAAATTAAAAAAAATTGCATTACAAAATTACAAAAAATTGATTTTATGTGAATCAGTACTTGTTACTACTGACAAAATTCAGTTGATACCTATAAAATTACATATTTCTGTACACATACCTATGTATATATCTTTTCATTGATTTAATCATCTACCATAATCTATCTAAATTGACATATGTAGCTTCTGGTATTAATACGTAATTGAAATTAATGAATTGTACTCATGTTTTCAGAGGAAAGGTCTTTTTTCCTCACAGTCTTAGTGAATCTGAGGCAAGATTATAACGTAAGCTTCATCTGTTTGCATCAAAATTAACTAAAGTATAGCTATAACACCTAGGCCTCTACCTGACAGGTAAAATGTAATTGAGACATGTTGCACTGAGGTCAGACTTTTATGATGTGTCAGTTGTGAAAGCTCATATATCAAGATGAACTGAATGAAACAAAAACATGAGCACCGTTTTATTATCCAGAAACTTCTGTCTAATTTAGCAAATGTGTCATGAAGAGAACATTTGCATCCCAATCGATGCAAAACATCAGAGCTTGGTCTTAGGTTTTCTCTGTTTTTCAGCTCCATATCCCTCTGCGGCTGCTGTGTGGCGGGCTGCTTTTCACCTGCAATGCTGTGATGTGGACCTTTCTTGCTAAGGCGCTCAGGTATTCCTCTTCCTCCACCCGAACCACTGTGACCACCACCGCCTCCAACTTTATATCTTCCGTAAGTAACAGCCTCTCTCTGTGCTTTTTTATGTCATAGTGGAGTATAACCACTGGTAATTCACATGTGGAATACAGGTTAATTGTAGAGCCACCTTATACCCTTTACTTCTTATGTAATGGACTTAATTTTAGAAAATAGGCTAGATTATGTTCAGAAATAACATGTTGAACTGAATAAGGATTCCTGAGGAGACATCCTTGTGAATTTATCTTAATTAGCTGTCATTAAAATAGAGTTGTGGAGAGTGACTCACTTTGATAATAAGATAAATTATCTCCTTTCTCTCTTCAGGCTTTCCTGGGGCAGCTTATCTTCGGTGAAGCTCAGATAACTTTGTGGTGGGTTGGGATCTCCCTGACCTTTTCTGGTTTGTTGGTACTGCAGAGGGTTTCACCGCAGGATGGACATCAGAACACAGTCACTAAGGACGAATGATATTGTCCCACCTTCATTAACTCAGTACAACCTGGCTTCCTGTGAGTCAGAGAGATGTACTGACTCACTTATCTGCTGAGAGGTAGATGCGAAGATTGATACCACTGTCATATGTGCAGTAAATACTAAGCTAAGGCAGGAAGGGTCGTCTCAATTTCTTTACTCAGAAGGAACAAAATTGGCCACACTTTGAAATCAAATAAAGAGAAGGAAAGCCAAAATACTCTACTTCTAGATCTGGTTTTTGCTAGTTTCCAGCTCCTCAGGTACGCTAAGCTGTCCGTCTGTTAGCAAGCTGATATCAGTGACAGCTTAGACATATGACTGAGTGGTGGAAACAGCTTGCCTGTCCCATAAAGAAGAAAAATATGTATAAACTTCTTATTTTTCCAGATGAAATGAGCAAAACACAAGTTTTGTCTCCTGTTGATAGAGCCATGACAGCCCTCTTCTTGTTAAAGTACAATCAGAGAATCATAATTGAGCAGCATTTAGAAAAAAGTGGTATTAATTTTCTCATTTAACTCTTAGCAAGTAGGGCAATATTTGCATTGCTCAAAATGTTGAACTTTTCCATTATTAGGAGAGCCTGTTAATATAATCGATATCTGATATGAGGACCTGTTCGCATATTAACAGTTGAATCCCAAACCAGTCTTTGGGATTTGTACATGTGCAATGGACAAACATCATCACTGGCTACATGCATGATGTCACCATCAATCAGCTTGTGCATTATGTACTGCAGCCATCAAATCACCAAAGGTTTCTTGATTCTTGCATTTCCTAAAGCCGTCATGACACTCACTGTAAAAACCCTTCACTGCAGCTACACTGACTTTGCATGCTTGAGTTTATTAATGGAGTACTTAGCTTGATGAGGTGCAGCTGTATTTCACAAGTAATAATAAACATAACGTAACGCTGAAAGGCTCATCCCTGGCGAGGACTTGCTCTCTGCCTGGGTCTTTCTTTTCTTTTCTTTTGCCTTTCTTGAAAGCTTCAGCCTTAACCTGAGTACCGGAGCATGTCACGTTTTCACAGGCAGCTTGTCTTCCATTTCATCATGGACGTGCGCATGATTCTACCAAGGCCTGAACTCAAATATCTCATACCAAAGCTTCCAAAATTCAGTCGACATCCCAGGTGCTTCATGTAATTAAACCCAAACTCTTAAACAAGCAGCCAAACTGTCACCCCAGTGAAGAAGATATATTGCCTCATCCTGATCTGTTGAGCTTTTCTGTACCCTGCATTTGCAATCTCATATTATCCTGCTGCATGTCATGGATATTAGTCTCTCATCAATCATCTTGGGATTTCATTAACACCTGGTTCCCTTAAAAGCTTCACTCTCCCTCCCTGGAGTTGTTGGTGAAAGTTCTTCCTCGTTAAAATTTCATAACACTGTGATGTGCGCAACAATGAGGGAGCTTTGAGTATGAATAATTGAACATTAAAAAATGGCAATACATGCTGCTAGAGGGGTGTTTCTATTAGCGTAGAAAAGCTAGGCAAGTATACAGGGATTTGCCTGAACGTGACATCAAAGGTTGCTTTATTGAATAATATATAAGATCACACTTTGCTGTTTATGGATACATATCATAATATAATTGCATAATGGTAGCTATATTAACTGTCTGTAATATCCCACGGCAGCAATGCACAAAATTGTTAGATGTCTTTCTAACTGCTGCTGTGCACGTTTTCTATCATGTGATTTACATGCATCCCTATAAATGTGACCACAGTGACAATGTGATCATAAACTTTTGCAGGGGTTGAGATCATTCACAGCCTTGCTAAAGCTTCACCATCTAGAGGAAATTTAGTTGTCTGTGCCTCCATGTTTGTGGATCCTGGGTGGGTTTGCGTTTGCAGAAATTGTCAAAGATATTTGATTAATAAGGATATTATAATATACAGTGCATGAATGTGACTATTTATTGGACCACCTGTCATAAAAAATAGAAAATGATCCAGCATAATGAAGTGCTTTGATCCAAACTAGGTCTTTCTTATCGAGTTCCCTTTTCTTTAACATTCGAAATACATCTAAACATTTCATGCCAAATCTCTGTGAAGAATTGAAGAATAAAATAAAACAACTTAAATGGGGTTTTTTCTTCATGAATGCATGTAGATAACAGTAAATTGGCAATAAAAATAACAAAGTGCTCTACCATTTTTTTCCTGTAAGCAAATTAGAAAATTCATGGATAACAACAGTATTTATATTTTAGCATTACAGTGGTGGTCTAATAAATTTGTTAAGCACTGTTTGTAATTCAAGCTATTTGTCAATTTACTTAGCAAGAAACAGGGGGCTCGCTAAATCTTCACATTATCAACCCATATTTGAAAATTAAGGTTAGTAAGCCAGCAAAGCTAACATGAAAAAAATTAGAGAGACGCCACATAAATAAAATTGAGTAAAAAATTAGTTCTTGCCAGAAATAAGACAACAAAGACACTTTCAGTGCCGTTATGGGATTAGAGCTAGCAGCTAGCTAACTTACATAGCATAACTTCAAACAGGAATGCATAACTCAAAAAATAGTTGTGAAGCTCAATAATTAGTCGTTAACTGAGAGGTGACAAGTGTGAAAAGAAATTGAGCAGAAACAGAGTATTTCTTGACAAACAGGATTTGTAGTGGTGACTGTCGAAAAGCATAATCTGCTTTTTTTTAAGAATATAGCATCAAACTGAACCACAACTTCACTTGCTCAGTTTTCATCTCTCGAGTTGTGGTTGGCACGTGTGGTTACAAATGTGAAAGAGCAGTGCTAGACTTAGTGTTTCTACACTTTCCCAAGTTAAGCTAACTTGCTGCTTGGTAGCTTTTAGTTTGCTTTTGATCAGACTGACTTTAAATTATGTGGATATAGAAAGTTTCTCAATTTTTCTCTGTTGTTTTTGCTTGTAGCCTAACTGCCTGTATGCTCACTAAGCCCCATATACACTGACAAAAACAGTAATCATGAGTCTTTTCACATTATTCTGAGCAAAAAAGTGAATGAGCATACTTCCATAAAGCCAAACTACTCTTCAAATCTGCCTGAAATATTTATAATCCTTTATGCTGATTCAAAAGGTGTTTTGATGCCTGGCTTCTGTCCTACTAATGGCATGATGTGGTGATAAACTATCTGTGAATCCACTCTCACTGTTACAGAAAAAGTCTGGGCTGAGCTGCCACCACAACAGCTCTGTGACAGCAGCATGGGCCTGAGCATGAGATATCAGTGCACACAACCACACATGTGGTTGTACATTAAGAATAGAATACAATTTACGCACTAACTTGACCCACCAAAGAATAATGACGTGCCATACTGGACAAAAAAAAGAAGAAAAAGCTCTTTTAGCAGGACTTCATGTGAACCAAAATTTCTGGGCCTTTCTGATACTCGAAAGAATTTGCAAATCAATAATTTCTTTAAAGGAGCCTGCACAAATTAACCCAGGATCCCAATAAGTGCAAAATTAGATCAAATTATTTTTCTTGAATTGAAACAATGTGATTGAATTTATATTGATATTACTCCGAGACAAACCATTCATCATGTGTCTTCTATAATGTGAAAAGCCATTTGTAAAAGTGTTGACATACGGTATTCTGTTAATGGATACACTTAAGTATGTGTAAAATTACATTTCCACCGTGAGAAGAAACATTGTAAAGATACTGAATAAATATTTAACAAACATAATTTCATCTCTGTTATTCACGTTTCACATTTTGAAGCTATTCAACTTTTATTGGTATCTGAACTGTTTAAGACTTGTTTGTACAGACTTGTTTGAAGCTAAGGTTTAAGAAAAGTTGTGGCAGACCAAGTTCCTAATTTGAGTCATGAAAATGAAACTTTTACAGACTTTACAACTGGTTTTACTGTCAAAAGCACCAAGTGGACTGTTTTTCTCAGTCTCTGACATTCTGTAGGAAAAGGCCTGATTTTCAGCATCAACCCTTTCATACTGACCTAAAACCTTGTTGGGTTTTTGGAGTCAGGACCCCGAAAACCGCCCATCTTTAAAGACATTCATTTCAGTTGTTTGGAGACAGAGAATTGCCTGTCCTATGTTTCACTTCATGAAATCTTAAATGAAACAAGGGGAATCTTATCAACAAATTCAAAGATATGATTAATTGTGTGGCACAAAGTTTCTAGCTTCCACAACTACAATTATGTAGTTCAAAGCTTTGAAACTAAAGAGGAAAGCAAAACAAAAAAAAAAATTAACCAACTAAAGTTTTTTTTTAAAAGTCTGGTTGCTGTACTTGTAATTTTCTTTGAGCTTTAATCCTGTCCCAAAATTCAGAAATTCTAAACTCTCCACAAAATCTAACCTTTTCCACCAGAATATTAATCAAACGTAATAAACTTAACATCACTTAAATTTGTGTCACATACATAATCTTTTATTTCATTCCCCTTTAAACAAATACCACAGTTAAAAGAAAAAAAAATACATGTGGTCCACATTTAGTCGTACCTGACCACGAAGATCAAAAAGAAACTAATAAGAAAAGAAAACTTGTGTGCTGTGTGTGTGTGTGTAAACTGGAAAGCATCTTTATAAAATGATTTACATTTTTTTTAAACTTCAATGTATTTTAAAAGCCCAACATAATGTCAGTTGCATCGACTCCTTCTTTTATAAAATATTCAATTTGGCAACATGTATGTCCTCTCATGATCTTTAAAAACATAACTAAGAATCAAAATAAGGCTTTCAAACACCAAAGGCATTTTAGTGTTAAATGCTTCGAGGTGACATATTTCCTATCTGAATCTCAAGAGTCCTATCAACAAAAGTGAAACACAAACTCATCTCTCCACATTTGGTGCCATTGATATTCCCATAGATGTGACGATTGAAACATGCACTAAAACATGCTCTCAGGTCCTGGTGGTAATTTTACACTGGTCTACGATAAAGAAGCAATTCACGGCTTTTACTCTCCAGGGCTCTCCTCAACTACCTCAGATTAACTGTATTATCCACAGCCAAATTACAACAAGTCGGAGTGAGGAGGTAACACTATGGTTCAGTGCATTCAGAGAGCAACTTTTATTGCTTTATTCCCTGACTTAATGTGAGCTGGTGACTGTGATTGAAGCATTCATGTATGGAGTGATGATGCTGGCTTCATTTACAACACACATAGATGTCAAATAATCAAAAAGAGGATGGTTGTCAGACTAACGCACAGATAATAAAACTCAAGTGTCACTTTCAATATCATGATTGACAGACTTAACTTGCAAAGAGTCGAAATTTTAAGTTAAAATCCTTAAGAACTTCTAACCAAGTTTGGATATTTCATCAGTTCACAGAAGTGGTCATTTTCGAGCTAGCTAGGAAATTAAGGAAATTAAGATGGCATATAATCCAACATTTCAAAGTTTTTATTTCATCTTATTGGTGCCAGCTTCTAAATAGCTGAATAATTAATGCCATCAAGTGTTATTAGATGGACTCACTTGAAGTAGAAAACGAATATCAACTAAAACATCCATTTGAAAAATGATCAAGGTCTGACTTTAAAGAGGGGGTATTGTGCTTTCCCATATTTTAAACAGATATAAAGTAACAACGCTAGATGTTTTTACTGGATATGTACAGATTTTCAAAACACTAAACACTTACATGTTGTAGAAATCCCTTAATCTGTGAACTGCCCAAAATGGTCTATTCAAACAAAAAGCATGAGACCTTCATGAGATTTTCACTGGATCCTCAAGACGCTTGCTGAAATGATGAGGTATTCACATAAAAAACTGTTAATTGGTTCATGACACATTGGACGAGCAAGCCTCAAAATCAAAGACGGCCCAATAAAAGAGTTTTTGAAGACACCAGAGTAAGGAAAAGGCAGGGTTTTTTTAGCTGTTAATCATGAAAACCTGCAACTGAAGTATCGGAGGGATAGTATAACGCTAAAAAATTGCGATACCCCCTCTTTAATTTGTCTGGCTACCGTAACAACAAATTGTTTAGGTGTTCTCGGCTGTGATTCTTCAACACAAACAGTTCTATGAGAATTTGCTGTAGTATGGTAAAACCACTGGTACAGTTGCCAAATTCACCCAGGCAGATCTTAAGGATTCTAACTTCTCCGTCCCACAACCCCTGAATGTCTTTCACAGTGTTTTGTAATCAAACCATGTATCTAAAATAATGTGATTCTGCGTCGCCCTGACAGCCACTTTAAGGCAAAAATAATATAATTGTTTTTTTAAAAGAAAAGGTGTCACTAATGCACTGTTCTCTAAGGCAAATCATCTGCAGCACTCAGCACAAGATTATTGCAGCGACAGAAATACAGCAAATAACAACAAGGTAAGTTATCCCGTTGTGGTGTTTACAGGAAGACGTGACCCCAGAGTCCATCTTGGCACCTGGACTGTGTCGCTTTGAGCGGAAACATTCTGGACTTCAGGTTTCAGTTCACATTGTTAAGTTTTGGAAGCAGGAAATGATTAGACAAAACAGCAGAGCATATCACTCAAAACAAGGCAGAATTTAAGTCACCGAGTGTTTTTCCTCTGACGTTTATCAAGTGCTTCTTGTTGTTTTCTGCTTTGTGTGAGAATTTTTCTGCCGATAGAGCTTTACTGTTCAGCTACACTTCATCAATCTCAGTCAGCCTCAAGAAAGAAACAATAAATGGAAAGGAGATGATTTTTAAAAATAAAACATATTTCACAATGTGATAGCTTACAGCAAAACACCCTGAAGTATCACTGAATGAAATTTCCGTAAAAGAGAGAAGACATAACAGTGGTCAAGAGGAGTTCATGCTCATTGAGGTCCAGGAGACCAGTTTGAGTCCACAGCAGCAGAGCTTTGCTCTGTTCCTGGCATCTACACAATGTACTGGTACACGTCTGCCTTGCCGTGGTCAGGTGATGCGAAGGGGCTGAGCCAGGCTATTGAGAACGGATGTCCAAACACAACCTTCATGTTCATCCATTTGGACTTTTTTGCCCAACGCCTCTCCTCTTTCTTAAGCTGTTCGATACCCTGAAGAGAGAAATTGTAACACAGACAGGAAAAGCTTTTTACTCATGGAATGATTAATGAGTTCGGCATACTGAAAGGCTAAATCAGAGAAAAGGTTAAGTCCATGATTACTATTATTTAGACATTTTAGAAATTAATACAGATCATGTATACACTTCAAAAATTAAAGTACTTTCAGGGGGTTTTAAAAATTGGCCTGGGATGTGATTATTACTGATTTCTATGGAAACAAATTAAAGAAATATAAACTTTTCTTTTAAGGTCCAGCCAGTGGGGAAAATCCTGGCATTTTTTATTTGTTTACTTGACTATCAAGTCTCAATTCTGAGAAATAATCCATGGTTAGACTTTTGTAGACTCGGGATTTTCCCTTTTTAGGATTCTGGATTTAATGTCAAAATAAAAGAAAAAAAAAGAAAAATGATTCAGAGCTTCAGAACTCTGGCTTAAAAGTTTTGAATCCCTGGGCTTTGATAAATACTGAAACCAAAGGAAGAGAATTTTAGCATATTTTATTGTGATTATACCCATTAAGAAATAGAAATTCAATTCACCTGCTCAATCTATAAGGTTTCTAAGATGCATAACCACTCACTCACTTTTGTCCCATACTCACATAAATAACTAAAGACTCTGTGTTTATGCAGCTTTTGAGAGAACCAAAAATCATTTCAGAGAGAAGCATGCAGGACAGTCTTAATCAGCTTGCAATTCAAAGTTGTTTCTTCAAGGAACGTCGTCCTTTCTTATGTGGACTGAACATTAAAGTAACAAACAGTGCAGCAAATTTTCTACATAGCTGTCAGGTTTTAGAAAGTTGCTTGAAGGCACTTCAGGAAGGAAGGAGGTAGCTGATCTGGAAGTATTTGATCATGTACAGCTGCCCTGACTCAATACCCAGACCAAAGACAGTGGTGTAATTAAAGCTCATTTTTACTCACCGTCTCGTCGCTACAGATGGAGTGGACCTGAGTCCCAAACATGACAGCAGTGAAGATCAGGAAGAGGAGACCCTCAAAGCAGAGGAGGATGAGGAGGATGACAGTTGCTGGTGGGGAGAAGTTGCTACACTCTGGGAACATAGAAAGAAACATGTTTTTATGTTCCCAAAGTGAATATGTTGCCTGTGTACAATGACTTAAAACTGAATTAATACT
Source organism: Thalassoma bifasciatum (assembly GCA_008086565.1). Classification (NCBI taxonomy): domain Eukaryota; kingdom Metazoa; phylum Chordata; class Actinopteri; order Labriformes; family Labridae; genus Thalassoma; species Thalassoma bifasciatum. Next base: position 209,404 of record RPOG01000161.1, on the reverse strand, counting down.
AAAAGCTCTAACAGGAGATAAACACTAATACAGGTACCAAAACATTAATACAGCCTCTGGTAGATTTGAATCATTAGGCAGTTACTACAACAATCTGTAACTTACTTGTCCAGTCTTCTTCAAAGCAGAAAACAAAGTGGAATGCAACCATGATGAGTGCATGGAAGGATATTAGTGCAATATACATCTAGAGGAAAAAGAGAGCAGAAATAAACAACAAGTTCCATGTTAGAACAAGACTTTAAAAGCTAAACTTCAACAATCAAATTATCATAACTTTAAAATTCAGACATTTGTTGGTTGTATCAGTTAGCCATCAACACTTTCAGACTTACTTAGATGCCAACTCTAGTCCGTGATAAGATTCCTTTGTTAGCTTTTGCTTTCTAATGTTCGCTCAGTTGTTAATGCCACAAACTGCTGGCTAGCTAAGGTAGCAAAATGTTCATACAGAACTACATCAATTTATTCTTCACACTTCTAAAAATTACGTAATAACCTTACATTATGTGGCAACCAATTCCAGTCCCAGTGAAGTTAGAATAAGTGACAGCTAGCTACCTAAACTTATCTAGCTTATATTCAAATATTGCTGCTTGGAAAATACTTTTTAAGGGTGTTTGTTTGTTGTCAAGCTTGCCAAATTTCATCATCAGTCAAAGAGATTTATCATGGCTTCTTGTTATAAATTATGTTACAAAAAACAGAGACAATTTTAGTTGAGAAAGAAATTCAAGACTCACCGTGAACAGCACAAAGTATTTCTGATTGTTCTCCCCGACACAGTTGTTCACCCAAGGACAATGGTGGTCCATCTTTTTGATACAGCGTTTACACACACTGTGGACACGAATACACACAGAGCAGAGTAGAAAAATGACTGCAGGAACATTCTGACATTTTAAGGCTGCGAAAGAAGATGAATCTGAGTATCCTGAAGTGGTGCAACCGTAAATCAAAACAGAAAAAGGCTTTTAGCAAAGATACTTCAATTATGTTTTGATGCTGACTGATTCTACAGACCGCATTCAACCACAGTTTGTGTTTGTATGTCAAGGGTTTATTCATCCTGAAGAATTGCCGCTAGTTGACATTTCAAGTAGAGTCTGACAATTCATTATCAGTTAAGAGACAAAATTTGTGTTTTGTTTGAACTATTTCAGAATGAGGTCCATGTGTAAAAGCTGTCATCTTGTTCTGCTAGATGATCAAAGACAAATGTATCATCTCAGTCACCCACGAGGATGATGCATAATATCCAGCAAGAAGACTTCATTCACACAGACATCAATACCTGCCCCTGGGACAGAGTGAATCATTGGTTTTCCAATTCAATTACTTTGCACTGTTTTTGTGCTTTTCAAGCCTTGAAATCCCTGAGAAACTACTAAGCAGCCACAGAGGGAACTCCTTATTAGCTGCCTGCAAAGTCAGCAGGGAAATGCTACACAGCTACTATAAAACACTGAACAAACACACACACACACACATATATCCACACAGGAGGCAGGAGAACCAGTGCAGAGAAAGTAAACAAAGATAAAGACGGAGAGAGGAGTCCCTGGCGGCAGAGACGCATTTCCTCTGTAAGGTGCACGCTTCAGCAGATCTCCCAACCCGCTGAGATACACATCATAAAATTGCAGAGTTTGCACTGGAAGCTGTAATCTTTCCCACAATCTGCACATTCACATGGAGTTCTGGGATGTACCTGCAGTGGTGAGCTCTGTCGGGCTTGATGCTGCAGCACTTTGGACATTTGTACACCACCTGTCCCGGTTTGAGCTGCAGGCTTTCAATGAATTCTTTGGTAGCGTTTCCTTTAGGCACAGCGCCCTGAGAAAGAGAAAAGACGAGCAAAGGATAAGATTTCATGTCACACTATTATTATTCAGATTTTCCTGCTTTACTCGCCAACTTACAAAACCACAAACAACAAGAAAATACAGAAATAAACAAAACAGTTAGAATCAAGCTGCTGTGAAGACCCTGGTGAAAAGCTGCCCATGAGCACCACAGTGGTCATAATCTGGGGCCTATTTTCCCATGATGCCTCACTTTGAGAGGACACTCAAATGCTGCTGTGACGTTTCTGTGCTCGAGGGAAAAAATCATGATTATGTAACTTTCCGACCAGAAAATTTGCCTTATTTCAGGGTCAAGAAATCATGATGCTTTTCAGCTACTTTTACAGCAGAGTGACACATTCCCATCAGCCAAATCTGTGCTAACAATACTCCATGTTATTCCAAGGAGTAATAAAGAGTTATTACTCTGGATGGGATTGAGAGCTTAAATTTGGTAAAGATTCAAGGTGAAGTTGGCAAAAGGATCGAAGGACATTGTAAAGCGAGCACTTTTCAACATTCTGCACAAGCTCTTAATGTATTTTTTTTTTCTATTTTCTAGATAAGGTAACCAGAGATTATGACTCACCGGATCTGTGCACATTGCCTTTGCATGAGAGGCTAGGGCAAGGAAAGCAAGTCCGTTGAAGATCGCCCCATTAAAAAGGCTGTAGGCCACGTTCTTGGCGGGTAGCAGCATCACAAACACCACCACAAACTCGGCGTAGAAAACCAGTAGCCAGGTTATGACGCCGCACACGATGCCACAGCCGTCACGGATGAACCACATGGTGTCGGAGCCAGTTCTGGGCGGAGGGGGGGCGCAGTGCTCGGGCTTTAGGTAGCCTGCTTGCCGCTCGATGTCCCTGGTGCGGTGCGCCGGGCTCTTCATCCTACAGCGCCCGTGACTCCAGCCGCATACTGTGAGGTGAGAGCAGAGACAGATGGAGAGGAAGAGGGGGAGCAGAGAGGAAGCAGTGAGATGGAAAATGAAAGAAGAAATAAATTAGAGGATAAGGTTCAGGGATGGTGAGTATGTGTCAACAAGGGAAGGTATCCGTCTAGGGATGCAGCAAACAATCTAGCTGTAATGTATTCAGCTGATTATCTGCATAGCTTATCAATTTGAAAACAAAGACTAGACGATGGAGAAAATATTCACCATCATATCAAGACATAAGCCAGTTTTATTTATAGATTTGCAACTATAAGTGTTGTAACTGTTTATTTCATTCCTTTGTTGGTCTGTTTGGATGTAACCATCCATCTCAGGAGGCCAAGCTCCCCAACCTGTGTGGTCATTTCTAGGGCCTGTGTCCACTAACGGCAGCACCTGTCTTCAGTTCAATGTTCAGTGATTTCAGCAGCTACTGTCATCTCCATCGTAGTCTACAGCACAAAAAAACGCTCTTAGTTCCAACCTTTTTTATATATCCTTAAGATTAGACAGTCTCAGTGAAAAGAAGCCCATCTTCCAATCATTGTGTGCTCATCAATGCAATTTCTTCTCACTGGCCAATCAGAATGCAGAAAGGGTTTGACTTCTGATTTCATTTTGTTTTCTTGAAATGTTGGTGATCATGACTTGCAGAAAATAAAAACCCAAAATTCAGTGCCCCAGGAAATAAGAATATCACATGAGATCAATAAAAAGGGGATAGTTCTCTGAAAAGTTTTGTTGCTTTCTGACCATTTCCCACACTTGTTTCCTCCTTTTCCCCCATTTTTTTGCTTTTTGACATTTTTGCCACCATAAGTTTAGGTTTATAGCTACATCTTGCCATTTGCCACTTTCCTCACTTTGATTATTTCTTGAGAAAAGGAATTTTTCAAAAGTTTGGCTCTTGGTTGAGCAGGGTTAAGTAACACTGGTGAAGAGCATAAAAAGTATTCTGCAATAAAAATCATATCAGGTATTCTGACACATTTCAGGTTAAAGAAATATTTCTCTGTCAGAGAATAAAATATTGCAGCAGGCTGTGTTGACATTTAATCTTATTTGTAATTGATTGCTCAGTCCTAGACTGCACCCAAAAATATGTCCCAATAAAAATATCCTGTTTTGTTTATAGATGAATAAGGGTTTGGGCAGGTGAATCTGACCTCAGCTGAGGTAAAACAGTCAGAACTTTACTTTTCCTCACCAATCACACAGACAGGAATTAAACAGCTTATTCCCTGACAGAAAGACAGACTTCTGAGCCCTTTTTCTCACTAAAACCTGAGCTTAAGGTGAGTGAAATCAGATTGCTTGGGCATTCCTGAGGATTCAATCCGTCCATTAGGCTTAGCCAAGCGATAGCCTAATCCCACTTTTATGTCCATTCTAATTAGCGCCTGGTCAATGACCTCCGGCGGTGAGGCATGCTCCCCCCGAGAGCAGGGCTTTAATCAGATTGAAAACGATACGGCGGCGTTTCTGGAGGAAATTAATCACCGTCATCTCAAGATTAAGCTAACACGTTTCACAGCCAATTACAGATACAGTCCAGACCAATTACCAGACCTCTTTCAGCACATAGTGACACACCCACCTGACCTCTGACTCACACTACATTAAAGGATCCACCTGTTAGAGACCCAGGAGACAAGAGATTTTTCAGAATGAAGATCATGTGTTTTCAGCCTTATCTCTATCAGCCACCAAATCATGAAAGTGAAAAACTCAATTGTACATAACCAAATACTTTGTTACACCTTTGATTTTGATGCTAACATGCCAAAGTAATCCCACCATTATGTATAACACTTATACCTCATATAAAACCAATCCCAGCAGGCAGATTCGATTCAGTTACGGTCAACTTGAAGTCACCAGTTAAGCTAAAGCTTTCGGACAACATGCAGTAGGCAAAGCACTCACATACAAACTACCCACAGAGAGGCTTCAGCTGAGACTCAAACCACAAACCTTCGTGTTGTTTTTTGCAGCTGCAACCTCTGCACCAGCATGCAACCAACCAAAGTGATACACCAAGTCAAATTTTTAACCTTGTAAATATCATCAAGGTAATAATCTTATTCCACATGCTGATTATAACTTCAACTTTTAAGTACAGTATGACCGAGTCACGACATTCACAAGTCATGTTTTTAGCTCCTTCTTGAAAACAACATATGTAAGCTCTGTGGGTGTGACAAAACAGACACAAGTCCAAGACTGGAGTTAAGACGGATGCTGTAACTGGTTCAAACCATGCCAAGATGAAAGCGGCGAGCACATGGATGTAAAATATGGAGACTCACAGGAATTGGAAAATAGTGAGAGACAAACTGTTTGTTGATGATGTCTCCCTATTTCTCATTCCTGAACAACCTGAATAAGTGTCACCACAGTTTACTCAGTGGTTGGAATTACTTTGTAACAGTGAAAGTGACCCCCGACCCTGTTTGTCTCCTCTTGACCCTTTGACTAAACGTGTCATCAAAGAACAGGAGGAGGGTGCTGCAGGAGGTCAGGGTGGAGGTCTGACCGGTCAGCTGGTATCACTTTCACTACAAGTCTGGGATTACTGGGCCATCTGTCTTGGCTTTCAACGCTGGTGCTTTACAATTTCCATTTAGATCTTCTTTGTGTTTTTACTCAGTGACTAAAATAAACTTTCAAGAAATGGAAACTCATTCATGTTTCTGCGGCTGAAACAAAATCAAAGATAACCAACCACTTAACAAAAGTCTCGTTCAGTGTTACTGAAAAGTCTACATTACAAATGCTTGTCTCAAAGTATCAAAAGCACTTTTGCATACAACTTCATCCAGCTTTACACCAAGATCAAGGTTCTTAACTGCCTTTTTGGACCAAACTAAAAATCAACTTCTATTTAATTGTTCAAATTCATGAAGCCTCCATTGTTGTTTGTGTGAGCAGATCAGGATGCAGGTATATAAACAAAAGACTACATATTTGAATGCTTGTTTTAAGAATAAAACTGGTGACAGCTCATTTAGCTGGAGGGAGATAAGAACATTGTTCTAGAAAAACAGGTTTGAGATCAGGGGAAACGTGGCTGCCTGATACCAACCTTGGTACAAGTGTTACTTTACGCTGACCCTAAAAACTGTCTTTGCTGGGTACAACAGGACAAAATGGAGAAGTCAGAAAAGCCAGAGAGTGAAGCTAACTAAAACAGATGAGATAAAAATAAAAGCTTGGAGAAAGACAGAAACTCTTTCACCATAAAAGCCCAGCTGATCTTCTTGCTAAGGAGACTTTGTAGGACAGTATTCTCTCATGTTGTGTAAACCTAACATGAAATGCCACGTTCTAGGATTTCTGCTGGACGGATACATTAGATACAGTTTGAGATGTAAACCACAACCATACCACCATAATATAAAAAAGACTGATATTTCATTCAACAATACAATATTTGCTGCTTTGACATTGCAATTATTAAGTACACAAAATTATGTTTTGTATTTAGGGTGGCCAAAGCAGACAAAAATACTTATTTAAAGCAGCAATGACACATCAATCATTTTTTGTTGTCAGTGTAGGGGTTTGCTAAATCATCATATATTTTACGAACAAACCTGCTGGTTATTTGTTTTAATTTATGGACACATTGATGAATGAGTATTAAAGTTTGGCAGATAATGTGCCAATTAGGTGCCGATGTTTCTAGTAACTCATGTTTGTTCATCATTTTGATGCTAAGTAATACCGTCAACAGTCACATATCTGAGAAAACAGACCTAAAATGAATTCAGAATCTGCATGTACCGCTCTGTTACTTAGTTGTGGAAACAAAAGAAACCTGTGAAAAGAAGCTTTCTAAATCCAAATCTGACTCACTGAAATTGCAATCTGGGGGTTTATGATCAACAAAAGGCAGTTAAGAATGAAGAAATGAATGAATAGAGCTAAAATTCAAAATAAATCACCATAAATGCCAACCCAGTTACATTTACTGGGATCATATTAGCAACACAGTTGTTGATATATTTCTGGCAAGCCACATTTCAGTCACATACTCACTTGGATTGGTCTTCAGTGAACATAACATGGGTCTTTTTCCTTTACTAGATGCTAGGGATGGGCACTGAAATCGTTACTTTTATAGGTACCGCCCAAATTTCATCAGAGGCACTGAGTATCGGTTCACGCAAAATCAAATAGTAACATGTCCCAAGAGTAGGCAATTTTCCACACCAGACTTTGGCACAGAGTAGGTAGAGCTGGGTTTTAATTTTTGCATTATCAATTAAAAAACACTGGTAGTTGTGGTTTGTTTATTAAGTTGTAGTCAATTTGAGTTATGAAGTTGAAGAAATTTGTGAAACAACTGCGATGTTACAGTACAAATAGTTGAATGTTGTTTAATATATCTGCTACAGTTTTAATGTTGAGAAATAAATATCTTTTATTGAAATGTTTTGAGATTTTATTATTAAACAAATTAACATTTATTACCACATAAACAAACAAGTACCAAAATTTGGAACCACAGAATACCGGGCATCTGTACCGTAACAGTTCAAATGTAATAGGTATCCGTTCTTAATAGATACTCAGCTGTCCTTTAATTACAGTTTAAGAACTATTAGCTTTAAGGCTGGGAAAATAATATTGATATAGCAATTTACAGTCATCCTGACACATAAGATAAGGTTATTATGTCAATATGGTTTAGTATCATGTTATACAGCAGAAGGAACAGATTTCCTTTTCCATTTAGCTCACTATCACTACTTCATGACCCCTCATGATGGGATGACCTTTTGGAGGCCCCCCAGTTGATCAGGCAACAAAGGGGTGTAATATTATAGGGTGATGTTGAAAGGTATGAATTAGCACAGATTTGAGTCTGTTTTTTCTTTAAATGGACCTCTAACCTCTTTAATAATGGGCAAACAGAGCTGTCTAATGGTTATAAATAGAAAGCCTATTTAGGTGTTTTACCTGTGTGGGAAAACCATAAATAAAATTCCACAAGGAAGTGAATTAAAGGTTAGGTCAACCAGGAACTGAGAGAGTCATCAATATCAGGATTTGCGTCATTTAAATTCTAATCAGTCTGTACACATTTATACCAAGTCAGAGTCAACTTCTGTTTGGTTTAAGAAAAAAAAAAAGGAGAAGAAAGGAAAGTCGTACCTCGCCCCTGTTTTAAAAAGTCCCCCGAGGACCGAGAGTAGTTTCCAGGCTCTGTGAGTGAACAGACACCGAGCTGAGGGTCTCTCCTCCACGGCTCCGACTGTTAGCTCTGCCCGGGCTAACCTCCCTGATCTGCGGGCAGCTGCTCTCCACAGCTGCGCGGCTCAGCTCCAGCTTTCCCCGCCGCCTCGGTTTCGACGGTTTGTTGCTTCACCCCTCTAACAACCGACTGACAGGGGCCGAGCCCTAAAACAGGCCTTTGCAAAACTATTCTAGTGCTTCCTTCCGTCTGTGTTAGATCCAGAAAGCTTTGCGGGAAGCAGGAGACAACACAGCGCAGAGCCAACCAGGAAGTCCGATACTGGAAACAGCGGATTGTGCCCTGAGCTCAGTCTGACAGGCATCACTTTCGCTCAGGCTGTGAACCATGGACTACAGGAAAATCGTTTGACACGGTCAAAAATTGAGACAAAAAGTCAGATTCAAGAGTCAAAATTATGATGATTAAGTCAAAGCTCTGAGAAAAAAGTCACAGTTATGAGATAAATGGTCAATCTTTTGGGATAAAAAGTCTTTTTTTAAGACAAAAAAGTCAAAATTATCAGAAAAACAGGACAAAATTTTTCAGAATAAAAAATTGCCCTCTTAAAGTAGGGTCACCAAACATCATCTTTTGCCTGGACATGAAGTTAATATTGATTGCAATCAATAAATAGTCAAAATTTGGCATAAAAAGTCAAAGTCTTGAGACAAAGAGTCCAAAATTTTAGATTTTAAAAATTTTGCTTGGAAAATGTCTGTGACTGAAATGTTGCAATAAATCATCATGGAAGTTTGTACCATGTGTGGGAATTCTTCTTTTATCAACTTGGATTTAATTCTCCTCAGATGCGCCTACCAGAGACGTAGATGTGCAAAGTTTTTGGCCATTTCTAGATTTAAAAAAGAGAATTACAATTAAATTTATGATGAAAAAAAGTCAAATTTGTGAAATAAAAAGTCAAAATTATCAGAACAAAGGACAAAATTGAGACAAAAGTCAAAAATTCTAGATTGAAAAGTCAAAATTGCTATAATTAGGTCGAAGTTCTGAGATAAAATTTCATAATTGCATGCCAGAGTTGCCTTGGAATTCTCTAAAACTAAGTTAAAAAGTTGTTAATTTACAGGGACTCAGAAGGTGTTGGAGTATTTGAGGAATAAAAAATGGTTTAAATCAGCTAAAGTTGAGCTAAAAAGAAAAAGAAAAAGAAAAAAGAAAGCCAAATCTGAGCTTGGAGCTTCCTGCGAGACTTTTTGCAGGGAAAAAAAGCTCTTATGCAAAAATCACTGTTTCAATCTGTTGTTGAAAATCAGAGCATGTAAATAGAAATCCGAGAGCATTTTAATTTCGCATATAAAGAGAAAATAAATTAAACATTAAGAGGCATGGATGATGAATAGAGCTCACTGAAGTTGTTTTCGAAATCAGACGAGAGAAAAAAACAAAGAAGTTAATGTAAAAATATCGTCCAAATTGTGTTTCCTGATATCATAACACATACGATGATTTATTCTAAATTTGAGTTTTAAGCTTGGAGTTGTAATTAAAAAAAAGTGAGAGTTTTTTGTTATGTTGACATTGACAGCCCGAGTGGGCGGTGTCTTCAGCACTCTCCGTATAGTTTCGAGTTTCGGGACACGCCGGTGAGTAAAGCGGAAAACGACCCGTCGTCCTTTGATGACACAGAGAAGCAGCGACACACTCACATGCGAACAACTTCACATCATGGCAACAGTTCAAGTCAGCGAGGCGGAAAAAGTCTATATTTTACACGGTATTCGGGTAAGATTTTAGATTTACAGCCCATTTTTGAGTCTCTTTTATTTAAAAATGGACATTAATGCCACAGCAGTTTGTAAAGAGATAAAACTAAAGCTGCTCTAATGTTTGTTGACTCAGATTGTGTTTCATTGTTTACATGTTTACATCAGGATGATTTACGGGTGGATGGTAGAGGCTGTGAAGACTACAGACACATGGAAATAGAGACTGATGTGGTGTCAAACACGGACGGCTCGGCTAAAGTTACACTGGTAAAGTAAAGTATTTAATTTCCTGTCTTAATAAGAGAATACTCATCTGTTAACACTCATTCACATTTTTGTCATTTCAAATCACATGTATCTCTTATCATTTCTTATCTCTGAGCCTGTAAGGTGTTTAGTTCTTTACTATGTTTCATTTTGGTGTCTTATTTTTTATTGAATTATTTTTCTCTGTCTCTCTTTCAGGGGCACACAGCAGTACTAGTTGGAATAAAGGCTGAAATTGGAAAACCAAGGCCCATGGTACCAAATGAAGGCTACTTGGAGTTCTTTGTTGATTGGTGTGTATCATGCAAACTGTGCAACTGACAGGGGTGCATTCAAGAAGTAGTGTTGTGCATGTCCAGACTGTAATTGTAACTGAACCACTGCAATTGCAATGTATTGTGCAATTATGTTTAGGTTCCCCATCTTGTGAAACAGATGCAATCTCCATTAAAAGAGCAAAACATTAGATAAAACTACGAATAAATAATTTAGAAAAAGAGGAACTGTTTTGATTTATATGGCAAATTTAGTATCACTTGCTTTATTGAAGGGGAAGATAATCTTTCTCATGCTCATTTTGAATAGAAAAAACAAATACATGAGGGAGAAGAACATTTTTATTTAAAAAAAATCCACAATTTTGCCCATTTTAGTAACTTTTCACTCTTTCTTGCCACTGTTATTTCACCATTTTTGCTACTCTGACTATTTTCAAGCTCTCGCCAAATTTTGCACTTTTCACCCATTTTTTGCTGCTTTTTGACACATCAAACTTATTTTAATTGCCTCTTTGTGCTGTTTTTGCCAATTTCCACCACTTAGATTATTGCTCTTGCAGAAGAAAACATCTGCAAAAAATTATATCTGGTATTGTGGTGTCTGCGATTAGAATATTGCAGCAACCCATATTGCGATTGAATCTAAGTAAGACTGTCAAATGTTTGAAAAGTAAACTTTATTTCCTAAAGACAAAGGTCAACATCATCTTGTAATGATGGATACCCAGTCACAAGGAGGTGCTGTTGTACCAACTTGAAGTCATTTCTACACCATCTAGTGACAGATAAGGTACTGCTCTATTGCAAAGTCAAAAACCTTAACCTTCCTCTTCTCAATGTCCAATAGTTCAGCCAATGCCACACCTGAGTTTGAGGGCAGAGGAGGGGAAGAGCTGGGGACAGAACTGAGTAACACTTTGTACAAGGTCTTCAACAACAAAAACAGCGTGGACCTGAAGAGCCTCTGCATCAGTGCAGGAGAGCACTGCTGGGTCCTGTATGTGGATGTGCTGGTAAGAGGCAGGAAAGCTCGGGAAACAAAATTTGCTCTCGGCCTTTCTTGAGTTTATTCATTACATGAAAGAAAGTTAAAATGTCTTAATTTGTCCTCAGCTTCTGCAGTGTGACGGAAACCTGTATGACGCCATGTCAATAGCTATCAAGGCAGCTCTTTTCAACACAAAGTAAGTTCAGTGTTTGTTATTTGTGTTGCAGAAATTATAAAGTACTGAACAGACAATTACAGATATTCTCCTGTTAATTCTTCTGTCAGAATTCCCAAAGTGCACATATCATCTGATGACGAAGGAGGGAAGGAAATCGAGCTGTCAGATGATCCATATGACTGCATGAGACTCAATGTAGAAAACGTTCCTTGTATAGTGACTTTGTGCAAGGTAAGCTCACTTTCTGCAGGTAAAAGTAAACAAACACACCGCTTGGCTGCCCCTACATCGTCTGTTTCTCTACAGGTAGGTCACAGGCACGTAGTGGATGCGACTCTGCAAGAGAAAGCCTGCTCTGTGGCGAGCCTGATCATCTCTGTCACACATAAAGGCACAGTCACCTGCACGAGGAAGGTGGGCGGAGGCAGCCTGGACCCGGAGAGCATCTATGAAATGACAGAGGTGAGTCCAGACCTCCACCTGAGCCATCTGGTGTCCTCTCATCTTAGTATTAACATAATGGGATTAAATATAGTTTTATATTTACCCTTGCCATCTTTGAACGAATACACACACAAAAAAAAGTACCACATTTAAACTTCTGCTCCTTAGATATAAGACACATATTGCAGATGGCTAACCCAGCTTAGTGCAAATAAATGGAAAAACAAAAATAGATCATCTGGATCCATTTAAAGGCAACAAAATCTGTTCACCAGCTTCTGTGAAGCTTTTGGTTTGGGCACATGTTTCTTGTTATTATTTAGAGATGTGTGATTGTTCTTTCTCTATATGACAGAGGTATGCCAACATAAACACACTGGTATTAGAACATAAAGAAGAAAAAAACGGAGGTGTATTTCTGAGAGTTTTTGGGTTTCTTAAGTAGGCAGTGCCTGTAATCCTTTTGAAAATGCAGGATATGTAAAGCAGTTGCAGAATACATGTACATTTTGACTGTAAAAGGTTTGGCAATGAGTATAACTGAATAATTCTGTACGGAAGTATGATTATAATGTATTGTCTTGTCATCACCAGGCAGGTAAACGGGTGGGGAAAGCTCTCCATGCTCCTTTAATGAAGCTGCTGCAACAGGAGGAGAGTTTGGGAACCAAGAGGCAGAAAGTTGGCTTCCTTGGTTGAGAACAAAAACAGCACCTGCAGAATTTATTAATGTAACTGTATACACATTTTTTAAATAAAACTTTAAATCAGTAAAAAGCTTTTGTTTTTGTGCGTTAATGATAGGATATGTTTTGTTGGCATACATGAAATGTCATCTATTGTGGCATTACATCAATTATATCAACCTGAAAACTACTGATGTGGATCTTTTTGAGATAGTCTGCAGCCTTAATACTACTTTAAACACAGGGCGACAAAGTGAAAACAGTTAAAAGATACCTTAACAGAACTAAACATATGTTTAGACACTTGATAACTGGGCCTGTACTTATAATTTCACTGATTTTTCAGACCTCCAAGGTTTATAATACTCTACACCTCTCATATTGTTGTGTATGTACAGCATACCAAGAGGAGAATTGTGTTTACACTATAACACAAGCTGCAACCCCAACAGTACAATTTAATTATGAGGTAATGTAGGAGAAAAGAGTAAATTATAATGCAGCTGTACAACTTTAAAATGTCACATGTCCCACACGTGAAATCCCTGCTGTGCTGTCAGGACAAAAGTACAAAGGAAAGTCCAAACTCTCTGCATCCTTTTCTTTTTTGCCACGTGTCAGTTGAGTGTTGTGGAGAATGAAAGTCCTACAGAGAGAGCAGATGTGACTCTGGATTATTTCCACTCCTCTTTCAGACTAGTGTAGGGTGTGTGCACTGGCTGAGAGCAGTCAGGTCCAAAACAAAGTTGAATTTCTGGCTCATTCTCCATCTATATGAAATACAAACATAAAAAACGGTGCAGAAAGTCCTTCATGATTTCAAAAACTAAGATTTGGGATAGTGTTGTAAAGAGGTAAAGCAAAGCAACGTATAAGGGTTGTGATTTATGAGGTTTTCATCTTCAGTGCCTCCTTACTGCCAAAAATACCTGGAAATATTTGAATTTTTCCAAGTGATGCTGTACTTAAAGACTTCCAGAAAAAATTCAGGCCAACTTTTTCAGTAAGAAAGTCTTTTTCCACCTCTCTTCCTGATTAAATCGTTTCTAGCCAACTGAACTTCAACCAATTCATTTTGCCATTTAAGCAACAGATGATTCTCTGTTTGTTTTATTTTTCTTCTCCTGATGTCACACCTTATTCATACAGTCCCCACCTGTATGCCAGTTTCCACCTGTCTCCCAGGTCTGGCTTTGGTTATTTCTGGCCCTCCATGTGGAGTTTGTGGAGCCAGATGACACTCACGCAAACACACACCGTCCTCTAAAGCTCCTGAGGTTGGTTTATTATGCCTGCAAAGGGCGGTTTTGGACCCAAGTGTCTGTCCCTGTTTGGAGAGATGAGAGGGAGGGTGTTGGTGAGGGAGAGAGATAAATTGCATGCACACACACTGGATCAGTCTCATTCAAAAAGGTCTCACCATGGAGTTCAAAGGAGTGTGTGTGCTGCTGGGAGTGCTACTGCTCGTGAACTGCTCATCTCAGCAGACTTCAGTGAGGAAGAAGCCACTGAAAAAAGGTATGCAACATTTAATGCATAACAATCTACTCTGAAGATTTTAAATTATACTAAAATTATAAAGGCACTCACTTTGATGCTTGAGCATGGAAAGCAAAACCTGATGAGCATTTTTTTTTGTCTCTTTTGGAATAAGAAACACCAAAAGATCCTGCCATTGAACAGCTACAAAGACAGATCAATGACATCGTCCAGGAGCTCAACTTACTGAAAGAACAACAAGCACTGCAGACAGGTGAAGATGAGACCTTAAATAACCCCATCATAAACTTGACTTAAACTTGATTTTTTACTAAACATCATTAGTGCAAATAAATTCCATCTTGGATGTTTTGTCCTGCCTGGAGAAAAGAGTGGACTAAAAGTTTCACATTTATAATGTGTCAGTCAGTTTTAAATGACATGGGTAACTGAATTTCAGCTAGAAACTGTATCATAAATAAGTAAAAGAGATTTGTATCTGTGTAATTTGTAGTGAACACACTTTAAAAATTCACTTTTTGTCAGAAGCAACTTAAAAAAAAGGGACAGTTTTGCAAGTATGCACAAAAAGGGAAACACCAGAAACAACAAACCACAGATTGCTTCCTATTTCAAAGTGTGAAAAAAAAAGTAGAAATAAAGATCTTAATGGTGATCATCAGCTTCAGTGGTGGAAATATATTCAAAGTATTCTGAGTTTATTTTCCAAAGAACAAAAATCTATTTATATATTGCTCTTATTCCTAATTTAAGATTTATCATGCAAGGTGCAAAACTTGAGGATCCAACAGGGTACAAGATATATTTGTCACCCATGTTGTCTCCCTACAAGATATCTGGCATTAATCATGCTAAAGAAAACAAAGACTGACAGATAAATCTGGGTTTAAGCTGCTACTGTCCTCAAGCAAGATATAACATTACAAGCTGTAGCTGTTTGGATCCGTTTCAGCTACATTGTTTCAGGCACTAAATATGTGTTCAAGTTGCAGTCCATAGTAGCGTGCTTCTTCTAAAAATAAAGACAGATGGGATACATGTGTAGTTTTTGAAACTGGAAGTCTGGAAAGCACATGGCACACCTTTTATGACCTCTGGTTCAGAACACAAAATTAAAACCATTTGCCCCTGCAAACATGTCGTCCATTACAACTGAGTACATGGTTCTTATTTCACTACTTTCATTAACATAACCACTGAAGTTGATCTAGCATCCTTTCTGTTTCTGTTTTATTTTTCTATTCAGTTTGTTTGAAAGGCATAAAAATCAATGGCAAGTGTTTCTTGGTTGAGCGTCTCAGAAAACGCTTCCACACTGCTAGTGAGGATTGCAACGCCCTGGGTGGACTGCTTGGCACGCCCAACTCCACCGAAGAGAACAACCAACTCAGAGACTACATCCGCCAAAGCATCGGCCCCAATGAGCAGATCTGGCTTGGTGTCAACGACATGGTGACAGAGGGCGCCTGGATGGACACCAGTGGCTTCAGCATTTCATACCAAAACTGGGACACATCCAACTACAGGTCCCCTCAGCCGGATGGTGGGATGTCCCACAACTGTGCTGCCCTGAACGTGGCCTCCAATGGGAAGTGGTTCGACGAGAACTGTCGTGACGAGAAGCCCTCCGTCTGCCAGTTCAATATTGTTTGATTTCATATCTGTCATCATATTCTGCTCATGGTTATAGCTTCCTTCAGTGTTTACTCTTTGCTGCATTACCATTTTGCCTACTTAAGACAGTTTTAAACCAGTGGTTCTCAGTTGGTGCTGCATTGAGACTAAAGTTCAATAAAAAGGTCAGGGATTTTTTTAACTGCAGTGATTTTGAGATCTGTCATTTTCAACATTCTTTGTGGTCACAGTGAAACTACAAAGAATGCAGATCAGTATAGAAAAAAGGGATTGTATTTTCCAACAGGACACCATAACTGCTGCCTTCATATAATACCATTTGCTTTTAAGATTACAAACATCCCAATGACTTTAAAATATATTTATTTGATTTTTATATACATGTGTTGGTGCTGGCACCTTTCACAAATATAAAAAAGGGAGCAACACTACATTATTTTTTATACCTGTGGGCAGCAGTTAATCAACTCACTGACTGAGAATCACTTGTTTAAATCAAAGTATTCCTCCACAACTACTGTATTTATCGACATGACTCGCATGGAGACGGAAGTATACTGTATTATACTGCATTCAAATAAAAAATATCTCAACTTTGTGGATTTTTTTGACATTCTTTCCAAGGTTACTAGTTTTATAGTTTCCTTCAAAGTCTAACTTTATCAAACTTGAAAATGTGACAAAAAAAATATTATTCTCATTAAGAGGAAACAATATTCATCCAAGTCGAAGGGATGAAGCTGAAAGAAAAAAGAAGAATAAAAAACAGCCTTGAAAATTTTGTGCATCTGCATAAAATATGGAGCAGCTTTGTAAACCTGGCTTCTGCATTTGTTGTTTCCAGTAAAACACAGCTCTCCATGGTAAACACTGGTGTCTTTGCTTTGTAGTCTGAATTCTTCCACACCCGTCTTCGCACTGTTTTTCATGGCTGGAGTTCCTGTGGTTGAATGTGTTTTTAATGTCAAGAGTGACAGTGTAGGAAGTGAGACTCTTCACTGCATCGGACTGGATTTTTCCAGAATTTATTGGAAATTAAAAAACAAAACAAAAACTATGGCCTACTGTATTTACATGTAAAGACATAAAAACACAACTATGAGAAACATAAAAACACTTAAAACTTGTCCTTTTTTTCTTTTCATCTAAATTACACCATAAATGTGCAACAATTCAGTAAAACTAAACCGTTTCCGTTTAAAAGAAATACCTGGACAAGTGGCTTTCTTGCTAAGATACACACAAGAAGATGGATATAATCTCATGTGAGTGGGGCGAGCTACAGCCAGATGTTAATTATCTTAGCTGAGCAGACGAGTGAAAGCTAGGTCTGTAAAATGGTAAAAAAAAAAGAAACATCTAAAAGCAGTTTCCATAAGAATGCTGTATCTCTTTACGGCAACTTCAAGTTTCAACAAAATAAGAGGAAGTATCTTTACGGTTTATATTAATTAGCAGATTCCAGATGTAGTCCTAGATGGATTATTTTAACAAAACCAGGCCAAATAGTTACAAGCATTGCTGAGCTGACTGGCTTCTCACTGTGGCCTCGTATTCATTAGGGACATGATAATATCTTCGTATCTAACCATTAGAAAGACAATTCACTGAACCTCTTGAAAAAGATCACAGCATTGATTCTTGATCCCTCAGAAATGAGTTCTGACAACAAAAAAATACTGTACACATCTTACAGACGCTCAATAAACTCTTGTTCCCTGAGTCTGATTAAGGCACAGAAAGTTCACATCAGAAGAGTTCAGAGGTACTCTGTGCTGTAACGAGAATTCAGTAACATGGTCCTTCGTGCATTTACAGTCCTAACACACTACAGGTAATCCTCTGTTATCGGCGGCTCGGGCTCCAAGTCAACACCAGAGAGCCGGATGGTGTTTTTATCTACTGTGTTCTTGAAGGTGTACAGCTCGTTATCCACCATTCTGCGGTCCTGGAAGCCGAGGCTGTCCTGCCGCTCGATGGGAGTGCGCGGTCGAGACGGTATGAAAGTCTCAGATGGATTCAAGAATGTGTTGAAATGATCCATCTCCGGTTCAGGGTCTGGTTCTTTGATCACAGGCAGCCCTCCGTCAGTGGGGCCTGTAAAGGTTTGATAAGAGTCCACCTGTGTGCCTTTGTAGTGATCCTGAAGGCTGTCAGAGTAAGTGGAGTCACCCAGCAGGTGGCCGTACACCATCGTCTCATCTATGGAGTCGTAGACGTGAGATTCATTATCAGCCCGAGTTTTAGTGAAGTGCATGTCGCCAGGGCGGAAGATGTTCCCTTTGCCCATGTAGATAGATGACTCCTTGTTCATCTTGTCTCTCTTTTTCTTCCTGTTAATGGGATGAAAGCAGATCATATTTAATCAGAGCGAGATGTCCAAAGCCACCAAGTAACTGTTTTATCTCAGACTTTCTCAACCTTTAACTGGCATACCAAAAATAAGGATAAGGGAAAAAAATAAAAAGCAAAACAAGAGCTTTTTTGATTTGGAATTCTTTTAAAAGAAAAAAAAACAATGGGTCTACAATTTTACTACATTCATTAACACCTATGCCTCTTGCAAAAATGAGTCTAAAGCTCATGTAAGGATTTATTTGTTCACTGATTTTGGCGCCCTCTGTTGATAACACAGTTTCATTACTTTTTTGTTGATTTCTTTTTTCTCATACTTGTGAAAGTAGTTTTTTGGATTTTATCATTTTATTTTTGAGGTATTTTATGTCTTTTTTGACAGAGAAGAGATTGAATATGAAACTTGGATGAGAGAGTGGAGAATAATGCGGCTAAGAGGATATATCGTTACTTGAAGAGTCGGAATTATTTTGATTCTAACTGTTAAAAGATGGCGTAAAATATGAGACTTGTGTATTTAATTTGGTGATTTAAATCCAGTTAAAATTCACTGTAAAAAAGTGTACTCACTTTGTGATGAAGCATACCACACCCAGCACTAAAAGCCCCAGTAAAAGAGCTCCTAATATACCGAGGAGAATGGCCAACAGATCTGTGGAGGTAAAGTTAATAAGTTTATTTTTTTACTTTCATTTCATTAAATTTAGTTAGGAGTGTTTTTTTAAACAAACTGTAAAAGCTTTCAGCAATTCCTATTTCCTTACTGGATGACTTCTGCAAAACGATTTTGGTCACTGCCCCAAAGTTTCCCTCCTCAGGGATACAGTTTGACATGTTGAGATAAAAACTTCCATCCACAAACAGCTCATCCTCCGCCTGCTCGTCTTCTCTGCGGCTGAAGAGCTCCTCCTCTTCGTTCAGCTTCTTCACCTTCATGGCCGTGTGTCTGTCACGGCACTTGGGCTGGCTGACGTTGACGAACTGAACGTGTGCTTTGTACCCGCTCGGGACATTGACAATCCAGGATAGAGTGGAGGAAGGCTTCATGCCCTCAGGCCAGTTGGGGGTGGCCAGCAGGGTTGGAGCTGACATCTTTGGACGTGTGTTGTATATAATGGTCTCTAAAAAGGGAAGAAAGTGATCCTGAGTGTCAGTAATGTGTCCCCAAACATTTGTGGTACAACAGTGCCCCTGTGTGGGATATAAATGTGGAGTGACTGTGCTCTTTTGACTATTTAAACATAACAGGAACCAGGAGGCAAATCAAAGACCAATGAAAAAAAAGAATACCTGGGATCTCTTCACTGTAGCTGACACTGAGAAAAGTCCCTCTGGTTTTGCTGAAATCTGGGACTTTGGCTGTTATAGAGATGTTGGTGTGCACCTGAACTTTAGGGATGGCACCATTAAAGCAGAAATCTCCAATAGGAAACCCATCATCCTCTGCCACATGCAGGGAAATTGACTGATTGCACTCCTGACCAGGAAGTGACTGTCGAAGGCTTCCTGTGGGCGACACCAGATCGATGGTGCCGTCTAGAGGGATGTTAAGGTGCCAGGTGAAGCTGTGGAGGGGGACTGGTAGACAGGCATCCAGTTTGGGAACGGTGAGGTTAGTCTGCGAGCATGCAGAAACCTCTTGGCAACCTGTTGTGTAAAAAAGAAGAAGGTACTGTAGTAAACATTTTCAGACAAGAAAAGGATTGTTAAGGTTTTGAGAGAGTTTGTTCAACATTTTTAAAATGTGCTCAACAGTTTTCTTAGTATGAACTTGATCTGGTATTAGTTACTTGTCCTACATATTTTTGACTAATTTGTTGCCACAGCCAGCAGCTGTAAGCTTAGAATAAAAACTGAAAACAACAGAAATCAGCTGGCTAGACTCAGGTCTAAGTTAACAAAGTAAACATTTTTTTCTGAAACTTCTAAGGCCTAGTAACTAATTAGCTATGTTCTGTTTTCATGGTTCTTCAATGGAAATAAAGATTTAAGATATAACTGATAACTCTCTCTTGCTTCATATTTTCTGTATAAATGTTAAGTGTGGTACTAATACTCCATAGAATTAGATCCCATAACACCTGAGATGTATACAGGGTTTCATTTTTCTCCTCTTTTGGTCAAATTCTTGTCATTGGTTTACTAACAGTTGTACAAAAGTAAACATAAAAACATCAATGATGTCTCATTTTTTTTAACAGTAAACCCCCTAAACCCAGAAGCTGCAAAAGGGTCACTTTTCCATTGTACCCTTAAGACTTAGTACAAGGAGTTAAAATAAATCACAAAAAATGTATAAAAATACCTAAGATGTTGCAGGGTCAGCAGCTCTTATTTATATTGTTATATTGTTTATTTATATATTATTTATTCTTCTTATATTAGCTAAGAAAGGTTGCCAAATGGCATACATTTTTTGGCACTGCATCTTGTGGTGTATTGCAATTTCTCAAACATCAAATTATGAATAATATGCTTTTGTCATGATTGAGAAGCTGGAGGATATTTCTCTTTCTGTTCATACGGCAATAAAATCCACCTTAAGATTGCCTCTTCCAGTAACAAAACAAGGGATTAGACAAGGTTATTTATAAACATCCTAATTGAATAAAACCTCACCAATGACTTTGCTGGCAGTCAGGCGCACATCTTCCTTAGGACAGTCAAGGAAGGACAGGGTGGCCTTGGTGCCTGCGGCCACGTTTATCTTCTCTTGGACCTTGGAGTCGATGCTCACCTCACAATAATCATCAGAGCCAACTTTTTCTAAGTGCAGAGACACTCCTGGATGTTTGGTTAGATCTACCTTGCACAGAACTGGGAGAGATACATAACAAAGACAGCTCGTCAGTTTTTGCAAAGAAAGTCTCCCCCATTTCACTCAAGCTTGCACATAAGACATTATTTGGTCATTTTCTTTGACCAGAATCCTGTGAAAAAAAATGCTGGATTATTGTATGAAAAGGTAAACACTGTACCTGGATGTCCACTCCTCATTAATGAGACTCTGTAATTGAGTGTGAGTCCCTGCAGAGTCATGTTGGTCTCACAGTTCTTCAGCACCATGTTGAAGTTTCCCTGCTGATGCTTCGGCTGAGGATCCGTCAGAGTCAGTTTGGGCACCTTCTTGTTCTCTTCACTTGTTCTCTGGTACTCCACTTGCACATCGCCGCTGAGGCACTCTGGAGACGTGTGATCTCGAAAAAGCACAGAATAGTTGTGCATGCCAGGCACTGTGAAGTCCCACTGCATCGCCTGCTTGTCAGGAAAATCATTGGGGTAGTTTGCCGTGATGAAGTCATTGTCGGATACACCTCGGGGCAGATTCACTTTCACAATGGCCACCACTGGACAGAGACAAGGATGGGATATTGTAAGTTGATAATTACACACAAAACACATCACAACAAACATCCTTATGCACTTTTCACTACGCAGATTTCTTTCTTATGGTGTTTGATGTGTCGAAGAGTCTTCTAAGCACATTCAAAATACAACTAGGGCTGGGCAATTAATTGTAAATTAAGTCGCAATATGGCCTGCTGCAATATCCTAATAACAGAAAGTAAAATATTTTCGACCCCCAATGTGTCAGAATACCAGATACATTTTTTGCAATAGATGTTTTATGCTCTTAAATAGTCAAAAACACAGCAAGAAGAAGAAATAAAAATACACTCAAGGTGGCAAAAATGGTCAAAAAGTGGCAAAAATTGTGAGAAAACTTGAAAAAATAGCCATAAAGTAGCAAGAAATGATCCAAAGGTAGCAAAAAAGAACTCAAAAGTGACTAAAATGGACAAAAAGCAGAAAAATAGCAATAAAATGGGAGGGAAGCTAGAAAATAGTCAGAAAGTTGCAAAACAATTCCAAAAGTGGCATAAAAAGGAGTGAAAAGTGACTTAAATGGACAAAAAGCGGGAAAAATTGGCAAGAAATTTAGGAGATATTTTGGAAAATAGTTAGAAAGTGGCAAAAAGGGTGAAATTAGCAAGTGAATTAGCAAAAAGCAGTAAGCAGTAACAAAAAAAATGTCACAGTTTGCTGTCATGCTGTTATTAATGTCAACCTTCGTTTCCAAAACTGTATTTGTTCAACAATAGTTAGGCTGGAGAACCTTGAAATTATAGCACCATAAACTGCAATTGCAATCAAAGGAGAAATAATCACAATAATATTATTTTTTCAAATCCTTCAGCCTTAGTACACCACAAACCGTTTCCTAAACTTACTGGTAGTCTCGGGTCCAACTGTAAGTTTGAAGTCCACAGGATCCAGCTTCTTATCCCCAGGCACCATAAGAGACACACGGCCCTTATACTTAGCCAGGATGGTGGTCACAGTGCCTCCTTTGCAAAAAGTACCAATGTTTGCTGGTCCTGTGCGCAGATAAGTTACGACAGAGTAAGTGTGGCCATCTGGACAGGTCTCCTCATTGGGAATCTGTCGCATTCCTGGTTCTGGGAAGTCCAGCTGAAAGGCTCGAGTGGAGACGACTTTGACATCCCAAGTAAAGGTGCGGTTGAAGTCTGGGAAGAGTGAGGACTCTGCCTGTACGATATCACCTGAACAGGAGGCTTCTGTGCAGTCTGGAAGTTAAAATGTAGATTTAGTGTCATGCTGAGACAGATTCAAACAGTTCAGTTGTTAAACCATAAAACTAAGGATTGAAGCTCCAGTGGGGACATTTAGATGGTTATAGAATAGACTAAAAATAGAACAATGATTCCTCTTTATGCCCTATAAAAGCACATAAAACCATCAGGAGAAGATTAACAAATTTCATATTGTGTTTCTTATAAAATGTTGCTTTCAGACCAAGGTACATGGAAAACTTGATTTATATCTGCAAAGGAAACAATAAGCAGAATTTGGAGAGGTATCACTCTGTTTCTCACAGGAGCTTTAAGTGAATTTTAGATTTTTTACTGCTCACCAATTTCTCTGTTGATCTCCACACTGAATATATCCTGAGGTTGTGGACAGGTAAACTCCACAGAAGTGTTGCGAGGATCTCTCAGGACCATTTCTCGTGGTTTGCATACTGGCTCAGGCTCTTTGTTTTCACACACGCTGCACTCCGGCTCACTTGTCATCCTCCTGATTGTGATGATGGTGTCAGGATCAGGCTGCACGGACATCATTCTGCTACCTGAAGAAACAATGATAACAAACCAAAGAACATTTGTTTCAAGCTTCAAGTATTTCCCAGGTTAAATGTACAAAAAATGGATTATTACATGGGAAGTTACACAAACAGTACGATTAAAAGTTAGAAATGAGTATTCCTTGTAGCCACTCCAAGTGCACAGTTTATGTCCAGATAAATCACCAACAACTTTGTCATTTAAAAAAAAAAAAAAATTTATGTCACTTTTATTATTTCATGCATGGTTGAGCATGCTCACATTAGCATTTAGCTCAGTCCAGTGACCTCTCATATCAGACCTCACTTCCATGCTTCAGATGCAAATTAAAACTGAGCCCCATTCACCTCGACCAGACATTAAAAACATAAAGTGATGACTAACTTTTTGCCGACAGGGTAAAGGTTGCAGGGTTTTTAGAGAGATCAACTGAATGTTTTGTAACATGAACATTTCTGAGTGTTCTGTCTGAGCAAAAATGGGAACCAACACTTGCCTCTTGGTGCTGTTTTGACAGTGAAAGCTGGTGAGTCGCCATCTTTTGGCACCTCAGCCGTCACAGTAGTCGCTCCAGGCAGCTCCAGACGAGACAGAGTCCCACCTTTACAGTAGTTTTTCATGTTCGTTGTTCCATCACTTTTAGTTGTACTAACTACTAAGTACTGGGATCCATCTGGACAACTTTCTGCACCAGACACCTCATTTAATCCATCACCGGTGAAATCCAAAGATAAGACGGTCCTTGGAGGAACACTGATGACCCATGAAATGGATCTTTTAAAGTCTTTGAAGAGATCAGTGTCAGCTTTTATTTCTGGAGGGGTGCAGGAGCTTTGTGTGCACTCTGGGTAAAAAACAACAACAACAAAATTTTAAAAACATGAACATTCTTTATTGAAAGTAAAAACTAAAAAATGAGCGAAAAACCTTTCTAATCATGAGAGGTTTTAGCCTGCTATGTAACCTGCTAAATGTCAAACTATTTAGAAAAACAATAAGAGATAATCAAGAATAAGAAATGACAAAAGTGGATTGAAATTAAAATATTTTCCACTTATAACGCATTTCTACAACTTTTAACTTCACAGTTTATCTATCACACATAAACTTCATTTAAAGTATTATTTTATGAAAATTTGAAATGAGCAAGTGAAAAAAAGGGTCAGATTCAATAGGCTTTATGAAATTGTACAAAATCATATCCCAACACTGAATTTTCAATTTGTTTAAAAGATGGGATTCAAGCTGTGCTTTCATACAGCAGACAAATTATTGATTTTAGTCGCTAAACCAAAACCGGACTCTTAAACAAAGTTAACCCTTTATGTTAAATCTCTACAGCTCTTACCTATCATTTTCTTCGTTTTCACTGTGTACACGTCCTGAGGATTCATGCAGCTGAACTCTAGTGGATGGTTTTCAACACCTGCCAGAGTCACTTCTGTGGGACTACAGTTTGGAGTGGGGCCATCGATGGAGCACACTTCACACTCCGGTTCCTTCGGATCCCGGTTCAAGACAACAGTCGTGCTGGGATCAACAGTAACAACCATTGCTCTGCCCTCTAAAAACGAGGAAGTGAGACAGATGTCAGGGTAGTTTTAACAGCTGCATATGAATTCATTTCCATCTTCAGTTCACTCTATTGTTGTAGCATCAAAAAACAGAGAGGCATTAAATCATGAAAACTTTAAGGTCAATGCTCACCAGAAGTGGAAAAAAGAGATAACCATCACATGGAAACTTAAAACTACTCCTCATATTTTAAGTTTCAATCCAGGGATAAAGCTTCAACCAGAAGCCTGATAAGCTAAGTTAGCCAAACTGAAAAACTATTAATATAATAGGTGGCCATAGCACTGTCCAGAGGTTTAAAGGTAGGGTCTGCAGGAATTTTCATTACTATTTGTAAACACTGTCTCCTTCATTTAATAAATATAAGTGACGATGCATTGTACCCTTCCTCTAGAGCACAAGTTTTTCCACATTAAGAGTTAGATCCAAGCTTATTTGGCCACATGTTAGCTACAGGGTTGTACTAAACATAAGTAAACTATCAATAAAGTGGAAAAAATGTTTTTACAATTTGAAAAATCTTCAAAGTTTACACCCCAAATAAGTTGTATTTTTTAAAAAGTGCTGGGTCATGTATATATCAGTGATAGTCCAGCTGCTTTAACTTAAACAAATGGGTTATACATTAGCAGCTAAGATTAGCTGTGTAAGTAGCAGAGCAAGGCTGCAGTTAAATGAGGTCAAGTTTTCAAATGACTAATCTCAATGTAAGAACAAGTCGGTGTGTTGAAACTTGTCATATTATTGGTTAATATCTACCGAGCTTTGACTTACAAACTAACCAGGCCAAGTAACAGGCTAATTATCTGACACATAAGATGAGCTGTAGTAACTCACACCAAAAAAGAAAAAAATCAGTATAATGTAATTTTTACTTACTCAATGATCCAACAAAGATCTCAAACAACTCGGGTTCAACCTGAGCTTTTGGTTTGACTTGCATAAGAACATCAGCTTCATTGGGCAGCTGCAGTTTACTGAGGCCTGGTGAAGGAGCAGAAACTTGGCAATATTGAAGATTACTGCTGCTTTGGGTTGTGACAACAGTGTAATGAGGTCCATTTGGACACGGCTGTGACGTCTCAGTCAATCCATCTCCAAGGACATCCAGAAGCAAAACTGTCTTCTCAGGTGCTTTCAGGCTCCAGGTGAAGAGCCTGTTGAACTCAGTGAGGAAGGCGGGTTGAGCCGCGACTACTTCAGGGCTGCAGCTCTCTTTAGTGCACTCTGGTAAAAAATCACAGACAAAAAATTTAGGAAGTTACTCTTAAATGTATAGATTTAAGTAAAAATTCAAGGGATTTACCTGATTTTCAAAAGGACTAAAGCACTTCAGTGCATCATAATAAATCTAATTAGTTTTAGAGTAAGATTGGACAGGAATAATTAAAATTCCAAAATTGTATAAAATGCAAGCAAGTGAATACTTCACAAAAAATCATCTCGGCCCCCAGAGAAAACTACAGTACAACATGTTAAATGTTCTACCGTATTATTTAATGTGATATACTTAAACTTACCCCAGAAAAGCAATATCAAATCACACCGATAATTAAATCATAGCTAACTTAAAAATGAAAGCCCCATTCCTATTTTATTTGTACTCTTGAAAATTATAATTTCTTTTGTAAACTTAGGTCTATATCTTCTAAACTTCTCATTTTATTTACCAGCTAATGGTTAACTGTGTTTTACCAAAGGCTTGAAGCTAAATAGATAGTCTACACTGGGTTTTGAAGTTGTTTTTACCAAAACAGTAACCCACTGTGACTGAAAACAAACAATAAGGGCCACAAGAGTTATCCAAAATAAAAAAGAGAGGGCATTTGGCTGTTCTTTCCGAACGTTCAGTACTACAAAGGATCCCTTTTCACATTGTTTTACCTTTACTTTAGGTATGACATAAGTTTAAATATTAATATTGGCTTTTCTGTGAACACCTCGAAGATTTAACTTTTAAAATAGACAACAATTAGGACTGCTGCTTTTAAAAATCACTTACACCGAATACTGAGATGAGTGCAGAGACCACATATCAAATGTTATATTTGTTATTGTTGATGTGTGAAACATGTTTCAAAGCAGTTTTGATAGGGACAAGAAACAATGATAAACATATGGGAGGAATTTTATGAAAGACTATATGAGCTGATGGTATGAAATTTTGAGAATAATTTTTCTTGGTGTCAAAGTGCAAAGAATTTGACGAGATAGAATTGAACGAATTCAAAATGAGCAGATATATTTCATAAAACAATGAACATTGTTGTGAACATTTGATGTGTTGTCCCTGCACACTTTTTCAATGTGGTTTCAATTGACTTGTAATTATTTGGTTGGTTGCACAGGTGTAGAAATAGTGTCACAGCCTCATTTCTGCTCTGATTCAGCCCGTTTACAGCATGTGTCATCAATAAACTCACCAATGCTTTGATGCATCTTCACAGTGTAAGCTTCTTCAATGGGCTGTGAACAATTGAAGAGCAGTTTGACTTCCACCTCAGGGAGCAGAGTCAGCGAGGAAACACAGGACTTTTCTGTGTCATTCTCCCCGGTGACTGTACACACCGCACACTGATCTAAAGGCAGCGCGGTAGACACCGTCACTGTCGGGCCTTTGTCTGGTTTGACCACCGTCAGCAGGCACTCTGAGGAGAAACACAAAAGGAGATGGCTGAAAGTGCTGAAAAAACTGTTAAATCAGACATTTACAGAAGTGATTAAGGTGAGGTTAACAACAATGTTTTTATTCTACCAGCCAGGGACTCCACAATTTAGCCTTTTTGCTGACTCTGGCAACTCTTCCTTATGTTTTCTTTACCATTGTTAAAAATGTGCTGTTATATTAACACAGTAAACTAAGATACAAAAATTACATTTTTTTAGCTTTATTATGCATGTACAATTATTTTAAATTGATACCACAGTCATACACTTTTCAGACATAGAGAAGTCAAAGTTTGGATAGAGGTAACTGGCTAAACTCAGTGTGAAAAGAAGCATTGGATGTGAAAATATTCTGTTCTTTATTTCTTAGATAAATAGCACAACTAACTGCACAGAAGCGGTAAAACCCTTCATTAGTTATCAAACAGCACCTCATCAGTTCACAGTCACAAAGGACAAAACACACAGTAACGGTCAGACAGTTTGTCGTTGATGCTTGAGCAAATAAAGTCAACGATTACAGGCACACCTTTCCCTTGTTCTGCGATGACAAACCAACACAAATTCATTAACTTCTGCTTGTTATAAGACATTTGAGTAAAGAGGAACTGAAGCTTTAAAATTTATGAGTAACTGCTGTTTGTATGATATCTGATTCTTATCTGACAAATGCAAACTTCCCCTCCAAAGCAAACTATGCATTTACAGTGTGATACTGACATTGTTTCACTGAACAACAACAGTTAGAAAGCCATATTTCAGCTTTGGTTACACATTTGTTCGTTCACTTCGTATATAATGGTTGTTTTTTGTCTAAAAAAAAATATATTGAAAAAATAAAATATCTTTCACAATTTGCTACCTGTTTTCTAGGGGGAAATTAGAAGGCCAGCAATTGATAAAATTGAACTATTTCATACTTGCATGATCTTTGAAATCCCAAACAGCAATACTGTTGTAGAAGCCAAACTACATTTTTTTGCCTGTTTTTTACATCATTGCACTGATGATGTCATTATAAGGAAACATTATGGGGGTGTGTTTATTTCTTTAATTGACTTTTTGTGTGCAGTGGTTGTAATTTCAATCATAAGCCTTAGGAGCTCTAAAATTTTTCACTTATTTCATAACTCATTATTTCAACTTGATCATCATTATTACTTACAGAGACTCAACCAGCTTTAGATTTTTTTCCCTCTTTTTCCTTTAACTGTGTAGTGACTCCATTTTAGTTATTTTTTTGCAGTGTTAACATTTTTGAACTGGTCATGGACCCTTTTTGACATGTCACATAAGAGGAACTTCCTAAGCAGTTGAAATGCTGAAAGACGGCTACAACACCTGTACAATCTTCAATCTAACCGTCCAGATCACAAGTGAATCTGTGGATCAACTGGTGACGGATTTTACCGGGATGTTTGGAAGCTGCACAAGTTCAAAAATCCACACACAAAGTGGAATAACACTCTGAACTTGTGAGGACTTGAAAGAAACAGAGTAAGAGACGGCATTCCCACACAATGTTGGCTAAAGGGCTTTCTGCTACCATAAACAACGGGTGTGTCAAAGATCATAGGGTTCAAACTATCACATACTGAAGTAAATATAAAGGTTGTATAATACCCCAAACATAAAATGAGAAATTAATTTACCATGTTGCTTGTGACTCCCTCCAAAGGTTGAAAAAGTTGGCAAAAATTTAGCAAAACCACAGAACTGTAAGATATAACCGCCAGATTCAAATTGAAACTACTGGTTGCTGGTCAATTATTGATACAGTTATGGATTCATGCCAGCATGAAGCTCCATAAACGCCTCACACTGCAAAAACTGAAATCTAAGTACGCGTTTCAGTCTAATTTTAAGTTAAAACTGTCTAATTATACTTGATACAAGTCATATTAAATTGACAAGTCCAGAAGCATGTCTTATTTTGATGTCTGAATGTCCTGTAACAAGTCTAAAAATCTGCTGATGAGGTAAGAAAAATTTGCTTGTCAAGTTTCTTGAAATTAGAATTATGTCTTAATAATAGAAACTTTTTCTTTCCCCATTAGCAGATTGTTTTTGACTTTTTAATGGCAGTTCAGGCATCATTTTTGTCTTGAATAATTTGAAATAAAACATTTTTATAAACTGCTCTGGAGAAAATGGTTCATATTGAGTCAAAACAGATCAATTGACTTGCTCTGATTTCAGTTTTTGCAGTGCAGTCACATTTTGAAAACTGATCTCTACAAATCAAAGCTGCATCAAGTCTCCCATTGAAAAGTTACTATCCAGTGTTAATACAATCAATCACAGTTAACGGTGATTTCAGATACACAAAGTTTCTCTGAGCTGCTTCTTTTGCATAAGTTTTCCCTTGAGCACGTTTGTATGCATGCACTCCTTTCAAATCCGTTTGACCCAATTGGCACAAATTTCGAAATACGACACGGTTTGATAGGCTGTCGAGACGATTCATGACACTTTATGAAACTCTGGAGTGTCTTTGTTCGAGCAGTACAGCCAGTGAAATTAACAAAGGAAGAGGGGAATTATACAGGAACAGTTTAGTACAGTTTTAGTGATTGTTACGCACCTGATGAGCTGAAGACCGACAACAACAAAAGTCCAATGAGCGCGCGAGATTCATGAAGTCGCATCTTCACGTGGGATGACGACTCTGCTGTTTAAAAGTCCAAAAGTTTATATTAAAAAATCAGCTTTTCTCTCAAAAACACAACCACATTTTCATTCACTTTACAGCAACAGCGTCGAAGTTGACAGCCACTTCCTGCTCTGAGTTACCTGTGCGCAGAGGCACGAGGAGGAGGAGGGCGTGGTCCGCAGGTACGTTACAGGATACCTGCCCCAACTTGACGGGTGAGGAGGGGCAGACCAAGCTCTGCTGCTTTACCACCAAATAGGAAACACCACAGAGCAGTTACAGCCTGAGATGGGCTTGATAAATCATGAGTCCTTGTGTGACTCCGTCCACTGTGTGGCACAATAGCTGCCCTATTTATAATTTGCCAAACATGCCAGAGATGGTTGGCATCCTGCTGGTGTTCCCCAAATGAGAGGAGGTGGGGTGTGGAGACAGGGCTCAAAAGAGGGGTGACTTCAAGTTTGAATCTCCAGCATTGAATGAGTCATAGTCACTTTTACAGCATAAAATAATAACATTTAAATGAACTATAAAGCTTAAGCTAACACTAGGAATTACACTTCAGTGGTGCAGAGGCTCTCTCCTGCCTCCACATGCCTACATGACGCAGACATTCTTGCAAAGAAACTAACCCTGGGGCAAGACCACTTTAAGACACATTTGTGCAACATTTTTCAATCTCAAGCTCCTCCTTACATCACATTTTCTCACCTGTTTTAATTCATAACAATAATTGAATAAAGACAACGATAACATACACAAATACTTGAAAACTAAACTAGCCACACATTGATTTGCACATGATTTATTTAAACCCTTAAACCTTGTTGGATTTCTCAGTTCAGAACTTGAGAACTAACTAAAAACAAATGTAGAAGTTTTTAAAAAGTGTTTTTTTTTTGTTTTTTTTTTTTAATCCATACAACAAATTTCCACAATGAGAATTCAAACACTAAGTTTAAAGCCATAACAAGTGTCTCTGGGTCTCTGGGTGTTTTTTGCTGAACCAGTCTAACAGCAGGCAGAGTGGGCGGTGTGCTAGATTGAGACAGCTTCAGTGAGTCTCAACAACAGAGCTCAGTGAAAAACCAGCAGCAGCTGTCGCTCTTCAACCCCCCTCCTCCCGCTCAACGGCCAAACATACTGTGAGGAGTTGCACTGGAGTTTCTGCCCAACATTTTTGAGACCAGATAGGAAAGCAGCTTTGACTCTCAGCTACTTAGGCCCTTATAGATGAAAATACTCATAAAGCACTTTTTAAATACTTACTGTAGACTTTTATGTCATTTTTTCATCATGTTTGATGACTTCTGTCTGTTTTTCTTAATGCTTGAAGAGAAAATGTGGTATCACACTTTGACGTGTAGTTAAATTCTGCCGCTCTACCAGTAAAACTCCTCACATCTATAAACAGCTGTTATCTGTGTAGATCTAGTTTTCATAAATGAAAATCCTTAACAGCCCACACGAGGGCAGTAACAGCAAAGAAATAAAGAACAATATGTCTTTCATAGCGCTGCAGTAAAATCTGATGATCTGATGAAGTCACATTCAAAGTTTCAGAGTAGCAGGATGTTGCAAGGAAATCTGAGCCCCACTAAAATATGTCACTTTGGGCCCAACACATCCATTGTGCATATGTCTCTATTAGAGCTTTGAAAAGCTAGCTGTCATGTCCTGGAAATGACTTTGGTTTTGTTTTTACTGCATCTTGAGTCATATCTACTTTTACACAAACTGTTTCACACATCACAATTTTACCAAGGAAAGGCATTGCATTTTCAAAAAGGCAAAACAGTCCAACACTGCTGGTATTGCTGCATTTTTAATACACAGGTCTAAGTTACATATCAGCTGAAATGGTACTTAGTTTAAGAATTTAATTTCATCATCCTGTCCTGCAATAATAGATTATTTAGATAGTTTTTATTATCACTAAGTTCATCCAACTAAAAATTTTCAAATCCCAGCTGTTTCCAATCATTACCGGTGTTCCTCAAGGCCCCATTCTTGGCCCCTTTTGTTATACTCTGATCTAATTTCTCTCAGCGATATGTTCCCTAAATTTATCATCCAAATCCATTGCTATGCCAATGACACCCAGTTCTACCTATGTACTCAACCTACCTTCACTCTCTGATTGCCTAAAACAAATCAAATCCTGGTTCTGCAGCTTTTACAAACCCAACAGTGATAAAATTGAAGCTCCTCTCATTGGCACCAAATCCACCGAGCAAAACTTGGCCTTATTATTAATTTGTTTTGGTGGCATCCTCGATCGCACACAGACATGAAATAATGAGCAGAGACAATGCTTGGGGTAAGATAAGAGAAAAATTTATTCTTGGCTCTGTTCTACAAAACTTTATTACAACATAAAGCTGATGAACAAAACTGTGTCGGTTGGAAATGAAAGGTGTCTCAGTGAAATATGTGGGCAGCAATTACAGGTGTAAAAACTCACATACATGTACAGTAATTATTGGCTTTTTGTTAGGTTTGACCTTGTGCTTTGGAGTCCTTTAAGTCTTTGAAAAAGAATCCTATATCACAAAAGAACACAAAAATCTGCTGGATAGAAAAGTTCTTGAAAACATTAGCACCATTTTTTAAAGGGAGTAGATTTGGAATTGACATGAAGACAACTTCACATACTTACTGTATTTCTTTGTATTGACAAGGAGTCACTTTAACCTCTTTTGTAAGACTGATAGACGCTACATTAAACTCAAGACGTCAACACACTGGAAAAACCTAAGGAACATCAAAACTTAGGAACTTTTAACTCCTACTAAAGAAAACAAACCTGTCAGTGCTCTCATGCTTTTTTACTTTGTCTGTCCATCTGTGGTTGATTTTGTTCTGTCTAGGTGTTCATTGGTAAAAGCATTTATTATTGTCACCTTCTCAAGTTACAACAGCAGAGTTTAAGAAAGGAAGACGAGGAAAACATGGCTAACATTTAGAACCTGATGTCCCAGTATTCTGGTGCCTCTTTGACAGCTTCACGCTGGTCTTCAGCTGCTGCAAAGTCGCTGCTTGGCGGAGACGTGACCTCAGGGTGGTCAGTGTGACTTCTGGCCTCTAAAAGGTCAATTTAAAGCAAGAATTAAGGTAAGTTATGGCTTTGTATTTTCCTTTGTCTGTAAATCTACTAGAAAAAGGGCACTAATTTACATGGGGTATATTTAAATATAGATTAGTGTGTTTTCACATGTGCTCACAAGAGAATTTATCACTTCATATAAGCTAAAAATTACACAGAGATGACTTCATCTTACCAGGAGTGCAGAGAATCTGAGGCCTCTCCCACATGCCAGAGGACAAGCACCTGATCACAGGATTTAATCTTTGCCGGAAACCCTCAGTGCAGTGATAGCGCACCACTGCATTTGTCTCATATCTCTGACGGACTTTCCCAAATAAGGAGGCGTTTCGAACTTTTGGTGGTGGACCACATGAGGCTGTTGGGAAAAAATATAGCTCTCAGCTCAACTGAAACAAATTGGTGATCTAATTTGAAGCTAAAATCTTTAACGTGGCCTTAAAATTGTGGGAGGTTTTTTCAATTTATTTATTACTTACAGGTGCCTTTCTTGCAGGTGTATGCAAGGTGATAGTTGCATGGTACATCGCTCCAGCGTCCTTCATCGTGCCACACCATCACAACACAGTCCTCACCAGACAGAAAATAACTGTCTGGCTGACCTCTGTACCAGTTCTCATACAGCTGAATGAGTAGAAAGAAGAATTGGAATTTATTAATTACATTTTTTTTTTCTTATTTTGTTTTGGTTTTTCATTCGGTGGCAATATAGGTTTTGAAATACTAAAGAAAATGTGAGGTGGCCCTGAGGTCCAGAACACAAAACATAGAAAAACAGAGGTAAACAACAAAAGAGAACCCCCCCCAAAAAAACAATAGGAAAACTATGTTGGTATTTTCAGATAATTTCTGATTTTATTTTTGTATTAGTTTAGCCAATGTTTTTTAACTTCCTCACCAATGGGTTTCCATCAGACCAGCGGAAATCATCCTCAATGGTTTTATCATTCAGTCCAGTCCACTGGTATTCTTTGTAGTTACCTAGTTTAAAAAAACAACAAGTATCAACAAGAGCCATTCAACACCTAATTCATTCACAGAGGACAAATAATGGAGATCTGAACCCACTGTTGATGTAACTCTGTTCCTCAGGGGTCATGATGGACACCAGGTGAGCCCCCAGCATACGACAATGCTGCTCCGCCACCTCCCAGCTCAGACGCTGGCCAAAGTGTCGGTAACAGAAACCGTGGAATTTATCCCAACCTGGTTCACACTGCTCTAAATCTGTAAAATAAAACAAAAATTCACAGGTGAAGGAGACAAACATGACACAAGCTTTTCTTTGTTACTTCACCCGAACACAACCTGCTGTGTAAACTGAGTGATAGACGTGAAAATAGACAGAGCTCACCAGTCTGACAGACATTTCCTCCATATGTTGGCAAACAGAGACATTTAATTTGTCCACTTCTCTCTGTGCAGGTTCCTCCATTGAGGCAGGGGTTGCCCACACAGATATCTGAGAAAACACAAAAGGCCAGCTCAGAATATTCTCACATTGAAAATATCTAAAGAGAACAATTATGTGGGCAGCCCCCAAGTATGTTAGTGATTACATAGAAAGTTATTTACTTGCTTGTTGTCCAAGAAAGTACTTAAGAAAAAGTTGTTGTTTTTTTTAAATGATGTACACACCTCAGAAAACACAATTCTAATCTCAAATGTCACAGAATACGTTCACATTTTGAGACTGCAGTTTGTGTATCAACCAGTAGAGAGCAGCAGACCTCTTCTGTCCTGCCTGTTGTCTTCTTTTCTTCTTCTCTTCCTTCTCTCTCATTAATAGTGACACTTTCAGACTTAACTTTGATGTCAAACGCAGTTACTCTATCTACTTGGATTGTACTTTTTTAAAGATAGGTCAATACTCTTCATGCTTTCAGTTTGAGTTACAGAGGTTTGGAGGTGTTTAAGTCCGCCCTTTTATATTAACTACATCACTGAAAACTTGAGAACTTGTTTCTCAGGTATCAAGAAATACACTAAAAGACTTTGATATAGTTCTTGTGACTTGGTATTATCTCCAGGTCAGGTGAGGTGTTAACAATCCTTAGGGAACCCTGAGGTCGATCGCCCAGCTGAATTTCAACAAAAAAATGAATAAAAAATAAAAATAAAAAATGACATATGAGACAAGAAACAAAGCTCCATTAGTTAAGTTTATCGATCTGAAACACAAAACTGTACAAATGTTGCAAGATCATCATTGAAACAACAGAACATGACCTGGGTATGAAACATTTATGACCTCAGAAGGACATTTAAAACGCTTTAAATGCTTCCACTCACAACAAATCAACACTGAATCATATTTGTGCGTATTAGCATAAAAACATTCTGTGCTTCAGTCTAAAATTGTAATAGAAGTCTTGAATTATGTGAACGGTTCCTACACTTGAAAATCTAACAGCTGTAGGTTGATAATGTAACAGTAAGTGACCAAGTGCACACTGATACACTCAAAAACAAACAGTAACTTAAATTTGATTTATTATGTCAACTGGTTCCATCTAAATTTATTAGGTTGGTTGAAAGCGATAATGTAAAGGCAACAAAGATTAACTTAAAATGATTTCTTTCAACTAACTCAATGCATTTAGATAGAATCAGTCAATGTATTTACTTTAAGCCAATGTTTCATGTCTTGAGTGTACGAAGTACAACAGTAGTGAACATTACAACAGGAGGCCTTTGTCTGTGTTAGTTTTTCACAAAGTAGCTGATCTATGATAGCATCTGTACTGAGTCCACTAACAGAATTAAGGGTCTGGTTGTGATGACAAGGGCAAATCAAAAACACAACATAAATAATCCCTTTTACCCAATATCTTCATCTGCTGACTGACTGTTGCATAAAAGAAGTATAACACCTAAGGTTGTACTGTTGTGCTAGATATCACTACTCTAATTTTACCTGCAACCATATCATAGCAATCTTGACACCAACGTCATCACCTTTTGTGCTTAATTACAAACCGTTCTTCCTGTTACACTGATTGGGTTATCATATAAAGAGCAACTCTGTTTATGTTAAAGAGGGGTATTATGCTTGTTTAAGACTTTATAATATCCTTCTGAAATCTTTGACGTATCGTTATGTGATTTTCAACTCAAAATGTTTCTTTACTTATCTCATATGTCTTTGAAACTGCTCGTTTTAGCCACAGTCTGAAATGTATACTATTCGAGTTAAGCATTCAAGAAGCCTCCTTCGCTGTAACCATCTAAAAAAGTTTGTTTCTTTTTTTAAATGAGAAATTGGCCTTTCATGGAGATTTACATACTTGGACATAACAACTTGAGCAAATCTTGTGTTGTAACACACATTTACCTTGCATTTAAAAACTTTTCCCATGTTGAGTACTGATATCCAATCTAGTAATTACTTTCAAAATGTGAAAAAAATCACAATACCACCTCTTTAACTTACTTTCAGATTTCTTCAAAAGACTCTGTGAAGGAATTCCTCTCACTTGTTAGATGCAGAAATATGTAATTGACAAACAAAATCCACTTCTGATACTGATAAAAGATTTACCGAACCATTCTGCACAAGAAAAATGTCAAATACGTGCAGAAACACTCATTCATTAACAAACCACTATATTACAGTACTTCACAGAAGTCAATCTTTGGATGAGGGAAAAACATCATGCACAACAGAGGTGGGCTGTAGACAAATGTCATGTGGGAGCTGTCCCAGTGTGAGTATCTTGAAGGGGGAGGTGGAGGAGTCACAAGGAGAGAAGTGAGGAAGGTGAAGCGGGAGGAGTCAGAGGGGTGAGTGGGCTTTCGGAGACAACAAACGTGGGAAGTTGTTTGAAAAGGAGGGGAGGTGTTTTATAGAAAATGGAGCAGAGGCAGGTTGGGGCAGAAGACAGACCAGGGGGGTTTAGTGAATTGTCGCATCAAGTAGCAGGAGGACGGTTAGGCTGATGAAAGTGGCTTTAACATTACCTGAAGCTTTCCCCGTGCCGCCTACAGCTGCCCTNTGTAGAAGTTTTTAAAAAGTGTTTTTTTTTTGTTTTTTTTTTTTAATCCATACAACAAATTTCCACAATGAGAATTCAAACACTAAGTTTAAAGCCATAACAAGTGTCTCTGGGTCTCTGGGTGTTTTTTGCTGAACCAGTCTAACAGCAGGCAGAGTGGGCGGTGTGCTAGATTGAGACAGCTTCAGTGAGTCTCAACAACAGAGCTCAGTGAAAAACCAGCAGCAGCTGTCGCTCTTCAACCCCCCTCCTCCCGCCCAACGGCCAAACATACTGTGAGGAGTTACACTGGAGTTTCTGCCCAACATTTTTAAGTGAGACCAGATAGAAAAGCAGCTTTGACTCTCAGCTACTTAGGCTCTTATAGATGAAAATACTCATAAAGCACTTTTTAAATACTTACTGTAGACTTTGATGTAATTTTTTCATCATGTTTGATGACTTCTGTCTGTTTTTCTTAATGCTTGGAGAGAAAATGTGGTATCACACTTTGACGTGTAGTTAAATTCTGCCACTCTACCAGTAAAACTCCTCACATCTATAAACAGCTGTTATCTGTGTAGATCTAGTTTTCATAAATGAAAATCCTTAACAGCCCACACGAGGGCAGTAACAGCAAAGAAATAAAGAACAATATGTCTTTCATAGCGCTGCAGTAAAATCTGATGATCTGATGAAGTCACATTCAAAGTTTTAGAGTAGCAGGATGTTGCAAGGAAATCTGAGCCCCACTAAAATATGTCACTTTGGGCCCAACACATCCTTTGTGCATATGTCTCTATTAGAGCTTCGAAAAACTATCTGTCATGTCCTGGAAATGACTTTGGTTTTGTTTTTACTGCATCTTGAGTCATATCTACTTTTACACAAACTGTTTCACACATCACAATTTTACCAAGGAAAGGCATTGCACTTTCAAAAAGGAAAAACAGGCCAACACTGCTGGTATTACTGCATTTTTAATACACAGGTCTAAGTTACATATCAGCTGAAATGGTACTTAGTTTAAGAATTTCATTTCATCATCCTGTCCTGCAATAATAGATTATTTAGATAGTTTTTATTATCACTAAGTTCATCCATCTAAAAATTTTCAAATCCCAGCTATTTCCATCACTACCGGTGTTCCTCAAGGCTCTATTCTAGGGCCCCTTTTGTTAAACTCTGATCTAATTTCTCTCAGCGATATGTTCCCTAAATGTATCATCCAAATCCATTGCTATGCCAGTGACACCCAGCTCTACCTATGTACTCAACCTACCTTCACTCTCTGATTGTCTAAAATAAATGAAATCCTG
Source organism: Thalassoma bifasciatum (assembly GCA_008086565.1). Classification (NCBI taxonomy): domain Eukaryota; kingdom Metazoa; phylum Chordata; class Actinopteri; order Labriformes; family Labridae; genus Thalassoma; species Thalassoma bifasciatum. Next base: position 170,879 of record RPOG01000161.1, on the reverse strand, counting down.
GTTCTGCAGCTTTTACAAACCCAACAGTGCTAAAATTGAAGCTCCTCTCCTTGGCACCAAATGCCCTTAGCGAAACTTGGCCTTACTATTAATTTGTTTTGGTGTCATCCTCGATTGCACACGGACATGAAATAAGGAGCAGAGACAATGCTTGGGGTAAGATAAGAGAAAAATTTATTCTTGGCTCTGTTCTACAAAACTTTATTACAACATAAAGCTGATGAACAAAACTGTGTCGGTTGGAAATGAAAGGTGTCTCAGTGAAATATGTGGGCAGCAATTACAGGTGTAAAAACTCACATACATGTACAGTAATTATTGGCTTTTTGTTAGGTTTGACATTGTGCTTTGGAATCCTTTGAGTCTTTGAAAAAGAATCCTATATCACAAAAGAACACAAAAATCTGCTGGATAGAAAAGTTCTTGAAAACATTAGCACCATTTTTTAAAGGGAGTAGATTTGGAATTGACATGAAGACGACATCACATACTTACTGTATTTCTTTGTATTGACAAGGAGTCACTTTAACCTCTTTTGTAAGACTGATAGACGCTACATTAAACTCAAGACGTCAACACACTGGAAAAACCTAAGGAACATCAAAATTTAGGAACTGTAAACTCCTACTAAAGAAAACAAACCTGTCAGTGCTCTCATGCTTTTTCACTTTGTCTTTGCATCTGTGGTCGATTTTGTTCTGTCTAGGTGTTCATTGGTAAAAGCATTTATTATTGTCACCTTCTCAAGTTACAACAGCAGAGTTTAAGAAAGGAAGACGAGGAAAACATGGCTAACATTTAGAACCTGATGTCCCAGTATTCTGGTGCCTCTTTGACAGCTTCACGCTGGTCTTCAGCAGCTGCAAAATCGCTGCTTGGCGGAGACGTGACCTCAGGGTGGTCAGTGTGACTTCTGGCCTCTAAAAGGTCAATTTAAAGCAAGAATTAAGGTAAGTTATGGCTTTGTATTTTCCTTTGTCTGTAAATCTACAAGAAAAAGGGCACTAATTTACATGGGGTATATTTAAATATAGATTAGTGTGTTTTCACATGCGCTCACAAGAGAATTTATCACTTCATATTAGCTAAAAAGTACACAGAGATGACTTCATCTTACCAGGAGTGCAGAGTATCTGAGGCCTCTCCCACATGCCAGAGGACAAGCACCTGATCACAGGATTTAATCTTTGCCGGAAACCCTCAGTGCAGTGATAGCGCACCACTGCATTTGTCTCATATCTCTGACGGACTTTCCCAAATAAGGAGGCATTTCGGACTTTTGGTGGTGGACCACATGAGGCTGTTGGGAAAAAATATAGCTCTCAGCTCAACTGAAACAAATTGGTGATCTAATTCGGAGCCAAAATCTTTAATGTGGCCTTAAAATTGTGGGATTTTTTTCATTACTTACAGGTGCCTTTCTTGCAGGTGTATGCAAGGTGATAGTTGCATGGTACATCGCTCCAGCGTCCTTCATCGTGCCACACCATCACAACACAGTCCTCACCAGAGAGAAAATAACTGTCTGGCTGACCTCTGTACCAGTTCTCATACAGCTGAATGGGCGGAAAGAAGAATTGGAATTTATTCATTACATTTTTTTTTTCTTATTTTGATTTTGTTTTTCATTCGGTGGCAATATAGGTTTTGAAATACTAAAGAAAATGTATGGTGGCCCTGAGGTCCAAAACACAAAACATAGAAAAACAGAAATAAACAACAAAAGAGAACCCCCCCCAAAAAAACAATGGGAAAACTATGTTGGTATTTTCAGATAATTTCTGATTTTATTTTTGTATTAGTTTAGCCATTGTTTTTTAACTTCCTCACCAGTGGGTTTCCATCAGACCAGCGGAAATCATCCTCAATGGTTTTATCATTCAGTCCAGTCCACTGGTATTCTTTGTAGTTACCTAGTTTAAAAAAACAACAAGTATCAACAAGAGCCATTCAACACCTAATTCATTCACAGAGGACAAATAATGGAGATCTGAACCCACTGTTGATGTAACTCTGTTCCTCAGGGGTCATGATGGACACCAGGTGAGCCCCCAGCATACGACAATGCTGCTCTGCCACCTCCCAGCTCAGACGCTGGCCAAAGTGTCGGTAACAGAAACCATGGAATTTATCCCAACCTGGTTCGCACTGCTCTAAATCTGTAAAATAAATCAACAATTCACAGGGAAAGGAGACAAATGTGACACAAGCCTTTCTTTGTTACTTCACCCAAACACAACCTGCTGTGTAAACTGAGTGATAGACGTGAAAATAGACAGAGCTCACCAGTCTGACAGACATTTCCTCCATATGTTGGCAAACAGAGACATTTAATTTGTCCACTTCTCTCTGTGCAGGTTCCTCCATTGAGGCAGGGGTTGCCCACACAGATATCTGAGAAAACACAAAAGGCCAGCTGAGAATATTCTCACATTGAAAACATCTAAAGAGAACAATTATGTGGGCAGCCCCCAAGTATGTTAGTGATTACATAGGAAGTTATTTAATTGCTTGTTGTCCAAAAAAGTACTTAAGAAAAAGTTGTTGTTTTTTTTTTTTAAATGACGTACACACCTCAGAAAACACAATTCTAATCTCAAATGTCACAGAATACGTTCACATGTTGAGACTGCAGTTTGTGTATCAACCAGTAGAGAGCAGCAGACCTCTTCTGTCTTGCCTGTTGTCTTCTTTTCTTCTTCTCTTCCTTTTCTCTCAATAATAATGACACTTTCAGACTTAACTTTGATGTGAAACGCAGTTACTCTAACTACTTGGATTGTACTTTTTTAAAGATAGTTCAATTCTCTTCATGCTTACAGTTTGAGTGACAGAGGTTTGGAGGTGTTTGTTTAAGTCCGCCCTTTTATATTAACTACATCACTGAAAACTTGAGAACTTGTTTCTCAAGTATCAAGAAATACACTAAAAGACTTTGATATAGTTCTTGTGCCTTGCTATTATCTCCGAGCTGTCAGGTGAGGTGTTAACATTCCTTAGGAAACCCTGAGGTCGATCGCCCAGCTGAATTTCAACAAAAAAATGAATAAAAAATAAAAATAAAAAATGAAATATGAGACAAGAAACAAAGCTCCATTAGTTAGTTTATCGATCTGAAACACAAAACTGTACAAATGTTGCAAGATCATCATTGAAACAACAGAACATGACCTGGGTATGAAACATTTATGACCTCAGAAGGACATTTAAAACGCTTTAAATGCTTCCACTCACAACAAATCAACACTGAATCATATTTGTGCTTATTAACATAAAAACATTCTGTGCTTCAGTCTAAAATTGTAATAGAAGTCTTGAATTATGTGAACGGTTCCTACACTTGAAAATCTAACAGCTGTAGGTTGATAATGTAACAGTAAGTGACCAAGTGCACACTGATACACTCAAAAACAAACAGTAACTTAAATTTGATTTATTATGTCAACTGGTTCCATCTAAATTTATTAGGTTGGTTGAAAGCGATAATGTAAAGGCAACAAAGATTAACTTAAAATGATTTCTTTCAACTAACTCAATACATGTAGATAGAATCAGTCAAGGTATTTACTTTCATGAGTGTACGAAGTACAACAGTACAGAACATTACAACAGGAGGCCTTTGTCTGTGTTAGTTTTTCACAAAGTAGCTGATCTATGATAGCATCTGTACTGAGTCCACTAACAGAATTAAGGGTCTGGTTGTGATGACAAGGGCAAATCAAAAACAAAACATAAATAATCCCTTTTACCCAATATCTTTACCTGCTGACTGACTGTTGCATAAAAGAAGTATAACACCTAAGGTTGTACTGTTGTGCTAGATATCACTACACTCTAATTTTACCTGCAACCATATCATAGCAATCTTGACACCTACGTCATCACCTTTTGTGCTTAATTACAAACCGTTCTTCCTGTTACACTGATTGGGTTATCATATAAAGAGCAACTCTGTTTATGTTAGAGAGGGGTATTATGCTTATTTTAGACTTAATAATATTCTTCTGAAATCTTTGTCGTATCGTTATGTGATTTACAACTCAATATGTTTCTCTACTTATCTCACATGTTTATGAAACTCCTTGTTTTGGCCACAGTCTGAAATGCTTACCATTCCAGAGTTAAGCATTCAAGAAGCCTCCTTCACTGTTGCCACCTAAAAAAGTTGGCTTCTCTTTTTAAAATGAGAAATTGGCCTTTCGTGGAGATTTACATACTTGGACATAACAGCTTGAGCAAATCTTGTTGTAACACACATTTACCTTGCATTTAAAAACTTTTCCCATGTTGAGTACTGATATCCAATCTAGTAATTACTTTCAAAATGTGAAAAAAATCACAATACCACCTCTTTAACTTACTTTCAGATTTCTTTAAAAGACTCTGTGAAGGAATTCCTTTCACTTGTTAGATGTGGAAATGTGTAATTGACAAACAAAATCCACTTTTGATACTGATGAATGGTTAACCAAACCATTCTGCACAAGAAAAATGTCAAATTCACACTGAAACACTCATTCATGAACAAACCTCTATATTACAGTACTTCACAGAAGTCAATCTTTGGATGAGGGAAAAACATCATGCACAACAATCCACCCGACATCTGTTTACAGTACACCCTCGACAGGGTCACACTCATAGAACTTCCCCCTCCACCTCCTCAGTGTTCCTCTCTTCACTCCTTCCACTTCGCCCTCCTCAGTCTCCCCACTCACCCGAAAGCCTCTGTTGTTTGCACCCTTCAACAAACTTTTCCTCCCCTCCACAAAATATCTTTTACCTCGTCTCCGAGGTTGGGGCAGAAGACAGACCAGGGGGGTTTAGTGAATTGTCGCATCAAGTAGCAGGAGGACGGTTAGGCTGATGAAAGTGGCTTTAACATTACCTGAAGCTTTCCCCGTGCCGCCTACAGCTGCCCTCTCATTGGGCAAAATAAGCAGGGTGGGTGGCTGGGTGAGAGTAAACTCAACATCCACCAGACCTTGATCCACAGGGGGCATGAAGGTGGTCACCATTGGGGGCTCGGTTGTCTTGTGGGATACTTTCGGCCTGGAGGTGGTCGGGCTCCAGGTGCGTCTGGACCAGTGCGTGGTCGTCTTGATGGAGGCTGAGGTTGGTTTTGAGCCTGAGGATGAATCTTGTGTTGTTGTAGAGGTTATAGAAGAAGTTTTTTCACTGTACTCGAGATCGTTCAGAGACTCTTGAGGTCCGATTGTGGTGGTTAGCAGAGCCCAGTTTGATGTCTGCATGTCGAGAGGAATGACAGTAATGTCCTCACCACCTGTTGGGGGAATATCAGCCTCTTCTTCCAGAGTCAGGGTTTCATTAGCCTCTTCTTCATGAACTGAGACAACATTTACTTCACTTTCAAAGTTGGTGGCATTTCTAGCTTCTCCGACAAGAGCTGGGAAAACTTTAGCGTCCTCTTCAAAGATTTTGGTTATGCTAGCTTCTTCTTCAGTTGTTTCTGCAACATTAGATTCTCCTTCTTCTTCGGCGGCAAAAGTTGGCACAATCTCAGCTGCTTCATTTACAGCTTTTACAAAGTTTACCTCCTCTTTAGGATTTGGGGTAACGTTAGCACCTTCATCAAAAAGTGAAGTAACATTTGCTTTGTCATCAATGTCCGTAGTGAGCATAGCTTCTCCTTCAACAGTGGGGGCAACGTTAGCGTCTTCTTCCAGAGCAACAGTTGCAGTAGATTTACTTTTTTCTCCAAGGGTTGAGGCAATGCTTGTTTCATTTTTATTCACTGAGGTGGTGTTAGATTCTGTAGCAGTTTGGTTAACGTTAGCTTCTTTGTCCAGGGGAACAAAAACTTCAGCTTTCTCTTCATCAGTGGGAAACACTTTAATTTCCTCGTCAGGGTTTGGACTCATTTCAACATCCTCTGCAAAAACTGCAGTTATTGTACCAGGTTCATGTCCGCTTGCCTCTTCATACCCAGTAGTTGCCGTGTCCAAATATCTCCTGTAACCTGATGTTTGATACTGTACGCTGGTGGGATCTGCTGGAAGCTGAGATGTGTTTGAGCTTTCTGGAGACGCAGTTGTAGCAAAACTTACTCCAGAGTGGAACATTTCTTCTGACTTTGTTGGGTGCAGTTGCTTTTCTTCATTTTCCAAAGTGACTGTGTCTTCGATTTCTAAGCTTGTACTTCCCTCCTGTGTGGAATTGGACTCCCAGAACTGCGATAGTGTGGAGAAGATATCCAAGTTCAGGTGGTCTGAATGGCGTGACCCAGATGAAGCAGTCATATCAGGAGGCACAGAAGTTGGTTCTGAGGAAGTGTTGCTGGCAGAATCAGGACTCGTCAGGTTGTAGGTGAAGCTGGATGTGGTCGACTCTGATGTGGAGTTCTCGCTGACCGCTTCAAGGTCGACATCTCTCTCTAGAAAAGAAATCAAATAATCTTTTTAGTATAAGAGTGTTTCTCTGCCAGTGAGCTGATCATTGGAAGAAATAGTGCACACATGCAAATCTATAGCCAACAGCTTGTCTAATTCTGAAATAAAGTCACCAAATTTGTTTGACAGCTCAATCTAAACTGTCTCAAAGCTCCTGTGAGCACTTTTAAGATTGTGTCAATTTTGGCGCCCCCCTGTGGACAAACTGGTACCTCTTTCAAACTTCTTATACAACTGTAAGTAGATATGGATATTGATAAGTTCTTATTAGTTCCAATGCCCTTATCAATTCTGCCTATTTATGTGATTCTTGAGTATACAAAAAGTAGCTTTACATGTTTTCTGCATCAATGACATTTTATTGAGTTTATAAGTAAATCTGAAATCGGTCAATGGATTTAAATGAATCAAACTAAGCAAAAATGGCGCATCAGTCGATGTTTTGTTGTATGTTATTGGCTCATATGACCAATCTTGTCACTCATGTTCTCTTTTGCTTAAAGGGTCACAGAGAAACATCAGTGTTTGATTCATAACCAGCCAAAACTCCTGACAGGGGCTTTAATGAAAACAAGCACTGAAGCTTTAAAATGTCAAATTGCAGTTGCCAAGGGAATCCATTCGTTGCTTGACACTTTTTCATTGATGGAAAGACAACATAAAGCCACTGTTCCTATCTTAAGTGCAAATCTAAGCCAAGTAAACCGTGTGCTGGATGCAGCGTCATTAAAGCAGCCTGAAGAGCAGCATGGCATTGAAATTCTATTAATTTTTCTTCTTTTACATTTCATACCTTGAGAGTTATCTCCAGACCCATCCAGGCTGGCCAAGATAAAGGTTAAGTCTTGATTGGATGATTTTGTAGTTTGAGCTGGTTGTGTTACAAATTCTTCCTCTCCTCTTGAGGCCTGAGTTGAAAAGGATATCTGCATCGAATCCTCTGCGGCTGCTCCCTCTAACTCCACCTGAACCATGGGGTTAAGGGTCATTAGAGTCACCTGCCAAAGACTCTCCTCTTCGGTGCGATTGCTATCAGGGTCACTGTAGTTGGCGTCTGATCTGTCTAAATTCAGGAGGGTATCATGTGCTACTTGGGCATCAGATGGCTGTGTGTTCTCTTCTTCATTTGTGTCTGATACTGTCTGGTTTTGTGTCTGAGGCTCAGATGACAGTCCAGGAAGCCCTGTGGTGTTTTCAGGCTGGTTGAAGGTAAAGTTCAGGTTGTCCTGAGACTCAGTCTCATTGTAAACATGAAGTAGTGATGAAGTGTTTTGTGGGGATTCATAGATTTCTGTTGTGCTGGTTGTACTGTTCATTGGTGCAGTAGGATGCTGGGAGTCAAAGCTCATCTCTGTGGGAGATAAAGTTTCACTAAACCCCTGAAGGAGGTCTTCTGTGGATGTGGTGTTAAAGGGAGACTCTGTTGTTTCAGATAAAACTGTTGGGTGTGTGCCAATAAGGTTTTCCATGGTGGAAGAGTTGGAGGTGAAGGGGGAAGATTCAAGAACACCTTGTGCTTTCAGTTCCACCTGCTCAGCATGTTGGTTCAGTTTGAGCTCTTGAGCCGTTTCCATCAGAATCACAACATCTTGTCCGATGTCCTCAGACTCTGTGGCCACATAGTCCCTGGGAGAGTCTGTGCGAGCATTTCTAGTTTCTGTAAAGGGTGAGGAGAGGTTGGTTTTTTAAATAAGAGACATGTTATTGTCAAAAAAACCCCTCAGAATTTGAACTTTTTGACAACAGATGTTCATAAAGAACACAGGAAAATAGGGGTTAATATCTGGTTAACTTTTTGGCATGTTAGCAAGTTCCAGTTTGCATGTTGAAAACTCACCTCTGAAACAGTAAACATCATACAGGCTGGACGGTTCAGGGAAGCCAGTTTGGTTGATGAAGCGATACACAGTTTTAACACCTGGCTGTGGCCCTCCACAGCGATCCCTGGGGTTGATGATGGGATAGCGTACACTGCCATCTGCCAGCCATCCAGGACTGCAACGGTCCAAACCTTCACTCCACGCAGAGTAGAGCTGTGCTGTCGTAGCCAGCTCTGCTCCTGCTGCTCTGCAGTATGACTGAGCCTCATCAAACGACAACTGCTGTGGGATTGGGTCATGAAACACCTCTCCTATAAGCACATAAGGGTTTAAGATTTACTTCAAACTCAAAATGGAACAAGCAAATCAAATAATTTAGACTAAATATGGTAAATGAGCAATTACTGGATAAGAGCTTCTAGGAAATTAAAAGCAGAATCAACACAAAACTCCAGTGGTTGAAACAGGTTTCATAGCTTGTACCCTCAGTATCTTCCACGTAACAGTAAACATCATAGAGATCATCTGGATTCATTGTGCCATAGTTTCTCACTCCTGGTTGGCCATCCATGTCGCCATAGCAGCCTTCACGGGGCACCTGTATCGGATACCTGCAAAAACAAAATGAATCCTGTCTTTAACTTTGAAACCTTTAACCTTTATAGACTACTTTAGGGTTTTTACTGACTGACAGACAGAACCATGAAGCTTTAAGTCAGTGTTGAAACAAGCAGATAAAGAAATCAGCAGTCACCTAACAGACTGATCTGCCAGCCAGCCTGCATCACACTGCTCATAGCCGTCATAATAAGACGCCAGCAGCTGGTCAGGAGTGGCGATTTGAGCCCCAATGGCCTCACAAGCCCTCTGAGCCTGGGGGAAGGAAAATGCGTAGCGGCCCAGAGCATCTCTGTAGTGGAATACAGTGCCTAAAAACACAAAGATGAATAAAAAAACATATAAGTAGACATTCATACAAAGGTTGTCAATTTGTATCAGAATTTCCTGAATATTTTTTACTTGGTTACCTATGACTTGAAGTTGTACAAGGTCACTGGCATCCTCAAGGCCTTGCTGCACCTCACAGCGATAGTGACCCGAATCACTGGAGCGTAAATCTCCCAGCCACAGGGACAGATCATCCGGCGAGGTCGTGTAGTTGAGCCAGGCGGCGCGGTCTCTGTAAGCCTCATTCACCTTTATCCTTTGACCCCGTGCCACCAGGATCTGAGTCTCCACCCCGCCTGACACCACCGTCCACTTAACCCGTGGAGTAACGGGAGAAGAGGAGGAGGAGGAAGTGGTGGGTGTGGAGGACAGGGTCACCAGGCAGGGGATGGAGATGGAGCTGCCCAGTGGGGCTGAAAATGGGCCTGAGTGGGGGATGTTCACCTGGAGCTGCTGAGCATCGTCTGCAGGAAATGAAGAACACAGAGCGTGAAGAGCAGCGTAAATTTGCTGACATTAGTGAATCACGGTTGTACTTAAAACACCTTTGTCCTCTGTGCTCTTAACTGAATGTGACTAAAGAGTGAGAAAATATCGACGCACCAAATGTAGATGGAGTCTGGGTGGGGAAAGCCAGTGTAAGACGACAGACAGCAAGAAGAAGTGGAAGTATTCGGACATGTCTGTGGAGATAAGAAGGAAAACCATTTAGAAAAACCAAGATTAATGAAGCTTGGAAGTGAAACTAAGATCAATGGCTATTAATCCTCCATAGACGTGCAAATTTTCCGTCACACCTTCTTCAACCTTTTACCAGCAGATTTTTAGTATTGGAAGTCATGTTTTGTGCTGGTTCAGCAGTAAATAACTGAGCTCACCAACTGGTTTAGAGTCAAGTAAAAGGTGAACACACATAGGAGAGGATTGGGGTCACTGAAATGGTTTTTCTTTTTTCTGCAATGACTCAAAACATAAAATTAGAATAAAAATTCTGAAGATCAAGTCACAATGAATCTGACTTCTTTTCCTCAACATCCTCTTTGTCAGAATTTTAAAATACTGTTAGAATTCAGACTCTTCTCTCACAAATTCTGAGATAAAGCAATTGATTTGGATGGTACAGACCCAGAATTCTGAAACTTAGTCAGAAATACAACTTTAGTTTCTCCAAAATTGAAATTAAAGTTAAACGTGCAACCTTGCTTTCTAAATTCCTATATTATATTCACAATTCTGATTTTTCTGCCTCAATAATTTGAGATTTAAGTCAAACTACTGATTTTTCTGCCTTAAAATTTTAAGATAAAGGCAAAAAGCAGCTGTAATGCTGGAACTGAATTGTTTATCTTTTGGAAAAGAAATCATTTCCTCTTTTTTACTCTTAAGTGCTAATTTCACTACAAATTCCATCTACTGTTACAGTTTTGCTCATGCATTGCTCTACAGCTTGGTATAGAGATAACTAAATGTTACTGTGAAGGCGTCTAAGCATTTGATAAGCTCTTCACAAGAGCAGAACTTCAAAACTTAAAACACTTTCAAAACATGCAGCAAGAAAGATTTTAACCCATATGGGCTTGTGCTCACAATGAAACACAAAACAGGCAAAAAAAGGATCTGGAGGTTATCTTAGGAGAGGAAAGACACGCCTTGTGAAAAGAGCAAACAAGTTCATCCAAAACATGCCTGTGGGAGAAGATATTATTAGAGCCAGATAAGAGTCTACAGGCATGGTAACAGATTCGTCACAGTGATGATCACAGATAAATGCTAACCATCTTACATTAGTATGCAAACAAATGCTAATTAATTAAATGAGCGTGACATGAACATCTGTGCCAACTTTAATGTCATTGGGTCTTATAGATTTTGCGACATGAGGAAAACTTGAGGAAAACCAAAGCCAGGAAATTAACTAAGTTTCAAGAATTCTTCCCCTTCATATTTTTAATTCTTCACGATCATATTTGAAATTTATCCATATTTACCCAAACAGGAGTTATTGAGGTGTTTCACCCTGAAGCAAGAGGTGTTTTATATTTAGACTTTAGTCACTGATAAATGAGTCAGAAGAGTCTTATCATTCTATTAGTGCATTTGACAGAAACAAAAATAATTGATTAGCTAAAAAAAAAATGCAGCAAATGGGGCAAAACTAGTTTACAAGTCTCGTTTTCTGATATCAAAACAGCAACTAAAAATAGATCAGACATATTTTTAATCAATATCTGTTGACAACAATCCTCAGCATTTGATAAAGTGTGGCAATATTCAGACCCTTCACCACTCCAGAGACAATAAAAAGAAATATGTTAAACACCACACACGAGTCCCATGAGACACTGAAAAGCTCATCTCACAGCTCGACAGTGAAGCATAAAAGAGCAGCTTCTCTGGTTTTCAGAGGGAAGCAGGGAGCGCAGACTCCTGACCACAAACCATTCATCACCTCCGGGAGCTAATGACACAGCGTCTCAGCCCCGCGGCGTCCTGCCAGCTCCCCGTCACCAGCCAGGGTCTGTCATTAACCCAGCAGGCATGGCAGCGCTCGCAGTGACCTCACACAACCTCCTGATGAAGCAGCAAATGTTCATTCATTATTGAAAAGCAGCGCTTCAGATCCTGATTACTTTTCAGGACTGATGAAGTGCTCTTTAGGATTCAGGGAAAGCGTTTAAATATGTATTACATTCATACAGCCATGTTTATAGATCCAAAAAGATCTGTAGCAACAAATGTATAATCTTAGAGTGTTATAAACTGACGTCATGACTCTATGAAAACTTTTTTAAAATCTTTTATTACATTTAAAGACAGTACTGCAAGAAAGGTCCATGTTGCTTCAAATGATTTTGTTATTCTCAAATTTTTGTTGGAAAAGATGCATTTAAGTACAGTTTTTCCAATCCAATCCCTGGAATTGTGCCTCACTCAAAGCAAAATTAAAGCCTCAAACATGGTTTTCTTACTTTTGCTGTATCAGAATATTGATTTTTTTTGTCTATGAGAAATTTCATGTATGAATGGGTGAAAGTAAAACCTAAGTATTTTATTGTTATATAGGGGTGACCACATTCTAAACACCAAAGAAGAGAACCCACAACTCAACCCAGTAGCTTCACGACTCATTCATTTATTAATAACACTTCTTTTCTCTTTGAAGATAAAATTTTCTACAATATAAACATGAATAATATAAAAAAGCCCTTTTCTGCAGGTCAAATCTATAAAAATGAAAAACTGGGTTTGTTGAGATTATATTTTTGCCCAAATTAAGTTGAAATTTTGAGATTTAAAAACTTAAATCTATGACTTTTTGTCTCTTCTGTCATAACTTTGACTTTGTTATCCCAAAAATTTGAGTTTATCATCTCATAATTTTGACTTTTTATCTCAAAATTTTGACTTTAATCCTCAACATATTGACTTGGATACAAACCAAAAAATTCTCAACAAAGCCAAGTTTTCCCTTTTATTTTTTAGCTGGTGGGAATGGACTTCCATAATAATGCCTCACCATTTACTTGAATAAAGAGAAAAAATATATATTTCTCTTGTCAAAAAAAAAAAGCCTTGAAATCTTTGTCAGAATGTAGGCCAGTGTATGTTGGTCTGTAAAACGAGAAAAGAAAAATCCGGACATTTTATAAAATCTACCCAGGCACAATTTTATTACAAAAAAGCAGGATGTGTCCAGGAAAAAGAGGACATTTGGTCACCCTATTATTATAACAATGTTGAGCAGTAGATTAAACAAATTACGATACTGTATCTTCTTCTTGAATAGATGAGTCATGTTAAAGAAAGCCTTAAAATGACTTCATGAGTAACACTTCTTGTTGCCACCACAAAGCCACAAAGAGATTTTGAAGACTCAGTCCATGGTTTGTTTGTGTTGCTGAGAGCTTTGACACAACAGACCTCCTACAATAAAGCCTCTGAATGACTCTCTTGATGAACTGATATTGAAAAGAGAGGAGAAACAGAGCTGAAGACAGAAGAGAAACTGTGTGTGACAGTTTCATTTCTGTTGAAATGAAGTTTCAGAGATGCTGACACACGACCTCATAAATGGAGTTACACACAGCCAAGGTGGCAAAGAATCATGCATATAAAGCAAAAAATGGTCAGAGAGAAATTATTTTGGAGTTAACCCAGCAAGTTCTGCAGTTCTATGTCAGACACATGTACGAGTATGAGCCGGCACAAACACAGCTCACTAACTTGTGTCAAATTAGAAAGGCGTCCTTTGACGGCAGAGTAAAACTGCTGTCTGTTTCCCTGCCAGCTGGGCAAACTCCACTCAGGCTGCTATCACTATTAGTATTCTTGACAAGAAAATGCCTCACAGAAAGTGAGCAGTGGGCCAGGAGGACAGCTGCACACTGTGCTTTCACTTCATACCAACTCCCTTCACAAAAGGCCTCGAGGGAAAATTAAAGGACAGGGCACTGGCACACTTGCTCTGCTTTTTCTTTTTCCTTTTCTCTGGCTCTTTTCAGGGCTGGAAGGAGGAAGTTTGCTACCAAGAAAGAATCGTTCTGGAGCATTCTTTGTACAAAAAGAGCAGCGTTAAGACACTGAGCGCTGTTTAAAATGTGGTGGGAGTGATGTGACTTTGTGTGTTTAGATTGACGACAAAGGAGAAAGTCCTGGTTGCAGCTCATTAGTTGACTTTTTAAGAGCTAGTTTTTACTGCTTCAGTGTCACCAGGCACTCTGCAACAGTTCTGTTCCTTTAATAAGTGTAACAAGGAGGACAAATGAAGATAAAAATCAATGCTACCCACTGCATTAACAAGTCTACAAACTGCAGCCAATGCATTATCCACAGGCAGCACTAATCCAGTCTCCTCATGCAGCAGCACAGCAAGAAGCTTTGGACTTTATTTTTGCTCATTAAGCTTGAAAAATCAGGAGAACTGAACTTCAATGATTCAGTTTTTTATGCAAAATAAACATGTTGCTGATGTTGAAGTTTCTATCTGCTGGTGCTGCTCTGGTGACTAAAAAGGTTGCTCACTTCATGGTGTGATGCTGCAGTTCTCTGCAACAAGGTCAACTCAGGCAATTCTCATCTCCTTCAAAAGTCAGTACAGAACTTCTGATGCCAGATTAGACAGGTAAGACAAGCAGGGGCTCGAATTGGACTAGTGAAAGTCTAAATCTGCACGAGAGCTGTGGCTTCATACTTCTAGTTTCACTGTACTTTCAATAGATTATGTTCAACAAAATGCAAAAAAGGTCGAATAAGAAATGAAGCACCAGATACAAGATACTGTAAGAATGTTCTTTTTTTGAATAAACTATCTTTTCAACCCTGATAATAGAGTGATTCAGATGATACACTTTTAAAATCATACAATGTCCTGTATTTGTAATGCCTGCATTTCCCCATTCATAATATAACACTTAGTTTGCACTGGTTTCATTTTCCTCACTTGAGACCCCTTGATAATTATTCACTATTTGAAGTGTTAACATAGTCTAATTTGTATGAAGGTAAACCTCAAATGGCGATTACATGTCTCTTAATGTACAAGTATACTACATGTTCCCTTCTTTGTGTGCTATGATATCTTAAGTATTCTTATAGTAATTGTTAAGGCACTTATTGGGTTCAACTTGACAAAATAATTCAATAAAAGACAATCTCACAAGCTCTACCATCTCAGTCTCTTAATCTTTGAGATTTAATTTTCATATTTTATTGTGAGACTGTGGTGTACAGAGGAGTGTTTCAGTCAGACTTTGTAATTTATTGTGAATTCAAATTCACATTGAGTCTCATGAAGAAATGGGATAAAATGCAATATTGTGGCCTTGAGAAGTTGCAATGTTTAAGAGATATGATACTCAGACAAATCAATGAGAAAGTGCCACCTATTATGGCAAAGGTACCACCAATCCATATTCTCAGTACACGATTATATAGTCAGGCCCAACAAGGATCCACTTTAAACTGCTTTTATTGCGACTTCTGTGTGATAAACACAACAGATCAGATCTCAAAGATCCTCCTATACAGATAACACGCTTCTCATTTCCTAAAACCAAAATATGCACCATCAAACACAACAGCTACCCACAGTGAGAGGGCCGACTTCCTGTTCTGAGAAAGCTTCTATCAAAACCTAAATTTGTACTGATTACTCCCATGAACAAAACACCACCAGTCTATCTCCCAGCAAAATGACCCATTTGGAAAAGCCACCCACCAAAAGAGATACCAGCCAGGACCACCAAAGATCCTGGGAATGAGTCAAAGTCTGTCTAAAAACAAGTCCCAGATCTCAGACCTGACTCAGAAAGTCTGTGGCCCGACCGCAGTGCACGCACACAAGCTTGTTCCAAACCTGCAGGGACACTTTGTAGTGAATTGTCTCTGTGCTGCTACAAAGAGACGATTTATTCATCTATTCCTGGATCCTGACTGTGTTCAGGTGTGCCCTGCTTCCTCAGACTCATCACTTTCACATCTTATGGAAAACAGGTCTGGCAGTCTGCTGCTTTTTTGTTTCAGTGATGATAAAACTGTGGCTTTAGAAAGGAGCTGTTTCAGTTTCAAGACCTCTCCAAGTTGATGCTTTAGTATTCCTACAATCTGTTACTAAAAATCTGCTGTGTAGTCTTAACAGATTGAGCTGCTTAAATTACAGATTGGTAGATGTCACAGGGTTATTATAATTTGTTTCAAGTCCAACTCTTTAGTGGGGTACTGAAGAGTTTCTTCTCATTTTATATTTTATTAAAATATACTGTATCATTTTCAATCTTATCTCACTGGATCATATTGTACTTTATCATATTTTACTTTATTTTGGTGTCTTACCATATCGTATTGTGTCCTGTCATGTTTCATTTTAATGTATCATAGCTGAACGTACTTTATCTGGCATATTGTACTATTTCATATCATGACATTTCTTATCAAATCATATATTGTGTTTAGGGATGAGTACGAACAAGATTTTATTGTTATCAATGCACTTATCAATCTCGCTCATCCATCTGATTCTTTATTGACCTTCTTATCAATTCTTTAAGTAGCTTTATGGGTTACAGGTTCTTTGTCAGCATCATTTTGTGGAGTTTATAAGTACATTAATAGGAAATTGGTCATTGGATCTGGATATCTCTGGATGCAAATATGCAAAAATAAATAAAAATCACGTCACGTGACATCGATGTTTTGTTTTGTTTGTTTCTGACTGAGAAAAGCCACCTAGTGTCTTGAAGTGGTAGTAGCAATGCTTAAAGTTGTGTGTGACCTGTGTGTATGAAAAACATTTGCCTGTTAGTATTTTGACATTTCTGTTCTCAGTTTTGTTCTCAAAAAGTTATTATAATATGTTTTGATGGAAATTGAAATTCTGTTGTAAAAGTTACATTGATTGAGGAAATCGTCACACACAAAGGCTTATGATGTCAATGGATTTAACTATTTCTTATCGATTCCTCAAAGAGAATCCGTTCTCAGTGACCATCTCTAATTGTGTAGCATCATTACATATCGTATTATATCCCATTTTACAGTATCAAACCATTATGTTATTCACTGGATTGTGTCATATCTTATGTAATGAGCCATATCAGTGTATTTTATCATGTTGGGTTATATTACACTGTATTTTGCTGTATCACACCATCATTCTATTAAATTACATCTTATTGCGTCATACAAGCTTCCAAAAGTCTGTTCAAACAGGTTTCTTGCCAATGTGACTTTGCATCATAGGACACATCAGTGCAAAAAATATCCCAGAGAAAAAAAAAATACATCCTTAAACCTGAAATAGAAACAGTGAAGTTGCTATTTAGGCATCAAGTTCCAACAATTTATGTTTAATCCATAGAGAGGCAGCAAATTGAAAAAAAAAAAAAAAAAAAATCTTTTTTTCTAAAAGCTTGGACAAAATTGACCCCATAGTCCTCTCAGTGCTTTGGGTTGGATTTGCTCCACTTGCTAATATCAGAGCAACTGGACCATCAAATTAAAGTGTACCCTCTGCGATCCTCTCTCTACCTGTCCATTAGTGTCATCCACCTGAGCCCTCTGGTCAAAAAAGGGGCATTGCATGCACTTAAGTCAAAAAGCACAGAAACTAATTCTAGGAGCTTTCACCCTAGCCTGAAGTTATACTAAGAAAAAAAACCCAGTAAATGTGGAAAAAGAAGTTTAGCAGTTGTGTAAGTTACAGCTGAGAATTTCAGGTCAGTTTTCTTTGCTTTTGTTGACAGTTTCACGCTCACCTGTGTTTTATCTCAATACACTCAACAGTGATGACACAGTCAAGAGCCATGAAGATGACAAAAGCAGCTGCACATTTTGCTGAAACACCATGGGAGGTCTGAGAGAAATCAAAAGGGAAGCTTGGAGCTAATGAAAGAAAGTTATACTTGGGTAAGTGCGTCAGCTGCTAGAAATGTCATTTTCTGGGTACACACTGAACCACCAGCCACAATTTCAGGACCTCCACTTTAGGACAATAACTTCTGCGACGCAGTTAAGTGGTAATTACGGTAATTTTCGTAAATTGCATGATAACTTAAAATCCCAAATCACTTCAACATGAAAAGACGCTGTCGACCTACCGGGCTCCTGTGAGCAGCATCTTCAGCTGATGCAGGGTGGATTGACTTCTTTGGAGTATTTTCCGTCAGCTGCTCTCTGCGTGCTGCAGTGCGTCTGTCCTGTCAGGGGGGGAAAGCGGCTCTGGATGCTCTGCGCAGGTATGAGGGAGCTGCTTACTGCTGTCCGATACACTCGCAGGCTTCAAGAGAAAGGAGGGAGTTCAGAGAAAGTGATGCCACATATACAAAAAAAGAAGAAAAAAAATCCTGAACTGCCCACTTTTTCAGGCAACAATCGGGATGGAGATGGCGCATGCCTGTCAGAGGGGAACTGGGAGGGATGTCATCTAAAATAAGCGATGTTATAGGCTTTGAACACTCAGGAGATGACCTATATGTGTTTATCTGCAGGGAAACGACTAATGCACACAGCGTCATTTGGATGAAGTGGAGTAGGTTGAGTCAGTTGCTGCTGCTGCAGGTAATATTGCAGCACAGTCACCTATGGTGGGCAAAGAGGAGGGAGGGGGAGCTGACAGACCTCTAACTCTGTTAAGTGGACTTTTGATCCTTTAAATCACCTTGTTTGACTCTGTTTGTGTCATTAACATGGAGATTATATGTCTGCTGCATTCCACAGAAGTGCAGAAATAGATATCTTCAATGTGTATGTGACGAAAGGATAAAAAACTTACCATAGTCATTAAAGGGACTGAGAGGACTTTCTGAGAACACTTGAAAAGTGTCATAACCAGATAAATGCCTTATCATAATCAACACTAAAATGAAGTTATCTGCACCAATTATAGCCAAATGCTAATCACAGCTTCTTGACAGGACTGTACAGACCAGACCAGACCGGACCAGATTGATGTACGACGCGTTAAAGTCTCTACTGGCCCTTTTCCACTATACATTTCCCAGCCCTACTCGACTCAACTCTACTCTATTTAGCTCTACATGGTTTGGTTAGCCTTTCCACTAGCCCGACTACAGACTCAAGGTGGGCTTGGATCTTATAACACAGCTGCGCTAAAGTGATAAGTCATAATTTCGTACTAACATATGTGCCACCGTGGTCTTTAAAGGAAAAAAAAACAAAGCTTTCAAAAGATTTCATTTAAACTAATACAGCGTCTCAATGTTGGGCATCATGACATCAGAGGTAAACAACAGCCTTGTGCTGCATGCAGCGGAGGAAAACGAAGGAGCCGCTTCCTGACATTAACTCTTCTCTGGATCCAGTGAGATTGCCTTAATTTTTTATTTTTGGGCCTGGTGTACCAGAGACTTTTTGTTGAGCGATCATTCTTCTTTGGACCGTTTTTCCTTTTTGGTTCCCTGTGGATTAATGGACTGATTGGTGCTTAAAGACTCTTGTGGCAGACAGATCAGATCAAACTTTGATTTAATCAAAAAGACTCTTTAAACTGAACTATCTTTGCTGTTAACTTCTTTTTTGTTTAAAAAGGACTTTTGACTTATTAGGAATCATGAAGTTGCATCATAGGGCTGTATTTGGTGTTCATTCTGTGCAGTCGGGTTTAAATGTCATTAAAAACACGTCGCTGACTTATTCGTTTGGCTCTTGTAAGTGATTTGTACAGAGTCAGAAAGTGAAGCTGCGGAGACGTCATTCTCTGACCAATGAGTGGCCGGCAGCCCGTCAACGTCACCTTTTAGTATCGGCTCAGCTCGTTTGGAACCAGGGTAGAGCAGGTACTGAAAACTGGCGTCTGCCGCGTAGTACCAGCGAGTGCAAACGCTACATAAACCGAGTAGAGGCAAGTAGAGTAGGGCTAAGACGGGTCAGTGGAAAAGGGCCATACCTCTCTCTATCTACCTCTGAAAAACTGATATTGAGCCCACTGTCATTTTGCATATCAGGAAATGTGCAGGAGAAGGTAGGCTTTTACCCAACCCTGGCTGTCATGGCTAGAAAGCAGGTGTACATTTTGCAGAGTAAATAATTGCAGATGTTCGTCAAGTGTAAAATGTATGGCTGAGTGAAAACTGCAGCCATGAATCACATACTGTAAGTCTTCCTGGCAGACTTTTGATCCTGGCACCTGTTAGTACTGTATCAGAGGTAAATAAGGTCAGGGTAAATGTGGACGTGTGCCCTCTGCAGATACTCTGAATGGTGCTTTGTAGTGATCACGCTGTGACTCGTCAGAAGTTGATGCTGCACACCTGAGGAATCTCACATCCAGGTACCAGCAGGTCTGTCTGGGAAAGAAATGTCAAAGTTTAGAGAGCAGTCAGAGATCAGAGGTGTGTGTGAGTCCAACTTTGATTTCCAGCATTTGACAGACTGTCAATGTGACTCAGATTGATTCAGGGCGAGTCAGCAGCACTGCTCACTGTAAGATGTCATCCTTATTCCTCGGGGTAACTTTTTTTTTCTCTCCAGCTTCAGGCTGGCTTTGCAACACCTGCCCATGACATCTGACCTTTGACCTTACCCATCCTTGAGTGGAGTAAATAGGAAAGTTGGTGGAGAGGATCTTTTGGTGGGATGATGGTGTCCACAAGCGAAACTAAATTACAGTGTGGTGACATTGTTTATCCATGGGGATACTTTCTTTATTTACCAGAGAAAAACAATAAGAGGAAAGTTATTTTACACTCCCAGCAGCAAGTAAATAAATATCAAACAAGATAAAAACTTCTCTTAACAGAAATATAATTAATGAATGTTACAGTGAAAGCTATTGCACAACAAAATATTATGGAGTTCTGAAAAAATCCCCCCCAAAAAATTAAAAAATTACCCCATCAACCAAAAATTTCACAGACCCCCTGTTGAAGACCCATGTTTTATAGTCACATTTCAGTGGCTTAAAAAAGTTGGATGCAAGAGGAAACAAAGAAAACTATTGAGGATTTGGTCATGTTCACTAAAACTAAAATTTCACTCAGATTTATGCTTCTAAAAACAGGGGAGCTGAGTTATTGATGTGTTTTTAAAAAGTATAATTCATAGTCTGAGGACTCAACTTTTCATGAAACACTGAAGCAGTTAATCTAACCCTTCTTCTCTTTGTTTAGAGGGTTAGAATGAATAAAGTCTAAGACATAGCTCTTAGTGAATTTTGAATATTGTCGAAGGTTGAACAATGTTGTTTCAATTGAATTATTAGTTGTGGTTAGTCTTGGCTGTATTAATTAAAAACTTAAAAAAAGGAAACTAAAAAGTAAATAATAAAAAAACACACATCTTCTGGCTTAAGATGGCAGCATGACCAAACAAACTTGAAGCACTTGGCTGCATTTTTTGTTCTCCAGTCCTAATTCTTGATTGCATCTGCTAAATGAAACTGCAGAAATATACAAGTGTAGAGTAGTATCACATTTTCATAATGACTTCGTTTTGGCCTGTAAATGACCAATAATGATTTTAAATAGATTATTAAATTTCCTATTTTTGGTATGATGTGGGGATACTTTCTGTGAGCTATCGATCTGCAAGTGCAATATCAGCCTAAACACAAAAAATAATAAATCAAGCCTGGATGAGGTAATTTAAGTCCAAGAGGGAAACTAAGGGTAGTATTTTAAATTCACTCCATGCTGTAACATCCTGAGGTTATATACAAGAATTTACTGAGACGCTTAGTAAGATCAAACTTACTGTAAAACATGCATGCAAGCTGTGTTTCAGACCTGCATCCAAGCTAACGTTACATTTTCCAGCATCCTTCAAACAGCTAGCCTGTAATCAGGCACTATCATTATAATGTAGCTGAGCTTAGATCATCATGTGAGGCAGAAGCAATGGTCAATTTTAGCTTTTAAGTGTCTTCAGATGTTCTTTAAATGTTGAAGTCCTGCTGTTTCTCAAATTAGTGAGAAAAGTATAGATTAACTTGTGCATCAAAGAGCAGTTTTGTGAAATAAAGTCAGATGCAAGCTGTCACCTTTTAGCCGATGAATAAAGATCTTCCAGTGCAGTTTTATAGCCAACTCTTCTTCTGACACGTGCACCCAACACCACCAGGTGGGATTCATTAGTTTACATGGCTGAAAAAGCAAATATGACTCAGCTAAAATACAGAGCACAGCCTGCAGTTTATTTTAAAGTGTTCCTGATTCTGCTTGAGTCATGTTCAGTGGTTCTTTTAACAAGGTTACCAGAACTGCTGTCAGTTAACCACAGATGATTTGATGGTCATCTAAAGGCCCAGTCTACTGTGCACACGTCCAGACTGACATAAATCTGTGCTTTGTATGTGCAAATGGAAAAATTCAAGACAAATGAAGCGACACAAAGCTTCCACTTCACAAGCGTTACACATCACCTTGCTGTAATCCCAGACTGAAATCCCCATGCCATGACAGAAAAGACAACCAGCCTTTGAATCATTTTTCCTCCCATAAAAGCAAAACCTCAAAACCCGGTTTCCGCTGACTGGCTGCTTTTATTCCCTCATGGATGCAGAGTGGCAGAGAGGCAAACTGGTTCAGGAGAGGCGAGTCTGGGAAAAGTGCCGTTCTCATCCAATTGGCCAAACCAACCACGAGCCGTGCTTGCTGCATGATGTTTCTGCACCAACTAGAAATTAGGGTATAGGGAGCCACTGTGAAATTCTGATGCAGTTAAATTATCTGTGACACATCATTTCTGTTATAACCTGGCAACAAAAGTTAGCTGCTTCTCCAGCTGGAGATCTGGCAACGAGTGAAACTGGTATTACGGTAAATCAAAACTGGTGGTTAACCAGCGAGGGGCAGGAAACTTTAAAGGCAGCTGCCATGTAACAGATGAGTTAATGGCTGAGGATAAGCTCAGAGGAGACTGGGCTCCCATTTGATAGATACCAACAAACCTGTATTTATAACAACTATCAGCATTTCACGGTAAAGTTTGTTTGTCTTCAAGGGTTGACACCCCTCAACTCAGCTTTATTTATAAAGCACTTGGCCACAATTCCAACCTATAAATAGTGAATAATGTAAAGTCTGAGTCAGGGTCTTTGTCAGGAATGGGGATCTTGTCTTTTTTTTATTTTGTTAACTGAGATGCTCTAGTATTGCAGTGTATGAGGTTAATTTTCAAATGGCTGGTAGGGGTTTGAATCCAAGCTGGGGCATCTTTGTCCTCGCTAAATACAGATATGAAAGACAGAAAAAAAAATTCAAAAGCAGCTTAAAGAACAAACTTGATTGATATTTATTTATCCTCCTCTTTAAATGGGGACTTTTATGCTTTTATTCTCATAAAAACATTTTTTAAAAGTTGTGTTTCAAGTTTTAAAAAGTGCTAAAAAAAAATCAGTAGTTCCTAGAGTGTCCACTTGAGGCAGGCTCCAGAAGTACCAGGGACCACATACACACCTATTCAAAAACCAGATCTTTACAAAATATATATTCTTATAACCTGCTTTCAATAAAACAATTTATGAAAATGAGTTGTGTATAATTAGAGGCATGGCTGACCCGCTTGGATGAAAAAAATTCAAGTTGTGTTGGCAATAACAATATGGCACCTGCTCTACTTACCTACCAACTTCAAAACTCTGTTTCCAAGACGATTAGGTGACATATAAGAGGATACATCTGTGTATTTTACAGGTGATGGTTAACACGTCAGTATCTGATGACAAATTATCTCATCAGCTCACCTTCCTTTAAGTATGTAATAGAACTTTAACTGGCCTCAGAACTGGGAAATAATGAGAAAGCAGCCCAGGTTTTTAGAAACATGGAAGCAAAATGATTGTTAGACCAGATTATTAAGCTCTTGTGAATCATTTTCTCTGTCTTCCAACAGAGCCCTCTTTAATAAAGCAAACACAGTCTGCAATACTCCTTACTGTGTCAAATAAGGAACTCTGTTGGTTATATGATATGGTGTTTTGAGATTAATAAAACCCTCAGTGTTTTCAACTCAAGTCATTGTAGAGCATGTAAGATTGGGAGTTTGAATGTGTCGACCAGCTGGAGAAAGTGGGTGCAACAGCTTGTTTAAAAATAGCCCTTAACATTTAGCAGAACCTTTCCACGGCAGACTTTTTGACCTGTTTTAGCAGGAAAAGCTCAGCTGTGACTAAAGCATTTACAGTGGCTGTGATCACTGTAAGAACTGCAGTAAAGCACATAAGTGACCAGTATGTACAGCAGAAAATGTCATTGAACATCTGATGATGACAAAGTAGTTTTTCATGTCCTGTAAAACATTCACCTGTGACAAACTGAGGCTCTGATGAAGTAAAAGTTACGCCTCTTTTTTATTGGCTTGCTGGTTTTGTACTTTCTTCAGTTGAAAGTAGCCTTTTCCCCAATATGGACGCTGATCTTCTCTTCTTTCAAATTCACTTGTGTCTCCCACTGAAAGTCTTGGGTAAAAAATGTAAGAAAAAAAGACTACTTCGCAGGCAGCAGGATGATCTTACTACTTTTCTTTCTACATATTCTGTGGTTTTGACGTCGACATCATGTACAGTATAATTTTCATATTCAAGTTGTATAATACAGATGGACTTGTCTGGTCATGCATTAAAGGCTGAGGTCATGTTTGAAACCCCACGTAAATGCTTTAAGAGTTCACTGTAATAATGTGCAGTGCCAGTTTATGTAGAGTCAAATGAGGTGAGTGAGAGCTTGGTTAAACCCATCCAGTCTGTATAGTCTCCTTCCAGACCATTTCCTTCTCCACTCTGCTTCCCAGACTCTTAGGAAAGACAGGCTCATTTGTCTCAAGGCTTTGAGTTTTGGAGCGCAGCATGTCTGGGCTCCTGTAAAATAATATGACTGATTCAAGTCTTATAAACAATCCACATGGGCAGAAATTATTATTATTTTAAAGTATACAAGCTGATTTTTATACTAATGCTTGCTTTTTTTCCACTTACTGTTTCATCCCTGGAGAGTTAATCACAGTATGTGCTTTGTTCATGATGATTTGCATTCTTTCCTTCCCAACATACAGCTACTTCATGGTGATAGATTTGAGACAAAACTGTTTTGTGTGGTTCAGTCACCGCACTTCTGTGATCAGGGGCCAACTTTTTCATTAATTAGATGCACAGACACGTTAACCGGAAAGTGCATCTCTTTTGCTTGGTGCTGTAGAAAGCATCCACAATCGGTCTATTACAGATTTTTGTTTAACAAAAGGTGGCTGAAGAAAGCGAGAGGAAACTGCTTTAAAGCTGAAACAGTTGTGTGGAAAAATTCATTGATCTCAAAGAACTGCAGAATTTTAAACTTATTCTTTAGGTGTAAACACAAATAAGCTTTTTCAGATAACACACATTATAGATATATTTATGCTGACATGTACATGTGCAAACATTTCCTCAGGTGGATTGGATATGACATGATGTAGTTTTCCCAATTCCATTATTGCGATTCAGAATAACTGAACCATTACAATGTTTTTTGAATGATTGAAAACAATGAACAGCAAAATCATAGTTGTGACATTTATTAATAACAATAAAAAGAAACAAAGAACCATTGAAGCTTCATTCATTCTGGAAATATGGAAGTTTAGGTTTGTGAGTAACTTTTTCTGTATGTTTGATTTTTCCTCTTACATGTAAACAAAGCTGTTTCTCTCTTACATGTGTCCATTGAGCCTTCTTCACTTCCATTTACTTACACTGTCTCTTTTTGATTCGTTAGACTCTCTTCAGAACAAAGTGTCTCCAAAGGCTCTGTGAAAATATGACTGTGGTCTGAATGTCTCTGATTTTTTCCCCTCAATACCAATAGGACCTCCGGTGCCTTCGGTTTTCCTGGATGCCCAGTTTCTCCATGACTTCCTCCTCCAGAGTTTTCAGAGATGGTTCATAAGTCTTTTCTAAAGTGTCTTCAGGACTGGTGTCTTTGGGACCATCTGTGAGTATAGGAATGGAAGAAAGTCACACATCAGAAATAAATATACTTGGGAAAGCATTGTCAAATAAATGATCACTCTTAGATGTGCAGCTTTGTTAAGACAGGAGGGAAATTAATTAACAAAAAAATGAGGTGCACAAGAAAATAATCCTGCTTCTGTCCATTGTTGAACTAAAACAAGAAGAAATGTCTGAAAGAAATAAGCAAGGATTAAATTAGTTTTTCAAGTTTACACTTCTAATCTGGAAAGAATTGTGTTTCTGACACTGTAAATCAATCACTCTGCATAACTCAGGAACCTATTTTTAGAATGCAAGTCTTACCAGGGTGGAAAATTGAGAGAAAACCAGCTGACGCTCAGCTAACAGGATATAAACTGGCTATGGCTGAAAAGAATGTCTCTCTATTCACAAATAAACCGTCACCTTTCCACTGCTGTGGAACAATGCCGTCTCGTCGCTCCACGATTGGTTTAGGGATGATGCGACCTGTCCGGAGAGACACTCGGACCCTGTCACCCTCTTCTGTGAATTTCCACTCCACCTCAGTGGGCTTTCTGGAAGATCAATATCAGAACATCACAAATTTATCAGCTAGGTAGCCAAAGAACACTGGACAACTGCTTCATGGTCTAAATGTAATTAACAGACATATATATGATCCTGAATGTTTTTTTAAGTTAAATTTGTCCAAAAAATGTTTGTGCATTTGTATCAGATCATTATCCCGACAGCTGGGTTACGATACCTGTCTGAAGGGTCAATGAGGGCAACATTGCGAAGTAGGATAGGAGCCTCGCTGGAAATATAAGTCCCACGGTAATCCCAAGTTTTTCCAATATACCTGTGATGCTAAAACAAAAACAACAGTTCAGTGATGAGACCAAATAGTGGTAGGGAAATGAGTTTTTTTTGTGCACTGAAGGAGCAGTTGCATCCTAACTCATGATATCTGGCTCCATCTAGTGGAGCCACAAAATCATACATGGCTTTTGAGAATGGCACTGTTACAACTTTTGCAGTTAACTGCAGTTTGTTTAGGAAAGTAGGATGGCCATGTCTTGTGTTTAAAAGTATAAACAAATGTGTCTGCTTTTACTGAGAAAGCTATGATGTTCTTACTGTATTCAATCCTTCGACCATGACCCAGTTTCTTTTTCTGAAAACTTGGATCACTTTTCCTTGCTTTCCTTTGTCCTTCCCGGAGAGAATCTCAACCTTAAAGAATAAAAACAAAACGATTACTCAGAATGAACAAAAACTTTATTTTATTTATGGATACATGTATTACTTTTATCATTAGTAACACAGCAGCGGCGTCACCAAAGCAGATTTTCCCACCAGTGGATGCAGCTATCAAATCTTGCCAACTATTTTTAAGTCCTTGTTAAAAATATTGCTCCTCTGATATATTGACATTGTAAGTTTTATGAATGCAAAAGTTTAAAGAAAAGGAGAGTCTTGAAGTTTAAATATTTTGCTTTTTTAAATTATACTCCAAGCAGTATTCAATTCTTTAATGAAAATTATGACAATAAATATTCTTCAAGGACCCTTTTTTCTTTTTTACAACAAAGAGGACAAGTTAAATAATGTCATGTTGATAAAACCTTTGTGGGAAGCATGTTTTGTTTTCATTAGGGGACAATAAGGAGACAAAAAATGTTCGTGGTGGACTATATGACATTCAAAGTCTGCAGCATTTCTCCACTGTGTGTGTCCAAATGCAAGCAGTGCCATTCTGTAACAAGCATTTGGCAACTCTCATAGAGGCAAATTACAGCCCTCATATTGTGAACATAGCATTTGCTTAAAACTAGGGATTAACTATGAAGCCATAGAGTCCACATAGAGAGTTTTATTGTCGTGCTTGACTTGGGTGTGGGGATCATTCTTCAATAACACCATTATTACATGAGTGCAGTAGTGCGGAAAAATGTGCAAAAATGATCAAATTTCGATTATTTTTCCTTTATTGCAGTTGAGGCTTAATGTGCGACTATTTTTAGATTCCACATCTTATGTGTTTTGTTAAACACAAGCAATAAATCCTTCTTCATTAAAAGAGAGTACCATACTAGATAAATACAACTAAGAGTACATGACTTTTAAAAAAGAAGAGCTATTTTGATTCAGTCATGCAATGCCAAATACCATTTTTGGTAATGGGAGGACATTACATCGAGACAGAATAATTCAACAAAAAGTATTACACAAGTAAAAGTATAAGATACAGTAAAAATGAACTAGATCGGTACAGCCTTGGTTCTGATCTCTGATCAAATGTTTAGCGTCTACATTTATGACTAGACTGAAATTATACAGGCCGAAAAAGACTCAAATTTTCCTTAAAAGACTGACTAAATCCTAAAATAACTGCAAAAATGAGTCTTGGTTCATGGAGCTGAATAACATGACAACAGGAAATCAATGTCTACTTAAGAGGTACCGCGTTATTGTTTATCTAGCAATGTGCTGGTCAGTTCATCATGACTTTATTAACAGACTTAGTATCCCTCTGTTGTCTCGTGTTTGCGGTCAGAAACTCACCCTGTCTCCCCTCAGCACGGACCAGTCCTCCGCTTCAAGTGGCTCCACAAACACCTTTCTCCTCTTCTTGTTCGGAGGATTCAGTCGCTTTGCAGCCGCCGTCCACGGCCTGTTTGTGCCGTAGCGATAATCTTTGGGCACAACAACCCTGGCTGCCATCGAGAGGATAGCTGTCAGCCTCATTGTGCTGCTGCAGGACGATAAAAAGGATGAACTGAGAGCTCAAATTGTCCCAAGCTTCCCTTGGAAACACCTTTCTGACTTAACATGAGCTAGGCTAACTTAGCACAGCGAAGAAAGCACCGTTTAGATTGTTTAAAGCGGATTATCATGCATGTTTATTCCACACATAAAAGATATGTTCATTTGATATTCTACATAACGAAGAGACACTTCAGAAAGCATTCAATTACAAAAGAAACCGGGCTGGTAACAACACTCACGTCTCTTACCCTCTGTTGTCAATGTCACATGTATTTCACTCACTGAAGCGAGAGAAAGGAACAGCGACACCGCGTGGACCGGAGGAGAGACCAGTCACCGCGCAGGCGCAGTGGACAGTCAATGCGTCAGCTACTGGACAGCAAGGGCTTTTGCTTTTTAATTTTAATTTTATTGACAAACTTTGAATTAAAAACTCTCGAGAAGAATAAAGACACAAGTTTAGCACAGAAATAAATTTAAGACAAAAATAAATAAAATAAAATGAAGAACTAGAAACGCAATTTCTGAAGAAATTGCGCTGTGAATGCAGAAGCTGAAGCAGCTTGCGCTGAACTGCTAATGCAGAATCCTGAATATGCTGAATTACTGAATTTATCTGAAAATGGTTGAATGAATCTTGAAAAACTTGCGCTGAACTGCTGAATGCAAAATGTTGAAGGAGAACTCACGAACATGAACATGAAGAATTGGCAGAAAGCAGGAGATCCTTTTGACAAGCCTACAAAAAAGGAAACAAGCAGGGTAAGGGAAAATCACTGTACCTTTGTGTTGGCTCACTTCATCTCACATGCCAAAAGTCTTCTCAAAAGTCACAAAACACACCTTCGAAATGCAAAATTTAACTCTGGTCTAGAGGTCTTGTTTCTCTAGGTAGACCAACAAATAAACAATACATAGATAGGGCCATTGGATCTCATTGATCGAAGCTGAGGCACAGTCAAAAATGCTGGAGAAGGGGCGCGGTTGGCCGAGTGGATGTGGCTGCGCACCATGAGGCTATGTCCTCGAGCGGGCGGCCCGGGTTCGAATCCGACCTGTGGCCAATTTCCCGCATGTCACTCGCCACTCTCTCTCCCCTTTCGGACACTATCCATTGTCCTCCTCTATATTATAAAGGCACAAAAAGCCTAAAAAAATAACTGAAAAAAAACAAACAAAAAAAAAAGTGCTGGAGAAACCACATGATTCGAGCGGGAGTTGAACCAGCGACCTTAGGATCACTGCTATAATCAGTGTCTTCAGTCCTCCACTCTAACAACTGAGCTATCAGAGTGGGTGTACAGTACAGAAAGCAGGAGATCCCTTTGACAAGCCTACAAAAAAGGAAACAAGCAGGGTAAGGGAAAATCACTGTACCTTTGTGTTGGCTCACTTCATCTCACATGCCAAAAGTCTTCTCAAAAGTCACAAAACACACCTTCAAAATGAAAAATATATCTCTGGTCTTTAGGTCTTGTTTCTCTAGGTAGACCAACAAATAAACATTTCATAGATAGGGCCATTGGATCTCATTGATCAAAGCTGAGGCACAGACGAAAGTGCTGGAGAAAGCACATGGTTTGAGCGGGAGTTGAACGAGCGACCTTAGGATCACTGCTAGAATCAGTGTCTTCAGTCCTCCACTCTAACAACTGAGCTATCAGAGTGGGTGTACAGTACAGAAAGCAGGAGATCCCTTTGACGAGCCTACAAAAAAGGAAACAAGCAGGGTAAGGGAAAATCACTGTACCTTTGTGTTGGCTCACTTCATCTCAAATGCCAAAAGTCTTCTCAAAAGTCACAAAACACACCTTCAAAAAGAAAAATTTAACTCTGGTCTAGAGGTCTTTTTTCTCTAGGTAGACCAACAATTAAACATCACATAGACAGGGCCATTGGATCTCATTGATCTAAGCTGAGAAAAAGTGGAAAGTGCTGGAGAAAGCAAATGCTTCGAGCGGGAGTTGAACGAGCGACCTTAGGATCACTGCTAGAATCAGTGTCTTCAGTCCTCCACTCTAACAACTGAGCTATCAGAGTGGGTGTACAGTACAGAAAGCAGGAGATCCCTTTGACAAGCCTACAAAAAAGGAAACAAGCAGGGTAAGGGAAAATCACTGTACCTTTGTGTTGGCTCACTTCATCTCACATGCCAAAAGTCTTCTCAAAAGTCACAAAACACACCTTCAAAAAGAAAAATTTAACTCTGGTCTAGAGGTCTTTTTTCTCTAGGTAGACCAACAATGTAACATCACATAGATAGGGCCATTGGATCTCATTGATCAAAGCTGAGGCACAGTCAGAAATGCTGGAGAAAGCACATGGTTTGAGCGGGAGTTGAACCAGCGACCTTAGGATCACTGCTATAATCAGTGTCTTCAGTCCTCCACTCTACCAAATGAGCTATCAGAGTGGGTGTACAGTACAGAAAGCAGGAGATCCTTTTGACAAGCCTACAAAAAAGGAAACAAGCAGGGTAAGGGAAAATCACTGTACCTTTGTGTTGGCTCACTTCATCTCACATGCCAAAAGTCTTCTCAAAAGTCACAAAACACACCTTCAAAATGAAAAATAAATCTCTGGTCTAGAGGTCTTTTTTCTCTAGGTAGACCAACAAATAAACATTACATAGATAGGCCCATTGGATCTCATTGATCTAAGCTGAGGTATACTACGAAACTGCTGGAAAAAACACATACTTCAAACGGGAGTTGAACTAGCGACCTTAGGATCACTGCTTTAATCAGTGTCTTCAGTCCTCCACTCTACCAACTGAGCTATCAGAGTGGGTGTACAGTACAGAAAGCAGGAGATCCTTTTGACAAGCCTACAAAAAAGGAAACAAGCAGGGTAAGGGAAAATCACTGTACCTTTGTGTTGGCTCACTTCATCTCACATGCCAAAAGTCTTCTCAAAAGTCACAAAACACACCTTCAAAATGAAAAATAAATCTCTGGTCTATAGGTCTTGTTTCTCTAGGTAGACCAACAAATAAACAATACATAGATAGGGCCATTGGATCTAATTGATCGAAGCTGAGGTATAGTACAAAACTGCTGGAGAAAGCACATGCTTCGAGGGGGAGTTGGACCTGTCTCAAGGCTTCCATATAAATCTGTAAATTCACTCTAATTTTTTTTTTCTTAATATTGTGCTTACAATTTTAGTCTATAGTATGCCCATGTATGTTGGAGTCCCCGCCCCCCCTTACATTGGCAGATCCAGTGAGTATATTCAAGCCACAGTGTTTTTACAGGATCCAATTAAGGAGTCTTCAGTTTCTGAGAATCCAACATGTAAGCAAGCTTCTGCAGTCAGTAAACCCAGAAAAGAAGCACCAGCTGCCTCAAAGGATGTCTGCAAGTCAATACTTCAAAGTTAACCTTGTACCTGAGGGACATGATGAGAAAATAAGAAACGAACATGGAATTAATAAGATCTTTGACCAAACGATGTATTTTAGGAACACACTCAAACAAGTCCTGTGACAAATTCAAAGCTGTCAGGCCTTGTTACTAAACACCAAATCTAGTTCAGTTACCGTGGCCCTAAAGCCCCAAAGTGTGCTGCAGGGTTCTCTCAGGATCAAATTATTTGTGACAAGTGCAAAACAAGGTGGCATCATCCAACAGGGGAAAATAAGATGTGAAATGATTAATTAGAGGTAACTGAGCAAGGACAAACCTATTGGTGTAAAAGTGCAGTGACTAAAATAGGTCCCTTTAAAGGCAGAAGAAGAGGAAAAAGTGGAATGAAGAGAATTGTGGGTACATAAAAGACCAAGCATTTATTTTTCTGCAATCGACAAGTTTATTAAATGGACTGGCAGCTACAACAGTAAACTAAGCAGCAGATTAAGATGAATGACAGCTCCTGAAAGCAACTGAGAAAGCTAAACCAAGAATTACACTGTANACTCACGAACATGAACATGAAGACTTGGCTGAAAGGATGTGAAATAATGTCCAAAATGAAAATATGAATGGGTGAATTGAAGAATAAATGGAAAAGAAAGGAAATCAATGAATCACAATGAAAGAATTTTTCATCCCTAGAAGTTGTGTGGGAATTATCAGAATTATCAGATGTTTGAGACAGTGAAGTGCATGTGTGTGTGTGTGAGAGAGAGACAGCTTGTGTGTGTGTGTGTGTGTTTGTGTGTACATGGTTAATTTGCTTGTGTGTGTTGTGTGTGTGTGTGTGTGTGTGTGTGTGTGTGTGTGTGTTTGTGTGAACATGGTTAATATGCTTGTGTGTGGTGTGTGTGAGTGTGTGTGTTTGTGTTTGGTGTGTTTGTGTGTGTGTGTGTGTTTGTGTTTGGTGTGTTTGTGTGTGGGTATATGTTTGGTGTGCTGGTGTGCTGTGTGTTGGTCAGTGGTGCAGAGAAACAATCACTTGAGTATCTTTCTTCATCATTTTTTTGATCTGTAGGTATAAACAGGTGTGTCAGATCACAGGTCTCCATGGTAACCTGCTCGTTAGGCTGTTTGAAGCTGCAGCTGTTTGATTTAACTGACAGACAGTTGATGAGGAGCTGGATTTGAGCCAGGGACAAGGGTGTGAATATCCTGATCCTGTGCAAAAACCGTAAGGACTAGCGGAAAACCAAAACCACCATTAGATTCCCAAGGCTTAGGAGTATCTATTGATGTAAATTTCATGTCTGTTGAGCCACAGGTTTTACCAGAAATGTGAGTTAAAAAAGTGAGTTTTTTCTTAATCTCTCAGAAAGTCCCTTGAGATTTAACATTAGAGCAGATGGGGACAGATGATGACTTTCTGTGACAGTTAGCCACCTGTAGGCTTTGTCCTTTGTCCTTTTGGTGTCAAGTGTCCTTAATCAGAAGCAGAACAAGATTACCGACGTTTTGAGCCCAAATTTGAGTATGTGGAGTGAAATTTGTGGCCCCTAGGCCTGTTTGTCCAAAAAGTTTGCAGGTCATTTCTCTCCTGGTCCACACTCTAAAATTCAAATCCTCACTCTACAGTTTGAACATTCCACCACATACACACCAATATTAAACTGCTGCAAGGGCTGATAAACCTCATGACCTTTTAAGGAGTTTTGTGAAGAAACTATAAAAGCTACAAGGAAGCTGAAATATACTGAAGAAAGCCAAATGATGGCTGAACATTTTGCAGGAAGAATGAAGTTTCTGGCTGAAAGTATGACTGAATGAGAAGGGTCTGAATGAGGCTGAAGAAATTCCCTGAATGATTCCAAATCATTCTCTATGCGTGTGAAAATCGTGAAAAAAGTGAAATATCTCTGAAAGTATGAGTGAAATCTGTCTGAAAAGTCATAGCGCACCAGTCCTGAATGAGCCGCTCGTTTTGAAGTTTGAACGGTGAAAATCGGTTGAAATTTGTGGAAGGAGAAGCAATCCAAAAAAGTGGGCGGAAGAAGAAGAAGAAGAGGAAGAAGAATCTTAAACTTTTGACATAGAAGAACATAAGCTGTGAATGCCTTGCTGCATTCCCAGCAATTACATAGATAGGGCCATTGGATCTCATTGATCTAAGCTGAGGCACAGTCGAAACTGCTGGAGAAAGCACATGCTCCGAGCGGGAGTTGAACCAGCGACCTTAGGATCACTGCTATAATCAGTGTCTTCAGTCCTCCACTCTACCAACTGAGCTATCAGAGTGGGTGTACAGTACAGAAAGCAGGAGATCCCTTTGACAAGCCTACAAAAAAGGAAACAAGCAGGGTAAGGGAAAATCACTGTACCTTTGTGTTGGCTCACTTCATCTCACATGCCAAAAGTCTTCTCAAAAGTCACAAAACACACCTTCAAAATGAAAAATTT